>CM056050.1:47235679-47835679 GCA_029574335.1 Rana kukunoris
CTGGCTCCCGTGGGGCCCAGAGTCCTGAAGAAAGTTATACTGTTTTATTGTTTATTATTTTATTTTTTGATCCTGAGATCTACTATCAACTGCCGACTGGGTGACAGGCTGGATAATATAGATCCTTGTAATCTTCCCAGTCCGGCCATCGAGCGTGAGCAAACCTTAGCTACACGCTGGGTTGGCCATGACATGCCCCGTTTGCTCCAGGGGTGGCCAGTGAGCTCTATGCTCCGGGGTTCACATATGACTAGGCTGCTGTTGTCTCAGTCACAGTGGACCATCTCAGAGAGGCTGAGCTACATAATTTAGACGTGGTACGTGCTACCTGTCTGCTATGGCTCCGTTCCGGAGGTCAGACTCGCTGTTTGTGTCGCTAACTGGTCCACAGAAGCGCCTGGTGGTCTCATCGGCCACCGTTTCTCGGTGGATCGGGCAGACCGTCGTCCAGGCCTATGCCCTTGAGGGGGGGCACCTCCCTTTCCTGTTACGGCGCATTCGACCAGGGCAATTGGGGCCTCCTGGGCTTCCGACATGCGTCTGTCTCACAGGTGTGTAAGGCGGCGATCTGGTCGTCGGTTCACACACTCTCCAAATTTTACAAGGTTGATGTATGTGCATCTTCGGATGCTTGCCTTGGCTGCAAGGTTTTGCAGGCGGCTGTTTGAGATTGCAACTCGGTTGAGGAGCTCTGTTTGTTTGGGATGAAGTTAGTTTTTTGATTGCTGTTCCCACCCCACATTTTTTTTTACACTGCTTGGGGATGTCCCACAAGTAGAGATTTAAGGAAGCTGTGTCTGTTCATGTATGACAGAGAAAAGGATTTTACAGTGAGTACAAAAAATTCTATTTTTTCTCTTTTCATCCATGGATGGACACAGCTTCCTTAAATCTTGACTTGTGTGACGTCCCCAAGCAGTGTCAAAAACGAGGGGTGGGGACAGCAATCAAAAAACTAACTTCACCCCAAACAGAGCTCCTCAGCTGTGGAGTTGCAACCTCAAACAGCCGAGTACAAAAAATCCAGTCTTTTTTTTTAAGTGTCCCCCGTGCTAGTGCGTGCATCAGTCCTGAGCGCACGCAAACCACAATCATCCCACACATCTGAGGTATCACTGCAAACGTCGGATCATGGGCAGTACTTTCTTTCACTAGACCTCCTTTTATACACCTAAAGTGGTAACCTGTAAAACAAAACAAAAAGGGGGGGGGGGTCCCCTGACAGAAAAGACTATGTTGTGATAGCCGTGTAAATCAAAGGACTGGATGGATAAAAATCCTTTGGCAGATACACAGCTACCTTATGTTTTTCATCTGTGTAGGTAGCTGATTGCTTGAACTTCAGCTTTAAATTCAGAAAATACTGTAACAGCATATACATTACCAACACGTTTTATAATTTTTGCACATGGCTGACTTCTGTGTGATATTTTATTCTCCTTATTATGTATCTTCTCACTTATAACATACAGCTGGTATGTGATAGATTTACGTTTCCTCTCTCCACAGTTTTTCCCATATATTCTGCTGCTAGTGGCAGTATTAATGTACCTGCCCACCTTATTCTGGAGGTTCACAGCGGCTCCTCATCTCTGCTCTGATCTGAAATTCATCATGGAGGAACTGGACAAGTCTTACAACAGGGCCATCAAAGCTGCCAACAGCATAACCAGCAAGAGGGACGGCGCCAGCTCCCCAGTGATAAATGACAGCATGGCACAGAGGTAAATGTACCAATCTGCCTAATAAGGCTGAACTCTACACAAAAACTTCTATTGAAATAAATTCTGTAATGGCTACAAAGGTTAAAAGTCTACTTTGTGTAGAAGTGCACTGCTGCGAGTTTTAAAAGATCCACACATCACCCTGCTGCCTGACCCCCATTCATCCATCTTGAGACATTGAACAGTCATTTGCATTGTTTTGCTGTATTTTATTTGCGGGACACAACTTGGATAGGATAGGGATGATATGAGATGCCCATAGCACTTGGCACATTGGTAGAACTATTCATTGAAAGTCCCAGTCCTGATAACAAGGCACAGCTATGGTTCACAGTCTGTTACCCTCTGCTTTCCTTCACTGCAGACTATTACTCCTCCTCTCTTCTGCACTGACTCCTGCAGAGTATCACTTCTCCTGTATAAATCCTTTGCTGCAAACCCGTTTTATATTTCACTGTCACTATGAGAAGTCACTCTGAATAACTCCTCAGCTTGCTCAAAGTCACTCAAGTGCTGGTACTGAGCCAGAGGTGCCGGCCACACCTCTCTCCCCGATGGCCCAGAACTTTAGCAACACATGGCGACAGATGGACTACTAGGCCCAGATAGTCCAATCTTGCAGATTCCGAGTTCCCCGGTCACGACGATCCACACTATGTTTGTTTAAAGTTTCTGAACTCGTGCGTTCCCTGGCCACAACAGTCTACAATATCCTCAATAGCTTTCTCCGGTTCCATTACTGGCTTTAGTGTACACACTGACCTTCTCCATGCCCCGGTCCATGGAGGAAACATAGTTCAGCTGCACAGTCCAGCGATTCCTCTAATCCTTCCTCTCCTCTCTTGAATTCCTCATTTGCGGTGAATGTGAGTGATGAGTCTTCCCCGCGACTCCCCCTTCAGCACATGGCAGGCCTGAGGCTGGGGACCGCCTTACAGCAACTAGCTAGTGCTCCATCTTTCTTTCTCCAACAACCCCCCCCCCCCAGCAGCATGTGACCTCAGCTTATATGGAAGGTCTGCCCCCTGCCAATACTGAATGGGGCGTTGGCAGAGCTCCTCACGTGAGCTACCTGTCACTCAGAACTTCAAGTCCAGCCCCTGTTCCAAAACATATTGACTGAAGGCAGGGGAAGCATCTCAGAGCCTCAGCACAAGTGGTCACACCCACTGCTACACTGATTACTCCCAATCCCAGATAAAAACACTGGGACACTACTGCCCACTGAAGATTTTTTTATCTTAATGCAGAGAATGCATTAAGAGGATAACTCTTCTGCCTCTCCAACCCCTTTAAAATAAAACATTCATATGGATACAGTGTAGCATGACTGCTCAATTGTAATTCAACGTGTGACAGTGCTGCCAATTGGCCTGGGGTCATAGTGCCCGTGTTAAAGTGGTTAAAGAAGTTTGCCAACAGGTGGCAAGTTTTTATTATTGCAGAAGAAAGATAGCTTGTCTTTGCTGCAATTTAAAGCCTGCCCACTCGCAATATTTTTAGCTCCACCTTAGCATCCTGCACTACTGCTTTTTCAATTTGCCAATCCTTGGGCAGTCGGTAGTTTTCCTTTTGTTAGGCTGGCTTTGCAATAGCAGGATATTTTGACCATCTCTATATGGAGCCGGTACATACATCTCCGCTGTGGCTCCAGTGCAAATTTGCATAGGAGACCTGTGTGTCCTTTGGCCCATTTCAGGTCCGAATTCGGCCAAAAATGTGGGTGGAAATCGGAACTAAAACAGTGAACTTGGAGGCACCAGACCCCTGCTGTGAGCCGCATGCAAAGATGGTGTGAACCCAGATTAATGCATTTTTTTTATTTTTTTTGCCTTCTCTGTTTTTCTTGGAGTGTACCCGCTGAGTTTACAGGTTACAGAAACTTTCCAATGTAAACTTTAAATCCATCAGAACACCTAATTGCTGATTTCAGAAGCTGGCTCGTGCTGTGTCAATCTCAGTTTTCTTACTTTTTGTGATTCTATTTTTTACAGTGCGTGGGAGATTTCAGAAAGCCACTTCAAATATCCATTTGTCGAGCAGTATCTCAAGACGAAGAAGAGCTCTTATCACCTAATAATCAAGTATCTCATCTGTCGCTCTCTGACATTGACAATTATCCTGCTGGCTTGTATCTACCTCGGCTATTACATCAGCCTCTTTTCTTTGACCGATGAATTCAGCTGCAACATCCGAACCGGTATCTTAAAAAACGACACCACATTGCCCTCCTTAATACAATGCAAGTTGATTGCGGTCGGAGTCTTCCGGTTGCTCAGTTATATCAACCTAATTGTGTATTCTATAATGATGCCCGTTGTGGTGTACACCATGCTGGTGCCATTTAGGAAAAGGTCCAACGTTCTCACAGTGTACGAGTTGCTCCCTACCTTCAGTGTCTATCAGTGCCCTTCCAAAAACTATGATGACCTCAGCCTGTTCCTTCTGTTCTTGGAGGAGAATGTCAGTGAGCTGAAGTCCTACAAGTACCTCAAAGTGCTGGAAAATCTGAAGGATACAGGAGAGCACTTTGATACCATGCAGCTCCTGACATCACTAGGAACTGTGAAGACAGACACGGTTGATGGCAAAAAAGACGGATTTAAAACTGGAGCTTTACCTCCTGCTGGAAAGAACTCTACAGAGCTTAAAGGTAATATAGATTTTTTTTATTTTAATTTTACTTGTAGTAAAAACTACATTACAGTCATACTTGTGCTTGGCCTATTTTTGAATACCTAAAAGTTCTTTCAAAGAAAATGTCGGGCAGCCCATAGAATATGCAGTTTTCTTTCCGGCCACCATGGGTGGAAGGAATCTACAAAGAAAAAAAAATCCCATGAGGGTTACATGTTGGAAAAAGCATGGCGTCTCCAGATATAAATGAATTGCTTAATAACTTTGGGCCAGATTCACAGAGCGATTACGCCGGCGTAACAGGAGATGCGCGGCATAAGTCTAAATTTGCGCATGCGTTTCGATACTCCGCATCCCCAAAACGAGATACGCAAGAAATCTACTTTTTTTTTGTCCGGCGTAATTCCGATAGACAGGCGCATTCGTCCGCGCAAAACTGCTCTCGACAGACCATTGATTTGCTATTCAAATATGCTAATGAGGGAGTTACGGGGATCCACAAAAGAACGTTGGTGCAGCACAGGCTACACGCTGTGCGCAACAGCTGCACAGCCTGTCTAAAATTAGACCATATAAAAGGTGGTATAAAATTAGACAATTCGTCTACATGTCAGAGAAAGCAACACTGTTAGTGAGGAGCTGAGCAGTCACACGTGTTGCACAACAATCTGTATGCCAACATGCCAGTGGCATCCATGCTCATAGCTATACTACTGACTTTAGAGGAGCAAAGAAGGAGGAGGGCACTGAGGAGGGCACGGGAGAGGATTTTTTATTTATTTTTTCCAAAAAAAATTCTTTGCTTTTATAAACATTTTTACAAAAAATATACATACATATATACATCAATACATAACATACATACAAATTACAAACACGGTCTCACTATCGTTCAATAGCCCTTTAAAACCTTGATGGATATAATAATCTAATCTAATACAATATTCTTCTCTGATACAAGCCCCTCACTCTTCATTTGATATATTTATATATCACACACGCATAGACATCTTTGGCATGAGCGATTCTGAGGTGTCTCGCATCTTCAGATTCACCCCTCATGCCATCCTGGAATTAACCACAAACCTGCAGGAGGACATCACCAGCCCAACACATGACACCACCCATGACAGCTACATATACAATCCTAGCCCCATCCCCACAGATTTCAAACTGAACATGTATGGGGACAGCTGGCTGGTTGGTGAGTGACATGGGTGAGTGACATGGGTGGCAGGCATGACTCCCCCCCCCCCATGATGCAGAAATCACAAGGGGCACAGTGAGAAAGGGCCTGGAGATTGACATAAGTGATGACCTGACCCCTGAACCAGACAATCCCCCCCCCTAACCGAGGCTACCCCGTCTTCTGAGGGAAGAGCAGCCAGGAGCCAGCTCACATTAGGCATCTTTGCACGTTAAACACACACATTAATCATGGCACAATGAGAATGCATGCATGCACACCACTGTGGTCCCTAGCACAGACACATCACATCCTCATCACATTGGATTGGCACAAGCCCATCATGCAGGACTTGTAAGCAGCAACGCCATGCCACGGCTCCAATTATGTCACTGTACATTCATATACCATTCACACGGACCTGGGGATCGTTTCTCCACCACAAATGAGGGTGACACCCCTTTTCCGGCAGGAATGTCACCCCCATATTCCAAAATGATTCACAAACAGAACAAAAATAAATAAAAATTGAGCAGCAAAAATAAATAATGCCCAGCAAAAATCTAATTTAAAAAAAATAACAACAAAGAAAACACATAAAAGACAAAAATCACTCTGCAAAACAGTCCCCAAATATCTGTCACGTCACAAACAAACAAACGCTAATAAACAACAGAACAAAATCACCTTGCTGTATAGGAAGGGATACAAAGGGATGTACTTTTGCAAAGGAAGTGCGTTTGTGTCTGTCTATTTATGCTGTCTGCGTAGTTCATTACGTTGCCCTGGTCCACTTCCAATTTCACTGATTGCGCAATTCCCGAGTTGTGAGCATGCGCACAGAGGTGCTGACCATGGTCTGCTTCAAGCGCGCATGCGCGAGCCGGCCGGCCCTTCATTTGCATGGGGTCACGGCTCATTTCAATGTAACACGCTCACGTCCTTCCCAATTTGTATTACTCCGCCTTGCGCCTCTGAAAAAACGTTGCGCAGGCGCAAATTTCTGCGTAAAACCTACGAGAATAGGGTGATTGCGCCGCTACATTGCGCCAGTCTAACGTAAAGGCGGTGCGCTACGCTGGTCCAATAATGCGCAGATGTACGTGAATCTGGCCCTTTATAACTACTCTACCTACTGTAGTTAAAAATTAATTCATGTTCGTAATAATTCAGGAACAACTTTAAATGAAAGGTTTAATGAGTGATCTGTATAATTCATTTGAATCTGAGACAGTACCTGTACGTTATTTTGCTGAAGTGGTCGTACCGGGTTGATGCCTGCACTCATAGGCATCAACCCGGTACCGTTTTTGAGAGCTGACGGTTGGCTTCCTTGTGATAACAACCAATGCGGCTTCGCAGGTGCTTGGCTGTTATAACAATCAGCATGAGGGGGAAATACCACACCACCACGGGAAGCCCGAGCCACCAGCCAGCACACATGTCGACTGGCTGGAGTTCGGAACAAAGCCAAGGTCAGTTTTGATCGGGTCTCCAATGTAGTAACCCAGAAGTAACATCACAACGTTGCTTCCGGTTTACTCGGCATTCAATGGCGCCAGATTTCAAAAAAAATCCACAATATTCAAAAATGCAGATTTTGGGGTTTTGAATAATTTGTGCAAAGCAATGGTTTGGGGTCCCCAGATCCCTCCATAAAGCATACCTGTCACTGCCTATCACTGTCACAAGGGAGATTTACATATCTCTTGACCGCAATAAAAGTGATCAGAATTTTTTTTTTTAATGGACAGTGAAAAAAAAAAAATATATTTTTTTTTTTGGAGCGCCCCATCTCTCGGCGCTCACGCGCCAAAGAAAGCGCATACATAAGTCACGCCCGCAAATGTAAACAGTATTCAAATCACACATGTGAGGTATCGCCTTGATCATTAGAGCAAGAGTAATAATTCTAGTGCAAGACCTTCTCTGTAACTCTAAACAGATAATCGTTAAAAACATTTTTTTAAAAACATTACCTATGGAGATTTTTAAGTACCATAGTTTGTCACCATTCCACGAGCATGCACACTATTAAAGAGTAACATGTTTGGTATCTATTTCTTTGGTGTAACATCATCTTTCACATTGTACTAAAGAATTGGGCTACCTTTTTTAAGTTAGTTGAAGAGTATTTTTTTTCCCAAAAAAGAATTTGAAAGACTGCTGTGCAAATACAATGTGACACAAAATATTGCAACAACTGACATTTTATTCTCTAGGGCAGGGGTCCCCAAACTGTGGCCCGAGGGCCAGATGTGGCCCTTTGCTAGACTTTATCCAGCCCTTGCGACACTATTACTCCCAACAATATGAAGCACAAATCCTCACACTTACACCAACAATGGGTCACTATTTCTTTCATTAATACCAATGATGGGATACTATTCCTTCCCTATTAGTAGTACTACTCCTCAACCCTACTGACCACCAACCCTGAAGCAATATTTATTCTCATTAATGGTGGACCTGGGACATTTACTACCCCCCACTGGCCACAATCCGGCCCTCCTAAAGTCAGAAGGCATTAAACTGGACCTTTGTTTCAAAAGTTTGGAGACCCCTGCTCTAGGGTCTCAGCTATAAAATGTATATACCATAAAGGTGCAAAAACAGGCCCAAAAATGCATGTCTCAGCGCCACAAAACCAGGATGTCCCTGAGCTGACAATTGTCAACAAAGTAGTGGATAAACGCAATCTAAATAACCAATATCAAAATTTATGCAAAAGTATATGCGAACGTGAGCAGCTATTTAAAGTCCAAAATGAGAAACTCATAAGGCACATAAAATATATAGGTAGATGGCGCACGACTTAAAAAATGCAATCAAAAGAATTAATAGTATAATTAGCACTTAGTGAATCATAAGGTCCATGTCAATATCAAAAGGGAAAAAAATATATTATAAATGAATAAAATAATAAGTGACCATATAATGATAGTCCAAATAAATGATCATACAAATGATGGTTAAAATAAAAAGTCCCAAAGGTACAATGTATAGTCCAACAACACTAGTGGCAGCACAGTCCTGAGGCAGAAGCAAAACTCTGAAAAACATATATAGACAAGAAGGACATGCGCCAAACTAAGTGTAGTAAATTAGGGATTTAATGAAGTGAAAATAATAGTAAACAGTAGATTGGCTGGCCCGAGATCCAATCCCATTGGCTGGCCCGAGATTCGACGTCACTTCCGGTCGTACGGCGATAGACTGCGCTTTATGCTGGAACGCATAGCGCGTCCTTTCCAGGAAACACAGCTTCTGGATCTCCTGTCGCTCCTTCCAGGCTTCCCCAGGATGGGTCTCCATAACTCCCAAGATTTGGCCAAGTCAGCCTGCCTGCAGATGTAAACGATCGTTGTGACCCTCGACCAGCCATTAACCCCTGATGTGCCCTTGCTCTCAATTGTTTTGTGAGTAGCCAATCTACTGTTTACTATTATTTTCACTTCATTAAATCCCTAATTTACTACACTTAGTTTGTTCATAAGGCACATAGAATATTAAATAAATCAAAAACTGAAACATAAAGTCCAAATGATAAAACAGCGCTGGTTTAAGTTGGTTAAATGTCCAACTGCAGAAAAAGCATTAGTGTGATGACGATGCAACAAATTATTCTACAGTGATGGGTGTTTGTAATAATAGGTACGTGATGAATCCTGCACATGCTTCCCCTTCGGGGTTCAAACTCACCAGAAGGCCAATATAATGAGCCTAAAGAGGTAACTGTCACTGGAATACCCTCAGCACTGCGAGGGTCACCCTGGGTTAATACTCCATATATAAAGACAAGAAGGCACCAGCATAGTGTAATCCCACTTTTAATTATATAAAAGTACCCCTTTGTACAATATGTAAGAAACCCCCGCTCCAAATGCACGTACCGTTAAAAAAAAATGTTGATGAGCATATAGTAGTTAGAGTGTCTCCGAATGGTAACTATGTCCCCAGAAGCGTGCGTGTTGTTGCTAGAGCACTGGAACTCCTTCCTGGTCTGGGGAAAACCTTCAGTGAAGCGCACTCGTCACTTCCGGTTTGCGGATCGCCGTAATAATCCCGGAAGTGACAAGTGCCTCACTTGTGGTGAAGATTGGGTGCAGGTGTAGGATTCATCACATACCTATTATTACAAGCACCCATCACTGTAGAATACTGTTTTATCATTTGGACTTTGTTTCAGTTTTTGATTTATTTAATATAAAATTTATATATAATGTTTGTGGGTTTTAAGTAATTTTCTCTCAAATACAGATTTTTAGCTTTTAAACAACAAGTGTCAGAAATAGGCTTGATCTTTGAAGTGGTTAATTCTCCAATAAAATTACATTTTTAATCTTTTTTTTCTTTGATGGTTTAATAAATTTTTTGCTACTTAATCCAGCAAAACTGCATTCTTTTTTCCTTTTTAGACTGAATATGAAACTTGATGGTTTTTGTACTTTATCCTGTTTCCCCCGCATCTTTCTGTTGTATTGTCTAAAATGCTTAAATTGATAGTAAAGACAATTTTTGTTTAAAAAAAAAAAATTTGTTTTGGAGCAGCCTGGATCCTTCTCTTTTCTGCCCCCCCCCCCCCCCAGGCTCTCCTGGCCCTTCCCTCATTTTGGGTGCCCCCCACAGAAAGCAGCTTGCTAGGGGGGCACCCAAGCAGGCTTGCTCTTTAGCCACTGCTCTGAGTGGCCTTTCACAGACAGAGCTGCAGCTCGGTCCCACCCCCCTCTCCACTCTTATTGGTTCGCTGGCTGTGATTCGCTCACAGCCAATGAGGGGGAGAGCCAAGGCTGTCGTGCACATACCTGAGCCCCTTTAGGACACAATGAAGTATAAAGAGGCCCAATATTCACAGAAAGCAGCTGTTGGCAGTCACCACATCCCGGTTATGAACAAGAAGAAAAGAACCCCCTTAAAGAATGGGACTTTCCAAGTGACTGGAGACAGTGGAGTATGTAAAATTATAATTTATTGTGTATAGTACAAAATGTATTTATATGTTAAACAAAAGGATCTGCAAATCCAATTGGTAAATTGATTGGACACATGGAACAGGACCTCTTAGTGAGACCCAATGACCGTTTCCGGCTTGATGCCCTTCTTTGCGGGATTTACAAACGTATAGAGCCAAAATGTCTGATAAAAGAACATATTACATTAGTATATCAAGAAAAACATACATTTTGTTATGCAGGTGCATTGTATAGGGACAATTGAATGAATACAAAAAGGGAGAGGGGAGAGCGAAAAGCAACAAGACCTTGCATCAATAATGGTTCCTCCTGGTATCCCACATGACAAAAGTGTGTGCGGCGAATAAGAAAGTTTCTCCAAATTCAAAGAATCAGTGATCTCAGCGAGGGTCCCTGCACAACGTCCACATGAAGGGAACGCAATCTAAAAATATAGGACTTTAGCGGGTAATTATGTGTGTTTGAAAACCTTAGTTTAGTAATACTTTTCAAAACTATTTAAAGCATGAAAAGAATGTAACGCCTACCAAAATTGAAAAACAAAAAGGTAAGTAGCAATCCAAATACAATCTGGCCATGTGTCCCAATATGAAAGGAAGATCCAAGTCGTCCTATGTTTCCAAGGCGTATGCCTAAGGATGCAAGTGAGTGGCTGGCATGAATACACGAGGGTAAGTACCAAAGTGACAACATGAGAGAGAGTGCCCCTTTACCTGTGGCATGAGCCACCACAGCTATTGTGCAGACAATGCTGGCGGTTTAAATAGAGAAAAATACAGACGCCTGAGCATGCGCAGTGATGCTCCGAGACATAATGACCTCATCACGACGGTGACTGACAAGCGTCACGTGCGGATAACGTCACCAAGACAACCGACCGGCGCATTGACGTGATTACACAGTGAAAACTTGCACAATGAGTCAATCAAAAACAAAGCATTTCTCTACACACTCCACAAAAACCTGGGTTCTATTGGCTAGACATACAATCGCCATTTCCTCCCAATTTGACAACCAATTTGCAATGTTTTGCCGTAGATTCGCAAGACCGGTTCTCATGGTGACGTTCTGTTACTATGCAGGCGTACACGTTATCCGCACGTGACGCTTGTCAGTCACCATCGCGATGAGGTCATTACGTCTCGGTGCATCACTGCGCATGCTCGGGTGTCTGAATTTTTCTATATTTAAACCGCCTGCAGTGTCTGCACAATAGCTGTGACGACTCATACCATGGAACTATTTGCATTCATTCCATGCCACAGGTAAATGGGCAATCATGCTTTCCACTCTCTCTTATGTTGCCACTTTGCTACTTACCCTCGTGTATTCATGCCAGACACTCACTTGCATCCTTGGGCATACCAGAAAAGTGTAGCGCTAAACAAATGATATAGTGCACATAATAATGAATAAACGCAGTGCCAAAATCGATGATAAAACAACAAAAGATGTAATGGTGCACAAAATGGAACAAAAACAAGCAGTCTGTAAATAAACCAGGAGATGGTGCACCAATGGACAGCTGAATGCCTATAGAGCGGCGAGTGAAAGTTCAAAATTGGTGATCATTTTAAATATAAATAGTAAGGTGAAAACACGATGAGGTGAAGAAAAACCGCCACCAGTAGGCACAAGGCTTACCGAAATGTTTGAGCCCAAAAGAACATGTGTTCATTGGGTCAAACAGGCTTTATGTGAAATGACCACTGGGAACTGGATCACCAGTTGCGCTCCAAGCAATGACAGATAGTTCAAACCGCTGAGGGGAGGCTATCCTTGTAGAATGTTCTCATAAAGAGCGGTGGTCCAGATGGTCCCAAAGTGATATAGCAGAATGTGATTCGAAAAATCAAAGGAAAACAAGGGCACATAGCGTAATACTGTATAAATAAGGAACTTTAATGTAGTAGGAACACTTGCATTGTGGAAGACAAATGGCGCTTTTCAAAGTACTTGTGGCAACAGTGGAGTCCTCCCGACGCGTTTCGTAGCATAGCACATCATCTGCGGTGTCCCTCCACTGCTGCTCTCCAAAAAATATATAAACAATATGTCCCCAATTATGAGAGACCCCAACCACCTTCGTGTCAGCAATAACAAACTCGTATTTCCTGTAAAGGCAAGATGGCGGCCTGGCGTGCGTTCCAAGCCTCCATCTGAATAAGTGTGTCAATAGTAAACCTCGATGGGACGGGTCAGTTTGGCACTCCATGCCTCTGTGGATAAATGTGTTGATATACTCACTCATAGTTCAGCTACGCCCATGGAGCGGTACATGACGCGCCACATCACACAGCACATGACACCATGTGCGCTCCAAGGCGCGCTGTCAGTGGAGTGATTGCGTTCCAACTCCTATGGGGCCATTCACGTGACACATGACGTGGCACGTAGCATCCCAATGTGCTCCAGGCCTTACTATCAGAGGAACAATTGCATTCCAATTCGTTGGGAGCCCGCACCCTACAGGTCAGAGCGGAATGGACATGAAAACCATGCTAATCTTAACAGGAGGAAGTCCTGGGGGGGAAGCCCTAAAGGGTCTATATAAACAGTCCTAAAGGAGTGAGGGTGAGCAGCGCCACATAAATCTAAAATATCCATAACCATGGGAACATTTATAATATGGAATCTAAAACTTGCTATAGAATCTTTCTTTATTTGAGCACATGTTACACAGATCTGTTACACAGATCCTCCCAGACACGCCACTAGGTGTCAGCAGTGTTCATTGAGTCCTGTAGACAGTCAGTAGGCACATTGGTCTAGCAGACGGACGTGTGCCTAAGAGCTCCTCTCACCTGACCTCCAGTGACTCCATCCTGCAGCTTCGGCTCTCCCCCCAGGACTAGTTTCAGCTAGGCAGTGTCCTTCCACCGGCTCCCCAGCTTCCCCTGGCTCCCCTCTTCACTCCAGGGAAGCTCATCAGGTAAGAGCCATCCACTGGGATCACGGGCGGCCGTCCTTTTCAGGACAAGCCGCAGCAACCACCTATCCCCGTCGGCTCCTTTTTTTCTTCCCTCCCTCTGCCCCCACACCACCATCACCACTCGAGGCATCCCTTCGCCACCTCCCCGCTGCAATTTCCGCCATCTCTAGTGCGGTTTTTGACACTCCCCGTCTTCTCCCCTGAACCGCGCCAGCCACAGCTGATTTGCGGCTGCCGCATCTTAGGAAAGGCCGCGGCTTCATCCGCGGCCTAGCGGCGCGCCGCACTCTCGGCCAAAAACATCACCTGAAACGTTCCCAGAAGTTCACCCCCAGCCCCTACAGGACTCACCCTCCCCTGTTTCAACAACCAGTCCCCCCCCCCCTGCTCACCAATCCACCCAGCTGGCTACACACCAGCCTGGGTCCCATGTCCTGCTCCTGGTCGGCGGCCATCTTGGTACGCCCCAGCAGCAGTGACAGCTCTCACCCCCCCTTTTTTTTTTTCTTACAACTTAACAGTACTTGATCCAGGGGTTTTGCCCGATCGCCGTTCAGGGATCAGGAAGGAATTTTTTCCCCTACCAAAGCAAATTGGCATAGCACGGCTAGGGGTTTTTTGCCTTCCTCTGGACCAAAGCCGGGAGGATTCACCGAATCCTCTCTCCATCGCCACCAAAAAAAAACTACTTCACCCCCGGTGAATGGCGACCATGGCTTGTCTGCGGTACTCTGCAGAAACCATTTGGGATCTGAGGAGTTTCGCTGCAATACTGCCAGCCATCACCAAAAAGACCCTAAGAATTGAGCAACTTTTGAAGATCGATCGACGATCGACTGTCAAAAATTTTAGCCGTTTACCCCAGCCCAAGCACATTTCATGTGCTTTGATCAACACAAGATCGGCAGTAAAACACAGACTTGAAATCCATGATTTCATTCTACAACACGATCTAGACTGCCTCTTCATTACAGAGAGCTGGCTTGCAGCCGACTGTAACACCATTCTAGGTGAACTGGTGCCAGAAAACTACCGTATCATAACGGAAAACAGAATAGGGCAAAGAGGAGGAGGACTGGCGGTGATCTACAAGGCTCACCTTGCGATCACTAAACCAGTCCTCCAAAATCCTCTTCTATTCATGGAAACCCTTACTCTGCAACTACAGAAAAATTCAAAGGAGACCGTCCACATTCTGCTCTGCTATAGGCCACCTGGCCCAAAATCGCAGCTGCTATCATCATGGACAGATTTCTTCTCCACTTACACCCTCAACAGCAAACATCTTTTGCTGCTCGGGGATTTTAATCTCTGGGCCAATTCCTCACAAGACCCCGTTGCCGATGCCTGTATTAACCACCTGGAAGATTTAGGGTTACAGCAATTAGTATGTGGGCCCACACATGCTTCAGGTCACACACTTGATCTTATTTTCAGACAAGATCTGGAAATAAAAATTTTGGAAAATGAAAGGTTGCCATGGACAGACCACCATGCAATTAAATTCATTATTTCCACCATCCCCCCCGCAACAAAAACATCAAATCCAGTGACAACTCACTGGACTAGATGTCAGAAGAAGCTCCACTCGGAACTCTTCAAAACCACTTTAAGGAAAAAAATAGAAACAACTCAGCCGCATCAAACGGCCGTTGAAACACTGGATGCCATAAATTCGGCCATGCTACAGTCAGCTGACTTGGTAGCGCCGAAACGTAAAACCCGCATCCAAAAAAACAAACGCAGCTGGTTTAACAACCAGCTGTCGTTACTGAAGCAAGAACGCAGAAGGGCAGAATCTGCCTGGAAAAGATGTTCTTCAGAGCTAAACCTATCCATCTACAAGGCGACCACAAGAAAATATCGCAAAGAAATTTTCCAAGCTAAGAAAAATTATTTTTCGGAGGCTATCGACAGCGCCTTAAATCGCCCCCGCGAACTCTTCAAGCTGGTCACTCAGACCATGAAACCAGGATGTATTGAAGCCCCCAATACAGACACACAAGATTTTTGCAATGAACTATCGGATTGCTTCATTAATAAAATCGAGGCAATCCGTGAAAGCATTCAGCAAAACAATTCCCCCCTCAATCCCCTCTGCAGCCGCTCACACAACACCCATAGTAATTCCCCTATATCAGGTAAGTTCACCCTGGAACCCATCTCCATCGAGACCACTAAGAATGTCATTTGTACACTGCGCAATAGTACAGCGCCAAATGACATTATCCCCACAAAACTGCTGAAGGAATGCGCCTACATCCTGGCTCCTCCCATCACGCAGCTTATCAACCAGTCTTTCTTGGAGGGCATAGTGCCCTCACAGTTGAAAGAGGGTATAATCCAACCCATCCTGAAGAAACCCAATCTGGATCCAAAGGACCCACTCCACCGCCGTCCCATAACAAGCCTCAATGTACTCTCAAAGGTAATGGAAAAAGTAGTGGTACAGCAGCTGCAACAGCATCTGGATACCCACAAGCTACTTGACCCATTGCAATCAGGGTTCCGTCCCGGACACGGGACTGAAACCGCATTGCTCAAAATATGGGACGATGTTCTCGAGGCCGCAGACGAAGGAGAATCTTGTCTTCTAGTTCTGTTGGACCTAAGCGCAGCTTTCGACACTGTAGACCACAAACTGTTACTGACTCGGCTTGCTGAAGTAGCCAGAGTCGCAGAAGGCGATTTATCTTGGTTCTCCTCTTTTCTGGAAAACCGATCGCAAACAGTGAAGTTAGGACCTTTTACGTCTGAAAAACGCACAGTATCATGCGGAGTCCCTCAAGGATCGCCTCTGTCACCAGTGCTGTTTAACATATATCTTCGTCCTCTTTTTGAGATTATCAGCAGCCAAAAACTGCTCTATCACTCATATGCAGACGACACGCAACTGTATTTCCGCATTTGCAACAGAAAGGATCATCACCTCAATCTAGAGACATGCCTCTCTTTGATAGAGGACTGGATGACAAAGAGTTATCTTAAACTCAACGGAGCGAAAACAGAACTTCTTCTGTTTCACGCCAAGCGCAGGAATCAACCTTCAACAGCATGGACACCCCCGCCTATTCTGGGCAAAATCATCACCCCTAGCGCCAAAGTCAAAAGTCTCGGGGTCATTTTTGACTCCTTTATGACAATGGACGCACAAATAGGGTCAGTAGTCAGCGGATCTCACCATCTGCTGCGCCTACTACGCAGACTTACCCCTTTCATCCCCAAAGAAGATTTGGCGGTCGTGGTGGGAGCAATTGTTAACTCCAGACTGGATTATGCAAATGCCCTTTACCTCGGACTCCCCAAGTACCAAATCGCTCGTCTGCAAGTCGTTCAGAATACGGCCGCCAGACTTGTGACCGGGAAAAAACCCTGGGAATCCATCTCACCTTCTCTGAGAGCCCTTCACTGGTTACCAGTTAAAGACAGGATTGCTTTTAAAGCTCTCTGTCTTACGCATAGATGTGTCCATGGAAATGCCCCCCATTATTTATGCGAAAAAATAAAAGCTCATAATTCCAATCGCATTTTGCGATCCACCAATCAAAACCTGCTCCAGGTTCCGAAAGCCAACTACAAGTCCAAAGGAGATAGAAGATTCGCGATCCAAGGTCCCAGACTATGGAACGCTTTACCAATCAGTATTCGGTTGGAGGAGAACCACCTAGCATTCAGGAAAAAGGTCAAGACTCATCTCTTTTGATATCAAAGGAGACAGGAACAACAAGCGCCCAGAGGCGATTCAGTTCGCATGTGCTGCGCTATATAAGTTTTCATTCATTCATTCATTCATTCAATCTGAAATTTAATGATACTTGTACATGAATATTTTTGAAATTATCACCAATTTTGAACTTTCACTCACCACTCTATAGACATTCAGTTGTCTATTGGTGCATCATCTCTCCTGGTTTATTTACAGACTATTGTTTGTCATTGTTCCATTTTGTGCACCATTACATCTATTGTTATTGTTGTTTCATCATTATTTTTGGCACTGTGTTTATTCATGATTATGTGCACTATATAATTTAGCGCTACACTTTTTTGGTTTTACTTGTTTTTGCTATTTGTCTATTTGCTTGTGTTAGCCACTAACTGCTAGGGCAGCGTGGAATTACTCTCTACACCATCCTTAGGCATACCCCTTGGAAACATAGGACGACTTGGATCTTCCTTCCATATTGGGATGCACATAGTCACATGGCCGGATTGTATTTGGATTGCTACTTACCTTACTTTTTTTTTCAATTTTGGTAGGCGTTACATTCTTTTCATGCTATAGTTTTGAACAGTATTACTTAACTAAAGTTTTCAACCATACATAATTACCTGCTATACTCCTATTTTTTTAGATTGCGAGTTCCCTTCTTGTGGAGGTTGTGCAGGAACCCTCGCTGAGATCACTAATTCTTTGAATTTGGAGAAACGTTCTTATTACTAGTCGCACACACTTTTCTTGTCATGTGGGATACCATGCAGAACCTTTTATTGATGTAAGATCTTGTTCCTTTTCGTTCTCCCCTCTCCCCTTTTGTAGTCATTCAATTGTCCCTATACAATACACCTGCATAACAAAATGTATGTTTTACTTCATATACTAATGTACCTAATTTGTTCTTTTAGTAGACATTTTGGCTCTATACGTTTTGTAAATTCCTTGAAGGGCATCAAGCCAGAAACGGTCGTCGGGATTTACTAAGAGCCGCTGTCCATGTATCCAATCAATTTTCCAATTGGATTTGTATATCCCACATGTTTTTTTTTTTTTAACTTATGAATACATTTTGTACTATACACAATGGGCCAGATTCTCAGAAGCGCTACGACGGGGTATCACAGATACCCCGTTGTATCGCCGTTTTTTTGCCCGTGTATCTATGCGTGTGATTCCTAGAATCACTTACGCATAGATACAGGTGAAGATCCGCCATGTGTTAAACAATTACACTGGCGGATCGTAGATGTAATGACAACTCCGGCCGCTAGGTGGCCTTTACGTTGTTTTCTCATTTGCCTATGCAAATGAGGCTAATACACCGATTCCCGAACGCTTTTACGCCTCCCCGTCGTGGTTAATGTCGTTTTCGTCCGTGTAAGGTTACCCCTGCAAAGATGTGGAGTAACCTTACGAAGTGCCGTCGGATGCCATGTTAAGTATGGCCTCGGGACCGCGTCGTGTTGTGCGTCGTTTGCGTACGTTGATTCTCAATGGGGCTGGCGTACGCTATGATTACATCGTTTACATTGAGAAAATGTGACGTCCTTTGGAGCATGCGTACTGGGATTTCGTCGCGGCCGGCGCATGCGCAGTTCAATGGGCACGGGGGCGAGCTTAATTTAAATACAAGCCGCCCCCTTTGAATTACACGGCCGTACGCTGGGCCATTTACGTAATGCCGCCGCTAACTACGGAGTAAGTGCTTTGGGAATAAAGCACTTGCTTGGCCCAATGTATCATTTTACATACTCCACCGTTTCCAGTCACTTTCAAATTCCCATTCTTCAAGGGGGTTCTTTTCTTCAGGTAAGTGTAGCACTACCCCTGAAGGAGCTGCTGGTTTAGTTTGGGTTTTGCACGTTACTTCTAAGTTCGTTGTCCAGGGAAGAAAGTCTGTAGAAATTTCAATGTCCACACAAGATGTAAAACCTTCAACTGTTAGGTTTTATTTTTGTTGCATAAAACTTGCGAAGGAAGTAAAGATTATAGAGAAAAGGGGAAGGTTCAGGTACGTGGTACAGAATGCACAAAAAGTATCGTAAGTTCCAGTATTCACCACTCACTCCAAAGTGGGTATTGCTCACCCGGATAGACCCCTCTCACATGGCCTAGCAGCCGGGATGATACACGGACAGTAGGAGAACAGTCCCTGCCATAGACCGTCTAAGAACAAAGGATGGATACCCAGGAATCCTCTACCACAAGATTTCAGTCCCGAACTTCCTGCCTTACAGCCAAAGAGCCTTTAGGCCAATCCGGCAGACTGTAAGGCAAATTGAGTAGTGGATCCCTTGTTAACTAAATCACCAGGCCTATCCTGAGACATCAACCACAGGCGAACCATGGTGTGTTGGGTGACCCTTCCACCTCGGTAACGCCATCTACAGACCCTACCACCTTGGTAACGCCATCTACAGGCAACAGGGGAAAACTTCTATCAAGCACAACCATAGCCAGAGCAGAGGCTAATTTTATTGGCTCAGACGCCCCTACATTTACAATAGCGCCTGAATCATTGGGAGACCAGCACTACATAAGTATAAGGGGGGAAGTTGGGCTGGGACAATTCTGTCCACAGAAGGTTTTACTTGCATAGAATGCATGAAGGTAAAAAACCCTTGAGCTTTTTTCAACCACTTTAATAAAAATGATTGAACAAGAAATTGTAACCTTTATGGGACTCTTTATGAACAAATCTGTGTGATTACAAGACGTTAACTTTGCGTCATACAACAGGGAACAGATCTTCCAATTAGTGTGTCATCTCTGTAATTTTTATGTGCAGAGAGATTTCTATGGTTGTTTTAAATCCCATCCATGGGGGGAAATCCAGAATGATGAATTGTCTGTCTTTTTTCCTTTCAGATCTGCCCACCTCCGATGGGGTGAAGGTCTCTGCAGAAGACAAAAAAGTTCGGCAAAGGCTTCTTGATTCGTCTTGCTAAGAGCTCGCTCCTACAGTGTAGAAATGTTTACAGCCAATCATCCTTGTGACAAAGCCACTGGAAGTATTCACTGGATCAGACTGACACTGGAAGAGACTCATTACAACTCACTCAGGGATTCCATTGTAGCTCTTAAATCCTTTAAGTGGGTGAAAGTTTTAAACTAAACTGGAACCAGTCGTTGTGTTTCCAAAACCGTGTGGTTTAGATAAAACTCTTGAGATTTTCTATTCTAGACAATGGACACACATGGGTTATCGTCTTGATGAAATGTACTTTTACTATAAAAGAAGCAAAGTCTCAGCAGACCTGGTACGATTGTACTATAGCGTTTATGTCTTTAAAGGAACTGGATTGCACTTTTTTTATATGCTCAGTATAGCCTTCAATTTGGCTGTCTTTTTGATTCATATATTCATTATAAGAATACTTGCTATTTATTTAAAACCATGGACTGGGCTAGTGAACACAAGTTTTTTTTCTACTTTTTGTTATAAGAAAAATCTAATAAGCTCAATTTTAGTCATACATTTAGGCCAAAATGTATTCAGCCACAGGTCTTCAGTAAAAAAAAAAAAAAAAGTCAATAAGCGTATATTTATTGGTTTGCGCAAAAGATGGCGTCTACAGACTAGGGTACGTTTTCTGGAATTTACACAGCTCTTAGTTTGACTCTCTATCATTTCTTAAGGTGCTAAAATGGCAGGGCAGTACAAACCCCTCCCCCTCCCCCCAAATGACCCCATTTTGAAAAGTAGACACCCAAAGGAAATTAGAAAACAAGGAGGAGGTATCTTCACATGTACTGAGCATGTGGATATATAAATAGAGCACGTGCCACGTCCTGACATTTCCCAAAGGAAATTGCTGAGAGGCATGTTGAGCCCATTGAATATTTCATTTTTTGTCCCAAGTGATTGAATAATGACAGCATTTTTTTTTTTTATAAAAAATTGTAACTAAATGATATATTGCTCACACATGCCATGGTTATATGTAGAATTGCACCCCAAAATACATTTTGCTGCTCCTGAGTACGAGGATATCACATGTGTGGAGCTTTTTGGGAGCCTAGCCGCGTATGGGACCCCGAAATCCAAGCACCGCCTTCAGGATTTCTAAGGGCATACATTTTTGATTTCACTCCTCGCTACTACTATGACAGTTTTGAAGGCCATAAAATGGCACAAAAAACCCAAATTACCCCATTTTGGAAAGTAGACACCCCAAGCTATTTTCTGAGAGGCATGTTGAGTCCATGGAATATTTTATATTTTGCCACAAGTTGCAGGAAAATGACAAACCTTTTTTTTGCACAAAGTTGTCACTTAATGATAAATTGCTCTCACATGCCATGGTTATATGGATATGTGTGAGGCATAGGAGGATCAGTCGTGACACCACATCCCATATAGATATAGGAAACAAATGAGGGGGGAAAAGGGCAACGAACCCAGGGACTTTAAACTGTGTCAAAATAAAGAAAGTAATTCAAGTAGAAAAATACATAATTTATTAGATTTTAACATACATCATTAAAAATGGAAGTAAACGCAACCATAAAAAGATCCTATATGGATCAATGTGGCTTTAATGAGAGCCACTGGAATCCCTTGTACATCAAATGCCCAACATGTTTCACCCAGGGCCAAGCTTCGTCAGGAGCTTTGTACAGGGAAAGCTATAAAAAGAAAAAATAATAATGTACAAAAAATCAAACATTAAGATAATGATCATCAAACTCAATGCATAGTACATATGCTTGAAAAAACAAGTATTCATTTATTTTTTCAAGCATATGTACTATGCATTGAGTTTGTTTGATGATCATTATCTTAATGTTTGATTTTTTTGTACATTATTATTTTTTCTTTTTTCTTTCTATAGCTTTCCCTGTACAAAGCTCCTGACGAAGCCCGGCCCTGGGCGAAACATGTTGGGCATGTTGATGTACAAGGAATTCCAGTGGCTCTCATTAAAGCCACATTGATCCATATAGGATCTTTTTATGGTTGTGTTTACTTCCATTTTTAATGATGTATGTTAAAATCTAATAAATTATGTATTTTTCTACTTGAATTACTTTCTTTATTTTGACACCGTTTAAAGTCCCTGGGTTCGTTGCCCTTTTTCCCCCTCATTTGATGCCATGGTTATATGTGGAATTGCACCTCAAAATACATTCTACTGCTTCTCCTGAGTACAAGGATACCACATGTGTGGGACTTTTTAGGAGCCTAGCCGCGTACGGGGCCCCCGAAAACCAATCACCGCCTTCAGCATTTCTTTAGGGAGTACATTTTTGATTTAAAAAAATAGGGTCTATTAGACCCTAGATCTCTCCTTTGCCCTCAAAGCATCTGACCACGCCAAGATTGGTGTGATAAAATGCTTTCCCAATTTCCCAATGGCACTGTTTATATCCGGGGGGGATATTCCCTCCCACTGCTTGTAAAAGCAGTCTAGAGGCTAATTAGTCACTAGGATTGCTTTTACATGAAAGTTGACCGCTGGCTGAAAAGAATGATACCAAGATGATACCAAAACCCACAGGCATCATTCTGGTATAAACAAAGTCCAGCAACATACCAGTACGTTGCTGGTCCTTGTTGGACATATATTGTCATCTTTTTATTTTTTATGCAGCCTGTACATGCACCATTTATATATGCCGAAGCATGGGGGCATCCTCCCGCAAAAAAAGTTATGCCGCGTACACACGGTTTGACTTTTCCACGAGCAAGCCTCCGTCGGAATGTACGCGGCATTAGGAGCAAAATCGATCCTCCGCCCCTGCTGCCCCCATGCTTCGGCATATATGCCCTTTTTTTTATCTGTGGTGATGAAATCACCTCCTACAGCGTTGGAGTCACAGCTTCATGTATCGTGGGAGCAAACGCTGTTGCTGTCGAGATAAATCTAAATTTACTGCTTCTCCTTGTGACTAGTACCCTGAAGTTGATCAATCCACCTATGGCATGCTTTACTACTACTCCTTGTGACTAGTACCCTGAAGCCTCTTTAATAGGGTACACCAGATCACAGAGCTATTGTTAAGCACTTGCTAAGGTAAGTATTAGATCTTATTCCCCATCCCCTTGAGCTAACAATCATTTTACCCTTTGATTGGGGGGGTTGGGTGGGGGTTTCACTGCATGGGTATTTTTTTATTTTATCTTTGCTTATGGAGATGCCAGCACACTGATGAGGTCCTTCCTCTCAGACCAAAGCAAGAGCCCCAACTGGCTCCTTCCCCAAGGTCTGAGTGCTGCTGTACAGGATTTTTTTGAAAAGCTAATATGACATCTTCCGGTACATGCACTAACTGAATGTTAAGTCTTTTTTTTTTTTTTTTTTTTTTTTTTTTAATGAACACATAACTGGTTTAATGGTGCTTATATATCTGCTTGTCATCCAATTGTAATAATTTTGTAAATGGCCAAGAGAATTCAATGGATAATGGTAGTCATCACTCTGCCTTACCTTCACTCAGAGGTGACTGATGATGGCACTGGTCCTTTCTAAGGTGTGGTCCCTTTTGATGACTTTGCAAACATCTAAACTTAAAAGTGCTCCTAAGCCTGTTACAGAATGAAGATGATTCCCTCCAATCTGGAAGCTTCGAAATGGACGTATGGGCAACTCAACCAGCCGAATTGTATATTAGGCTGAGATACTTCTACATCATCCAGTGGGCATGTCTGGACTTAGGAAATAACTATTGCCTTGCCATTGCCGTGGTCCTGTCCACCCTGCTATGTGCAGGCTTTCCTTGTCTGTTTATATTTTTAGCTCAACTTGAGAACCTACTTAAGGGTTTTTTGCATGTAAATAACTGACTTCTTTGGCTTAAGCTGTTACTACAAAATATTCTTCTTTTTGTATCCTGATCCTGTCATTGTCTTCCATGTACCTTTTTATCTTATGCTGATGTTTTCTCTGATGTCCTGGCTGCTATCTGGATACAGAAGAATCCTATGCAGGATACTGAGGTTTCCTTTACAACAGAGCAAAGGAATTCTGCGCCACGGGGATGGTGGCCGAGCCTAAAATGATGTCTTTCACTACATACTGTACATATTTTATTCTGTCTTTCATTGTCTTTGTAATTAGCATTGTATAGACCAGAGGTCTCCAAACTGCGGCCCGGGGGCCAGATGTGGCCCTTTACTTGCCTTTATCCAGCCTTGGAGCACTATCCCTCCCACTGATACAAGACACTATTCTGCCATCTGACACCGACAGTGGAGCACCATTTCATCCACTAACACCATTAATGGGGCAATATTCTTCCCTATGATACTAATGATGGGGCACTATTCCTCCCACTAATACAGATGTTTAGTCCCACTGATGCCTGGAAAATATCCAACCCCGCTGGCCAAAGTCCGGCCCTCCAAGAGTCTGAAGGACAATAAACCGGCCCTTTGTTTTAGAATGTTTGGAGACCCCTGGTATAGACGAGCAATATCTTGTACTTGGATAGCTGTGATACACCTTCTTCTGTATTAGATTGTGATTTCTGAAGGGTTTCTCTATTGCAGAGGACATGTCAATTCTTGCCTAACACAAAAAGTGTAGGAGGAAAAAAAAAGTAAAAGAAGATCAGAGATTGAAATGTCCTTGTCATTGCTGTCAATACAACTTGACTTTTCACATACTTCTTTCTGTTTGGCAGCTGTGATTAGAGAAGCCACTTTTTGTAAGTCATAGCTTACATTGTAAACCAAGAAAAGTGCTTATAAAACCGCCCTGTCAAAACAGCACCACTCTGCGCTTAGAATGTGATCACTGAAGAAAATAAAACAGTAAATATGTGAATCTAAAACATATAGCCGCTGCTTTAAAAAATCATAAATATGTATCAACAGTAAAATTAACCTCTTGCTTACTGGGCACATATACCCCCTTCCTGCCCAGTAGGGATGAGCTCCGAGTTCGAGTAGAACTCACGTTCGACTCCAACATTGCCTGTTAGCCGAACAGCAAACTATTTGGGGTGTTCGCGGCAAGTTTGTGTGACCTTTAGAACCCTGTTAAAGTCTATGGGACTTGAACCTTTGAAATCTAAAGTGCTAATTTTAAAGGCTAATATGGAAGTTATTGTAATAAAAAGTGTTTGGGGACCTGGATCCTGCTCCAGGGGACATGTATCAATGCAAAAAAAAGTTTTAAAAACTGCAGGTTTTTTGGCAGCAGTGATTTTAATAATTCCTTTAAGTGAAACAATAAAAGTGAAATATTCCTTTAAATTATTACCTGGGGGGGTTATAGTATGCCTGAAAAGTAGCGCTTGTTTCCCATGCTTAGAACTGTCCCTGCACAAAGTGTAATTTCTGAAGGAAAAAAAGTAAGTTAAAATTACTCACGGCTATAATGAATTGTCCGCTCCCGGCAATACAGAGAAAAGTCATTCATAAAAAAAAAGTGTGGGGGTCCACGGCATTTTTTTTTTATTTGGTGTGGAGTTCCCCTTAAAATCCATACCAGACCTGAAGGGTCTGGAATAGATATTTGGGGGGAACCCCACATAATTTGTTTTTATTTGACGCAGGGTTCCACTTAATATCCATACCAGACCCGAAGGGCCTGGTAATTGAATTTGGGGGGAGCCCCACGCATTCTTTTTTTTATGAATGACTTTTCTCTGTATTGCTAGTATCCGACAATTCAATATAGCCACAAGTTATTTTAAATGACTTTTTTCCTTCAGAAATTACATTTTGTGCAGGGACAGTTCTAAGCACAGGAAACGAGCGCTACTTTACAGGCATACTATACACCCCCCTAGGTACGAAATTTAAAGGAATATTTCAATTTTATTGTTTCACTTTAAGCATTATTAAAATCACTGCTCCTGAAAAAACGGCCGGTTTTTAAAACGTTTTTTGCATTGATACATGTCCCCTGGGGCAGGATCCGGGTCCCCAAACACTTTTTAGGACAATAACTTGCATATTAGCCTTTAAGATTAGTACTTTAAAAGGGTTCTAAAGTTCACACAAACTTTTTGGTCTGTTCGCAGGTTCTGGTTCGAACCGAACCCAGGGGTCTTCGGCTCATCCCTACTGCCCAGGCAAAGTTTCAGCTTTCAGCACTGCGGTGCCTTTAAATTAAAATTGTGCGACGTGCCTCCCAAACAAAATTGACGTCCTTTTTTTTCCACAAATAGAGCTTTCTTTTGGTGGCATTTGATCACCTCTGCGGTTTTTATTTTTTGCTCTAAAAACAAAAAAAGAGCGACAGTTTGGAAAAAAACTAAAAATATTTTTTACTTTTTTCTATAATAAATATCCAGTTTAAAAAAAAAAAAACACTTTTTTTTCTCAGTTTAGACCGATATGTATTCTACATATTTTCGGTAAAAAAAATCGCAATAAGCGTATAATGATTGGTTTGCGCAAAAAGTTATAGTGGCTTCAAAATAGGGGATAGAATTCTGACTTTATTATTCTTATTTTTTTTTTACTAGTAATACGGCGATCTGCAAATTTTGTCAGTACTGCGATATTGCGGCGGACACTTTTGACACATTTTTGGGACCATTCACATTAATACAGCAAACAGTGCTATAAAAATGCATTGATTACTGTATAAATGTGACTGGCAGAAAAGGGGTTAATACTAGGGGGTGGGGAAGGGGTTAAATGTGTATCCTGGGAGTGATTCTTACTGTGGGGGGAGGGGACTGACTGGGGGAGGTGACCAATGCTGTGTACAAGAGACACAGCATCTGTCTCCTCTCCCTGACAGGACGTGGAGCTCTGTGTTTACACACAGAGCTCCACATCCGTGCTATGGTCATTGCAGATCGCGGGCACCTGGCGGACATTGTGGCCGCCAGGCTGGCGCATCGGCATCTCGGGGGACACGCCTGGTGCGCACGCCCCCCAGTGGCCGCAGGACGCGAGGACGTCAAAAGACATCCTCCCAGATTTATAGAGCCACCTGGAGGCCGTCTTTTTACATACGCCTGGGTCTGAAGTAGTTAAAACTCATTAATGCCCCAGAGTCCAAAATAACACTGTAGCAACACTTCGATCAAACACCTGTTGGAAAGGTACTTAAAAGTGTATACAAGAGACAGTAGTGCAGCTGATGGGTATGATTGTGATAGGTCAGAAAGTCTTTACAGCAGTGCTTCTTTCACCAAAGTATTAATCGCCACGTGAGGGGATTCAAATCCCCTTTTGGGGATGCACTCACCAAAATTTAAATCTACTGAGCATTAAATCACTGTCAGCCTCCGCTGTTAATGCTGCATTTTCCACCAATGTCACCAGGTCCAGAATGCATGTGAGAAAATAAATGGCCACATAGAGCAGTACCGTTTAAAAGTTTGACAAAACCCTTAGTACCCCCTTCTAAATATGCGTACCAAAAACTAAGTTACACAAGCAATGCAAATTGTGAGTGTGAACGCTCAAGACTGTCATGATCCTGCAGACATCTGTTTACCAGTTCCTCTATCGTCTTCCTGGTTCTCGGTCTGTGGAGCGCATGCGTCATTTCCGTTTGGTCGATGAGTCCCTCTTGACACGTTTCGTCACTTCCTGACTTCGTCTGAGGGCGTGACTCCCCACCATGACAACCAGCTTTAAGTATCCCTCGCCCATCGCGTGATGTCGGACGCACCTGCGTACGCTCGACTGCATCGCAACTACACAGCGGAGGAAGTAAACATCGCCAGGTAGTGGCAGAGGAGGGACACTATGTAGATTTATGAAGAGAGACAACTCCCCTCCCACTGTGCTATGGCTTAACAGTGAGAAAAGCAGTCGGCCCCAATGTGAAAGTATCATGATAACATAGAGCATAAAACATTGTGTTCATGCTAAAGAACATTTAAAACGATTAAAAGGCAAAGCAGAAAAACATCTCATTGAGATAAGTTAATCATTTGATTAAACATTTTTTCCTCATAAATAAATACATAGTGTACAAATAATAACTGCTGTCATATTGTTGCGACACATATATCTGCAGAGATTACCACTTATTGCCACAAGCTGTCTCATTGCCGCATATGACATCAGCCCGAGGATAAGTGGTATATATATTTTCTGATATATATCTATGTGTTAAGTGAATAGCAATTTCCCATATTTATATTAACACCTACATAAAATAATGCTTATGAGGGGCTGTAAGCTTACGGGGTGATCTCCTTGTACACCTCAAAGCTGCTTCGATCCATCTATATTTGTCCTATGCAATTTAAAATTCATTAAAAACACTAAAAGAGGCAGGCTGGGAAGAGTTGGTGTAAACTAGGTAGGCTGGGATCTGATGAAAGACATGTTAAAGACCGTAAAAAAAATTAAAACTCAAAAATAAAACTATAAATTTGATTTTGAGTATCACTGATAAAACAATTGATGTCTAATTCTACATTTTGGCCTTTGGGTACTAAAACATTTGTAAGAAAAATCCACCTCATCTCACGTTTGGATAATTCTCGAACTCTATGAGAACCTCTCCAGTGTTTCTCCAGATGCTCTATACCCAAAAATTCCAGACCTGATGCATCCTGATTATGTATTAATTTGAAGTGGAGGGATACATTGTGGTCCTTAAACCAATATTGATATTGTGGACATGTTCCGCTATCCTAATTCTCAACAATCTTTTGGTGCGTCCTCTGTAGAGTAGGCCACAGGGGCATCTTGGAGCATAGACCACAAAGTTACTATTGCACGTTATTAATTGTTTAATATCAAATTGTTGGCTGTTCGAGGGGGAGATGAAATTCTCCAAGCCCCTTGTTGGTCTTGCCACTTCTTTGCATTTCCTGCAAGCGAAAAAAACATTACGTTCCCAGAAAGTTTGTGGTATTGCAGGTAGAGCCAAGATTTTTTGGACAACTACATCCCCATAATTAGGAGCTTTCCTATATATGAATTGGTGCCTAGATGGTAATACTGTACATAGTTTTTTGTCCATCAATAAGGTATGCCAGTGTTCATTCAAAATGTATTCTACTTCTTTGTACTGGGTGTGGAACTGCGAGATGAAGCCCCATTCTTTCGTGTTGTTGGCTATAGGAATTCATTTCTATTTTTCCTGTAGACAGACTTCCCTGGACATTACACCCACCTCTTCTACGATTTTGTTCAAGACTCGTAGGTTATAGCCTCTGGCTTCAAATCTTTCGGTGAGGATCTTAGATTGGGTAAAGAAATTGTCAATTTCAGAACAATTGCGTTTAACCCTCATAATTTGCCCCTTGGGAATATTCCTCAGCCACTGGGGATAATGACTGTTGGTTTTGGGTAGATAGCTATTTCTGTCGGTAGGTTTAAAAAACACTTTTGTTTCAAGTTTCAGATTTTTCCGATAAATGGTGACATCTAAAAAAATTATTTCTTGACTGTGCCATTCAGATGTTAACTTGATATTATTGTTAAAGTTTAAAACCTTTAAAAAATCCTTGTAATGAATCAACCGAACCTGCCCAGATAAAAAACAAGTCATCAATAAAACGTTTGTGAAAAATCAGCTTAGCTTTTCTTTCTTTAAAAATGACAGTGTCCTCCCATTCTGCCATAAAAAGGTTTGCAATGCTGGATGCAAACTTAGCTCCCATGGCTACCCCTCTTTGTTGTACATAAAATCTGTTGGAATACCAAAAATAATTTTGGGAAAGACAAAAGTCTAGACTAGAGGCATAACCGATGAAAACTTTTTGAGTGTGGGGTAAATCCTTCCTTTGGCTTAAGGGCTAGACGGGCATCCTCATGCTGTATGATCGAGTATAAAGATGAGACATCAGCTGTCACTAACAAAACCTGTTGACCTTCTTCTAAATGAATGCGTTGTAGACAGTTAAAATTCAATTTTTTGTGTCTTTTAAATATGAACGTGTCATACCCACTAGATATTGGCCCATTCTTGATGAGATGGAGTCAATACTATTGATAGGTCTTGCTGGTGGATAATTAGGATCCTTATGTATCTTTTGGTAATGTGTATATGGTGGGTATCTTGCTGCTGGTAGGTACCAAAAAAATAGCTTTCTTTAGTAGATAATACCCCCAAACGTGTGCCCAATCCAACTAGGGTTTATAATTGGTTGCTATATGGTTGTTGTTTCCTGATCGAGTGATCTGTAGGTTCATTCATCTGACAGCATGTTCATAATGGTAGAATTCTTTGGAGAGTACTACTACTTCACCTTTATTAGCTGATCTTATAATTATGTCCTTGCGTTTTTCTAACAGATCAATACCATCTTGGATATGCTATGAATAAGCACTGTATTTTGGTGTGAAACGCGTCGGCTCTTTTCTGTTTTTTTGCTGTGACATGTTGATGTTGTGATCTGTTTTATTATAAAGGAACATTTTTTGTAGTGCGGCCGTCTTGGTTTTTCTCCATACAATTTTGCATACTATTGCAGTGCCTGCACCCATGGGTTGGATCCTACCTTTCAGCTTCAGCTCCTTGGGACCTCTGAGCGGTTACGTTTTTCTCTCACCATCTTGGATATGTCGCAAGTTTTATTTTTTTTTAGGTTTGAGGTAGTTTAAGTCACGCAGAACCAAACCCTTAAAAACCTCTACCTGATGATTAGGATTATTTAGAGGGTTAAACAGGGACTTATTCTTCAGTCCACTGTTTATAATCAGTTGAGGGTTTGCACTGGTCGTCCCATTGGTTGTATTAACGTTTAAAAACAGAAATGAATTCCTATAGCCAACAACACAAAAGAATGGGGCTTCATCTTGCAGTTCCACACCCAGTACAAAGAAGTAGAATCAATTTTTAATGAACACTGGCATATCCTATTGATGGACTAAAAACTATGTACAGTATTACCATCTAGGCCCCAATTCATATATAGGAAAGCTCCTAATTATGGGGATGTAGTTGTCCAAAAAAATCTTGGATCTACCTGCAAAACCATAAACTCTCTGGGATCGTAATGGTTTTTTTGCTTGCAGGAAATGCAAAGCGTGCAGAGAAGTGGCAAGACCAATGAGGGGCTTGGAGAATTTCTTTTTTTTTTATCATTCAAGTTTAAGTTTATTTTCAAAACAAAAAAATATAAAATATACAGCTATGCGCCAAATAACACAGTAAATATTACAGCTGAACATACATTTGAGAATAAACAGGTACATTCAGTGTTTATCGTTTCCAAAATTTTTAACCTCAGAGGGTAGTACTTATTGAACTGCAAAGAGAAATGAGAACTATTAAGATAAGTCAGAACCCCATAGGTAATATAGTTTGTCCCAAATCACCTCCCTAATCCCCCGAGATCTCATATATCCTATGGTCTGATCCAGAATATTAAAGCAATGAGGGATGTAGTAGACCAATCTTTCATAGACCCCAAGAAGGTGGGTATCCAGGACAATCTCTGCCTCTCCGACACCCCTCTTGGGATCACTCTGTATCCTAGAGGTGGACCTGTCCCTTCCACCCAACCTCCCCAAAAGCAACTTGATCTAACATTTGTCTAAAGAACCAAGACAACATCCTACCCAGGGTTAACTATAATAGAAAAACCCAATATATAATGAGTATTTCCGAACCCATTATCCCCAAAGTGAGAATATCACATTATGAGAAGTAATGTACTATGTTTAGTTTTCTCGAATCTAAAATTAAGAGAAAAAAAGAAAAGAAAAGGAGAGAAAAACAAAAAGGGGAGGAAGAGAAGGGGGGGGAGATAGAGATGAGAAGAGTAAAGAGTTCAGAGGAAAGAGTAAGCATACCTGCCAAGATTATGCATCAGTCCGGAGCAACAGCCACTACTGTATCCCCGGAGTATAGGGGATTCCCATGTACTTAAGCCACGGTTCCCACGTTTCAGTAAACAAAATGGTTTTATCTAACATTAAACTAATTCTCTTTTCCTGCTCCATGATCCATGTGACTTTTCTCTTCATGTGTAGAATAGAGACCGACTGTTTCTTCCATGCGGCTGCAATAGTAATTCTGGCGCCTGTCAGGATAAATAGAATCAGTTTTCTGGTAACCTTCGAGATTTGTGGGATTAGACCATTCAATAGAGCGATTGCTGGAGACTGATGCACATTACACCCTGTTACTCGTCTGACAATGTGAAACACCTTATTCCAATAACCCCGAATCTTTGGACATTCCCACCAAGTGTGAAACATGGACCCTATTCCCTGGCAACCTCTAAAGCATAAGGGTGAGTATGAAGGATACATCGAGGCCAGTTTAAGAGGGACCATGTACCATCTAGTAAAGATTTTCGCATTGGCTTCCGCCAGAGATACACTTAGCAAACCCTTGATAGATCTAGCAAAATTTCCATACCAATCCTCTAAGTCCCATTCATCTCCAAGTTCTCTTTCCCAAGCGAGCATGTGGGGTAATTTTGTATCATTTGTCGCGAGAGATTTATAAATAACTGAGATATTACCCCGTCTCGCCGAGGCTTGGTCGCATCTATGTTCAAATGGAGATAGGGAGCCAGAAATTAGGTTATCAGACCAAAGATTTTGGGCGTAATCATGTAATAGAGAGAATCTCAATCTCTCGGAGGAGGGGAGATCAAAATTATCAACAAAAAATTGTTCGGGCAAAGGGCCCAATCTTGAGAAGAGCTGTCCAATGCGGTACACCCCCTTGTCATGCCACCATTTGAAGGAGTCGACGTCGACTCTAGATGCAAAGATCGGATCCAGGAAAACCTCCACTAAGGGTTGACCCTTCGAGACCAGAGAAGGATTTTTCCTAAGTGAATCCCAAATTACTAAAGCTTGAGAAAGGGTTGGGGACATAATAGCGGGTCTGTGTTTGGGGGTACACCACATCAAATTTTCTATAGTAAACGCAGAAGATGCTTGTTCTTCTATATTAATCCAATCAGGACGGTCCTTTTTAAGATATACTTCAGATAGTTGGGCCAACCTAGCAGACTGGTAGTACCACCACAAATTCGGGACTCCTAAACCCCCCTGTTCAGTTAGATTGAAGAGGCTTCGAGAAGGAACACGCGGACCCTTCTTGTTCCAAACGAATCTGGTGATTTTGCCCTGAAATGATTTTAGGTGACTTTTAATTATTGGGATGGGCAATGAGCGGAAGAGATATAAAAGTCTGGGGAGCAGAGTCATCTTAACCGAATTAATCCTACCAATCCATCCTATTTTCTGGGAACCCCATTCATTTAAATCTTTCTCGAGTTTTTTAAACGTAGGAGGATAGTTGGCAGAATAGAGATTCTCAAACTTCGAAGTCAGGTTGATTCCTAAATATTTGATAGATGAAATTTCCCATTTGAATTCATATTTGTTTTTTAACATTAAAACTGTGGGTTCAGGGAGTGACACATTAAGCGCTCTGGATTTAGCCCAATTTACTTTGAGTCCCGACACTCTAGCGAAGTCAGTCAATAGGTAAATAATTTCAGGAAGAGAGGATGGAGGTGAGGTTATGAAAAGTAATAGATCATCTGCAAATAGTGCACATTTATGTTCCTTTTGAGAGCATTTAATTCCCTTGATATCCGGGTCATCGCGAATAGCTATAGCCAAAGATTCGATCATGACTGCGAATAGCATAGGAGACAAGGGGCATCCTTGTCGTGTGCCCCTCCGGATCTTAATAGGTTCTGAGAATAGGCCCTGTACACAGAGTTTGGCTTCCGGACATGAATAGAGCGCAGATAAGATTCCCATGAATTTAGAGCCGAAACCCCATCGCTTCAGTACCCTAAACCTATATGGCCAGTACACTGAGTCGAAGGCTTTCTGGAGATCTAGGGAAAGGAGCATCCCTTCTTGTCCACGATCCCCAATCCACCCAGATTGTAGAATGGAAATCAGATCAACTGCCCTTCTTATCTGGTCCGGTCCCTGCCTCCCTGAAATGAATCCTACCTGATCCCCATTAATATATTGGTTCATGAAAGGGGACATTCTATTGGCCATAATTTTGGTTAATATTTTGAGGTCGTTATTAATAAGAGATATTGGCCTGTAATTTTCAACTAGACTAAGGTCTTTATCAGGTTTCGGGATCACTGAGATATAAGCCATATTAAGTTGTTTATTAATAGAAATACCATCTGTCAAGGAATTATAAAAGCGAGTTAAGTAAGGCGTAAGGATAGCTGAGAATGTTTTATAATATGGGGAGGAAAAACCATCGGGTCCCGGTGCCTTATCCGTCTTTAGATTTTGAATTACTGATAGAACTTCCTCAGTTGATATGGGAGCCTCCAATATCTCCATATGTTCCTTTTTCAAAGTAGGAAGACTTATTTTATCCAAGAATTTCTCTATTTTATCTGAAGTAGATTTATCGTCAAAAGCGTAAAGTCTAGAATAGAAATCATGGAAGGTTTCCATCATCCGCTGAGGATTTAAAGTAAGGGATCCATCTGCTTGTCTAATCTTGGGGAGCGTCTTTGCTTTAAATCTAGGTGACAATTTATTTGCCAGCATCGGCCCTATTTTATCCTTCAATTCGTAAAATCTGGCACCTGTCCATTTCATATCTTCTCCTGCCCGTGCTGTTAGTGCTAAGTTCAGGGCCGATCTAGCGGCATCAAGTGAAGAGGTGGGAAATCCAGAAGGATCTGACTTATGTTTTCTGCGCAAGTCTAGATATTTCTCTTCTAGCTCTCTCACCTCCACCCTCTTTTGTTTTTTAAGTCTGGACGCAATTTGTATTATTTTGACTCTAACTGTTACCTTGTGGGCCGCCCATAGAGTTTCCGGGGAAACTTCTTGTGTATCATTAAATTCAAAATATTCCTTTATAGCTTGTTCAATTTCCGTCACAAGGGCTGGATTTTTTAAAATAGATTGATTAAGAGTCCAATGAGACACTCTATGGGCTGTATTCTCCCGTCTTACAGATACCAGAACCATAGAGTGGTCCGACCATGGAACATCTGCAATAGTTGACTCAACGGCTGCCGGGACATGATGACTCGAAATCAATATGTGGTCTATTCGTGAATAAGATAGGTGGGGATTAGAGAAATGTGTATAGTCTTTAGCGTTTGGGTTCAATTCTCTCCAAATATCAATCAACCTAGATTGGTGTAGCATACGTGCCACTTGAGTACTAGCTTTAGTCGGCCTAATTATTTTAGTCTTATTTGGTTTAGATTTATCCAAACCCGAATCAAAGGCCAAGTTGGAGTCCCCCCCCATAACTATGATACCCTCCATAAAAGGTCGGAGAGTATCTAGCATCTGTGAAAAAAAAATCTGTTGTCCCCTATTTGGTGCATAGTATGAGACAAAAGTGTACATTTTTTCATCTAGGGTTCCTTTAGCCAAAACAAATCTTCCTTCCGAGTCCCTGTATTCCTTAATCAAAGTGAATTTACAAAATGTAGAAAATAAAATAGCCACCCCTTTGGTCTTATTTTCCGCCTTAGATAAATAGAACACTGGAAAGTGAGCATGTAAAAAAGAGGGGGTTTACCGCCTTGGGAAGTGTGTCTCTTGTAGTAAAACAACATCCACATGCATAGACTTATAGGCTTAAAAAGCCTTTCGTCTCTTAATAGGAGAGTTCAGCCCCTGAGTGTTGTGTGTTACAACACGAAGGGGTGTGGAAGAGCTATTTGGTCCAGCCATGGAACCTAAACCTTACATCCTCCAGAATGTATACCATGTAATGAGTCTGTAACCTAGAAAACCCATATCCTGACAGATAGGCCGACAGAGAGGAGAATACAGAGTGGAAAGACAGGGAGAAAGAAGGAGAAATCAAAAGGAAAAAATAAAACAGTAAACAATAAAGCAAAATGTGGCATAACATAAGGTCAAACCATGACCCGAAATGGGGGGAGGGACTAATCTCCCTTCCCCCATTTAAAGAAGATATTCCAAAGTGGACCAGTGTTGAGGGACCAAACACCCGCTTCCCAGGACGACAAAAAGTCTGTCTGGAAAGTGAGTAGAGGCTCAATGCCTCACCACCACCCACTACCAACAGTCTATACGTTATCCTATACAACTTGTTTTTAGGAAGAAATTGATCTCGTACAGTTTATGCATTAAGACATGTGCCGTAACGAGGTTTCCCAGAGGAGGAGCGATGAAGAGGGAAGAGAGAAAAAAAAAAAAAACCCTCTTCTTTGTAATTTCAAATATTATATGTATACCCCTATATATATTCTCATATAAACGCATACAATTTCATTGGGGAAAAATAAATAAAAACATTTCTTTGTAATTTCACATATTATATGCATACCCCTATAACTATTCTCATATATACACATATAATCTCATTGGGGGAAAAAAAAAGGGGGGGGGGCCCTCTTTCTTTGTAATTTCAAATATTATATGCATACCCCTATATATATTCTCATATAAACGCATATAATCTCATTGGGGAAAAATAAATAAAAACATTTCTTTGTAATTTCACATATTATATGCATATCCCTATATATATTCTTATATATACACATATACTCTCATTGGTGGAGAGAAAAAAAAAAAAAAAAGGGAGGGGAGTCTTCCCCTCCCCCTTCCCTCTCCCCCCCCCCCTCAAATCCCCAATTGGTGTCTCCTCCGGGAAAGTTCAACTGGAATTAGTGATCCAAGTCAGGTTGCTGAGTTTTTCCCAACTTTCCTGTGTTTTACTCTATTCCATTCGCCCGAAGTAGGGGTAGTAGGTGTCTGTCTTTTAGCTGAGAGAGGCTGTGGAGGTGTAGTATCCATGTCTGGTGCGGTTGCGATTATTCTTAGGTCTAATAGTAATCTTTCCCCCTCCTGAAAGTTGCGTACAGCATAATGTCTACCATTATAGGTGAATTTTAGAGCAAAGGGAAAGGCCCAATTATACTTGACTTCCTTCTTCATTAGGGCCGACAATAATGGTTTCATTGCTCTCCTCTTCTGAATAGTGTGGGGGGAAATGTCAGAAAATATTTGGATCTTTGCTCCTTGGTACTGCAAATGTTCTTGTTGACGGGACTTTTGCATTATTTCCTCTTTGGTGGAATAATAATGTGGTTTAACTACCACGTCTCTAGGTAAACCGTCCTTGCGTAACGGGCCTAAGGATCTGTGCGCTCTGTCTAATTCCAACTTATGTGCGGGAATGGATGGAATCAGATCTCTAATGATGTCTTGTATAGCAGAGTGAACATTAACTATGGATTCAGGTATCCCCCTTACCCTGAAATTATCTCTCCGAGATCTGTTTTCCAAATCATCTATCCTATCTTGAGCAGCTTCTAGTTGTTCTTGCATGAATTGTAGATGGTCAGTATTCTGATCAATCCTTGAGACATTAGCGTCCAATTTATGTTCAATAGATTCTATCCTGTTACCAATACTTTGGAAGTCTGCTCTGATATCTCTAGTGATCCTCTCAGCAGTCTGTGTCAGACCCTTGTCTAACATTTCAGCTATTCTGTTAAACAGATCAGTTACATTGAAAGAAACATCAAGAGCCCGTTCAACATTCACCTGCTCATGCCCAGGAGGAGGTTGTGAGGAGATTGCAGTAGAAATTACATGACCAGTCAACTCAGTGACTGTTCTTTCTTTCAGTACAGAGGAATATAGAGCAGGAGTTGGATTAGATCCCAGAGGATGAGTTATAGAGGTGACAGGCATTTGAGGTGAAATTTGTCTGTCAGACATGGATGCCTCTGTAATGCTCAGCTGCTTGGAGAATTTCATCTCCTGCTCGAACAACCAACAATTTGATATTAAACAATTTATATCGTGCAATAGTAACTTTGTGGTCTATGCTCTAAGACAGGGGTCCTCATACTACGGCCCTCCAGTTGTTCAGGAACTACAATTCCCATCATGCTCAGTCATGTCTGTGAATGTCAGCGTTTTACAATGCCTCATGGGATTTGTAGTTTCGCAACAGCTGGAGGGCCGTAGTTTGAAGATCCCTGCTCTAAGATGTTGGCTCTCTTCATAAATCTACATAGTGTCCTTCCTCCGCCCACTACCTGGCGATGTTTACTTCCTCCACTGTGTCGTTGTGATGCCACCGAGCGTACGCAAGTGTGTCTGACGTCACACGATGAGCAGGGGTGAGGAATACTTAAAGTCGGTTGTCATGGTGGGTAGTCACGCTCTTAGATGAAGTCAGGAAATGACGAAACACGTCAGAGGGACTCCTCATCGACCAACCGGAAGTGATGCGTGCGCTCCATAGACCGAGAACCAGGAAGACGCTAGAGGAACTGGTAAGCAGTTGCATTGCATTGCTTGTGTTGCTTATTTTTTGGTACGCATATTTAGAAGGGGGTACTAAGGGTTTTGTCAATAAACTTTTAAACGGTACTGCTCTATGTGGCCATTTATTTTCTCACATGTATTGCAAACCTGGTGACATTGGTGGAAAATGCAGCATTAACGGTGGAAGCTGACAGTGATTCAATGCTCAGCAGATATACATTTTGGGGAGTGCATCCCCAGAAAGGGAATTTGAATCCCCCCATGTGGTGATTAATCCTTTGGTGAAAGAAGTACTGCTGTAAAGACTTTCTGACCTATCACAATAATCCCCATCAGCTGCACTACTGTCTCTTGTATACACTTTTAAGAACCTTTCAAATGGGTGTTTGTTTGAAGCGCTGCTACAGTGTTATTTTGGACTCCTATTTGGGACATTAATGAGCTTTAATATTACTGTTAATAAATATAGCTTACATTGGGCTATGAACTCCCCCATTGGAAGTGTGTGTGTGTGTAATATATATATATATATATATATATATATATACACACACACACAGCCAACCCTAGGTATAAGGTTTTCTGGGCTATGGGCCCCAGATTTGGGACTGTAGCCACCCCCTAGTGATGCCACTGGCGACAAGTATATAAAATCAATCACCTAGGCATTCAGCCTGTTTCTATAAACATTTGTGAATAAATGGGTCTGAAATAAGTTGAAGCTGTTATAGCTGCAAAGGGGGGGCCAACGCAAGATTGAATCCTACAGACTAAGATTGGGATGCCATTAAAGTTCATGTGTGTTCCAATACTTTTGGCAATATAGCATATAACACATCTATTCCTTCAAAATACACCCAAAACAGACAATTCACTTTTAGTAGGTTGGAATTACCTGCCAGCATTTTATATCTAAAATATAAAGAGTCCTGTGAGCCTCCACTAATCCAAACTGCCTTAATTATCAAAAATCATCTGCAAACGTTAACCACTTCCATACCAGGCACTTACGCACCTTCCCGCCCAAGCCAATTTTCAGCTTTCAGCCATGTCGCACTTTGAATGACAATTGCGCGGTCATGCTGCACTGTACCCAAACAAAATTGGCGTCCTTTTTTCCCCACAAATAGAGCTTTCTTTTGGTGGTATTTTATCACCTCTGCGGTTTTTATTTTTTGCGCAACAACTAATAAAAGACAAAAAAAATAGAAAAAAAAATAAATTTTTATTTTTTTATGTTAACTTTTTGTAAATAAGTACGTTTTCTCTTTCAATTGCGGGCACTGATGTGGCGGCACTGATGGGCACTGATGAGGTGGCACTGATGGACACCAATGAGGTAGTACTGATGGGCACCGATGAGGTGGCACTGATAGGCGGCGCTGGTATGCGGCACTGATGGAGACTCATAGGTGGCACTGATGGGCACTCATAGGGGGCACTGATGGGCACTCATAGGGGGCACTGATGGGCACTCATAGGCGGCACTGATGGGCACTCATAGGCGGCACAGATGGGCACTCATGTGTGGCACTTATGGGTGGCACTGATGGGTACTTATGGGTGGCACAGATGGGCACTGATAGGTGGGCACTGGGCATGGACTGGCACTGAGGGGTGGCACTAATAGACACTGTGGGGTGGCACTGATGGACACTGAGGGTTGGCACTGATGAATCTATGTTTTCAGTCAGTGCCCATGTGTGGGCACTGACCGGCACCCTTATTTTTATTTTTTACTGGCATGTTTTGAAAAAAAAAAAAAAATAATCCTGACTCCCCCCCCCCTTTTTTTTTTTTTACTTTAGCTCTTCCCGTGTAGGCACTCCCTGGTGGTCTAGTGTGGGCATCCGAGGGGGGGGGGGGGCTGCGCTGATAAACAATCAGCACGAACCCCCCCTGTCAGGAGAGCCGCTGATCGGCTCTCCTGTACTCGCGTGGCATAAAATCGTGTAGGACGTTGGACAACGTCCAGTCACGACTTCATAACCACTTCCCGGCCGTCAATCTCCTATTGACCGGGCGGGAAGTGGTTAAACATGCCTCATATATCATGCAAATGTGGATAAATAAATATATACGCTGCACTTTCTAAAGTCATACACTATACCAGTGTAAAAAAAGAAACATATAAAATGTGTATATAAAAAGCATGAACAATGATGATAATTAATATAAAGTGCTACTGTGCAAAGAAGTGCAATTCCCACTTTTATGATCCTGTATAGTTTAATAGTGACCCACTGATGCATAAAAAAGTGCTCCTGTGCATAGCATCCAGTATTATATAGTTTATTAATATTGCATTGCTGGGTTGTTCAAAGAAGTGCTCCTGTGCACGTGTATGGTATCCAAAAAGAGTCTATCCAGGTGCAATAAAGTTCCTGCGATGATAAAACTGCTAGGTGATCCAGAACATGCCGCGGTGTTCCTCGCTCTGGTGCTCCCCTTAGGCCTCGTACACACGATCGAATTTGTCCGCTGAAAACGGTCCGATGGACCGTTTCAGCAGACATCTCCGATCGTGTGTATGGGCTAGCGGACAGATTTGTCCACCCGACAGATTTCAAAGCATGCTTTGAAATCTATCCGGTGGGAATCTGTCCGCCCGACATGTCTGCTGGTTAGTACACTTACCAGCAGACATGTCGTCCCGCTCCGCCGCCGCACCGCCGCCGAATGGATTCGGCGCATGCGCGGAAGTGTTTTACTTCCTGGTGCGGTGACGTGGCGGCGTCAACGTCACCGCCACGTCACCGACACGTCAGCGCGCTCTCTGCTGGCGGGGATTTTGGTTTGCTCGTGTGTACACGCGAGCAAACCAAAATCCCAGCAGACAGATTTGTTCAAATCTGTCGGACGGACAGATTTGAACAAATCTGTCCGCTCGTGTGTATGGGGCCTGAGGTATTTAATGCTCACCTCAGAGTGTGTGACGTTGCGATTAAGTGCAGTCAAAACACGCATGTGAACCACATTTGGGCTCTTGTAGTTACACCGGAATCCTGGACTCGTTAGTATGGTACCTCGGTAAGTGTATGAAATAAAGACTTGATAGTGTAATTTTAACAGTTTAATAAATAGAAAGCAAACCCCCCCCCAACTGGGGTACTCACATAGATTAGGTGCGCTAGTGCACTGCTCTATATCGGGTAAAACAATGTTAAATACCGGACTGGTATCGGGATGGTAGGTTGTTCCTCTCTGACAGATCACCTGTGCAAATGTGCCATCCTTTCTCCTACGTGTCTCCATACAGCGGTTTCCGTATCATCTTAGGGGGGAAATCAGATTTTCAGGCTTTCACATTGAGGTTGGTGGGCAGGAGTTTTTCAGGCGGTATAACAGTGCTATTTTTAGCACTGTTCCACCTGAAAAACTCCTCAGTGTGAAAGGGGTCTTAGTGTTCGATTTGTCCACCGCAATGTTGCAGCTGAAAATTGCTGATCTCCACCATTACTAGTAAAAACTATTAAAAAAAGTCCATAAATCTATTCCAATTTGTAGATGCTATAACGTTTGTGCAAACCAATCGCTATATGCTTATTGGGATTTTTTTACCAAAAATATATAGCAGAATACAGAATTTAGATTTTTACATTGGATGTGTTTTATAGCAGAAAGTAAATTGTCTGCCTTTTTTTGTTTATATCACAAAAAATAAAAATCGCAGGGATGATCAAATACCACCAAAAGAAAGCTCTGTGGGGGAAAAAAGGGACATCAATTTATTTTTTGGGGTACAGCATCACACGGCCACACAATTGTCAGTTAAAGCAACGCAACACAAAAAATGGCCTGGTCAGGAAGGGGGTAAAACCTACCTGGAGCTGAAGTGGTTAATATCTGCAAGAGGAGCAACTTTAACACCACTGAGCAATGTCAAAGGAAAAAAAGCTTCTATTTATGTGAAATACTGCAGGCAAACCTTTTCAAGCAATGTTCTGTTCTGTAAAATCAGCCTTGAGCAGGATTGCTTCATTTTCTAGTTAAGTATCAGAAGTGGTTCATAAATCGGATCCCTGCTATGCTGTCAGAATGGAAGGCAGTAATGTGTAAGCTTCTTATTTATTGATTAGAGATGGTAAGAATTAATTGCATACTTTATTTGACCAAGCATCGTCCACTGAGCCAGTTACTGATGCTTCCTTCTGAGAGCTTGTAGTCTGTTTATTCTTTATAAGACTATTATATAGCAAGTACAGCCAGAGCTGGACAAATCTCATGCGCTAAGCAGTAAGCAGGCTCTATTAATGTGCACCTAACGTTTCAAGCATTTCCTGATGTTACAAGTAAAAGTCTTGCTGATTTAGGCTGGGTTCACACTAGAGCATGGAATGGCTTACAGCAGGGGTCCAATGCATCTCCATTCATCATTTCAGGTCAGATTTCAGTCCGAATTTTTGGCTAAAAAGACCAAAAGACGCACAGGACTGTGCAATTCGCACCAAAGTCACTCTGGTGATATGTGAACCGGCTCCATAGAGAGCCGGTCACAATCTTCTGACGTGACTATTGGATGCAGGGATACCACTTGGCATGTATTGTCTACTCTTAAGGCCCGTACACACGATCGGATTTTCCGACAACAATTGTGTGATGGCAGGGTTTTTGTCAGATAATCCGACCGTTTTTACGCCTCCATAAGACAATTGTTTTCGGAAAATCTGATCGTGTGTACGGGCCTTAAGAGGATTCCAAAAGTGGAGCCTCCACTTCTATGCCCCCCCCCCCCTCTGGTGCCACATTTAGCACCTTTCAGGGGCAGAGGGGAGAATGGGTTCCTGTTTTTGACATGTACCCTTCCCCACTTCTGGGACACGGCGCCGTCTCCAATATTTGGCCCCTTCCTCAGCCGCTGGGTAGGGAAGCGGCTGTAAAACCGAATGGATTCATTGTTGGTTTCCTCTAACATGAAGGGTGGCGGCAGCACCCGAGAGCTTATCCACAAATCAGCTTGGGTGCGGAGATCACGGGAACCCTGGACAGGTAAATGTCTATATATTAACCACTTAAGGACCGAGCCTCATTTTGAGATTTGGTGTTTTTACGGTTTGTTAAAAAACGTGTTTTTTTGCTAGAAAATTATTTAGAACCTCCAAACATTATATATATTTTTTCTAACACCCTAGAGCACATGTGTCGAACACAAGGCCCATGGGCCAAATCCGGCCCTCCAGGCCATTTCATGTGGCCCTTGCACCTCTCCTGCAGCTGCAGGAGAGCTCCAGCCCCCCTCTGGTCCTCCTATAGACCCTTACTTTCTGCTTTCAAGCAATGCATCCAGCTTCTTCCCAGTAGCAGCATAAGGAAAGAGGGGTACACTGTGATGTAAGGGAGAGTGGGGGACTCAACTGATGGCGGTGTGGCTCTGGACATCTAATGTAGGGGAGGGGATGCGCTGGACATCTAATCTTACAGATACAACCGGCCTTTTAAGGGCAATCATAATGCTGATGCGGCCCACAATGAAATTGAGTTTGACACCCCTGGCCTAAGAATAAAATGGCAGTCATTGCAATTGATTTTAGAAAAAATACACTTTTTTGAATAAAAAATAAGACAACAGTAAAGCTAGCTCAATTCTTTTATATTGTGAAAGATAATGTTACGCCAAGTAAATTAATACCCAACATGTCACGCTTTAAAATTGCGCCCGCTCGTGGAATGGCGACAAACTTTTACCCTTACAAATCTCCATAGGTGACATTTAAAAAAATTCTACAGGTGCCATGTTTTGAGTCAGAGGAAGTCTAGGGTTAGAATTATTTCTCTCGCTCTACCGATTGAGGTGATACCTAACATGTGTAGTTTGAACACCGTTTTCATATGCAGGCACTACTCGCGTATGCATTCACTGCATGTGAGCTCGGTGGGACGGGTGCGTTTAAAAAAAAATCGTATTTATTTCATTTTTTTCCACACTGTTCTTTTAAAAAAAAAAAAAAAAAAGTGTCACTTTTATTTCTATTACAAGGAATGTAAACATCCCTTGCAATAGAAAAAAAAGCATGACAGGACCATGAGATCTGGGGTCAAAAAGACCTCAGATCTCATATTTACGTTAAAGTGCAATAAAAAAAAAAGTCCCTTTAAGAGCTATGGGTGGAAATTATGTTTTGACATCACTTCCACCTGCAATGATATGGAGATGGGTGGTCTCCATACCAAGCCAGGGAGAGGACTCGATCGCCTCCGCCGCTACCAACGGCTCCGGTTAGCTGTGGGATAGGGGGACCCCATCTCCCACCGCCCATAAAAGTGATCTTGCAGTGAATCCACTGCAGAGACCACTTTTATCTGAAACCGGACCGCTCACTGAAGAAGAGGATACCAGGGTTATGGTAACTAGCTGCTGCCATAACAACAATATCTCTCTTCAAAGTGCAGACGTGTATTATGCCAAGAGGCTCTGAACATCTGTAGTATGTTTTCAATCTCTGATCACCTCCTATAGCATGTGGATAGTGTCTGGGTTTCTCTTGTATCATGCTGATAGAGTCTTGGACCATTTTCAGGAGTATGTTTGCAGCCTCTGAATATCTCCTGTACTGTGCCCATATGCTTTAGCTCCTGTATGTCAAAACTGTTGGATCATATCCTGCTCCCTGCCAATGGCCTCACCTCCATCTTAGACCCTAGAAGGGTCAAGTATGTATGAAACACTATGCGATTCCCCTTTAAGAGTGGCTCCTTACTGGTCACCGGCAGTTCCAAGATGACATAAAAAGACAAGAATTCTTCTAACATTGAGGTACCTGGGTGTTAATCTGAATAACATTCTCCCACCTCAACTTCATAAAATGCACTCACATTTATTAAAAAATAAACAAGCATCAAAACAACATCCAGCATGTCTCACTTGTTGCATAGATATCTCACTGCCAGGCTCCACCTCTACATGTTACGTCAGCATCCTCGTGGCTTCGTCTGAAGGATGATCATAATTGTATACATTTGTTGTGGATGTGGGAACACCTTTGTTTTCATTCAATTATTTTTGCCAACCACCATGTGGCAGCGCGCAGCTATTTCACATTTTTATTAGTCAAAATAGACAGTTTAGCCACCTCTCCTTAAAGCGGCGTTCCGCCCATTTTTTTTTTAAGTCAGCAGCTACAAATACTGCAGCTGCTGACTTTTAAAATATGGACACTTACCTGTCCACGGTATAATATAAATAATAGTGCAGCGCAAAACAGTGTATATAAACTAAAATGACATAACAATAAATTTAATGAAGATCATGCAATAAAAAACCATCATGAAATAATATAGTCCATAAAGTGCTCGAGTGCAATAATCCAACAAAGGAAAAAGATGTGCAAACTCCAAAGGATGATGTCCAAAGACTGAGAAGAACCTCCACCGAATAATAAGAATGGCCTCTCACCTTAGTGCTTCGACCTACAATAGGTCACAAAGCATGGTAAACGGAGAACCTCCTGTTCTCAAACAGACAGCAACCAGAAGTAATGAATCTTAATAGCACAGCAGCTGGAAACAGCAACTCACAGTAGCACAGCGGCAGACTCAGGCATAAAAAGGCAATCAGGGCATGTAAAAAGAAGGAGAGAGGATCTAGTGCTCCCTGAAGCCAATCACAAATGTATTAAAACAGTTAAAAGATATTTACACTCGCCACCTAAATCGCAGAAATCCACCCAGGCGAAGTTAGCACAATATCGGCATGATGCAGGGGATCCCGTGGAAGATGGCGGCGCGGCCCAGACCAGCGAGACGCGGCCGGCGGGAGACACAGCCAAACTCTTGGAGGCCATCACCCTTTGCCGTACCTCACTGGCCACTCAGATCGAGGAGGTCAAGGTAGACATCTCCCTCCTCCGGCAGGATGTGAACAAAATTCGGGATCGGGTGAAGACCGCGGAGGATCGCTTAGGCGCGGTAGAAGACACCTTGCCGCCACTGCAGGCCGACATGGAACATATGCAGCACCAAATACAGCAACTGTTCGCCAAACAAGACGAAATGGAGAACAGGCTCAGGAGGTGTAACATCCGCCTGATCGGCCTCCCGGAGGGTGCTGAAGGGAAGGACCCGGCTGCTTTCTTGGAGCAGCTGCTTGTTAAGGCTTATGGCAGAGAGGCCTTCACCCCCATGCTGTCAGTGGAAAGGGCTCACCGTATGCCGGCCAAACCACCGCCGCAGGGTGCTCCCCCCCGCACATTCATAGCCAAACTATTGCACTTTAAGGATCGAGATGCCGCCCTACGAATGGCCAGACTGAAGGGAAATATAGACTTTGAGAATGTCAAGGTGGCTGTGTTCCCGGACTTTTCGGCGGAGGTGCAACGTCGCCGTCGCAACTTCCTGGAAGTTAAACGCCGGCTGAGAATCCTAAACTATAAGTATGCCATGCTTTTTCCTGCACGACTTCGGGTAGAGCATGATGGGAGAGCGTCCTTCTTTGACCTGCCCGAAGATGCGGCTGCCTGGCTGGAGCGCAGATCCCCCCCCGGTGGCGGGGACTGAGGAGTTTGTGAGTATGGAAAAGTTACCTCTTTGGCTTACACAGACTTTGTTTCCTATGGCTCGGTTCCTTTCAAACTCATTGCTGCATGGCTCTCCTTAACCCACGCTAGTCCCCTGTGAACCTGGTTCCCTTCTCTGCCATGCAGCCATATATCTTGCCCATTGTTCATTCCGAGCGCGGCCTTAAAAAAACCCCTATGAACTGCAGATTCGAGTTGATCTGAGAAATGGTACTTGTTTTAAATATGTTATTGCCTGTGGGGCCCTCCGCAGAGCCCACGTTTAATGTACGCTACGTTGTAGCGGGAGCTTGGGAGCTACTAGCTGTGTGTTCGGAACAGCGTGGTTGTCCCCCATGCCCATCCCGGTCTCTGGATCCACGTGCGGGAAGCTCCGGTGGGGATGCCAGCCATGTCTGCCTGATGCTCCGGAGGACTTATTACTCAACGGGACCTATACTCCTTGATGTTTTTTTTTTCTTCTCCCTTTTTGTATTGACTATTTTAGATGCTAGGGTCCTCTGGGTCCCATACCGGACACTGCACGCTCCTGCACGTTTTTCTCTTTCTTCGTTTTGCCCTACTTTTTACCCAGGGATGGGGATGTTTGATCAGTTTTGGGTTTATGCCCGCATCAAGTTTGGGGGATGCAGGGCGGGGAGGGGGGTGGGGGGGGGGAGGGGGTATTTCTGTTTACTGTTTTATATGTTAGGCATAATGCATCTTGAACATGGCAATGTATGGTTTAGAGGGTCAGTGGATGTTCTCATTTTGAAATTATTGGTACACTTCTATGCTGCGGGGGCTGGGTTCATTCAGATGTGGACATGGTCCCCTTGTGGTGGAATTCCTAATTTAATTAAAACTACAGAGACATGTCGTCACTAAAATTTTTGACCTGGAATGTCAGGGGGTTGCGTGACAAAGTTAAGCGGGCAGCGGTTCTGACATTCCTGAAAAAACAGCGGGCTGACGTGGTGGTGCTCGTTGAAACCCATATAGAGGGGGGGCTACAGATGGCGCTCCGCCGCCCATGGGTGGGGTGGTCCTACCACTCCACCCACACCTCCCACTCTAGAGGTGTGTCGGTGCTAGTTGCCAAATCTGTCCACTTCTCACTTGAGGAGATATGTACGGACCCCTTGGGTCGTTATGTCTTCCTCTCTGCTAGGCTGTTTGGGGAGCCCCTGCTTATATTGGCCTTTTACATACCCCCCCCCTTTAACATGTCTGCTCTGCATGAAGGCATCACCTTTATGGCTCGACATCCCTCGTCACAAGCAGTGTGGATGGGTGACTTTAATGCCACAATGGATGATACACTGGACAGGTGGTCCCCCTCCCAGACTTCTCCCCGTTCACCGTCAGTGTCCAGATTCTCTAAACTAGTTGACACATTCCACTTAACAGACTCCTGGAGGTACCGGTTCCCCCAGGCAAGAGCATATTCATGCTTTTCATCTACACACGGTACGCTGTCCAGGATTGACTATATCCTTCTGTCGGGAGGCCTCAGGTCGCGACTGCTGGACGCGACCTTCGGCCCCAGGCTCCTGTCAGATCACTCCCCCTACCTAATCACCCTGGGAGTCCCCCGTGACAGGCCCCATAGGGCGTGGCGGCTGAATCCCTTCTGGCTATCCCTGTTGCCTGAAGACGATGACCTTACAGACGACTGGAGGGTGTTTTTTCAGGATAATGAAGGCTCGGCCTCCCCTTCGGTGGTTTGGGAGACGTTTAAGATACATGCACGAACACAACTGGTCTCACGCATCAACCGCATCAAGGCTGACTCCACGACGGCACTTGACCTGGCGGTCGCGGAATTGTCTGCTGCCGAGCAAAGCTATGCAGCAGACCCATCTGAGTCGTCGGCGGCTATCCTAAAACAACGGTCTAGGGTGTTAGATCAATTGCACTACACCAAGGCTAGGCAGAAACTATTCTTCACAAAACAAAAATTGTTTGAACATGGGGAAAAGGCGGGCAAATTACTGGCCTATCTGGTTCACTGTGAGGATAGGCCACCAGTTGTCATTACCCTGCATGAACCGGGAGGGGGAGGAGTGTCGGACCCAGCAGTGGTGAGCTCCAGGTTTAGGGATTTTTATTCGGAACTATACAAATCTAAGGCCCCATTGGACAGGGAACCCATGAATACTTTTCTAGAGGCAGTAACCTTTCCGCAGTTGACGGTTGATCAGGTGGCCCTATTGGAATCTCCCCTAACGGTCGAGGAGATAGGCGAGGCACTGGCGGGCTTCGCCTGCTCGAAAACCCCGGGGTCAGACGGACTGCCAATAGAATTCTATTCACACTATGGAGAGGTACTCACCACTAGACTGCTAGCATTGTATAATGACCTGTTCCAGACCCAAACGTTACCACCTTCTATGAGAGAAGCCACGATAGTTTTAATACCCAAACCTGGGAAGAACCCAGGCCTCCCTGAGTCCTACCGCCCCATCTCACTCCTCCAAGTGGACGTTAAAATTTTAGCGAAAGTCCTTTCCTTGCGCCTAAACCAGGTCATACTATCCCTTATCCATCCCGACCAGGCGGGGTTCATGCCAGGCCGTAATACGTCCTTTAACCTACGCAGACTCTTTATGAATTTACAGGCAGATCATGAGGAAGTGGGAACACGGGTAGTGGTGACTCTTGACACCGCCAAAGCGTTTGATTCGGTGGAATGGGGTTACCTCTGGAGCTGTCTTGAGCACTATGGCTTTGGTCCGAATTTTCTTAAATGGACAAGGCTTCTGTATCAAGCCCCCTCGGCACGGGTGGTGGCCAATGGGTGGCCCTCTGAGACCTTTGCCCTCTCCAGAGGCACAAGGCAAGGGTGCCCACTCTCCCCACTGTTGTACGCCCTGGCGGCGGAGCCCCTAGCTATCGCTATCCGGGCAGACCCAGAGATCACAGGACTTAGTGTAGGCCCCCTTACTGAAAAGATAAGTCTATATGCAGATGACACACTGTTATACTTGGCGAACTCCGGTCCCTCGCTCTCCAAAGCCCTCCATACGATAGAAATGTTTGGCATGTTCTCAGGACTAAAGATTAACTGGGACAAATCACAGATTTTACCTTTAGATAGTTTCCCCCCCCCCCCCCCGAATCCCAGGCTAGTTTACCGTTACAGAGGGTGGAGAAAATAAAATACCTTGGTATATGCACGTCTAGAAACCCCACCGATTACATTGCCCTGAACATTGACCCGCTTCTCTCCACAATTAAGTCCAAACTGAACGCGTGGGCCCGTCTCCCGTTGGGGGTGTGGGGCCGAGTAAATCTTATTAAGATGGTCCTCCTACCCAAGGTGTTATATATGCTTTGGCATTCCCCCTCACGTATACCCCTTAGGTACTTTAAAACATTAGAGGCTCTCCTTCGGCCCTTCGTCTGGGGCAAAACAAGACACAAGCTATCTTGGCAATCACTTAAGAACCCGACGGACATGGGGGGATTGGCCCTACCTGACTTCAGTAATTATTACGTCGCAGCCCAGCTCTCACATTTCTTTCACCTCGACAAGACCGACAGCGAACGATTTAAAGCTTTAATATGTCCTCGGTGGTCGCACCTTACAGGAGACTCGTTGTATGCCGTAACGTCGGGACAGATAGCACAGCTGCGAGCAAGGAGGTCAAGCCCCTATTACGTCACTACAGACGGGTATGGGACTTGGCATCTGCCACCATTGGGATACCCGTTCACAATGATTACTCGCCGCTATGGCATAACAAACACCTGGGGGAGTTCCGCAAGATCCCAGACCCGGTGGGCTGGAGTTCAAGGGGCCTACTCTATCTGCACCAACTGGTGAGAAATGGCACTCTCAGGACGTTCGATAGCCTCAGGGAGGAATTTGATTTACCCGATTATATGCATTTCAGATTTCTCCAGGTGTGTCACGCCTTTAGGACCCAGTTTTCAGGGTCGGTGCCCCCACCTGCACCCAACCAAATTGTAGCCATAGCAAGAAGCCTAGATCCAAAAGGCCTTATCTCATCATTCTATTCCATGCTCTCCGCTCCTAGATTTGGAAGGGTGGCCTATGCTCTCAAACCCAGGTGGGAGGGGGAGGTGGGCCCAATGGATACGGACGAATGGGAGGAGGCTATGGAGACCTGTAAAGAGGTATCCCCAAAGCTTTCAGACAGGCTTACTCAATTATATATTCTTCACAGGTCGTACCTGACCCCAGTTAGAGTAGCCAGATATAAGAGAGAACAATCTAATCTTTGCCCGATGTGTAAGGCTGATATAGGCACGTTCTTTCACCTTTTATGGTCCTGCCCGGTACTACAGGGATACTGGTCCCAAATTGTTACCTTCCTACACGACAACATGGGCTCCCCGGTTGCTCTGGACCCCAAGCAGTGTCTCCTGGGTATTTTTCCCGTCCTCATGGACAGACAGACTAAGACCTTTTTACAGGAGACGTTGTTTTTGGCCAGGAAAATTATTGCTAGAAAATGGATGAGGCCCAGACCACCTAGATGGACGGAATGGAAGAGGGAAATAAACACACTACTACCGTTTAAAAAATGTATGTACATAAATAGGGGCTGCCCTGAGAAATTTAATAAGATATGGGATAGGTGGCTTAATGATGCAGACACGTGTGTATGATGTGGTGGGGGAGGTGAACCCCCCCCCCCCCCTCACAAAGACCCATTGGGCACAGTTTGTTGGTAACCATTATTGCTCCAGGGGAGGGTGGGTGCCTCCGGACTTTCTACGGTGTTGCGGAGCTCCCTATAGGACACCTCCAATGAATGCAAGCAATATCCAACTTGCCAATGCCAGATCATGTATTATGCTACTTCACTCCCCGTGTTTTGGTTTCATTTTCATTTTATTGTTTATTGTTCTTTTATCATCCTCTGACCATTGTTGCTGTACTTGCTGAACTGTACTATGTATACATGCCATTGCCTTTTCCAATAAAACATCTTTTCAAGAAAAAAAAAAAGATATTTACACTCACATTTAAACACACTCTCCAGTGAGTGCAACATGTAGGTATTACAAGTGTCAGACTGTCCAACGGCTCGGATCACTCTCAAGGTTGACGATCTCGGGTGACGTCACGTAGCTCCTCCCCCTCGTATGTCGTTACGTCCCTATGGGCGGGACTTAATCAGCGCGGGGTGAAAGAAGGAGAACCAGGGTGCCCGCAATGTCCTCCCCCAAAGCCAATCTGTCCCACGGGTGGAGGCACCACCATCTTCGGTAAGGGAATCAGGAAGTGAAGCCTGGTTCCCTATTACATGTGCGCGAGTCACGCTGCATGATCGCACTGGCCCCTGCTGTCTTTTGGGACCCGTGTGTGCGAAAAATAAACCATATCATTTGTTTTCAGTCATCCTCAACTGCCTTTTTGTACAGTTCAGCGTGTAGTGAACCCATCCAGCGAGTCACACACACCCGCTACCGAGCTAATCCCTTACACATGGTGGAGTGCCGCGGGCAGTTAAAGTAAACCCAAAATGGAGGAGATGCTAAAACAGATGGTTATAGCAAATGCAAATTAACAGCAGATGAATGCAGGTTTGCAGCGGAGCCTTGCAGCTCAACAACAAACTCACGCAGCTCAACAATGGGCTCACCAAGAGAGCCTTGCAGCTCAACAACGGGCTCACCAAGAGAGCCTTGAACCTCAACAACGGGCTCATCAAAAGAGCCTTGCAGCTCAAAGACAGGCTCACCAAGAGAGCATGGTAGGTTGGGAGGCCATCATGAAACAATTTGAGAGAACAGAGGAAAAGGATAGCAAGCCCTCTCTGATTGAGAATCCAGAGGACCATAATGCTATGGAGGTTACCACGTCTGTTGTTGAGACGGAATCCTCACCGGAGTGTAGTACTTCACCAGAGGAACAAGAAGTGGAGCCAGAGGAGTGTGCCCTGGCAGAGCCTGAAACTCCCGAAGTAAAGGAGCCGCCATTAGTAGTAGAAGAGTCTGTAGAGCCTGTGGAATCACCTGCACCCCGGATAAATAGGGGCCTGCTGGGATATGTCTGGCCTGTGCATTCAAGTGTCATGAAGGCCACGACCTGTTTGAGCTATACACCAAGAGGAACTTTCGCTGCGATTGTGGAAATGCCAAATTTAAACAGCTGGAGTGCAAGTTATATCCGGATAAAGAGAAGAAAAACCTGGCTAATAATTACAATGACAATTTCTTTGGCATGTACTGCACATGTAAGAGACTGTACTCCGATCCTGAGGATGAGACCCCAGATGAGATGATCCAGTGTGTGGTGTGTGAGGACTGGTTTCATGGTCGGCACCTAGGGGCAGTTCAATCGGAGCACGTTGAGTTTCATGAGATGGTGTGCCAGGGCTGTATGAATCACTGTTCATTTCTTTGGGCCTACTCTGCCAAGTTAGGAGTTCCTGGTGTCACCAAGATTACCAAAGCAGAAACGGAACATGAAGATGTTAAAGTTGATGATTGTCCTACGGAAACAGCCAACCCTCAGAATGGACTAACAATAAATAATGAAGAATGTGTGGAAGATAACGACGATGAGGAGGAGGCAATTCTTAGAAAGCTAAATCTGAAGGACTTTATGGAAAATGAAGCTGAACTTTCTGGAAGTGATTAAAAAAATAAATAAAAAATTGGTGCTAGCGCAAGTGATAAAGCATAACATAGAATGTACAATATTGAATAAACACAAAGTGCACAAATGTGTGCTGAATCAGTGATATCAGTGACAAAAAACAAAGAAGAGGAAAAACAGTCCAAAAAAGTGCTAAATCAAAATAACACTAAAAAGTGCACTAAAGTCCTTGATGTGGGTAGTGTAAAAAAGAGGGTGTCCACCGGTTGAAGAGGAGTGAGGAAAGGAGAAAACCCCACCACACAGCACGTCTAGTCTCACAGAACTCTCACCTCCAGCAAGACACAACCAGCATGTAGGATAATCCTTTGTGTAGGCAGCCTCCCTCGATAATGCTGGTAATCCCCACGGATCAATGAAAACGATGGGTGTCTGTATACTCAGGTGTTTTCAAGTGCCAAAAAATGGGAAATCAGAGGAGAAACAGAGAAACCTCCAATAGTGTGTTATCTTTGTAACCAGGGAGTTTAATAAAAAATTGCACTTACAAATAATGAAGATAAAATTTGCATCAAACAGCGGGATCGTAGCGCTTGCAGCACGTCACTCATCTGCCCGTCCTTCCCTTCCCTACGCGTTACGACACAGGGTCACGTGTCTTCATCTGGGGAATGCTCACAAAGGATTATCCTACATGCTGGTTGTGTCTTGCTGGAGGTGAGAGTTCTGTGAGACTAGACGTGCTGTGTGGTGGGGTTTTCTCCTTTCCTCACTCCTCTTCAACCGGTGGACACCCTCTTTTTTACACTACCCACATCAAGGACTTTAGTGCACTTTTTAGTGTTATTTTGATTTAGCACTTTTTTGGACTGTTTTTCCTCTTCTTTGTTTTTTGTCACTGATATCACTGATTCAGCACACATTTGTGCACTTTGTGTTTATTCAATATTGTACATTCTATGTTATGCTTTATCACTTGCGCTAGCACCAATTTTTTATTTACTTATTTGCAAATGCTGTGTATGCATTATTTGTGTTTGCTGCAGACTGTCATTGTTTAGAGATTTACTTAGTAGCGCAGAAGTCCCACTTGAATATATTTCTGGAAGTGATGTTGAAAGTGAAATCCCTGACCGCTTCAGGGCAAATGAAGTGGCTGAAGTGCAGGAAGTAGGGGTTTGCACATCTTCAGTTCTCAGTCAGTTGCTTGATGGAAATAAAGCTGAAAAACTTAATTCTAACACTGCACTAAATGATGTAGAAAAAGTGTGTCCAATATCCACTGAGCCTTGTGAATGTAGTAAGGCAGGTGATATTTATGACTTTCCCATAATTGATGATCCGCAGAGCAGGGTCATTGAGGAATCTGAATTGCAAGAAATATGCACCCAGACTGAGGCTATTTTTGCCTCTGTGAATTATTTGCATGTTGAAGAGCAGTGTGTTAATTTTTATGTTAATGAAATCGGATTTGAATATAAAGGTAATGTCACATCCTGTGAAACCCAGTCTTTAGAAAGTGTTCTGTCAGAGCAAGTAATGCAGGATAATACTTTGGACTTGACTACCAAGATTCCTCGGGAAGTAAAATCTATTTTTAAAAGTGTAGAATCTGTAATGGCAGGTGAGCCCTCTGAATGTTGTGAAACCTTCATCACTGAAGTGGTCAGAGAGGCTAAATGTACTAATTTAATGGATGCTTTTTCCAAATGTCTTGAAAGGAATGAAGAATATGAGAATTTGTGTCCAATAGTCGATGGTTTCAAAGAAACAATTACTAAAACATTTTTGGGAGACTATTCAGTTTCTGAAAACCTTACATTGGGTTTGGTAGATTTTCACCATACTTGTGAGTCTGAACTATCACCAAGTAAGAAATTTGGAAATACAGAATTGACAAGTAATGATTTCCGTCTAGAGCACCAAAGGGAAGAAAAACCGCCTAGTACATCGGTTTATCAGAGGTCATATGCGTCAGACTTTAGTCCAGTTCATAGAAGAACAGATTTTTTTGAGTGTCACCATGCCTTAGAGGATTGCAGTCTTAGTGTGTTTACATCTGAAGAAGGCATCCACATTGGTGATCCATTGCAGAGCACAGTATTATCAGCTCTTGGTATTGGTTATGACTCGCTGAGTTCTTCAGGGATTGAGCTATCGAGGGAAACCTTTGTGTCCATTGAAAAACCAATAAAGGTTTTGCATGGTTTACAACTGAAAATTAGTATATTACAGAGCAAGGAACACCCTATTATGTACCTCAGCCGACATTTGAAGACCAATAGGAGAATAAATAGGTGGTTCCTGGCCCTTCAGGAATTTAGTTTTGTTGTAACGCATCGCCCCGGTGTTAAAATGGGGAATGCAGATGGTTTGTCCCGAGTGCATGCGTGCCTGGCAACCTGTGTCCCAACCCTAGGGTTGAAACAAGAGGGGGGGGGGGATGTGACAGGAAGTCAGGTAAATCTGTGTGTGTTGTCCCAGATGGAAGATACTTTTCTGCCTTGTTTAGACAATACACCAATTACTATTGGGCGTCGGCTGCAGAGATGGCCAGAGAGGTTTGGGGGCGTTAAAAGGTTTCAGCTGTTCAGAATTAAGCAATTAAAGCCCCTATAAAGACAGCCTAGGGATGACGACTGATTGCTGCATCCTGAGACTGTGAGTGAAGGAGCAGTCACAACCAGTACTGAAGAGGGGAGGTGCTGATAGATATTTCTGTGTGAGAAATATCAAAGAGACTTTTTGTTTTCTGCTGTAGGACCAGCAGTGTCTGCCCAGCAGTAGGCTGTGCCAGACTCCATAGGTAGGTTCCTGTGTTGGAAAGGTAGACGCCCCAAGTGGCAAGGGTTTATTTTATGTTTTGTTTTGTTTATGATGTTTTGATGCTTGCACGTGTAACCTGCAAGATGGAAAAATAAACCATATCATTTGTTTTCATTCATAGTGATGAGCGGAATACGCCATATTCGATTTTGCGATATATCGCGAATATATAGAAGAATATTCACGAATATTCGTTAATATCGAATATTCGTGATATTTTATAAAAAAAAAAAAAAAAAATGAGAATGCAAAATTGATTGCGAAATTCTCGTCAACACGCGAAAACGGAGATCATTTCCTGGATTACTAAACTAATATGCACTAAACACTAACTCTACTTACACAAACTTATATGACTAAACTAAAGCTAATTTATTTTTATTTTTTTATACACAAAACACAGAAGGGCAGAGAACGTATTCGCGAATATTCGTTAATATCGAATATTCGTGATATTTTATCAAAAAAAACAAAAAAATAGCGAAATTTCGCTAATGCGAAAGCGAAATTGATTGCGAAATTTCGCTATTTTTTTTTTTATAAAATATCACGAATATTCGATATTAACGAATATTCGCGATATTTTATCAACAAAAAAAATAGCGAAATTTCGCTAATGCGAAAGCGAAATTGATTGTGAAATTCTCGTCAACACGCGAAAACGGAGATCATTTCCTCGATTACTAAACGAATAGGCACTAAACACTAATGCCGCGTACACACGATAATTTTTTGTGATGAAAAAAAACAACGTTTTCTGTGAAGTAAAAAACGACGTTTTTGAAACGTCACTTTTCAAAGACGATGTTGCATACACACCATCGTTTTTTCACAAAAAGCGAGGTTACGTTCTCCACTCTTTTCCATTGAAGCTCGCTTCATAACTAGCTTCTAGGCATGCGCGGGTTGAAAAACGTTGTTTTAAACAACGTTTTTGCTACACACGGTGACTTTTTGTGAAACAAAAAACGAAGTTTTGAAAAACGACACAAAAAATTCAAGCATGTTGGAATTTTTTTTTGGTCGTTTTTTTTAAGACAAAAAACAACGTTTTGCCCACACACGATCAATTTAAATGACGTTTTAAAAAACGTCGTTTTTTTTCATCGCAAAAAACGACCGTGTGTACGCGGCATAACTCTACTTACACAAACTTATATGACTAAAACTAAAGCTAATTTTTTTTTTTTTATATACACAAAACACAGAAGGCCAGAAAACGTATTCGCGAATATTCGTAATACGAATATTCGCATCGCGAATATTCGGCAACATAAAAGGATCGCCTCAGCTACTCGGCCCAGGGTCTCTAATCATACCATCAATGCTTTTAGACGTCAATGGAGATCAGATCACTAGGATGTGATCTGTTTTAAAAATAAGTTTGAAAAAATACGAATATTCTCAATAGCAAATATTCACAGCGATATTCGAGTTATTCGCGAATACTCGAATATGCAATATTCGTAACGAATATTCGCAATGCGAATATTCGTGAGCAACACTATTCATTCATCCTCAACTGCCTTTTTGTACAGTTCAGAGTGTAGTGAACCCATCCAGGGGGTCACACACACCCGCTACCGAGCTAATCCCTCACACACTACTGATGCAAAATGCAACCCTGTCAAGTGAGTGGGCTGTATCTGCGAGCCAAATACTTGGCTTGAGGTTGCAGAGTGGTATTCCCATTAAAAAAAAAGTTATTAACCACTTGAGGCCCGCGCTACCGTCGGATGACGGCAACAGCGCGGACCTCAATATCCAACATGCCGTCATTTGACGGCATGTCTTTCTGGCGTTCCCAGCGCGCGCTGTACAGCGCGCTGCGGGGAAGCCCTGTGTTGTCCGTGTCCCTTGGACACGGCCAATCACAGAACGCGGCAAACGGCCAATCAGAGCGGCCGTTTGCAATGCGATCTATGGGCGAATGAGAGATGATCTCTCATAGATCATCTCTCATTGCCGGCTGACACAGAGACAATGTCCTGTCTCTGGAAGGGAGGAGCCCGATCTGTGTTCCTTCCTACATAGGGACACAGATCGGTCACCCCCCCAGTCACCCCCCCCTCCCCCTACAGTTAGAACACACCTAGCATACACATTTAACCCCTTCCTCACCCCCTAGTGTTAACCCCTTCAATGCCAGTCACATTTATACTGTAATTAGTGCATATTTATAGCACTGATCGCAGTATAAATGTGAATGGCGCCAAAAATGTGTCAAAAGTGTCCGATGTGTCCGCCATAACGTCGCAGTAACAATAAAAATCGCAGATCGCCGCCATTTCTAGTAAAAAAAAAATAATAAAAAATAATAATTCTCTCCCCTATTTTGTAAGCGCTATAACTTTTGCGCAAACCAGTCGCTTATTGCGATTTTTTTTTTTTTTTTTTACCAAAAATATGTAGAAGAATACGTATCGCCCTAAACTGAGAAAAAAAAATGTGTTTTTTTTTTTAATTGGGATATTTATTATAGCAACAAGTAAAAAATATTGTATTTTTCTTCAAAATTGTCGCTCTTTTTTGTTTATAGCGCAAAAAATAAAAATCGCACAGGCGATCAAATACCACCAAAAGAAAGCTCTACTTGTGGGGAAAAAAGGACGTAAATTTTGTTTGGGAGCCACGTCGCACGACCGCGCAATTGTCAGTTAAAGCAACGCAGTGCCGGAAGCTGAAAATTCACCTGGGCAGGAGGGGGGTGTAAGTGCCCAGTAAGCAAGTGGTTAAAGCTGCAGATTGAAAAATCACTAAATTAGCATGTTAAAGCTTATTTGTGATTTTTTTGGGGGTTTTACACTAACTTTAAAACTGAACTTTACTGTAGGTAATTTTTACAATGTTACAGCTTGGACCAATGTAAGTACAGTATGTATGCACCATATGTATGCGCCATATGTATGCGATCCCCATGGAAGCTGGAAATCAATGCAGTAGGCACTGCTACAACACTGATTGCCACTAGCTTCAGAGTCCCATGCCAAGTGGCTACCCTGCCGTTTAACCGCTTGCCTACTGGGCACTTTCACCCCCTTCGTGCCCAGGCCAATTTTCAGCTTTTTGCGCAGTCATGCAATATTGTACTCGTATGACATTTTTATAATTTTTTCCCCACAAATAGAACTTTCTTTTGGTGATATTTACTCACCACTGGGTTTTTTATTTATTGCTAAAAAACAAACAAAAAAAAAGACAGAAACTTCTGAAAATAGAAAAAAACCTCTTTGTTTGAAGGGTTCTCTCACTCATTAGGTGTGTGGATTAAAGGGGTTGTAAAGGTACAATTTTCTTACCTAAATAGCTTCCTTTACCTCAGTGCAGTCCTCCTTCACTTACCTGGTGTGGAGAAAACCTCTTGAGGGGGAGGGGCGAGCAGGCAAGTCAGGACACTCTCTACTTTGCAGATAGAGAAAGCAGCTGTGTGTTAGTGGGCATCCTGACACTCCTGCTCGCCCCCTCCCCCCTCAAGAGGCTTTCTCCACACCAGGGAGAAATTCTTGCATTACGGTGTTTAGTTACAGACAGAAGAACAGGAAGTGAGGATTTCTCAGAAGAAATAAGGACATTTAAAAGCAAAATGGAAGGATGAGGTAAGTGAAGGAGGACTGCACTGAGGTAAAGGAAGCTATTTAGGGAAAATATTTTTACCTTTACAACCCCTTTAAATGATCAAGTACTGAAGGAACACTGCTTGTATGTCCTTGTATGTCCTAAAGATAGTGTAGTGGTTATCAGGGCCACCATCAGGAATTATGGGGCCCCTTACACAGCTTCAGGCATGGGCCCCCTGGAGCAATTTAAAAAAGGGGGGTTGCCATCCGGGCCCCTTACAGGTGTACTGCCTGTACCCCCCTGATGGCAGCCCTGTAATGCAAGGCTTTCTTCCTGGTGTGGAGAAAACCTCTTGAGGGGGAGGGGGCAAACAGGAGTGTCATGACACTCTCTACTTTGCAGATAGAGAAAGGAGCTGTGTGTTAGTGGGCGTCCTGACTCTCCTGTTTGCCCCCTCAAGAGGCGTTCTCCACACCAGCATTACTGTGCTCCACACCTCGCATTACTGTGGTGAGTTACAGACAGAAGAACAGGAAGTGAGGATTTCTCAGAAGAAATAAGGACATTTAAAAGCAAAATGGAAGGATGAGATAAGTGAAGGAGGACTGCACTAAGGTAAAGGAAGCTATTTTTTTTTACCTTTACAACCCCTTTAAGCTTTTTAACACTTTTTTTTTTTTTTTTTTTACATTTAAGTCAATGAGAGCATGCTTCAAATCCTTAAAATCTTCTTCTGCTCCCAAAAGTTTCAGCTCCTTCATACTTTCACCTACAGACACCAAACAAACTTTAAAATGTTCACAAAATATTCAGCTATCCGGCTATATCTTTTCAGTTTGATATCTTTTACAGTTTTTGTGAAAAAGCTGTTTAATGATCATTTCAGGAAATGTTATCGATTTAAACAGAGTGTCAATGGGGTTGCTTAGAGTGGATGATGTCATCGCTACAGCACAGAGCTTTAAATATTTTTTATCTTTGTTCCTTTTCTATAAATTGCTCTCACGCCCACAAGATCTACTTGGCATACACAATTTATACATCAAATGTAGGTATCTCTAGTTTCAGGCAATGTGCTCAGTTTTGTGATACGCCTTTTACTTTTGGCTGGTTGAGCTTCCAAATGACAAGAGTTCTACACTTTCTTCCATTGACTGTCCTGTATAAAATTCTTCAGATTTAGACATTAATGGCGTGGCCTGGACATGGCTGAGTGAGGCAGCTTGTTTTCTGAGCTCCCGGCCTGTCCGCCCAATACACGGCTGAAAACACGCTCAAAACCGGCATGTACTCTGCAAAAAAGTACAAGACTAGAGCTACTACACGGGGGACTCCGGCTGAAAAAATTTCGGGCGAAATTGAGAGATATTTCAAGCTGCTGCAGGAGACCCCTCCGTGCGGGGACTTACCAGCACCGCGGGGCCCACCACGTGGAGCCGAAGACGGGGAGACCCGGCCGCCATCCCCTGGAGATACGGCCCCCGGCACAAGCTGCACATCACCCCCCTCTCCGGAGACCCTCTCCCAGATGGCGATGCCTTCCCCGAGCTTACCGGAGATGGGAGAGCTAGACCAGGACATCCGGACGCTGCTTCAGGCCCTCCCCACGAGATCCGATATAGAGGCCCTAATTCTCCGCCTGGAAGAGACGCACAGACACGACATCCAAGAGGTGAGAGGAGAGGTATCCACCCTTGCTGACCGGGTGACGACCGGAGAGGAGTCGGTCTCCTCGCTGGAGGCACGGGTAGCGGCGCTTGAACAGGCCCGCGACCAACACCGCGAGGCGGCCATTTCCCTACAGCTCCACCTAGAGGATGTGGAGGACAGGAGCCGCCGCAATAACCTGCGGATTCGGGGGGTGCCTGAACCGGAGGGCCCGGAGGACGTTGGAGCACGAGTCACGGAGCTCCTCAGGGACGTCCTGGGAGACCCGGAGGCCACAATCGAGCTGGACAGGGCACACAGGTCACTAGGCCCCAAGTCAGTGGACCCGGACAGACCGCGGGACATAGTATGCAGGGTCCACCGTTACGTTCTACGGGAGGCCGTGCTACGCAGAGCCTGGGACCGAGAGGAGCTGGAGGTAGACGGCGCACGTGTCAAAATACTGCCAGATCTGTCTAGGGCGACTCTGCGCCGTCGGGCCTTGCTGAGACCACTACTGGACCTCGCCAGGGACTCTGGGTACGCTTACAGATGGAGCTACCCCCTCGCGGTTACCTTCCACAAGGACACACAAGCCTTCACGCTCCAGACGCCAGCAGAGCTCCCGGCGCTGTTCCGGTTCATGGAAACGGACCCCATCGCGATACCTGACTGGCTCCAATTCATCCCCCGCCAGGCTGGGCGTTCGGGTGTTGCTGCCTACCGAGGGCCCATGCAGCCCCGTCAACAGAGGGGCAGAAGGAGACGCCGCTCGGGCAGAGGAGAGGTGGCACGTGAGTAGGCCCTGGGCCATGCATCCCCGTCCCACCCCCTGCTATCCCTGCCCCATGACACTTCCACCGGGAGTACCTGACACCGCGAGGTCTCATGCCCTCCTCCTGCCCGCTGCCACCCACGCCCTGTGTAGGCTCTGTTTTGCCCCCTGGATGACTACCCACCCACATTGAGCTCCCGCATGCTGGACGCCTGACCCATCTCCCTATCTTACTGGAATTACAAATGGAAATTGCGTTCCCCCCGAGAAGCTGTACCTGCTGTACACAAACTGTACTATCGCTGTCCCTGCTAGCTGAACCATTCTGCCCTCAGATGTGAGATCACCCATATGGGATGTTGCTTGGCCCAATATAATAACATGGGACCCCACCTGAGACACAACCCTGAGCCCCTAACGCACTGCTTTACCCCGTTGGTGATGGTTCACGCGGAGAGGGTTTTGAGACTTCTTTATGCCCCCGCAGCAGATGGATACCTGTATCTGGGGAAGGGGGATGATTGGACTTACCCAGCGACAATCGGTCCTGTGGGCCCATAAGCCTGCACGGGACCAGGTGGGTGAGTGGGGTCCATATTACACCAGAATGTATTTAAAGGGGAGAGACATACTCTGTATTGGCGCCCGGGGGATACCGGGCCGCTCTTAGGGTTATGGAGGCGGGCGGTGCTCGGCCTTACTTTGAGATGTGGAGCCTACGGGGGGGGGGGACCCCACCTGGAGGGTTGGGATGGGAGAGGGGAGAGGACCCTGTGCTCAGATGCCAGGAAGGAGACGTCTTGTTTAAAATACAACATCATATGGGTTATTTGCACTTTACATTTGTACCCTTTATTATGTTTACATTATATTACTCCTACGTTCATGGTCACGTCTATTGCCACTATTGCCATTACTGTCTACAATATTTGTTCCATGAGTTATGCCGTGTTATCTATTGTTTACAGATGCTCACTGTTTTTGCCGGGTTTGGGTAGGGGGCCGGGAGCTCGCTCCCTGGCCCTGTCTGGTTAAACCCCCACCTAGGACCGCGCTCGACTGCCGGATTTCCGGTGAGCGCCTTAGCCATTATATTTGGCTACCATAGTTGACCTTTGGCTGCACACCCTAGTGTAGACCCTTTAACTCTACTCTTTCTTACTACTGTTCTTTCTTCCTATCTCTATCTCCCCTGTCCGAGACACTCTACTTCTCCCTCCCCCCCCCCCCTCAGTTTTGCACGAGTATGGAGGTGCTCAATATAGTATCTCTCAATGCTAAAGGCCTTAATACACCCGAAAAGAGACGCATGCTGCTGCATGACATGCGTGTCAGGAAAGCGGACATTGTCATGCTGCAAGAGACTCACTTCAGGGACGGCAACCTGCCCTACCTCCAAAATAGGAATTTCCCCTCTGCTTACCACTCCCGGTACACAGAGGCGAAATCGAGAGGGGTCTCCATCCTTATCGCCGCGAGAGTACCTTGGAAGCTACTCAGTGCCCAGACGGACGACGATGGGCGGTTTCTGTTCCTGAAGGGACTGATTGGGGACAGAAAGGTATCCTTTGCTAACTTGTACGCCCCTAATGTCCATCAAGAGGGCTTCCTTAAAAAACAACTAGTGAAGTTTGATCGCCTTGCGGAGGGCCATCTGATTATAGGTGGAGACCTAAATACCCCCTTGATCCCGTCTGAGGACACATCCTCCGGGAAATCATCCATGACTCGAGACTCACACAGAAAGCTAAGTGATACGTTACACTCCCTGCAGTTAATAGACGCCTGGCGCCTGCTACACGTGGGAGAGCGGGACTATACCTTCTACTCTAGGCCACACCAATCCTACTCACGGATTGATTATTTCCTACTACCACACAGACAACTCCACGCGATACAAGAAATTACCATCGGATCAATTACCTGGTCTGACCATGCCCCGATTGCCATGAAATACGCCATTGCCGACGCAGGGAGCGGTCATACACCTGTTTGGAGGCTTAATGAGAGCCTCCTGCAGGACACTGAGATAGTGGCGGAAGTGAGCAGGGAATTAGGACACTACTTCACTACCAATACCACCGCAGATAGCGCAATGGGAACCATCTGGGAGGCACACAAGGCCGTGATCCGTGGGATTCTCATAAAACATGGAGCGAGACTGAAACGCGAGAGGACAGCACAGCTGTCTAAACTCCTTGACAAACTACACACCCTGGAGACTGCACATAAAAACACCCCTACTAGACAGATCGATGCGGAACTAGACGTGGTACGCTCACAGGTGAAGGACATCTTGCTATATAAAGCTAAGTCGACGCTCCAGATCTGCAGACAAAAAGCCTATGTTTCAGGCAACAAATGTGGTAAGCTCTTGGCTAATACCCTCAGAACACAAAGATTGGCGTCCTATATACCCCATGTCATGTCTAAATCCGGGAAAAAACGCTCCATGCCCCAGCAGATTACGCAGGAATTCAGAGACTTTTACAACACCCTCTATAATATTGACAAAGCCCCGACAGACCAAGACTCAGTAGTGGATTACATCTCTGCCTCCCTAATGCCCTCTCTGACGACTGAAGCTAGGGAGAGCTTAGAGGACCCTATTACCCTTCCCGAGTTACAAATGGCCCTAAAGGAAGCCAAACCGGGCAAGGCCCCTGGACCAGATGGCCTGACGATCGCCTACTACAGGACCCTGCTTCCCTCTCTTGGCCCTCATATGGTGAGGCTATTTAATGACCTGGGGACTGGGGAATCCTTTAATGCCGCCACATTACAGGCCCAAATCTCGGTGATCCCCAAGGAGGGCAAGGACCCAACCCACTGTGGGAGTTATCGTCCGATCTCCCTCCTGAACACGGATCTGAAATTATTTACCAAAATCCTGGCGACCCGGTTGCAGAAACACCTCCCGGGCCTGATCCATCTTGACCAGGTTGGGTTCGTGCCCTCCAGGGAAGCCCGCGATAACACCACCAAGGTCCTTAATCTGTTGCACATAGTTACCGACAATAAAACGCCAAGCCTGTTCTTGGGAACAGACGCCGAAAAGGCCTTCGACAGGGTGGACTGGCAATTTATGCAGTCGACCCTGAGACATATAGGCCTGGGATGCAGGATGCAGTCTTGGATCTCAGCGATATACAAAAACCCGATGGCGAGGGTTAGGGCCAATGGAGTGGTTTCTGACCTATTCCCCATTTCCAACGGGACGAGACAGGGATGTCCTCTGTCCCCGCTACTATTCGCGCTCTCCCTAGAGCCCTTTCTCTGCCATATCCGGCTGAACCCTGACATTACGGGAATACGGACCAGTGATAGGCAATATAAAGTATCCGCTTACGCAGATGACCTGTTATTTACCCTCACCAACCCAGACACCTCCCTACCAACCCTCCTGCGAGAATTTGACACTTACGGGCAGCTGTCTAACTTAAAAATTAATCACACTAAATCTGAGGCCATGGGGATAGGGATACCGCAGACACGACTATCTTACCTCAGGGATAATTTCCGCTTTAACTGGACGGACGAGGCATTGAAATACCTGGGGACATACATACCCGCTTCCCTCTCGCGAGTGTTCAAACTCAATTTTCCTCCCCTCCTGAGAGAAGTCCAAAGGCTACTCCAGCAGTGGACAGGCGGCCTTCACTCTTGGGTGGGCCGTTGCAACATCCTTAAAATGACAATTTTACCCAAGTTTTTGTATCTGATACAGGCCCTCCCGATTCGCATACCTGGCAACTATTTTAAGCAGATACACGCGACGTTCACCCGTTTTCTGTGGGCCGGGAGGAAACCACGAGTACAAAGGAAAGTGCTCTCGCTGCCAAAACTTCATGGCGGTCTGGCACTACCGGAGATTAGGACATATTACTGGGCAGCCCACTTGGTACGCCTCCTAGACTGGTGTCGCCACAGTGGCTCCAAGCTCTGGGCTCAAGTGGAACAGGAACAGTCGGGGATCCCGCTACAGAGGGCCCCCTGGTGCCTGTCGGATTTGCCGACACGAGTCACGAGACACCCGCTGTTGGGAACCACGATTGGAATCTGCGCACAACTTTTCTCGCAGTTCTCCTTGTCTAGCTGCAACTCCCCCCTCCGCCCTATCATCGGACACCCTAAATTTGAACCCGGGTTGAGGGACAGACGCTTCATAGACCTCAAGGCAGCTGGATTTTTTCAAGCTTCCCATTTCAGTGACGGAGGCAGATGGAAGTCAGCCTCCGTACTGGCGGACCCCAATGGAGCATATAGACTCGACTTCCTGAGGGCGAATCAATTGACCCACTTCTTACATGACCTCCCGCCCCCTGCAGGACCGCAGACTCCCCTCACGACCCTAGAGACCTTATGTGTTGAGACTGGAGCTCTTCCCCATGGACTCTCCCTGATGTACTCCATGTTGATCTGCCCCCCTGACGATTTTCAGATACCGGCTCTGGCTAAGTGGGAAAGGGAACTGAGCACTCGATTTCCCACTACCAAGAAACTGAATATACTCAGGTTCACCCACAAATCCTCTCTCTGTTCCAAAACGCAGGAGACGAATTATAAGATCCTCGTTCGGTGGTACAGGACACCAGATCTCCTGAATAAAATCTTTCCCGCCTCATCGGCTGACTGTTGGAGGTGTCAGCAGGACAGGGGTACGCTCTTGCATATCTTTTGGTCATGTCCTCGGATGAGGGGCTTCTGGGAAGAGGTGCGCCGCATTACCCAGACATTTACGGAGAGTATAGTGCCGGACGACCCGGCATACTTTCTGCTCCACGCGACAGATATGTCAGCGGGAGCCTACAAAAAATCCCTGATACGTCATCTCTTGGACGCGGCTAAGGCGTGTGTGCCTCTTCACTGGAAGTCCCCTCAACCGCCGACGATTGCGCTCTGGCTAAGGAAGGTCGATGAGATAGGCCGCATGGAGGACTTGGTCCTTACCAGTCAGCAGAGACAGGAGGAATATACCAACACCTGGCAGATGTGGAACCTTTTTAGGTACTCGGAGGAAGGTCAGTCGATGAGAGCGGCTGAGTGACCCCCTAATGTACCTCTGTAGTAACTGAACACATGGGACTGAACATTGAGACACTCCTCACGATAGCTTACGCCCCGCTGGGGCGTCTGGATATATCCATGCTCGTGCAATTCCCCCCAACCCCCTCTTCTCCCCTCCCCCTTCATCCTCTCTTTATCCTCTCTCTCTCCCTCCTCTACTGTAACTGCTCTGGTTCTAACTTGCTTAGGAAAACGGAAACTGGACAGGAGACTAGGTTACCCGGGCACAGAAGTTGCCACATGTAACAGCACCCATAAAGCCATACATACTAGATATGAGAGATGAAGACAGCATGTTAGAGCTATGCAGGGTTATCCCTCTGTTGTTTTTCTTGTTTATGCCTGACCATGTTGTTTTCTTTATCTTTTGGTTAATACTTGCCTTTTCTATGTTTTGTGAAATGTATGGGATTTGGTCCGGACGGACTGGTCTCTTTGTTGTTGGTCCATAAATAAAGAAAATTTGAAAAAAAAGATTTAGACATTAATGGCTGTGTTGAGTTATTTTGAGGGGACAGCAAATTTACACTGTTATACAAGCTGTACACTCACTACTTTACATTGTAGATACAAAGTGTAATTTCTTCAGTGGTGTCACATGAAAAGATAATAGAAATGATTTACACAAATGCAAGGGTTTTACCTACTTGTGACATGCTGTATGTGATCTCCTGCACACAGAGGGATGTACTTACTTTTGTGAGATGCTGTATATATTTATTGTGGTTACATCACACATAGCGTGTGCTGAGGTCTGCAGCAATGAAGGATTTTTGTATTTGAAACGTTATCTTTAACTTAATGTAAATCTAGACAGTTGAGCAGGTGTAATATTCCCGCTCGGTAAAGTAAGCGATCACCTTACTTTCAATATCACCCCAATCGAGGCGTGATTTTTTGCCGCGATTGTCGCCTGAGAAATCGCAGGACTGCTTTTGGGGAAACGGGCGTCCCGTCATTTTGTTTGTGTGATTTGTCAGGTGACAATATTGTCTCATGATTGGGGTGCCATTGAAAGTAACGGGATCACAAGCGTGTCACACGTTTTGCGGCAATTCTGGAAATTGCGGTAATTCCGCCCACGATCCGGAACACCTAGGTGTGATCGCAGCCAAAGCTTCTATCAGTTGCTGGGTTCTCCTTCTATACATTCTGGGGGAACATTTTCTTCCTCCAAACATTCCACACATTCTGTTCATTCTTTATTCCACCGCTAATATATACTCCGCACTGACCTTGTATAGCGCTTTTCTCTCTGAGAACTCCAAGTATTGGAGATGGCGTTGGCCGGGAATCGAACCCGGGTCCGCTGCTTGGAAGGCAGCTATGCTTACCACTGCACCACTAACGTAAAAGTAGAACGTAGTGTGTGAGGAAACCGGAGTACCCGGAGGAAACCCACGCAAGCACAGGGAGAACATGCAAACTCCATGCAGATAGCGTCCTGGTCAGAATCTGAAACAAGGACCCCAACGCTGCAAGGCTCGCCACTAAGCCTCTGTGCTGCCCATATACGGCCTCTGTTCTCTAAGGCCCGCCCCCGCCGAGCGGGTAAATCACTTATGTTCCCTCAAAGTGCCTTCAGAAGAAATCCAAACTTCTCCTAAACTACAATATATAACAATCCTATAATTAAACACACCCAAATAACAATAAACAGGGGTAAAGTGATCCCCAAATTAGCAACACAACACAATGGAGCTAAATATTCCGTTCACACTTAGGCCTCATTCACACAGGAGTTACAAATGCGTACCCCATGGGAGGGCCGTATTTACCGGAATGGGGATGCACAGGTGTTCCCAGCATCCCTTGTAGGCAGTCCCATTGCTGTCAACTGGGGTGCAGTGACTGTACCCAATGTGACATCGGTGTGGGTGCTGGTGCACGGCCCCAAACGCACCCAGGGTGCGTCCGCGCAACTGCACCCACATGGATGTCCTTTTTGGGGTTAACGCAGCCCCCACACAGGGTACAGATTAATTTCCCCCCGTGTGAGTGAGGCTTTGGACTTCTCCATGCAGGACCTCACTGGCGGGAAGAGTTTTCCCATTTCTCCAGCAGAAAAAAACTAAAGAAGGCTGGAAAGACTTCTCCGATCTCTGAAGACAAAATGAGTTCCAACCTCCTCTTATAGCCGGTCCAACACACATGCCTCAAAAACATCCCGGCCTCCAACCTCCCCTTAGCCGGTCCAACACACGCCTCAAAAATATACCGGCCTTCAACCTCCTCTTAGCCGGTTCAACACACGCCTCAAAAACATGCCGGCCTTCAACCTCCTCTTATAGCCGGTCCAACACACACCTCAAAAATATACCGGACTTCAACCTCCTCTAATAGCCGGTCCAACACACACCTCAAAAACATACCGGCCTCCAACCTCCCCTTAGCCGGTCCAACACACGCCTCAAAAAACATACCGGCCTTCAACCTCCCCTTAGCCCAGGGATCCTCAAACTACGGCCCTCCAGCTGTTGCAGAACTACACATCCCATGAGGCATTGTAAAACTCTGACATTCACAGACATGACTAGGCATGATGGGAATTGTAGTTCCTGAACAACTGGAGGGCCATAGTTTGAAGACCCATGCCTTAGCCGGTCCAACACAAGCTTCAAAAACATACCGGCCTCCAACCTCCCCTCCATAGCCGGTACAACACACGCCTTAAAAACATACCGCCTTCAAACTTCACAACATAATCAATATCTTTATGCCGATCGACAATACATAGATCAAACATATCACCTGTAAAAATGTGCCTGTGATGTTGGTGGTAAACAGCCTGCTAGGCCCGGGGGAACCAAACCGAGTCCTCCGAAAGTTGCCTCATATCCAAAAATTGCCAAGAGTGTAAATGTAGACATTAAGCTTTAAGGTTAATCAAAAATATCACATTCTAAAGGGAAAGGTAGAACAAGGGGAGGGGGAGTATGGAAGAGTCAGAGAGGGAGGAAAGTAGGGGGGTGTCACGGTCTGGGGTCAGGCTCAGAGGCCAATAGCTATAGCAGCAGAGCAGGTCACCCTGGCTGATGACACGGGGTCACCTGAGGTGCGGAATCTAAGCGCTAACCGGTGTTCACCAGAGCTCCTGAAGGTGGAGATGGATTTTGCTGCGTGTTAGCACCAGGTCGCGGTCCTCAGGATCGCCCCACCAGGAGGTGAGAAAGCCGGGGTACAATAGCAGATAAGCAGGCAAGGATCAAACAGAAGAGTGGTCGGTAAACAAGCCAAAAGGTCGGTAATGAGTTTCTGTAGGTTGGGATCAGGCAGAAGCGTAGTCGATAACAAGCCAAGGGTCGATAACGAGCAGTAGCAAATATGGATGGCAGCAGAGAAGACAAGAGCGAGATACAGGCTGGAGATAGCACAATATTCTGGCAAGGAGGAAGTGCAGAGACATGGCTTATATCAGGAAGTTCGTGGGAGGAGCAAGGGGTTCAAGGTTCAAGACGATCAAGACACAAGGCAGCAAGGTCCAATGGATCAGATGGGTTTGTCAGCAGAACAGACAGGGAGCTGTCCAGCATCCCATATAGCTCAGTGAGAAGGCTCACTGCCAGACACAGCTGAGGTCCCAGGTTCAAATTCCGGTCCTGACAGTACTCCCCTCCTTCCAGGACGTCCACTGGACGTCTTAGGGCCAGGTTTCTGAGGAAACCTCTGGTGAAATTCCCTTGTTAATCTAGGGGCATGGACATTATTTGCAGGCTCCCAAGAATTTTCTTCTGGTCCATATCCTTCCCATTGGACCAAATATTGCAGTTTGTTTCTAGAGATCCTGGAGTCAAGAATTTTTCCCACCACAAATTCTTCTTCACCCTGTACCTTAACAGGTGGAGGAGGAGGATGGATTCTTCCAGAAAAGGTATTTTCATGAAACTGTTTGAGTAGTGATATATGAAAAACAGGGTGAATCTTCATATTGTCAGGAAGTTTTAGGCGAAAAGTGACAGGGTTGATTTGAGCAGAAATCTCAAAAGGTCCAATAAACTTTTGACCCAACTTAGCACATGGAACCTGAACCTTTACATTTTTGGTAGATAACCAAACCTTGTCACCTACCTGAAAGGTGGGAATAGACCTACGGTGTCTGTCAGCAGCCTTCTTGTAATATTCCTGCGCCTCCTTCAATGTATCGGTCCATTTCTCCTGGATCTCATGTAATGAAGTTAGTCTGTTGGTAACAGCAGGAATTGAAGTTGGGATAGGGAGATCAGGAATAAAAACTGGATGATACCCGGTGTTTAGGAAAAAAGGGCTTTGGGAAGTGGAGCTATGTTTAGAGTTATTATAAGCAAACTCAGCCGTAGGAAGGTAGTCCACCCAGTCATCCTGGAGATAACTCACGAAACATCGAAGGTATTGCTCCAGAGTTTGATTGGTCCTCTCGGTTTGACCATTAGACTGTGGATGAAAAGCTGAGGACAGATTAATTGTTACACCCAAAGCTGAGCAAAAACGTTTCCAAAATTTTGAGGTAAACTGTACCCCTCTGTCAGACACCACATCATCAGGAATTCCATGAAGTTTAAAAACTTCTCTAACCATTACCCTTAGCAGTATGTTCGGCAGAGGCTTAACTGGAATAAAATGAGCCATCTTAGTGAGACGGTCAACGACTACTAGAATGGTGGTCATTCCTTTCGAAAGAGGAAGGTCGACCACAAAGTCCATGGAAATTGACCCCCATGGTCTTGATGGAACAGGCAGTGGTAGAAGTAACCCCAGAGGAGAAGATCGGGGTGTCTTATTGCGAGCACAGGTTAGACATGAAGCCACATATTTCTTTACATCTGTCTTGTACCCAGGCCACCAGGCCACCAAAAGGAACGTGATAAGAGTTCTTCTGTCTTAGAAACCCCAAAATGACCAGCAAGTTTAGAGTCGTGTACCAGCCTGAGGGCTTCTACCCGAACTGATTCAGGTACATAGAGGCAACGTCCTTGAGTCCAAAAACCATTGTTGTACTTGAGGTTAATGTCTTTAGGAGGATTATTAAGAAGTTGGTCATTCTCATACCCCTCCTTGAGGAGATTAAGAAATGTCTTTGAACTTGTGGCCCCTAGAAAGTTCTTTTGAGACAGGATTGTACATTCAGAGTTTCTTTCCTGGAGGGGCCCAGGCAACATCCGTGATAGGGCATCAGCCTTACCATTCCTTGATCCAGGGCGGTACGAGATAACAAAATTGAACCTGGAGAAGAAAAGGGTCCAACGTGCTTGTCTAGATGACAACCTCTTAGCAGACCTAATAAATTCTAAATTTCTATGATCGGTGAGAACGGTTACAGGATGCTTAGCCCCTTCCAGCAGATGCCTCCACTCAGAAAATGCTTCCTTAATTGCCAGCAGCTCCTTGTTTCCAATGTCATAATTCCTCTCGGCAGAAGACATCAGTCGAGAGAAATAAGCGCAAGGATGAAGCTGCATTTTTTTCTCCAATTCGCTGAGAAAGGATAGCTCCCACAGCAGAATTAGAAGCATTAACTTCTACGATGAAAGGTAGTTCTGGATCTGGATGTACCAGTATTGGCGCAGAAGTGAAGAGAGTTTTACGTTTATTAAAGGCAGCCTGTGCCTCAGGAGACCAAAAAAAGGGCATCCCTTTCTTTGTCAGCTGTGTAATTGGAGCAATTACCTTGGAGAAATCCTTATAAATCTTCTGTAAAAGTTGGAAAATCCAACAAATCGCTGTATCTCCTTAACATTTCTAGGGACAGGCTAATCCACCACTGCTTTGACCTTATCAGGATCCATGCTTACCCCTTCAGAAGAGATTATGTATCCCAAGAACTGGATCTGAGTTTGTTCAAACTCACATTTTTCTAGTTTGATGTAAAGTTTATTCTGCCTTAATCTCTCGAAAACAATACAGACATGCTTGCGGTGTTCTTCCAAAGTATCAGAGAAAATGAGAATGTCATCCAAGTATGCTATTACAAACTGATCAAGTAAATCTCGAAAAACATCAATAATAAAATGTTGAAAAGTTGCAGGCGCATTGCAAAGCCCAAAGGACATGACCAAAGACTCAAACTGTCCATATCTGGTTCTGAAAGCAGTTTTATATTCATCCCCGGGACGAATGTGGACAAGGTTGTATGCCCCCCGTAAATCTAATTTGGTAAAGAGTTTGGTGGAGCGGAGTCTCTCAAGCATTTCTGGAATGAGCGGGAGTGGATAGCGATTCTTAATTGTGATCCTATTTAAATCTCTGTAGTCAATACACGGATGCAGGGTGGAGTCCTTCTTTACCACAAAGAATAAGGCTGCCCCAGCAGGAGAGGTAGAGTGTCTGATAAAACCCTTCTCTAGATTCTCATTAATCCACTCTTTAAGCACCTTCAGTTCAGGTTCTGATAAAGAATAAAGGCGCCCAAATGGTATTTCTGCCCCTGGAAGCAATTCAATGGGACAATCATAAGAGCGATGAGGAGGCAGCTGATCTGCGCCCTTTTTATCACAAACGTCCCGAAACTCAAGATATTGTGGCGGTAGCTTGTCATATGATTTAATAGTTGCCAAAGCTGCTTGTAAATCTTGGGTTGGTGGAGGGCTTATTTGATAAGATTATTTGCAATGTCTCTTGCAATGATCAGATGTAAAGCTTAAAGAACGTGTCTTCCAGTTGATGGAGGGATTATGGATAGAGAACCAAGGAATGCCTAGGATAATAGGGAATTTGGGTGATGTGATCAGCTCAAAGATGATAGTCTCCTGATGGTCAGTCTCAATTAAGAGCTTCAGTGGGATGGTCTCGTGGGTAACTGGTCCTGAAGACAAAGGTGAGCCATCCACAGTCTCCATATTAATAGGGGCGAGTTTATTTCTTATTAGAATGTTATTACTTTGGGCAAATTCTATGTCCATGAAGTTTCCCTCGGCCCCTGAGTCCAGCATAGCAGAGCAAGGTATTTCATTGCTTTCAACGATAAGCCTTATTGGGATGACAAAATGAGTTGATAAGGAATTCACTTTATTTGCTTCCTAAATCAAAGGCAAGACGGACTGAGAAATTTAGTTTATTTGTTCAGATACGGTAACATCCGTTGCTGCAATTGTTCTTTTAAATTTATTGGGACAATTAACTGCATAATGTCCGGAGTCTCCACAATACAGACATAAGTTCTCTGAACGTCGTCTTTCTTTCTCCTGAGTAGTAATAGATCTTTTAATCGCATCCACCTGCATAGGTTCAGGAGTGTCGGAATCAGGAAAAACTCTTGGACCCTTAGGCGAATACTGAGTAGTAGAAAAACGTAAGTCTCTGATCAATTCGAATACATAATTTAATGAAAGCCTCGAGGTCGTCAGGACTTTCTACTCTGGCAAGCTCATCTTTTACTTGTTCCGAGAGTCCTTGACGGAACTGACTCTTTTGTGCTGCTGGATTACAATTGGTATCTGAGATCCAGCGTCGAAATTCAGTTGTGTACTCTGCAACAGAGCGTCTATGTCAGGGATTCTAGATGGACCAGGACTGTGTGCCTACACTGAGGAGACCAATACTGTATATAGTGGAAAAAAGGTGTTTATTTACAAAGGTGAGAAAACAAGTGAAAACAGTGCACAAATAACACAAAGGCTATATACAGGTTTAGGGGAAATGCAATAATCATAAGCCAGAGCCAAGCCGGGGTCAAATACCAGAAATCATCAAAAGAGGCTGCAGACAGGGAAGGGGCAGGAAGGAAATGTCCAGGAGAGGGATCGGGATCAGGTCAGGACAGATCAGGTCAGAGGTCCAGAGCAGGTTCAGGGTCCGGTTAGTAAACAGATACCAGGGCGAGTTCTATTTGAACTCGCCGGGTATTTATAGTGGGTGTACTGATTGGGTTCAGGTCACACCTGAACGGAGCAAAGGCCAGGTGTTCCACACTGCCAGGGTCCATCCGCTGGTGGAGGTCAGTACTGCATCCCAAAGGTGATATACCAGCAGGGGGAAGTTCCCCTGACAGCTCCGAACTGCCAGGAGACCCCTGCTGGTGGGATGCAGCACTGCAAGACAGAATATCAATAGTACCAGCGGATGGACCTTTTCCTGACAGTACCCCCCCTCAAAGGAGCGGCCTCTGGACGCTCCAACTATCCGTTGCCGGGGAAAGTCCAGAGTGACCAACTGGGCAATGGGAGGCTTGAGCCGAGAGGTGGGTACATCCGGGTCGTTGAGCTGGGCAGCAGGCACCGGGTCAGCGAACTGGGCAGCAGGCTCCGGGTCAGCGAACTGGGCAGCAGGCTCCGGGTCAGCGAACTGGGCAGCAGGCACCGGGTCAGAGAACTGGGCAGCAGGCTCCGGGTCAGCGAACTGGGCAGCAGGCTCCGGGTCAGCGAACTGGGCAGCAGGCTCCGGGTCAGCGAACTGGGCAGCAGGCTCCGGGTCAGCGAACTGGGCAGCAGGCTCCGGGTCAGCGAACTGGGCAGCAGGCTCCGGGTCATCGAGCTGGGCAGCAGGCTCCGGGTCATCGAGCTGGGCAGCAGGCTCCGGGTCATCGAGCTGGGCAGCAGGCTCCGGGTCATCGAGCTGGGCAGCAGGCTCCGGGTCATCGAGCTGGGCAGCAGGCTCCGGGTCATCGAGCTGGGAAGCAGGCTCCGGGTCATCGAGCTGGGCAGCAGGCTCCGGGTCACCGAGCTGGGCAGCAGGCTCCGGGTCCTCGAGCTGGGCAGCAGGCTCCGGGTCCTCGAGCTGGGCAGCAGGCTCCGGGTCCTCGAGCTGGGCAGCAGGCTCCGGGTCCTCGAGCTGGGCAGCAGGCTCCGGGTCCTCGAGCTGGGCAGCAGGCTCCGGGTCCTCGAGCTGGGCAGCAGGCTCCGGGTCCTCGAGCTGGGCAGCAGGCTCCGGGTCATCGAGCTGGGCAGCAGGCTCCGGGTCATCGAGCTGGGCAGGAGGCTGGCAGACTGGCACAGGAACAGCAGGCTGGGCAGCGGACTGGAGGTCATCAAGCCAGGCAGCACACTGGAAGTCATCAAGCTGGGCAGCGGACTGGAAGTCATCAAGCTGGGCAGCGGACTGGAAGTCATCAAGCTGGGCAGCGGACTGGAAGTCATCAAGCTGGGCAGCGGACTGGAAGTCATCGGACTGGCAAGCTGGCACAGGAACGTCAGGTTGGCAGGCTGGCACAGGAACGTCAGGTTGGCAGGCTGGCACAGGAACGTCAGGTTGGCAGGCTGGCACAGGAACGTCAGGTTGGCAGGCTGGCACAGGAACGTCAGGTTGGCAGGCTGGCACAGGAACGTCAGGTTGGCAGGCTGGCACAGGAACACCAGGGTTGCAGGCTGGCACAGGAACACCAGAGCTCCTGAAGGTGGAGATGGATTTTGCTGCGTGTTAGCACCAGGTCGCGGTCCTCAGGATCGCCCCACCAGGAGGTGAGAAAGCCGGGGTACAATAGCAGTTAAGCAGGCAAGGATCAAACAGAAGAGTGGTCGGTAAACAAGCCAAAAGGTCGGTAATGAGTTTCTGTAGGTTGGGATCAGGCAGAAGCGTAGTTGATAACAAGCCAAGGGTCGATAACGAGCAGTAGCAAATATGGATGGCAGCAGAGAAGACAGGAGCGAGATACAGGCTGGAGATAGCACAATATTCTGGCAAGGAGGAAGTGCAGAGACATGGTTTATATCAGGAAGTTCGTGGGAGGAGCAAGGGGTTCAAGGTTCAAGACGATCAAGACACAAGACACAAGAGCAAGGTCCAATGGATCAGATGGGTTTGTCCAGCAGAACAGACAGGGAGCTGTCCAGCATTCCATATAGCTCAGTGAGAAGGCTCACTGCCAGACACAGCTGAGGTCCCAGGTTCAAATTCCGGTCCTGACAGGGGGATAGAAGGTTGCGGGTAGGGAAGGGGTGTTGGGGTCCCCCCAAACCCCCACCCCCTTCTTCCTCCAACTTTCCTTTCTCCCCCCTTTCCTCCCTCTCTCCCTCTTCCATACTCCCCCTTTGTTCTACCTTTCCCTTTAGAGTGTTATATTTTTGATTAACCTTAAAGCTTAATGTCTACATTTACACTCTTGGCAACTTTTGGAGGGCTTGGTTCGGTTCCCCTCGGGCCTAGCAGGCTGTTTACCACCAACATCTCAGACACTTTTTTTTACAGGTGGTTATATTTGGGCAATGTATTGTCGAACCTTAAAGCTTATGCAGAAGCTGCAGAAAGGTAAATAGAGGGCTAATGGAAATACCCTCCGGTTACTGGAGTGGCAGCCGCCACCAGTGTTGGTACAGCTGTACCTGGCCCGTGGGTGGGTCCCTCAAACTTTTTGTTTAGTCTTCTTCCACGAACAGCCAATTGTCTTGTTTGTCCAGCTACATCAGGGATCCTCAAACTATGGCCCTACAGCTGTTGTGGAACTACACATCCCATGAGGCATTGCAAAACTCTGACATTCACAGACATGACTAAGCATGATGGGAATTGTAGTTCCTGAACAGCTGGAGGGCCGTAGTTTGAGGACCACTGAGCTACATTGATAGTTGGTGATTCAGAAGCTGCAGAAAGGGAAATAGAGGGCTGATGGGAAGACCCTCCGGTTACTGGAGTGGCAGCCGCCACCAGTGTAAGGACCTGTGTTGGTACAGCCGTACCTGGCCCCTGGGAGGGTCCCTCAAACTTTTTGTTTAGTCTTCTTCTAGGAACAGACAATTGTCTTGTTTGTCCAGCTACGTTGATAGTTGGTGATTCAGAAGCTGCTTATGATAATCTTTTAAGAGATTGATGACGTAGTGGATTCCTGTCTTGATGGCTTGAAATGAAGATCCTCTCCCTCATCATATTCACTAGCAAATCGTCCTCTTCTCATCACCTAGTTTAAATTTTCTTCCAACATTTTGCCCATCTTCAATCCCAAAAAAGCTGCACCCCTCCCATTTAAGTGCAATCCGTCGCTACTATAAAGATGGTTACGGCCTGAAAAGTCAGTCCAGTTTGCTATGAAGCCAAACCCCTCCTTCCTGCACCAGTTCCTCAGCCACTTGTTAAGTACCATAAGCTCCTGCTGTCTCTGTGGTGTGGCTCGAGGTACATGCAGTATTTCAGAAAATATTGCCTTGGGGGACCTTTTCTTCAATATGGCCCCCAAGTCCCTGAAATCATTTTGTAGGGCGCTCCAACTTTCTCTAACTTTGTCATTGGTACCGATATATACCATGACAGCTGGGTCCTCTCCAGCGCCATCCAATAATTTGTCCATGCAATCTGCAATGTTCCGAACCCGAGCGCCCGGTAAACAACATACTGTTTGACGATAATGGTCTTTGTGACAGATTGCCCTCTGTATTCTTCCAATAGCTGAATCCCCTACCACTAGTATGTGCCTATCCTTTGTGGTAACCTTGCGCCCTCATCACATGCTGGTGAAGCCTCCGTGTGGACGTCACATGCTGGCGAAGCCTCCGCATGGACGTCACATGCTGGTGAAGCCTCCGCGTGGACGTCACATGCTGGTGAAGCCTCCTCGTGGACGTCACATGCTGGTGAAGCCTCCGTGTGGCCGTCACATGCTGGTGAAGCCTCCGTGTAGCCGTCACATGCTGGTGAAGCCTCCGTGTGGCTGTCACATGCTGGTGAAGCCTCCGTGTGGCCGTCACATGCTGGAGTAGTCTCATTGTGAATGTCACATTCGGGAGGAGCCTTAGTGGTAACGCTACAATCTGCTGGAGTCTTGGTGGGAAAGTTATGTTCTGCCCGAGTCTCAACAGAATCGTTGCATGCTGAAGGAGTCTTGATGTGAATGACACGTGGTTGATTTAAAGAAATTCCAAACTTTTGGGCTATTTTGTTTGCCAACAGAGTGGCACCCTGTTCATTTAAGTGCAGTCCATCCTTGCTGTAGAGCAAGTAACCAATTGAAAAGTCAGTCCAGGTCTCTATGAAGCCAAACCCCTCCTTCCTGCACCAGTTCTTCAGCCACCTGCTAAGCTCCCTAAACTCCTGCTGCCTCCTTGGTGCGGCTCGAGGTACAGGCAGTATTTCTGAAAATACTGCCTTGGAGGTTCTTTTCTTCAGTATAGCTCCTAAGTCCCTGAAATCATTTTGTATGTCAAGAAGAGGATTATCAGAGTTGATTTTCTAAAGTGCCACATCCAAATGAGAAATCAAAAAGAATAAAGGCAAAGCCCCCTAGTCGGACTTTAAAGGCACTGTGGTGTGTCAAATGTAGTTAGAGAAAACATAGTATTACAATATAATTTATTGAAGAAGTATCAGATAAAAGTTGATTACATGATCTATAACAAATACAAAAAATACAAAATAATGAAATATAGTTCAACATATATTGCTGTGTGATGTGATGCCCTGTGTGGTCCCGACGTTTCAGGGAGACATAGTCCCTTTCTTCAGGGGTATTCCAGGATTCACAGCTCTAAAAATGTATGGGAAATGATCAGGATAATCCTAATAATGTTGATGATGTTGTTATATAGATTAATACTGAAGTACTTACAGTGAACTGTATGGTACTTCAAGTCAGTAGATCATGTATTTAAAAGCATGGGTTTCCGGATGATCCGAGTCTGCTGGCCTGGCCACTGACGACAGAGCAGAATTGTGAGCAGGGTGTGTTGTTGCCAGATATAAATATGCTGCTGGAATCAGAGGACATTGGAGCCTAAAGTTGTAATGATGTGTGTTAATATTTATGGACATAGTTGTAATAATAAAATGTGAAATAAATTGTGTTTTATAACATTGTGTTTTATAACATTTTCTTGGAGGGATATGGTATGGCTTACCTAGTAAATAGCGATGGAGAGGCTCGTATTAGGCTGGAAGTGTACAAAAGTAATAAGAAATAATGAGTAAATATGTACAATGTATGTAAGTAAAAATATCCATGTTATATTAATGTGGTTAAACCATATATAGTTAAATGTTATAGCAAAAATTGCTCAATAGATGGCGTTCAATGGGGATATTTAGATGTTATAGCAAAAAATGCTCAATAGGTGGCGTTTAAAGGTTGAGTATTAAGGAGTTGATTAAAAAGGACATTTTTTTTTTTTTCTAGATGAAACGCGTCGGATTGACCCATCCACAACATCGCTTTTGGTACCATAACATCTGACATGCCTATGATGAGCGTTTAACATGTGAGTTTTATCCTACTTTTAATAAACAACACTGTTCATATGGTATCACGCTATGTGAGTTTTTTTTTATATATATTTCTTGCATGGTATGTGGTTACCCAACCTCTATGAAGTTATCATTAACACTGTGATTTGGGATCATCAAGTCGATTAGCCATTTGGATCCAGGACCAGCTGTTTAGAACAGGGTGATCGATACAAGCCTTTGGTGACTTGGGCGGTATATACCTTCCCTAGTCATTGGTAAGCCCCTTTTTCTACCATTGGTGGTGGCACTTCTGTCAAGCTGTTGTTCCATCTTCAAGATCTCCTTATGGTGAAGCCATCTTTATCCACATTTATTTGGACTCTAGTCACTTCATGCACTTTCCTGTGGTGAAGTCAACCTTATTTCCATTTGTTTGGATTCCAGTCACTTTATGCACTTTCTTAATTTATTGTTATTAGTTGCAAGCCTTTACTATATGTTGGCACACTAATATGTTTGGTAAGGTCACGTGGTGACACTTTAAGATTTAGTCATGTATTATTATATGTAGATTTGGTTTGTTATCTTTATATGTGGGTTCTATCCATATCTTTACACAGGTATTAGCGCTACATTGTTCCAATTTACCCTATTTACTCTATTCCAAAGTTGTGTGGCGGCTTATATTTGTATTATACACAGCACAGTTTATTCTTTATATTTTTCGATTTCCCTTCTAAATGTTTTTTTTTCTTTGTCTGAATTTCTCACTTCCTGTTTCTCCTCAGTAAACTTGTCCCCATCATCCGAGCCGTTCTGGCTGGTGGTTAGTCAGCCAGAACAGCTTACTGAGGAGGAACATGAAGTGAGAAATTCAGACAAAGAAAACAAAGAAAAAAAACATTTAAAACGGAAATCGAAGGAAAGGGTAAGTGAACCAACAATGCACTAGCTTAAAAGAACCTATTCAGAAAATAAAAAAGAACCTTTAAAAAAATGTGTCGTAGTTATGAATTGATTCCTATTTTTTTTTCTTTAGCCTGTATTGTTAGTACCGATGTCCATTGATTTGTTTCTGAATTCAAAAGCTTTTTTTGTGTCTCAGAGCTAATATTTTTTGGCTGGACAGCTCACAAGGAACAGAGGCGTCTGACACCCAATAGCTTTCTTGTTTTTTTTTTGTTTGATACAGCAATGGCAAAATTCACAAAGCGTAAACCATAAAACCCAATAACAAACCAGGAAAGCTTGCGGCAAAGCATTCTGTGCTATTATAACAAAGCTTGGCCGAGTCTAAAATAGAACATTAGAGGTAAAATGTATTGTGTTCTGTTATTAAAGCAACTTGTGTTCACAGCCTAATATTAAGACCATATGTGTTGGATTAAATGGACCTGTTATCAAGGGTCTAATTGATGAGCAGGGAGGTTGTGAATAGCTAATGGCTCCTATTGTGTTCATTTATACAAGCAAACACTGTCATTTCATCTTTTTTTTTTACAATTGACTCTCCATATATATTGTGACAGGGCTGCACCAGGTTTTGTGGAAACATGGGTGTGCAGTTTTGCAGGGGTAAAGAGGACTTGATGTGACCCAAGTGTGACAGACTCGGACCATCTTATGTCTAAAATCATCCTATGTCCACTAGGGGCATAGGATGACTGAGAAATGATATCTTGGACTACCTAAGAGGGGATTATTATGTTATTATTATCCACAATATATTCCAGGATATCTGTGAGAACTGGTTGCTGTTTATTGATTCTGAACTCAACAGGTTAATTGAAAGAGTGACTCATTCATAATGTGGGGACACATACTGTTAGGTGTTCATGTCATCAACTCCAACCCACCTGTCTGTCTGGTGTGATGTAAATTAATCTAGGATGGCTTCTGAGGATCTTTAATTGTGGCTTGTGCTAATTGACCCTGTATTGTGTAAAGGTCTATTGATAATGTGTGTATTGTAAGTTAACAGACAGCCTAAAGGTCAGGTGTATGAGTCATCAGCTGTAGTTAATTAACTCATGTTAATTAACACTCCATGTTTAGCACACAAACAAGTCTCGTCTCGTTGTGTGTTGAGGGCAGCTGGAATATCTGATATCTATATCCAGACTGATAGGAAGCAGTATATGATGGAAGCACTCAATCGGAGTGTGGGACGTTCCGTTACACCAAGGCTCTAACCTATACAGGTTGAGGGTCTCCAGGGTGTTTGTTTTAAGCGGGTTGGTAAACCATAATCGGGGTCCTGGAGTTAGGAAACTTTGCAGGTGATGAGGCTTCCAATCCTGGGTCCAAATTTTGGTGGTGATCACCGCCCTCAGCTCTTACAGTATGGGGTTCGGGGCTCGACATCTCGCTAGGTCTGCATGTGAAGTCTGTAGGGTAATAGAGAACTCAACTTTCTTTGAATAAAAGTGGGCTTAGAATCCCTAAAAAAATAAAAAGACGATCAGGCTGGTGGTTGTGTTTTTCTAATGCTCAAATGTTTGAAACTGGTTCCCACTGTATATGTTTAAATGTTTTGTAGCGGTTCCTCCCTAGGGGCTGCTGATTGTTGTGGTCTGTCTGTCACCCTGCCCAGCCAGGCACACAGTCCTCAGACATTCTGAAGTAATAAAGAAAAAGGATGAAGAGAGACGAAACTCTCACAATTTGATGGGATTTTATTGGGAGACACCGATTCTGTTATAAGGTGTGTACACTAGACAAGATTTAATTAGAAAAATATACATTTATTAATAACATTGGTTTACATAGACCATGATGAGGTTAGAAACAAGATACTTTGTTGTGCAGATAGCCAACATGTTTCACACAGTTGTGCTTCATCAGGGCCTTGCACTTATCTTTAGTTTGTGGTCTGTACAGGACATAGAAATATGTCATTAGTATCAAACAATGATTTAAGCAATATTAATAATGCATAAAAGTTTATTTACATGGTATTTATTACGTGTTGGCAGTAAAAAAACTGCTACGTGTTTACCTAGTCTGATAATGTTGGATGAATCACACGCAGCCTAGCAACTGCGCCAATGCCGATAGGACAGAAGTAATAAAAACAGTCCAGGCACTTTGGGCCAGATTCAGAGAGCTATTACGCCGGCGTTACAGGAGATGTGCGGCGTAAGTCTAAATCTGCGCATTCGTATCGATGCGGCCGCATCCCCAAAACGATATACGCATTAAATCTAATTTTTTTCGACCTGCGTAATTTCGATAGACCGGCGCATCCGTGCACGCAAAACTGCGCTAGACACACCATTGATTTGCTATTCAAATATGCAAATTAGGGAGTTACGGGGATCCACAAAAGTAAGTTGGTGCAGCACAGGCTACGCGCTGTGTGCAACAGCTGCACGTCCTGTCTAAAATTAGTCCATATAAAAGGTGGTATAAAATGAAACAATCCGTCTACATGTCAGCTAAAGCAACATTGTTAGTGAGGAGCTGAGCAGTCACACTTGCTGGACAACAAACTGTATGCCAACATGCCAGGGGCGTCCTTGCTCATAGCTATACTACTGACTTTAGAGGAGCAAAGAAGGAGGAGGGCACGGAGGAGGGCACGGGAGAGGATATACCGCACACGCATTGACATCTTTGGTATGAGAGATTCTGAGGTGTATCGCAACTTCAGATTCACCCCTGCTGCCATCATGGAATTAACCACAACCCTGCAGGAGGACATCACCAGCCCAACACACCGCTCACATGCAGTGCAGCCACTGGTTAAGGTCCTGGCAACACTCCATTTCCTTGCCAGTGGCACTTTTCAAAGAACAAGTGGAGTGGTGTCTGGGATGTCCCAATCCTCCATGAGCAGATGTGTGCACCAGGTTATCCCTGCAATCCTCAGACGCATGTCCAACCAAATCATCAAACCAACCACTGAGGACCTGCGGCTGAAGGCAATGACAGATTTCTACAGAATTGCCAGATTCCCACGCACCGTGGGGGCCATTGATTGCACACATGTGCCACTCCAGCCCCCCCATGAGACAGAGCACATATACCGCAATCAGAAGCATTGGCATTCCATCAACGTACAGGTAATAGTCGATGCCCAAGGCCTCATATGGCACGTCCATGCCAAACACCCCGGATCCAGCCATGACAGCTACATATACAATCATAGCCCCATCCCAATGGAATTCGAACAGAACGTGTATGGGGACAGCTGGCTGGTTGGTGAGTGACATGGGTGGCAGGCATGACTGTCCCCCCCCATGATGCACACATCACAAGGGGCACATGCATGACTAACATCCTCCTGTCTTTTCCCTTCCAGGTGACTCTGCATATGCACTGGGACCCCATCTCATGACTCCTATCCGGAACCCCCAAACCCCAGGAGAGGAAAGATACAATGAAGCCCACGCCCAAACCCGTGCAGTGGTGGAGCGCACCTTTGGCCTCCTGAAGTCACATTTCCGATGCCTGGATAAATCTGGGGGTACCCTGTTGTATTCCCCAAACTTTGTGTGCCAGATCATCGGTGCATGTTGCATGCTGCACAACTTCGCAGTAAGAAAGGGCCTGCAGATTGACATACGTGATGACCTGACCCCTGAACCAGACAATCCCCCCCTAACCGAGGCTACCCCGTCTTCTGAGGGAAGAGCAGCCAGGAGACAGCTCACATTAGGCATCTTTGCACGTTAAACACACACACATTAATCATGGCACAATGAGAATGCATGCATGCACACCACTGTGGTCCCTAGCACAGACACATCACATCCTCATCAAATTGGATTGGCACAAGCCCACCATGCAGGACTTGTGAGCAGCAACGCCACGCCACGGCTCCAATTATGTCACTGTACATTCATACACCATTCACACGGACCTGGGGATCACTTCCCCCTGGTCCTGGGGAACCCTTCTCCACCACAAATGAGGGTGACACCCCTTTTCCGGCAGGAATGTCACCCCCACATTCCAAAATCATTCACAACCCCAAAAAAAAAAAAAAATTGTCCAGCACAAAAAAAAAAAAAATCCAGAAAAAAAAGAAGAAAAAGTCCAGCACAAAAAAAAGAAGAAGGGGGAAACCAAATTAATGCCGCTGGCGTGACCCACGCCTGGGGCGCCCACGGCCCCGGCTCCTCAGGGGAGACTCATGGGGGGGTAATCCGGGGAAGGAGGAGCAGCCCCTGGTCTCTGCCCACCTGGCGGCCTGCCCTCCAAGGCCACGGCTATTCTGTTCAGGCCAGCATTTAGTGTTGCCGTATTGGCCTGGGTAGCCTGGGTGAGGGCCCTCACATCCTGCCCAACGTCTGCTGTAGTAGTCTGCAGTTCGTTTAGGCAGTTTGTAAGAGCCCGGGAGTTGCAGTCCAGGTCCCCAAGCGTATCCTTTATGGAGGACAGGCTCTCCTCCATCCTCCCCAAAGTCTGGCTGACCTGTCCCAGATGGTGGGTCTGAAGGGCCTGGTCCCTTCTGAGATTGGCGGGCAGAACCTCGGCCACCCCCCTGGTCTTCTGGGATGACTTCCTGCCTCCAGATGATGCTTGTGGCTGGGGAGAAAGGGAGCCCCTTAGGAGGGGAGCCCTGTTGGGGGAGGAGTGGGAGGGGCTACCCCTTATGGAGGGCTGATTGCTGCCAGCCATAGGGGAAGACTCCTCCAAAAATAATAAGCCACTGCCTGACATGACCTCCTCCTCCAACTCAAACTCCTCCTCCTCAAACTCCTCCGAGGACTCCGGCCTTGTCTGGGGGTCCTCATCAGGCTGGTGTCCTGGGGATGGTGCGCTCAGGCCAGATGGACCAGCACCCTCCTGCACATCTGTGGATGACACAAAACATTCACAGGTTGGAGGATCCACACACTTGCCACATATTCCCCCCCCCCACACATGCTACACACCAGATAGGAAAAAAAAAACCTTACCTGTCATCACAGCCTCCTCAAGGGAGTCATAGCCAGGCAGGCCCTCCACTTGCTGCCTATTAAAGGTCTGGGCCACCACACGCTCCTCCCCTGTCAGCCTAACAGGGCATGGTGGGCCCCCTCCAGTGCCCCTGGCATGTGCTGCCATCTGCCCCAGCTTCTTACGGACCAGACGCCGGAGATCATTGATCTTCTTGACGATCCCCTCGCGTGTCCGGGTCTCCCCCCCCCCACAGAATTTACCTGGTCGGTAATGTTCTGCAATATCTCCTTCTTCCTGGCCGGGGGAGTGTTGGCACTCTCCGGGCTGTGCAGGAAACGCCCATATTGGATAAGGGCCCGGGCAATAATTTGTTTCTCCCCCAAAGTAAAATTGGTCTTGTGCTTCCTTTCAGTCATATTCATACCACAACTCTCTCCCAAACAATCAACAAAAATCACTCACAAAAACAAGCAGGAAAAATCAAGCAACAAAACAAACAAACAAAATCTAACAACAAAAAAGTCGCACAACCAGTCACCAAAAAACACTATCAAATATATTATACAAAACACTAGCTCAAACAGTCAACAAATATCACAAAGACAAGTCACAAAGCAACAAACGCGAACAAACAACAGAACAAAAGCACCTTGCTGTATAGGAAGGGATACAAAGGGATGTACTTTTGCAAAGGAAGGGCGTTTGTGTCTGTCTATATAAGCTCTCTGCGTAGCTCACTAAGTTGCCCGGGTCCACTTCCAATTTCACTGATTGCACCGATCCCGAGTTGTGAGCATGCGCACAGAGGTGCTGACCATGGTCTGCTTCATGTGCGCATGCACGATCCGGCCGGCCCTTCATTTGCATGGGGTCATGGCTCATTTCAATGTAACACGCCCACGTCCTTCCCAATTTGAATTACTCCGCCTTACGCCTTGGGAATTACGTTGCACCGGCGCAAATTTCTGGGCAAATACTATGAGGATATGGTGATTGCGCCTCTACATTGCGCCGGTCTAACGTAAAGGAGGTGCGCTACGCCGGTCAAAATATGCGCCAATGTACGTGAATCTGGCCCCTTGTTTTTATGTTTTATTTGGTAGAATTAAACTTGGATAGGGTAATTATGAGATCCCCAGATGATTGAAAAGCAGACTGAGAACGATATACATCTCCAGTATATACAACTTCTCTTCCTCCAGCACATTACTTGACTACTGTTCTGATCTCACTCTTCAACACATCACTTGATTCCTCACTTCCAGGACCAGCTATCACTTTAGATTAGGCCTGACACTGGCTCCACCAGCCCTTAGCAAAAGCCCTTTGCAGGGCCTTAGCAAATGCCCTTTCCACTGGCCCCGTTGGTGTAGTAAAAATGTAGATAGTCCTAGTGCTAGCTGCCCACGTGGCTACTGATCCCAGCACCACATTTTCAGGCCCTAACAGCCCTCCTGGCTCAATCCGCCTCTCTCCACTGCCCGTGCCACAACAGTCTACTCCACTGGCTATGCACCCTTGACACTTTGTTACAATATAAAGTAGTGAGTGTTCAGCTTGTACGACAGTGCAAATTTGTTGTCCCCTCAAAATAACACAACGCATGAAACCTAAATACTTGTGCTAGGTGACAAAAAAATATAATAATGAAAAGAAACTACAGCAGCTGTCCACAGAGTGCTAGAACCCCAAATTATAAGTGTACATACAGTATATACAGCACTTACAGAGATGAAATGCAATTGCTAATATAAAGTGCTTTGGTGCTCGTAAAAAAATATTGCTAAAGTGCTACACACATGACACATTCAAATATTAAATGCAATAAAAATAAAAATAAACAGTCGCTGATTTTGTGCTAGGTGCTCCAAACAAATAGAGTGCTTTAGTGCTTCAATGATAATTCCAGGTTGTGACCCCACTCACCAAAAGTAATGGACCCTCCGCTTTGCAGTCTGTTGGTCATAAATGCTGTGATCTATTGATCTGGTGAGATGGAATGAATTCCTCAGAAACTTTCCATACAAAAAAAGGGGGGGGGGGTCTTGAGAATGGCCAGAGAAAGCAAATCCAGCAGGCTCCCAAAAACAGAAAGAGAAGCTGATAGTGAAGTATTGCAAGGTAGTACAATAAGCGCATTAAAAGCGCCACTTACTAGAAAATGGAAGGAACAGGTATCAGTATATAGAGAACAGCTCTTCCGGGTTTGCCGCTGCTCAGTGTGCATTCCACAGAAAGCGTAAGTGACCTCAGTGGTTTGAATAGCCGGAAATGCATGCACGTGTTTCGCCCCCCCCCCCCGAGCATCATCAAGGACATCATCCTTGATAACACCCTGGGGGAGGGGGCAAAACGCATTGACGATCTATGCCCCAATGGATAAGGCAGCGCTACACTAAATATTCCAAATATCGTTTAAAGGCTGTGTTGAACCAGGGGGTCAAGTACTGGGAAAAAAAGTGTATGAAATCTACGATGGAAAAGGACCTGGTGGTCTTAGTAGATGATAGGGAGCAATGTAATAATAGAAATAATGCGCTTCAATCATTCTGACACCATAACAACCGGGGGACGGGATGATTGAAGTGCTAACACCAGGTGTTTGGAATATCTTTATCTGCTGATTGTTAAACTTTCAAGAATACACATATTTCTATTGTTGTGTAGGATCTGGGCCTGCTGTCCCTCCCTCTCTCTCTCCCTCCCTCTCCCTCCATCCCTCGTTCATCTCAGATGCTAACCACACCACCTTGGAGCCACTCCCATTTTTTCGTTGAAACCACACTCATTTCCACCAAGTGTGAGGGGTCGAAAAGGAAGGGTGGAGTCTGGCGCCCCCCATCCTAAAACTTTACCAACTGCCACTGTAACTCACCCAAGATTCCCCCTACCTCAAAAAAAGTGTGTGTGTGTGTCTTTGGTGGGCCTTCTAAAGGGCGGCACCATGATGTCATGGTGCATGCGTCCCTCTGCCCGAGCCCGAACGTCCGAGATTGCCTGAGCCTGAGCAGTGCACGTGCAGTTGTAAAGTCGGCTCGCGGCCATGTTTTGATGGGCAAAAGCTATGGTCTTGTTACGGGGAATCAGAGCGGCCCAAGGGGCCGTCCAGGAGTCAGAACAAAGACAATTTTCTGGGATTCTTCCCGGGACATGGGTCTGAATTCCATGAATGTCATGGGAAGATTGGGACTGTTGGCAGTTAGGCTCCCCATTACATCAGAATCTCCTCTTCTATCAGTGTCTCCCTTATCACAGTTCCAGACAAGTTGTTGTGGTGGGTGTGGTTTGGAAAGCCCTGTGTTAAAGGATGCCCCCTGTATGTGATGTCACCTCACCTTGTGTAGAGAGGTGACAGATGTCTATCATGACCCTTATTATGTGGGTGGCTGTGATCTGTGGTATGAAAGCCCCCCCTCTGGCCCAGATTGCATATACAGTGGATCATTGATTTACCCATTGCGGTGTGGTACAGTGGTGTGTGGTGAGCCCAGTACAGAAGGTATGTGGTGTAGTACAGGGAGGAGGTGTAGACAAGCGGTGATGAGTGCTTAGTGTCCAGTGTCAGTGTCTGGAGGGGTCAGGGCCAGGACTGTACAGCTCATGGGCTTCGTATCCTGTGTAACATTTCCTGGGTTGAATTTCACTGTTTACAGATAGGAGCTGTGTCTCTATTGCAGGATAGGAATGTGTGCTGTGTATAATATAATAGTGTGTGCGGGAATGTCTCCTCTCACCTGTCTTTGTTTCTCACCTCTGTAGCGTGGCTACACAGCTCCAATACACAAGGTCCTCATTGGCTAGGAATCAGGGAAAGCCCTCCCCCTGCTACCTCCTCAGCCACTAGCTGGCTGTTACATCCCTCCCTGTCCCTCCGTCACCCACTCCCGACTCCCAAACCACCCAGCTTCAGGATGCGGCTTCTATCGGGAACGGCGTTCCTGCTGTGGAAAAAGTACAGGAACACCGTTCCCAATGCGTTCCTGCAGGACTTGAGCCCTGTGTGGGACACTTTTAAGTGTCAGCAGCAGCTGAATGAATAAATAGCACTGTGACTTATTAAGGGGTTTTTGATTGTGCAGGAGTACATTTGCATATGATGGGTCAGGGCTGTTTGGCAGCAAAAGACAGGCCTGCACAATATTATGTGGGTGGTCATAAAGTTATGGCTGATCAGTGTTTATATTCAATGTGGCTGATAACTGCATAATGTCTAAGATCTTTCTCACTAGAGGTGCCGTGGCATGTCCTCAGGAGTGCCATAGCAAAATAATTAAAAATCACCCAAAAAAAGGACAGCACTTGGAATCAACTATTTTTAAAGTGATTGTAACCTCTTCTTTTTTTTTTTAAATAACAAACATGTTATACTTACCTGCACTGTGCATTGGTTTTTCACAGAGCAGCCTGGATCATCCTCTTCTCGGGTCCCTCTTCCGTGCTCCTGGCCACTCCCTTCTTTTGAGTGCCCCCACAGCAAGAAGCTTGCTATGGGGGAACCTGAGCCGAGCTGCAGCTCCTTGTGTCTATTCAGACACGGATATGCGGTTCGGCCTTCCCCTCTCTTCTGATTGGCTAACTGAGTTTGATTAACAGCAGCGGGAGCCAATGGCACCGCTACTGTGTCTCAGCCAATTAGGAGGGAGAGTCCCGGATGGCTGAGGCACTAATTGACATCGCTGAATAGAGAAGGGGCACAGGTAAGTATGAGGGGGGCTGCTTCACACAGAAGGCTTTTTATCTTAATGCATATAGCCATGTGTATTCTTAGATCCAGCTCCGTTGGCACCGTTATTACGGCTGGAAAATAACCAAACTAAAAGACTGTTCTATAACAAAGATCGCCTCTGACACTCATGCGGGACAAATCAGAGGGAATGCTGGGTAATTGCACAGTAAATCGGAGGCTGATTTTGAAACGGTTTGAAATGCCATTCTTTTAAACTTTTTCTTAAGCCTTAATTTTTATTCTATTTTTTTTCTCCCCAGAATTGAAAAATGAAATGTGAATGTGGGCGGAATACATTGCTCTTTTCTTTTATAGTATTTTTGTGTTTTAAATGTCGTTTATCTTAAAGTAATAAGTGGCTATTAATAGCTTAAATCACTCACTGACTTGTTATTGGGGATTTTTTTTTTTTTTGTTCTTGTTTTTAACTTTATCATATGGTCAGTTCAGAGTGAAGCAAGGGAGTTTCACTCCTCCTGCAGCACTCTTCTTACTTTGAATAAAGCCGGACAGGAAACATTTCTTGATCCTGCAAAGATGGAGCATTGGTTCTGGGAAAATGTATGGCCTGCAGCTGGCTGCTGAATGTCTTTGGAACAGTATTTATGGGTAGCAAGTAGGGTTGTCCCGATACCGATACTATACTCGGTATCCGGACCTATACCGAGTATTTGCGGGAGTACTTGTACTCCCGCAAATACCCCCGATATCGAAATAGAATACTCGCCCCCCCCCGCCGCTATCGCCGCTGCTACCGCCGTTACCGCCGCCGCAAAGCTGCCGCATACCGCCGTTAATCCCGGTACATGACAGCGGCGAGCATTACAAGCATTCGCTTGTATACTTGTAAAGCCGGCGCCGCCATGTATAGACACTCCCCCTCTCGTGATTGGACGGATCCGTCCAATCATGATAGGGGGAGTGTCTATACATGGCAGCGCGGGCTTTAGAAGTATACAAGCGAAAGCTTGTAATGCTCGCCGTTGTCATGCACCAGGATTAACGGCGGTATGCGGCGGCTTTGCCACCCATCAGGTATGGGGGACAGGACATGTCTGCAATATGTGTGGGGGACAAGGCTGCAATATGTGGGGGGGGGGGCAAGGCTGGAATATGTGGGGGACATACAAGACTGCAATATGTGGGGGACATACAAGGCTGCAATATGTGGGGGACATACAAGGCTGCAATATGTGGGGGGGACAAGGCTGCAATATGTGGGGGACATACAAGGCTGCAATATGTGGGGGGGACAAGGCTGCAATATGTGGGGGACATACAAGACTGCAATATGTGGGGGACATACAAGGCTGCAATATGTGGGGGACATGTCTGCAATATGTGGGGGACATGTCTGCAATATGTGGGGGACATGTCTGCAATATGTGGGGGACATGGCTGCAATATGTGGGGGACATGGCTGCAATATGTGGGGGACATGTCTGCAATATGTGGGGGACATGGCTGCATTTGGGGACACATTTAAAAAAGTATCGGTATTCGGTATCGCCGACTACTTGAAAAAAAGTATCGGTACTTGTACTCGGTCCTAAAAAAGTGGTATCGGGACAACCCTAATAGCAAGTAATTCAGTGTGTTGGATAGGATTCAGTTGTAGGCAGGTGCAGTCTACTTTCTCCACTGCAGGTGGCACTCTTTCACAGCAGCACTATTGTTGCAGAGGAAGAAAAGAGGAGAAAGGTTTTTCTATGGTTTCCTGGGTCACTGGGGAAGCAATCCTATTGGATGCTGCCACCCCATGTGACTCTGGCAGGTATCTTGTGTCAGGCAGAGCCTATTTAAGGCAAAACCAAAGAAATTCCTAACTCAACTTTCCGCCAGCCTGCTAACTAATCACATTATCCTGTCTAACACTATGCATTAAAAACAGGGGTTTAGCTACAGAGCCTGGTCAAGGCACCCCAGAATTTTAAGCGTTCCCTTCACTGGAACTAAGGGGCCAAGCCCAACCCCTTGAAAAATAACCCCACACCATAGTCCCCCCTCCACCAAATGATTTGGACCAGAGCACAAAGCAAAGGCAGGTGTCCCAATACTTTTGGTAATATACTGTACATTTTGGCAATATTTCCCCAGGAACTCTCTTCAGGGCATTGGGTGAGCATTGTTTATATGGTATGACCTGTAGGGGCAATAGCCTTGCTAAAAATGGCAGGAAAAAAATAAACCTTTCTGCTCAGTTACCTCCAGCTCACAAGTCTGCTGTACTATGTACTTGTATGAGAAAGTATCCCGTTCTCTTTGTACTGTTTCCCTGGTGTTCCTGTCAGTCCCTCTGCCTTCCGATATAGAGCTGACCACACTAGGCAGGAAAATATGCTGTGGTCAGTTCTCTAGCTATACTGGGAACTCAGGGCCAGATTCTAAAAAAATGACGTATTTGGCGGCGTAGCGTATCGTATCGCATTTACACTACGCCTACGCAAATAACTGGAGCAAGTGCCGTATTTTCAAAGCACTTGCTACGTAATTTTCAGCGGCGTAGCGTAAATGCGGCGTCGTAGGGCTGCGTAATTAAAATAGTGAAGGAGGGGTGTGTTGTATTTAAATTAAACGCCCCCCCGCGTCAAACGAAGTGCGCATGCGCTGGCCGGGAAAAAAGCCCAGTGCGCATGCTCCAGCTCACGTCGGAAAGCATTGTTGAAACCGACGTCAAAACTACGTGATCGTCACTTACGCAATTCCCTATTCGCGAACGACTTAGTAAAACGACGTAACCGACGGAAAAAGACGACGCTGACCCGACGCCATACTTAACATGGCAACGACGGAACTTCGGAAACATACCCCTCATATAGCAGGGGTAACCTTACACGTACGGAAACGACGTAAACGACGACGGGGCGGCGTAAAAACGCTCGGGAATCGGGCTCAGGCTCATTTGCATAGGCAAATGAGAAAACAACGTAAAAGCCACCTAGAGGCCGGCGTTGTCATTACATCTAAGATCCGACGGCGTAATTGCTTTACACCTGTCAGATCTTTAGTGTATCTATGCGTAAGTGATTCTAAGAATCACTCGCATAGATACCCATTGAAAGAAACTTTGATACGACGGTGTATCTGAGATACACCGTCGTATCTCTTTTGAGAATCTGGCCCTCAGTGTGCTTTTCCAATGACCAGACTTGTTCTGACACCATCCCCCCCACCTCCCCTGCGCAGCCATTCACCAGGAATATGACTGTGCTGCGGCTTCTCAGAACAGAGGGAATGTGATCACTTTTTTTATATCTATAGACAAAGCTTCTGCCTTTAATATCTCTTTAAAAACTGAATGGGTTGTTTTACAAGGTGATCGGTTACAATCACTTTAACCCTCTTGTAGGCACCTGACTACAGCTATGCTTGTATACCTGACTTTCATGCACCTCCTTCACAATCATTCTGTAGGTCAAGGTAGAGCAATCCAGGATTGGGTGGGTAGAGCAGACTTCTTGAAGGAAAAATCTTGCAAAACCTTTCACTTTCACTTTTTTAGCATTTAAGAAAATACACTATTATCGCTGTCTCTCTTAAGAAGACGGGGACATGACCTCAAACTAGGAGGAAAGTTCCAAACTCATCTTAGTTAACAATAAGTGGATTCAAACATGCTTGGAACAAACATAGATCTATACTCTGACAAAAGAGTTAGTAAAAATAAACTAAAGGAAACAAAAAATAAAAATCATATGTAAGAAAAAAAAAATGAGGCAGACTTGATGGAGCCTTTGATCTTGTTCCTGCCATCACTTTTCTATATTTCTATGATTAACCACTTCCCACCCGCCGTATAGTAAAATGGGCGGGATGCGCTCTCGTTTTTGGATGACGTCATATTACAGCGAACTGTCGCTCTTGTGCGCCCCCGGCGATGGCAGCTGTACCGTGTTCCTAGGACACAGCATGACTCTGATGTCAGTAAAAAGCCCACGACGTGGCTCTTTACCCATGTGATTGGCTGTGTCCAGTCATAGCCGGTCACATGTAAACAAGGAAATGCCATTTATCGGCTTTCCTCGGCTCACGCCGACCGAGTGTGAGGAGAGCCAATCAGCAGCATCTCCACACAGGGAGATGTGTACAAGTAATCATTAGTTCATTAGTTCCCTGATTAGAGTACAGCCCCAGCACTATCCATTAGTGGCACCAATCAGTGCCGCCCATCAGTGCGCCTATCCGTGCCGCCTATCCATGCCAGCCACCTATCAGTGCTCATTAGTGCCACATATCAGTACAACCTATTAGTGCCCATCAGTGCGGCATATTAGTGTCTCCTCATCAGTGCCACCTAATCAGTGCCCTTTAGTGCCGCTGACGCGTCATATTCGGCTCCCCCATCACCGACTGCTCCAGGAGTGCTGTGGTGGCCAACTGTGCATTTGCGATGCGTTCCAAACGCATCTGTGATGCGTTCAAATGCATTTACGACACTGCACATCAGCGAAGCCGTCATTCAGAGCGACGTGGACTTAGGGGAAAGTGGGCAGTCGGCCTCACGTCCTCGCTTCGCTCGGACAGCTCGCTTCGCTCGGACAGCTCGCTCCGCTCGCTCGGCCTCCTGGCTCTTTTTTTAACATCCTCCAATCCACGGGGATGTTAAGGAAAGAGCCTGGATGCCGAACGAGGTTTCGCTGGTGTGCACTGCCGTAAATGCATTGGAACGCATCACCACGGCACTTCCGGAGCAGTCTGTGATGGGGAGCAGAGTATGACGATACACCGCCTCATCAGTGCCCATAAGTGCAGCCTCCTTAGCACACATCAGTGAAGGAGAAAAATTACTTAAAGCGGGGTTACGGGCATAATTTTTTTTTGCAAGCTAAAATTAATCACTTTAACCACTTTCTCACCGCGCCATAAGCATTTTACTGCTACGGCACGGTGGAGTTATCTTGGGACGACGTCCCAGGGACGTTGTCCTTCACTTCCGCGATTGCGCATCCCCTGGGACGCGCTCGCGAAAGTGTCCGTGCTCGCCGGGTCTAGAAGACCCGGCGCATCACGGATCACGGTAAATTGCCGCTGATAGCGGCCGTTTAACACGTGATCGCGCCGTCGAATGACGGCGCGATCACTTGTAAACAAACCGGCGTCATTTGATGACGCTGGTTCCTCCCTCTCCTCCCTCTCCTCTCTGTACCGTTCGGTACAGTGTGCGAGGAGAGGGGGGGGGAGCGGGGTGTCAGCAGCTGAGCTGTGGCTGGATCTGTGACAAATGCAGTCACAGATCCAGCCATCCCTCAATCCATCCCAGCTCTGCAATCCCCAGTACCCTGCAATCCCCAGTACCCTGCAGTACCCCAGTACCCTGCAGTACCCCAGTACCCAACAATACCCCAATACTCAACAATACCCCAGTACTCAACAATACCCCAGTACTTAACAATACCCCAATACTCGGCAATACCCCAGTACTCGGCAATACCCCAATACTCGGCAATACCCCAGTACTCGGCAATACCCCAATACTCGGCAATACCCCAATACTCGGCAATACCCCAGTACTCGGCAATACCCCAATACTCGGCAATACCCCAATACTCGGCAATACCCCAATACCCTGCATGATACTTTGCAAAACCCCAATACTCGGCAATACCCCAGTACTCGGCAATACCCCAGTACTCGGCAATACCCCAATACTCGGCAATACCCCAATACTCGGCAATATACCAATACTCAGCAATACCCCAATACTCGACAATACCCCAATACCCTGCATGATACTTTGCAATACCCCAATACTCTGCAATACCGCCTATGGGGATTTTTAAGTAGCGAAGTTTGGCGCCATTCCACGAGTGTGCGCAATTTTGAAGTGTGACATGTTGGGTATCTATTTACTCGGCGCAACTTCATCTTTCACATTATGAAAAAAAATTGGGGTAACTTTACTGTTTTATTTTGTTTTAAGCACAAAACTGTTTTTTTTTTAAAAACACGCGTTCAATAAATTTCTGCGATAATACCGTGCGAGATAAAAAGTTGTAACGGTCGCCATTGTATTCTCTAGGGTCTTTGCTAAAAAAGCATATATAATGTTTTGGGGTTCTATGTAATTTTCTAGCAAATAAATGATGATTTTTCCATGTAGGAGAGAAATGTCAGAATTGGTCTGGGTGCTCCAGAACGCCTGATGGCGTTCCCTGCATGTTGGGCCTCTGTATGTGGCCACGCTGTGTAAAAGTCTCACACATGGGGTATCGCCATACTCGGGAGGAATAGCAGAATGTGTTTTGGGGTGTAATTTGTGGTATGCATATGCTGTGTGTGAGAAATAACCCGCTAATATGACAGAAACAAGTTTTTTTTGTTTGTTTTACAGAATTTTCAGTCGTTTTTCTTTTATAGCGCAAAAAATAAAAAACCCAGAGGTGATCAAATACCATCAAAAGAAAGCTCTATTTGTGTGAAAAAAAGGACACAAATTTCAAATGGGTACAATGTTGTATGACTGAGTAATTGTCATTCAAATTGTGAGAGCACCGAAAGCTGAAAATTGGTCTGGTTAGGAAGGGTGTTTAAATGTCCAGTGGTCAAGTGGTTAAATAGTCCCCAATCGTTCCAGAAATCATTGCAACAATTTCTTGTCTTATATCCTCCAGCTCATGTTGTGGCCGTATCCATCATACGTGTGGGCATGTGAAGCTCAGTTCCTTTTTCTTCCTGGTTTTCAGGGAGTGGTGCATGCCCAGAGACTCCTGGGAAATGAATGCATAATTTCCCAGGAGGCAATGGGGTCTTAGGTCAGGAAGTTGAACCACCTAGAATCAGTAACTAGGCAGATTATGAATACTGCCTAGTAACAGCCAGATAGAAGTGAGTAAAACCTTTTTTTTTTTTATAATTTTTTTTTACATTAACCACTTAAGGACCGCCTACTGCACATTTACGTCGGCAGAATGGCACGGCTGGACACATCAACGTATATATACGTTGGTTTCTAGTACCCAGCCGTGGGTCACGGGCGCGCGCTCCCGTGACCCGGTCCGAAGCTCCGGCACCCGACCGCCGCGGGTGTGCGGCGATCGGTCCCCGGGGGTGAAGAACGGGGAGAGCCGTGTGTAAACGAAAAAAATCGCTGATTGCCGCTATTAGTAGTAAAAAATTTTTTTTTATAAAAATGGAATAAAACTATCCCTTATTTTGTAAACGCTGTAAATTTTGCGAAAACCAACCGATAAACGCTTTTTGCGATTTTTTTTTACCCAAAATAGGTAGAAGAATACGTATCGGCCTAAACTGAGGAAAAAAAATTGTTATATATATTTTTGGGGATATTTATTATAGCAAAAAGTAAAAAATATTGCATTTTTTTCAAAATTGTCGCTCTATTTTTGTTTATAGCGCAAAAAATAAAAACCGCAGGGGTGATCAAATACCACCAAAAGAAAGCTCTATTTGTGGGGAAAAAAGGACGCCAATTTTGTTTGGGAGCCACGTCGCACGACCGCGCAATTGTCAGTTAAAACAACGCAGTGCCGAATCGCAAAAAGGGGCCTGGTCCTTTAGCAGCATTTTGGTCCGGGTCTTAAGTGGTTAAAGGCAAGCTGTTAATAGAAAGTTCATTTTTAGGGTGGAACTCTGCTTTAATTACAAAATTTACTGATAGAAACTAAGACAAAGGTTTTTTTTTTTTTCAAACTTTTCAGTCCCTCTACTGGTAGAAAGTTTAAAATGAGAGGTTTTCTTACATGTCAGAGTGAAGTTGTCATTACTGTGCATAGTGAAGTGTTCTTGTGGACTGTACTATGTGGGTGAAACCACACAAAAGGTATATAGCTAGACACAAATATTTTATAAAGACTTCACAGGCACAACTACCACGTGTAAGATCTTTTATTGACCATGATCACACAATATCTCTGCGTAAATATATGATTATGGAAGGTTTTCTCATGCTGAAAAGCAAAGATAATCAGAAATTTAAATTGAAACCATGTAAATAATAGAATACATAAACAGACTGGATACCATTCAGCTGAAAAGCCTCATTATAGATTATGATTTCAGTTTATACAGAACCATGCTGTGCAAACCAAAGTGTTTCTCAATAAAACCGATAAACAGTTTATTTGTGTTTGGAAACACACATTATATGGATCTTTGGGACTTTTAATGTGGACACTTGCTTGGACTGTTTTATTCTGATATTTTTTATACGCATTTTATTTATTTTATTCTATGCACCTGTTTTTGATTTTTAAATCACAGTGCTGCATTTTGAGAACCACTTTGGCTTGCACAATGTGGTTCTGTATTCAGAGATTTTTATTGTAGCAGCAGTAAAAAGAATTGGTACACATTTTATTATTTTGGAGGGGAACATTTTGAGAATGATTTATTATTAATTTGTTCTTATTATTTTATTCAGAACACACATCCTTTCAGTGTGGAGTAGGGGGATATTGTGTTGGTTATAGATTATGGTTTGAAACTTTTTTTTGTTCCTTAACCACTTAAGGACCGGACCAATATGCTGCTAGATGCCCAGAGGCGTTTTTACAATTCGGCACTGCGTCGCTTTAACAGACAATTGTGCGGTCGTGCGACGTGGCTCCCAAACAAAATGTGCGTCCTATTCTTCCCACAAATAGAGCTTTCTTTTGATGGTATTTGATCACCTCTACGATTTTTATTTTTTGCGCTATATACAAAAATAGAGCAACATTTTTGAAAAAAAAAAACAATATTTTTTACTTTTTGTTATAAGAAAAATCGAATAAACTAAACTTTAGTCAAACATTTAGGCCAAAATGTAATCAGCCACATGTCTTTAGTAAAAAAAAAAAATGCAATAAAAAAAAAACCTAGCGGCAACAGACACTAATAAAAAAAAATCGCTTAAATGCAATAGGGGGTGGAAGGGTTAATAGGGCGGTGAAAGGGGTTAAAACTTTATTGGGGGGGGTACGGGGGCTACCCTGCGACTAACTACCTGCAACAGTCACACTGACACTAAACAGTGATCAGTAAATAATATCACTGCATTCAGTGACAGTGTGACAGGGGGGTGCGGGGGTGATTGGAAGGGGTCAATGTGCCTACATGTTCTGGTGTCAGTGTAGTGTTGTGCAGACTACTTGTGATGTCTTCTCTCCTCAGCGGCGGTTGAAAATACCGCCGAGAGGAGGATTACATCACTTCCCCCTTCCTGTGTTTACACAGGAAGAGGGCGGGGGAGGACGCGCATTGGCTGGGGGTCCGGAGGGGGCGGACAAAAACGAACAGCCGCTCCCTCATCCCGGATTGTCCTAAGCCTACGGAACCGGCAAGTACCAGGGGGGGACCCACGTCGAGGCAGGGACGTACAGGTACGCCAATGTGCCTGTACGGCCATTTGAACGTAACTTACATGCAGCGGTTAAGCGGTTAAAGGGAACGTAACCCTCTCTAAATAATAAGGAAAAAAACACCCTGCAAGGTGTCGGCCTCTGTCGCCGCCATGATACCAGGCCTGACTGTATCGCTGCTCCGGCGCTGTGACTGGCCGGAGCAGCGAGACATCACACTGGACACTACTGGGCAAAATGTCACCCCTCACACGGGTAACTTTATGACAATGGACGCACAAATAGGGTCAGTGTCACGGACTACCATCTGCTGCGCCTACTGCAGACTTACCCCTTTCATCCCCAAAGAAGATTTGGCGGTCGTGGTGGGAGCATGTTAACTCCAACTGGATTATGCAAATGCCCTTTATCACTCCCCAAGTACCATCGCTCGTCTGCAAGTCGTTCAGAATACGGCCGCCAGTGACCGGGAAAAAACCCTGAATCCATCTCACCTTCTCTGGGCCCTTCACTGGTTACCAGTAAAGACAGGATTGCTTTCAAAGCTCTCTGTCTTACGCATAGATGTGTCCATGGGAATGCCCCCCATTAATGCGAAAAAATAAAAGCTCATAATTCCAATCGCATTTTACGATCCACCAATCAAAACCTGCTCCAGGTCCGAAAGCCCTACAAGTCCAAAGGAGATAGAAGATCGCGTCCAAGGTCCCAGACTGAACGCTTTACCAATCAGTATTCGGTTGGAGGAGAAAACCACCTGTATTCAGGAAAAAGTCAAGACTCATCTCTTTTGATATCAAAGGAGACAGGAACAACAAGCGCAGAGGCGATTCAGTTCGCATTGTGCGCTATATAAGTTTTCATTCATTCATTCATTCACCCGCACACCGCGCGGGTGCCGCCACTAACGGCATGATCGCTGTTAGAAGCGGCACGCTCAGTGCACCGGCCCGATGTCTACGGCGCATGATTGAATCGGTGCCATATTTTCTGCGTATCTCCTAAACCTTTTAGGTTGGGAGATATTTGTTGCACCTACAGGTAAGCCTTAGATTCACACTGGGCTCGGGAGTGAAGCTGTGCATGATTTCACTCCCCTGGCAGTGACGATTGCGGCCTGTAAGAGACATCTTGCAGGTTTCTGCACAGATGTCAATGAACTCGCAGCCCGAAATCGCAAAAAGTAGTACAGGAACTACTTTTTGAAATCGGTGAGCGCCGCAGATGTGGCATCGCACCATTAGGACGGTGTCATCGCGATTTGAGATGCTATTTGACAGTCAAACCGCATCTCAAATCGAAGCAAATCGTACCCAGTGTGGGGCTTAATCTAGACTTACCTGTAGGTTAAAGTGGTTGTAATGGGTTTACAACCACTTTGACCACTATTCCATACGTTTTTTTTAAAATTTTCTTCAGTGTATAAAAAGCACATTCATATATAAAACTATATTTCTGTGTATGTAGTTCTCAAATCCCTTCAAACAAAAAAAAAATTATTGACGAAAATATATCTGCGCTAGAATAATTGATTGCACTTTAAATTACACAGAACACTTGACCAATGTATTCAGTGAAAATCAATGAGCTTTGCTTCATTTACAATGTTATGTTCGTTTATTGTGGTGGCCCCTGGATCGAAGATGTTTATGGGGTCTTGAGCAGATTATCCCAGACCTGTGCACTTGGTCAGTAGTTCTTCAATATTTCAGCCTAGTTTTCATTTGGGTAATGTCGCTGCCAACAATACCAAGATTGTTGACAAAAATCAGATGACCTGGCAAAGCAGAGCACTGTATCAGCGGTGTCCAGTGCTTGTCTAGTATGGGTTGCTATAAAGAGTTCTCCTTTTTCTTTTTTTTTTTTGTCAAGCATACCTTTGACCTCTCTTTTTATTTTTTTTTAATTTTTTTTTGCTTTTTTACCTTAAACCCTTTCAGGCCATGGGTAATTAAAACCTTGTGAGAAGCCAAACTTTGACGTTTGGTATGAGCAGTTTACACAACCATAGTGATATAAAGAAAGCAGTTAGCTTTGCATACCAAAATTATTTTCACACTTTTCTACATATGGGACCTACATTTTTGAATATAGTTCTTGTCATAGGCATAAAACTGTGAAAATAATAGGGTTTTGGTTTGCTTAATTTGTATTTATATATTTTTAATTGCCATTATTACAAATATTTCTCCTATGTATCCCGAGTATAAGGACCCCATATACTTTACGTGTACATTTTAATACATATATAAGTGTTGTATGGTTAATTATCACGTAGATACATTTTGCAGACAGCACGCTGACGTGTCAGTGACGTGGCGACGACGTTGACGCCGCCACGTCACCGCACCAGGAAGTAAAACACTTCCGCGCATGCGTTGAAACCATTCGGCGCGTGTGCGAGAAGACATGTCTGCTGGTTAGCATACTAACCAGCAGACATGTCGGGCGGACGGGTTACCAGCCGACAGATTTCAAAGCATGCTTTGAAATCTGTCGGGTGGCCAAATCCGTCTGTCCGTACACACGATCGAATCTGTCTGCTGAAACGGTCCCTTGGTGGTGACCCAAGGTTCAGAGCCGAACACTTCTGGGCAGGGCAGCTGATAAGGCAGTACAGCCAACTCTCCTGTCTGCTATGCCCAGGCACCATCCGTTCAAAAGGGGGGCCCGGGGACCTATTGAGCAGGAGGGCCTGCTGTACTGTCTTTTGCAGAAACCGATTCTCTTCTGCCTCTCTGTGCAGTGCTAACAGTTTCTCCTTCTGTTTATCCCTCCGGCTGCACATATGCCCATTCCATCTGCTGTCCGGGCCCACCTGTATGCTCCTTTCCCCCGCAGTGCTTCTGGCTTCCTGCCTTTCATCTACCGCCGGCAGCTGCTGTGGGCACACAGGTCATTAACTGGTCCCTTCCTTTCCTGAATGAACACAGTGAGCATTTGGTACCTATCACTTCTGTGTCCATTTACCATTTAAGCATAGTAAATTGTGTTTACTATGCTTCTGTTTATGAATGAGCAGGAAGCCTCAGAGAGCTTCCTATTCATTCATCTGTGCAGCAGAGTCTGCAGAGAAAGGAACTAAAAAACCTCAGTCGCTTTTGGCCAGGGGGCCTTGTCCGGTAGCATGTAGAATGTGTGGGGCCCAGTGATTTCTAAAAGCTGTCACTCTATGCTGAGGAGGTGGGAGGATGCAAGTCCCCTTAAACCCCTCTTCTTCTACCATCCTGAAGTCTCCCTGGATTGGTCCTGGGGTCAGTGGAGCATGGTGAGCCCAGTGAAAAGGTGGGGGGGGGCATAGGTAAGAGAACATGACCAGGGAGTGCACAGAACATAGAAGTGATTTGTATGGGTGTACAGACACCTGAATCACTTCCTCACAATGATTAGAAATCTATATGATTAAGGCGTATCTCTAGTCAAATCCCTTTTTTAATGAGGAGGAGGAGGGAGGGGCAATTTTTGCAATGGTTGGGAGAGAAGGGGGAGATTACATTTGGGGAATTAAGCAAAGGTTTGCCCTATGAAAGTGATGGGGTGTCAGAAACGTGTTGCGGCCCGCCTATCCTGTCCGTCTCAGTCCCTGTCATTGGTAGTGATGAGCGGAATACGCCATATTCGATTTCGCGATATTTCGCGAATATTTAGAAGAATATTCGCAAATATTCGTTAATATCGAATATTCGTGATATTTTATTAAAAAAAAACAAAAATTGTGAAAATTCGCATTGGCGAAAATTCGCGATTTTTTTTTTTGTTTATAAAATATCACGAATATTCGATATTTACGAATATTTGGTATATTTTATAAAAAAAAAGCGAAATTTCGCATATGCGATCGCGAATATTCGTTAATATCGAACATTCGTGATATTTAAAAAAAATAAATAAATTGCGAATCTTCGCCAATGCGAATTTTCGCCAATGCGAAATTTCGCATATTTTTTTTTTTTTTTTATAAAATATCACGAATATTCGATATTTACGAATATTCGCTATATTTTATAAAAAAAAAATAGCGAAATTTCGCATATGCGAAAGCGAAAATGATTGCGAAATTTCGCTATTTTTTTGTGATAAAATATCACGAATATTCGATATATACGAATATTCACTATATTTTATAACAAAAAAAAAAAAAATTGCGATTGCGAAATTTAGCGAATGCGAAATTTATTGCGGAATTTGAAAAATACGAATATTCGAAATAGCGAATATTCGCCGCGATATTCCAGTTATTCGCGAATACTCGAATATGCACTATTCGTAGCGAATATTCGCAATGCGAATATTCGTGAGCAACACTAGTCATTGGCGTTGTGAAGGCTTGATATGGTGCTGCTGCAATTCCTGCTTGGGCTGCGGGTCCCTGCTTATACTTTACAGCCATTGCTCCATCCACCTGACCCTTGAATTTGACATTTGGCATGGCTCACACGCACCACTGGAACAAGGCATCAGCGTATTATATTTAAGTGTGTTATTGAATAAAGGTGTTGGGGCAGATTCACATAGAAATGGATTATCGTAGCGTATCAGAAATACACTACGCCGCCGTTTTTTACCTTGCTCTACGTGGAATTCAGGTAGATTTTCTACGGTAAACGACGGCGGCGTAGTGTATTTCTCCCGTCGCAATCCATCTGTGCGAGTAGGGGGCGTGAAACATTTAAATTAGGCGCGTTCCCGCGGCGATCGATCTGCGCATGCTCCGTTCGCAAATTTCCCGCCGTGCATTGCGCGAAATCACGTCGTGACGTCATTCGTTGTTTATGTAGCGTACTTTACGGGCGATCCACGTCCCGACGAGTTACGTAAACAAAATACAATTTTAAATAAATTCGAAGCGGGAACGACGGCCATACTTAACATGGGCTACGTAAAGTTAGAGCAGCAAAAAGCTGCTCTAACATTACGTATAAAAAAATAGACGAAAACGATTGCGACGCCCGCTCGTATGTTCGTGAATCCCCGTAAAAACGCATTTGCATATCTCGACGCACCAAAACGACGCGAACTCCTCCCAGCGGCCGCAAATAGATGGCAGCGTAGATCCGAAGGCTTACGAAGACGTAAGCCTCTCGGATCGAAGCCCGAAGCCGGCGTATCATGGTTTGAGGATTCAAACTAGTGATACGGCGCGCGAAATTTGAAATTACTCCTGTCTAACACCAGTTAGACAGGCGTAATTGTTTTGTGAATCTGCCCCGTTGTTTTTATCCACGCTGATCTCCATCCATGTTTTGCATGTCCACATGGGATTTTCCTATCCTTCCTGAGGAGCTGCCTATGATTGTGTGCGATCATCCACATTTGGACTGCATTTTACTTTGTTCCATCATACACTGAGCACTGAATAATTAGTTTGTGCTGGAGTTGGACTATACACACTATGTTGTACATTACATACTGACGACCCTTGCACTTTGTAAATTACATGCTCCTGACCCATTACATGCTCCTGCTCCTGACCCATATACAGGGGCGGACTGACAACTCATGGGGCCCCCGGACAATAGAAGATTATGGGGCCCCTGGGCTTACAGATGGCCACCACGCCAGGAGGCAGCTAAAATCTTGTGATTTTCACATCAAAAGCATGTCGGTTTCAGACATATCAGGGACAGATGTAAAAAAAAAAACATAGGGCCAGATTCACAGAGCCATTACTCCGGTTTATCTCCTGTTAGACCGGAGTACTTTCAAATTACGCGCATCGTATCATTAGTTTGAATCCTCAAACCATGATTCGACGGCTTCGGGCTTCGATCCGACAGGCTTACGTCTTCGTACGCCTTCGGATCTACGCTGCAATCTTTTTTCGGCCGCTGGGTGGAGTTCGGGTCGTTTTCCACGTCGGGGTATGCAAATGAGCTTTTTCCGGCGATCCACGAAGAATCTCTTACGGCATCTGTAGTCATCTTTTTGCTGCGTAAAATTATACCAGCTATTAGCTGGTCTATAGTTTTTTTTGCGTAAGTCGTCCTGGAATAGGAATGTACGTAAACGACGCTACTCAAAAAAAAAAAATGACATAACAACGTTATTTCGCGCAATGCACGGCGGGAAATTTCTGAACGGAGCATGCGCAGTTCGATTGCCGCGGGGACGTGCCTAATTTAAATGCTTCACGCCCCCTAATCGCGTATTTCGATTCCGCCGCGAGAAATACACTACGCCGCCGTACCTTACGGGCCGAAATGTACCTGAATTCGTCTTAGAGCCAGGTAAAATACGGCGGCGTAGTGTATCTCTGATACTCTGCGCCAGGGCAATAGTACATGAATCTGGCCCATAGATTTTTACATACTGTTCCTGGTTTTACTGAGCCTGGCCCCCTGATAGGGCCCCCTAGTGGCATGGGGCCCTCGGGCAGTGCCCGAGTGACTCAATGGTCAGTCCGCCCCTGCCCATATACTCTTTATGCTATATTGTACATGACATACTCCTAATCAACGTGTTCATTATCTCAACAGTTGCTGTTTGCTAAGCAGTCCCTGACTATTGTAGAAGAAATTCTATTCTAATTATTTTATTACTTAGGCTTAGGGAAAGTTCTAGCTTGTTCTTGATTTCTGTGCGCAGAAAAGCCTAATGCCGCGTACACACGGTCGTTTTTTGCGATGAAAAAAAAACGTCGTTTTTTAAAACGTCATTTAAATTGATCGTGTGTGGGCAAAACGTTGTTTTTTGTCTTAAAAAAAACGACCAAAAAAAAATTCCAACATGCTTGAATTTTTTGTGTCGTTTTTCAAAACGTCGTTTTTTGTTTCACAAAAAGTCACCGTGTGTAGCAAAAACGTCGTTTAAAACGACGTTTTTCAACCCGCGCATGCCCAGAAGCTAGTTATGAAGCGAGCTTCAATGGAAAAGAGTGGTGAACGTAACCTCGCTTTTTGTGAAAAAACGATGGTGTGTATGCAACATCGTCTTTGAAAAGTGACGTTTCAAAAACGTCGTTTTTTACTTCACAGAAAACTTCGTTTTTTTCATCACAAAAAATGATCGTGTGTACGCGGCATTACTGCTGGCCAGTTTTACACTTGCTTTATTGTCTAGCAGCAGGGCAGTTTTCCATCAATAAGAGTAGAGACATCACAAAAAATGATCGTGTGTACGCGGCATAAGTAATAAAATAATTTCACATAATTATTCAGTGCAGCGCAATAACAGTTATAAAATGTCCATTGCTTATGAGGGATCTTATGCCCTGTATACACAATCCGAATTTCCGATGGGATAAAATCTGATGGAATTTTCCATCGAAATTCCTTTCAAGCTTTCTTGCATACACATTGTCAGACCAAATTCCGACCATCCAAAACGCAGTGACGTAAAACACTACAATGAGCCGAGAAAAATGAAGTTCAATGCTTCTGAGCATGTGTTGAGTTGTTTCTGAGCATGTGTGCTTTTTTCTCTGTCAGAGTTCCACACAGACGATCAGAATTTCTGAATTTCTGATTTTATTCCATCGGAAAAAAATAAAACATGTTCTATTTCTAAACTTCAACGGAAAAAAGTCTGATGGGGCCCACACACGGTCGGAATATCTGATGAAAAAAATCTGTCTGACTTTTTTTATTGGAAATTCCGATCGTGTGTACAAGGCATTAGAAAAAGTCCATAAGCCAATAGGAACTCTGGTGACACCGATGTGGAAAATGGAAAGGAACACCTGGGGTGACACACTACCACCTCCAACTTTTGACCCCTGAATGAACAGAATGGTCTAATACACTGACAAAGTCCCCTAGGACGTAACGCGTACGGGGCGTAGAGCTGCTTCTACTGACTCACCAACCAATACTCTGGCCCAAATTGAGCCGTTTGTGTACTTCTCTGGCTGATCATGAGGGTAATCTGGATATGCTAGATACAAAGTGGTTTTATGTTAGAATTTTATCTGCATTGAATTTAAGTTCAGCTAATTTATGCAGAGAGCACTATTAGTCTTTTGTGCTGTATTCATATGTGACCCGGGATTGTTGCTCCTTATTGGGACTGGACGCCTCTGAGTACTTGTACCCCTTGGTGGGACAAGCCTATTAGACCATCCTGTTCTTTCAGGGGTCAAAAGTCTGAGGTGAGCAGCCAGTCTCTATATTGGTGGAGCCTGGAGGGTGTGTGTCACCCCAGGTGATCCTTTACATTTTCCACATCGGTGTCACAAGCGTTCCTATTGGCTTTTAGACTTTTTCTGTGCTCCCTAATAAGGAATGGACATTTTATACGGCCGCGTACACACGACCGAGAAACTCGTCGGGCTAAACTCATCGTTCCGCCCGTCGAGGTTCCCGTTCAGCTGTCGAAAAGCTCATCGAGCCAAATTTCCCCATAGAACAACGAGGAAATAGAGAGCATGCTCTCTTTTTGGCTCGACGAGCTTCTCGACGGGATGCTCGGCGAAAAGTGTACACACGACCGGTTTTCTCGGCAGAATACGTTTCCCATCGAGGTTCTCGCTGGATTCTGCCGAGAAACTTGGTCTTGTGTACGGGGCCTAACTGTTATTGCGCTGCACTGATTAATTATATGTATCTTTTGAGGAGCTGTGAAATCTTTTTCTAGTGTACAGCTTGCAACATTTTTTCTAGTTTTGCATTTTGTTTGTGCCGATTTTTTTTTTATTGATTGTGCTGAAGTTTATTTGTGTCTGTGAGAGGGTTTCAGGTTTATTGTAATCATGCTTATCACCCCTGGAATATTTTACCCCCTTCCTGAGCAGAATTTTTTTTGCAATTCGGCACTGCGTCGCTTTAGCTGATAATTGCGCAGTCGTGCGATGTTGTACCAAAAAAAAAAGTGTTTCACATAAATAGAGCTTTCTTTTGGTGGTATTTGATCACCTCTGTGGTTTTTATTTTTTGAGCTATAAACAAAAAAAGACAGACAATTTTGATAAGAAAGCAATATTTTTATTTTTTTGCTATAATAAATATCCCCCAAAAAATATACATATATAAAAAAAAAATTTCCTCGGTTTAGGCCGATTTATATTCTTCTACATATTTTTGGTAAAACAAAAACAATAAGCGTATATTGATTGGTTTGCACAAAGTTATAGCATCTACAAAATAGGAGATAGATTTATGGCATTTGCGTGGTTGTTTTTACCAGTAATGGTGGCGATCTGTGATTTTTTTTGGGACTGCGACATTATGGCGGACACATCGGACACTATTTTGGAACCATTGTCATTTATACAGTGATCAGAGCTACAAATAGCCATTGATTACTATTATTAGGGGGCGATCAAGGGGTTAAGTGTGTCCTAGGGAGTGATTCTAACTGTGGAGGGGGGGGGGGCTGGTACCACTAGAAAATGACAGAGACCACTGCTCCCGATGACAGGGAGCAGTAGATCCCTGTCATGTTGCCAGGCAAAACAGGGAAATGCCTTGTTTGCATCTCCCCATTCTGCCTCTCCTCGCCACAATCGCGGGCCGCCGGCGAACATCAAGTTTGTGGGACCTGTGGCGCGAGGCGGTCCTGCGGCACGCGCGTACCTGCAGGGAGGAATATTTAAGGGGACGTACAGGTACGCCCATTTGTCTGCCTATGCCATTCTGCTGACTTATATCGGCAGACGGCAAGTGGTTAAAATCATTCTAAAGGCTTGAGTGTTTTTTTCCAAAATAAAAAAGTGGTTTATATTAACTTGCCCCTTACCTCCTCTCCTGGGGTCTCCAGCCTGCACTCTCTGCTTCTCTTCTTTTCCATGTGCCCTCATAGCAAACCACATGTGTGAGTGTGCTCCCAAGCCAGGGGCTTGGCCTCACACTTCTTCACGAGATTTGATTGACATCAGCATGAGACATGGGCTCCTTGCTGCTGCGTAATGCGTATATTCCTGTGAGCTCTGAGAACAGCGAGTGACACCAGCGCTGCTTCAGATGGGCACAGCACTGGATCCATGATAGCACTAATGATCTAGTCATTGGATTCAACATAACGGTGACAACTGCTTTACAAAAATTCTTATCATTGAGAAAATTGCCAGCAGCTCAGTATGGCAGGGTCTAATGTAACTAAAGTAATAGCTCATTTATATTACAAGCAAAGTATATCCAATTAAAACAGATACAGCAAAAAAATCATTTGTCTGCCATAAACCGTATTAAAGTTAGTTATGCTTTAATTAAAAGCAATTGATTTGGCCGAAAAGATTGCATTCACCTCAATTTATTCAATGTTTTAAAAGTTTTAATTACTGCCTTATTCCTGTCACTATTATGTTACCATATCTCTTTAATTATCTCTCTCTCTGCTGTGTTATACTGATTTTCTTTATTACTTTTTTTTGTGCCTTTAGCAAAAAAAAAAAGAGTTTGCTATTCTACATATTTGTGGCCTGTCTCTTATTAACTCTTTCCACTGATAGCTAAATAAGGCTGATTGAGTAAAAGATGTTTTGCAGGGTGAAAAAATATATATAGATATACGTATATAGACAGGGCCATCTATATCAGGAATTGTGGGGCCCCTTACACAGCTTCAGGCTTGGGCCCCCTGGAGCAGAGAACTGGGGAGGGCTGCCGCAAATTGAAAAGCGGGGGGGCCCTTTACAAAAAGAAGAAATAAAGAAAAATATATACCTCTGGGGACCTCTGGGCCCTTTAATAAAAAGAAAAAAAAGAGAGAGAAAACAAAAAAAATATATATATATATATATATATATATATATATATATATATATATATATACACACATTCATATATATTTTTTTTAAAGGGTGGTTGCCATCTGGAGCCCTGGGTACCTCTGGGCCCTTTAATCATTTTTTTATATAAAAATAAATTACAAAAAAAGGGGGCTTTCCATCCGGGACCTCTGGGCCCTTTAATAAAAAAGAAATAACATTTATAAAAAAAACAAACAAGGGTTTGCCTTTCAGGGCCCTGGGGACCTTTGGGCCCTTTAATAAAAAAATAAATAAATATTTAAACAAAAATAAAAAAAAACATTTATATAAAAAAGGGGGTTTGACACATGGGGCCCTGTGGACCTCTTAATAAAAATATATCTTTATATAAAAAAATCAAAATCAAAAATAATATAAAAATTTTTTAAAAATGTTTTATAAAAAAAGGAGGGTTGTCATCTGGGGGCCCTGGGGACCTCTGGGCCCTTTAATAATATATATATATATATATATATATATATATATATATATATATATAATAAAATAAATAAAATAATATTTAAAAATATATTTTTTTTTATAAAAAAAGGGGGGGGGGTTGTCATCTGGGGCCCTGGGGATGTTCGGGCCCCTGGGGACCTCCAGACCCCTAGAAAAATGGCCCTTTAATAAAAAAAATAAAAATAAATATATTCAAATAAAATAAGGGGGTGCCATCCGGGACCCTGGGGGTCTCCGGGCCCCTGGGGACCTCCGGACCTCTAAAAAAAAAAAAAAAATTTGCCCTTTAATAAAACATTAAATAAAAATATATAAAAAATATATTTTTTTCTAAAAAATAAATAAAAAAAGAGGCGGTTACCATCTGGAGCCCTGGTGGCCTCCTGGCCCCTGGGGACCTCCGGACCCCTAAAAAAAATTAATATATATATATATATATATATATATATATATATATATATATATATATATATTTGCTTCAAACTTAAAGTCAGTGCAATTATCAAAGCTCATGATCCCTGATAACTGGAGAGCTCTAGCATGGGGCTTGTTGGAATTCTGCAGTAGTGCCAGGTGGTAATTAGCCAGGCTAATTGGTAGGTTGATCCACTGTTTCTGTCCTAAGTCTGAGTTTTGGTGTAGTCTCTCTCTTCTGTCAATAGGTGGCACTGTTGCTTTTGGCATTGGAATAATGGATTACCATAAATTCAGGTGATGGGTAAATAGGTTGTCTCAGCCAATCAGCGGGAGTTTCTTTAACCGCTGTGTATGCTGGGATAGGCTATTTATTTGGGAGGAGTCAGGTGATCGGGGATTATTCCTGCCTGAGGCTGCGGCCTGGGTGGGTGTGTGTCAAGAAGCTGTTAGTTGCTAGGCCTGAAGCCTGAGTCCTATACAGGAGGCATGCTGGCAGCTAGATGCACCTAAGGCCTATCAAGCAGTTCAGGGTTCTGAAAGTAACCAAAGTAACCAAAGTAGCAGCCAAGGTTAAACGGGTTGTAAAGGAATTTTTATTTTTTTCATAATAAGCATCCTTTACCTGCAGACATTCCTCTTTTCACTTCCTCATTGTTCGTTTTTGCTCAAATGTTGCTCAATTTCTTCTCTGTTCTGTTCACTTCCTGCTTGTCTGATTGTTACTCACCACCGTGAAGGGAGGCTTTACTGCGGTGGTCAGTAACGTGCTCGCCCCCTTCTGGGAACTACATCTGTGCGGCAGGACGCTCTCTACATGTTAGAGACTTCAAGGAGGTGTAAATTATTGGGCGTGCCGCAATTTATACTGGGAAATATAGTTCTTACACGAACGAGCGCTGCAAACCAGGAAGTGAATGAGAAAACAGAAACTAGAATGCCGGAGGAGATAAAGATGAAGGAATTTAATAGGTATTTACTTGTTTTTTAACAGAATCATTACACTATTCTGTCTGTCTACCTTGCAGACATTAATTTTAGCCAAAAAATGTTTTCCCTTTACAACTCCTTTAAGTTTGAAGCGTGGGGCGGAACCGCATGTGGTAGAGGCTCAGCCTGAGGGGAGCCTGACAGTTGCAGGAGGTAAAGAAGAAGTTGCCACAAAGGGATGACCACTCTCGTTGCTGGAGGCAAGTTTGGAAGGGATGAAGTGCTGAAAAAGTACCAGAACAGACACTAGCTGGGGACAGTGAAGTAAGTGGAAAAGCCTCAGTGGAGACTCACCTGGGAATGCAGCGGGTAGCTGTGATTGAAGCTTGAAGATAAAGTACAGCTGTTAGCTGTGGGTGAAGGTCGGGGAATCCAGCAAGTGGCTGAGAGTCCAAGAAGTCTAGTGAGAGAGATGGTGAGCTGAGCTGAAGGATCTACAGTGGGATACCGTGAGTTAAGCTGAAGGATCTACAGTGGGATACTGTGAGTTAAGCTGGAAGATCTGCCGTAGGATACTGTGCGAGAAATTGTTGCCATAGAAGACAGAAGTTGCTACAAGATACAGTTGCTGCATTCAGCTTAAAGGTCCTCTTTCTGTATTGCTGCCTAGTTTTATTTTTGTCTGCCTTAATTGCTATTGCATTTGCCTAAGGGTGTCATGTGCCCTAAACCCTCTCTCCCCACTGTTACAGTTAAGAGAAATAAAACTCTCTGTTAATTTTACAAAAAGTGACTGGTGCTCAATCATTTTACCTTGCACTACACCAACTATGCCTAGTAACCTGCACCATGAGGAGGAATTTCAGTTCTCCCTGGCTCCGGGGGTCACCATCAGGCCCTTGGAAGTTGGGGAGACCGCTACAATAAGTACCAACATTGGGACGCCTGCCTTTACACGCACATGAACTTTAATGGCATCCCAGTCTTAGCCTGTAGGGTTCAATATTGAGTTGGCCCACCCTTTGCAGCTATGACAGATTCAACTCTTTTGGGAAGGCTGTCCACAAGGTTTAGGAGTGTGACTATGGGAATGTTTGACCATTCTTTTAGAAGCGCATTTGTGAGGTCAGGCACCTTTCAACCACTTGCCGCCACTCATCTCAGCACCTGAGGACCGGAGGCTGTGCCGGGCACCCGGCGGAGAATCACAGTATCACTTCTCCAGTGGGGCAGCATGATTTACATGCGCCCCAAAAATGAAAAATTAGTCCCTCCTCTGCGCATAGCTGTGCCTCTCTGTTGACCCGATGGGGCCCAGAAAAATTGTATAACTGTCAGAGTCTCAAGAACTTACCAAGGCCAAGATGCTGCGGGCGGCTCACCTTTGCGAACCAGTGCTGACCGCCCTCTGGTGATGGAGACAGAGAGGTGACAGCACCAGGAGGCACCGGTACCGGAAACAGGAAACTGGGTCAAGGTGTAGATCAAGGAAGGCACCGGATCTGCAGACAGGCCGAGAAGACAGTCCGTGGCACCAACAGGGAACAGAGGACCAAACAGGCAAAACTAGTTCAAGGTACAGGTTGTGGATCACGGGTCAAAGAGATCAAGGAAGTCCAATAATACAAGCCGGGGTCAAAGGATCGGAGAGGTCAGCGGAAGTCCAAGGATACGGGCCGAGATCAGAGGATTGGAGAGGTTAGCAGAGTCCAGGAGTGCAAGCCGGGGTCAAGGGTTGGAGAGGTCAGCAGAGTCCAAGGCAGGCCGAGATCAGGATTCAAACAGGTAAGCCGGAAGGTTTTCAGGATAAACAGGTTCACAGCAACTAGACACATACAGGAGCTGATGACAAACCAGCAACCTGCCATGTGTCAGGGGCCGGTTTAAATAGGGTGGTGAGCCCTGTGATTGGCTCCGATGGAATCGCGTGAGCTCGCGCCACGCGCGCGCTCCCGCACACGTCGCGCCGCCGGACCGTGCCCGCGTACGTGCGCGCGCATGCGCTGAATAGAGACGTGCGGTCGCGTCGTTCTACTGCGCATGTGCGCGCGATCAAAGTCCGCAGAATTGGTGCCCTGACAGTGCCCCCCCCCCAAGGGGCGAACTCCGGACGCCCAAACTGGCCATTAGTTCAGGATGTTCTCGATGAAAGGTCCGGATCAATCGAGGGGCATGAATGTTCCTGGAAGGTTCCCAAGAATTGTCCTCCGGAGGATAGCCCTTCCATTTAATGAGGTATTGGAGTTGTCTCCCTCTCTTCCTGCAGTTCAGAATAGTCTCCACTTCAAATTCTCTTTCCCCTTCAACCTCTACTGGCGGAGGTGGAGGTTCCTCCCTGCCTGGAAAAGGATCCGGAACCAGAGGTTTAAGCAGGGAAGCATGGAATACCGGATGGATTCTATAAGACTCGGGTAGCACCAGTTCAAAGGCCACAGAGTTGATCCTGCGTTTAATTTTGAATGGGCCAATAAATCTTGGGCCCAATTTTTGTGAGGAAATAGGTAGTTTAAGATGTGAAGTGGATAGCCAAACCTCCTCGCCGACCTGAAATGTAGGACAGTCCTTCCTTCCTCTGTCGAAGAATTTTTTATAGTCCTCCTGAGCTTGTTGCATTACTTTTTGTAGTAACTGGAAGTTCTGTTTTTTTAATGGCAGTTACACGTTCCTGGACGGCCGGAACAGGTGTATCAGGAATGAGGTCTGGCAGGAAGGAGGGATGGAAGCCACAGTTGGCCCAGAATGGGGTTTGGTTGGTAGTTGCATGAACCGAATTATTGTATGCAAACTCAGCAGAGGCTAGTAGGGATCGCCAATCATCCTGGGAGGCTGAACAAAAACAGCGGAGGTACTGCTCTAAAGTCTGATTGGTTCTCTCGGTTTGGCCGTTGCTCCGAGGATGGTAGGCCGAGGACAGGCAGACTTTCACTTCCAGGGACTTACAGAGTTCCTTCCAAAACTTAGACGTAAATTGTGTACCCCTATCGGATACGACGCTCTTAGGGACCCCGTGAAGTCTGATGATTTCGTTAAAGAACATCTTTGCTGTGTCAGAGGCTGAGGGTGTGCCGATCATGGGCAGGAAATGCGCCATCTTGGACAAGCGGTCGACCACGACTAAGATCGTGGTGAACCCCTCAGAAGGTGGCAGGTCCACGATAAAGTCCATTGATATGTCTGCCCAAGGACGCTCCGGGACGGGTAATGGCTTGAGTAGGCCCCAGGTCTTAGTGTTGGATCCCTTGTTGCGCTGGCAACAAGTGCAGGAGGCCACATAGGTCTTACAGTCCCGTTTCCAATTAGGCCACCAAAAGGACCGAGCGATCAGTTCAGAGGTCTTGCGTGTCCCAAAATGTCCTGCAAGCTTAAGGCCGTGGAAGGTGCTAAGAAGTAACTGTCTTACCTCCCTTGGCACGAAGATCTTGTCTCGGGACCACCATAAGTCCTCTCGTTTAACCAGGGAAGAGATTTCTGGGTCGGAGCATTGGTGCGATGCCTCCTTAAGAGAACTGAAAAGGTCTGACTGAGAAATCAAGAAAAAATTTTGAGGTTTCAGAATAGTACTGGGTTCTGATGAATTGGGAGTTTCGGGAAACATCCTTGAAAGGGCATCTGCTTTACCGTTCTTTGATCCGGGTCTATACGTAATGTGGAAGTTGAAGCGAGTGAAGAAGAGTGCCCAGCGGGCCTGTCTGGGTCGAAGACGCTTCGCGGAGCGTAAGTACTCTAAATTCCTGTGGTCTGTGAAGATTAGGATGGGATGGCTTGCCCCCTCCAGCAGGTACCTCCATTCTTCTAGCGCGAATTTGATGGCGAGCAGCTCCCTATCGCCCACGTCATAGTTATTTTCAGACGAAGAGAGTTTCCGGGAGGCATAGGCAACAGGGTGCAGAAGAGATTTGGGTCCCTGCCTCTGGGATAGGACAGCGCCCGTAGCGGACTCGGAGGCATCAATTTCTAAGATGAACGGTAGTGCAGGATCAGGATGGTGTAGGACAGGAGCAGAGGAAAATGCTATCTTTAATTTGGAAAAAGCCTCCTGGGCTTCCTGGGACCATTGAAAACGGTTTCCTTGCCTTGTGAGCTGGGTGATGGGAGAAACGATGGCGGAGAACCCGACGATGAATCTTCTGTAGAAGTTGGCGAAGCCAATAAAGCGTTGAACGCCTTTTTTATCTGTCGGGGCCGGCCAGTCTTGAATGGCCTTGACCTTCTGGGGGTCCATGGCAATCCCATTTGTAGATATTATGAAACCCAGGAACTGCACTGAGTATCTCTCAAACTCGCACTTCTCTGCTTTGAGATATAACCAGTGTTTTCTGAGGATCATGAGGACCTGTTTGACGTGATCTCGGTGAAGTTCCAACGTGGCCGAGAAGATGAGGATGTCATCTAAGTATACGACAAGAAAGTCGTCCAGGTGTTGGCGAAATATATCATTGACCAGATGTTGAAAAGTGGCCGGGGCGTTGCAGAGTCCAAAGGGCATGACTAAGTATTCGAAATGTCCGAATCTAGACCTAAACACCGTCTTCCACTCGTCCCCTTCCCTGATCCGGACTAGATTGTAGGCGCCCCGAAGGTCGAGCTTGGAGAAAATTTGTGCTGAGCGAAATCGTTGAAATAACTCCGAGATGAGTGGTAATGGGTACCTATTTTTAATGGTGATCTTGTTTAGCTCTCTGTAGTCGATGCAAGGTCTAAGGGAGCCGTCCTTCTTTTCGACAAAAAAGATCCCGGCCCCCGCGGGAGAGGAGGAAGGTCGAATGAACTTCTTCTCTAAGTTTTCGTTGATGTAGGTTTTGAGAGCTGCTAACTCAGTCTCGGAGAGAGGGAAGACTCGGCAAAAGGGATCTTGGCGCCCGGCAGGAGATCGATGGGGCAGTCGTAAGGTTGATGTGGGGGCAGACAATTGGCCTGTTGTTTATCGAAAACGTCTTTGAATTCCAGGTAGACCGGGGGGACGTGCAGAAGACTTTCTGGTGGTTTTAGAATGGTAGAGCAGGAGGCCGGAGGAAGTGGAAAGCAGTGCTGGGAGCAGTATGAGGAGGTAAGGTTTATTTCTTTCGTGAGCCAATTGATACAGGGTTGGTGAAGCTGCAACCACGGAAGACCAAGGATAATGGGATACATAGGGGATGAGATGAGGTCCAGACGCAGGTGCTCTTGGTGACCTGAATCCGTGGTAGCAAGCAGAGGGAGAGTTTCCTGGGTGACCAGACCAGAGCAAGGACGGGAACCGTCAGCCAAGAGGACCTGAAGATGAACGTCTTTAGTACGGCAGGGGACATGCAACTTCCGGGCCGTAGTAGAGTCCAAGAAGCTGCTGCAAGCTCCAGAATCAACGATTGCTGGCAGGCGGGTCTCCCCGTCCGGAAGCTGAAGAGAAAGAAGAAGCACGATGTAAGTCTGTGGTAATTGGGAGGTATGGTAATTAAACACCGGTGAAAGTTTAGACTTACTAGGCCTGACAGGGCAGTTGAGGAGGAAGTGGTTACCCGCGCCACAGTAGAGGCAAAGATTCTCCCGTCGCCTGCGCAGTCGTTCCTCTGGGGTGAGTGGTGCTCGAACTACGCCAAGCTGCATAGGCTCTGGATCCGGCAATGAGGGACTGGATGAGGCAGGTGGAGGAATGGGTACTGAAGGCTGTCTTGGTGGAGCCCAACTGAGACGGGTGGTCTGGAACCGCTCAGAACGCCGCTCCCGCAGGCGACGGTCCAGTTTGGTGGCAGCTTGGATCAGGCCTTCCAGTGAAGCGGGGGTTTCAGAGCGTGCAAGTTCATCTTTGAGGGCCTCGGAGAGACCCTGACGGTACTGGTACTTTAAAGCCACTTCGTTCCAACCTGTGTCTGCTGACCACTTCCTGAACTCAGCAGTATAGTCCTCTATGGGCCGCCGGCCCTGACTCAAATTGTGGAGGGTAACTTCTGCGGTGGCAGAGCGCAGCGGATCGTCGTAGAGCTTGGCCATGTGAGTGAAGAAGGCGTCAATGGTGTCCAGAACAGGGCTTCTTTGTTCCATTAAGCCATGGGCCCAGGCCTGGGGCTCATCCGAGAGAAGGGAGATGACAAACCCTACTTTTACAGCTTCTGAGCAAAAGGTCCTTGGTTGTAGGGCAAAATACAAGGTGCAGGCATTCTTAAAGGCCCGATACTTCCTTCGGTCACCTACAAACCGTTCGGGTGTAGGTACTCGGGGTTCAGGGTGTGAGATCATTACCGCTGGACCCGAAGAAGATGGCGGAGCTGTGTGCCCTGTCGTTTGGATGGTAGGGGCTGCAGAAGGTCCTGGAGGAGTGGCTATTTGCTGTAGACGGCCGTCCATCTGGAGGTATCCCTCCTGTAGTTTTTGCACCGCTTCGGTCAGGGCGGAGACTTGCTGGCAGAGAGTTTCGAATGGTGAGCGCACCCGGTCGGCCTCAGACATCTGGCTGGTTTGTACTGTCAGAGTCTCAAGAACTTACCAAGGCCAAGATGCTGCGGGCGGCTCACCTTTGCGAACCAGTGCTGACCGCCCTCTGGTGATGGAGACAGAGAGGTGACAGCACCAGGAGGCACCGGTACCAGAAACAGGAAACTGGGTCAAGGTGTAGATCAAGGAAGGCACCGGATCTGCAGACAGGCCGAGAAGACAGTCCATGGCACCAACAGGGAACAGAGGACCAAACAGGCAAAACTAGTTCAAGGTACAGGTTGTGGATCACGGGTCAAAGAGATCAAGGAAGTCCAATAATACAAGCCGGGGTCAAAGGATCGGAGAGGTCAGCGGAAGTCCAAGGATACGGGCCGAGATCAGAGGATTGGAGAGGTTAGCAGAGTCCAGGAGTGCAAGCCGGGGTCAAGGGTTGGAGAGGTCAGCAGAGTCCAAGGCAGGCCGAGATCAGGATTCAAACAGGTAAGCCGGAAGGTTTTCAGGATAAACAGGTTCACAGCAACTAGACACATACAGGAGCTGATGACAAACCAGCAACCTGCCATGTGTCAGGGGCCGGTTTAAATAGGGTGGTGAGCCCTGTGATTGGCTCCGATGGAATCGCGTGAGCTCGCGCCACGCGCGCGCTCCCGCACACGTCGCGCCGCCGGACCGTGCCCGCGTACGTGCGTGCGCATGCGCTGAATAGAGACGTGCGGTCGCGTCGTTCTACTGCGCATGTGCGCGCGATCAAAGTCCGCAGAATTGGTGCCCTGACAATAACCCTGCCTTATATACAAGTAGGAGCGGGGTATAAGTTTAACAAGTTAAAAAAAAAATTATAATATTTAATGCAGCAATGAACAGTAATGTTGCCCAGGCCCCCTTGTGTAGCTGATAGGGCCGGACCTGGTGCAACAGGGCTGGTTGTACTGTCCTATCAGCGGCCCTGGGTGTACCACTACATTTATCAAGACTTGTAGACTCGCTTGATAAAGCAGCTGATAATGAGTACGAATCTGAATTTTTGCGTGATCAAAAAATTAGGACATTTAATCCAAATATGTTGGCTTCAAAGGAAAATACAAAATGTAAGTGTTTTTAGTGCCGCCTAAGGGTGCAATTGGCTTTAAAAAAACTTCTCTGAGTTAACTATCTAAAACCTGTTCTTGTGACAAAAATTGCCCTATATTAGCCTTCTTATTTTATATTCACCGATATTCACCGATCCCCTTCCCAGCCTAAAATACTGCCGGATTTCGAGCCACAACTCTGCGGTACCCTTCCCTGACTCACCCGGGATTAAAGATGAGTACCGTGGGAGGCATGCTGACCCGCAAACAGACAGAGACGAGAGGGCAGCCAGAGATTCAACATGGTGCCGCGCAGAGCCGATCCACCCTATGCAAGCCGCTTAGGGCCCCGCAAGGCTGTGGAGGGCCCCCCAAATTACTAGAGGCCCCGCCTGGTGAGAAGTCATTTTTAGCCCCTCACCCAGCTTCTTACAGGGGTGGTTCAGCTGAATTTCTTTTTTTTTTTAAATCATTTCTCCTGCACTGTCAGTATGCCATAATCTACTCACCCGTCCCAGCAATCTAGGCGCCAGCATAGAGATTTCCCCAAAAAGAAAACGTTATATTCCACAGAGATGGACTTTTCCATCTTAGCTGCGGGCAGTCTGAAGCCCAACGTTAGTATCTTCCGGGATGCGGCGAATGCTGTAGTCCCAGCATTCACCGCACCATCCCGCACATGCGCAGTGTTGACGGCGGGCCGCGCCGTCAACACTCCATAGTTACTGTGACAATGGCGCAGCATCCTATGAAGGACTCGCCCCTTCACAGTAAACACAAAAGCGATCTTATCTATCAGCTGCTCAGAAGGCAAAAGAGATTTCTCTCCCTGAAAACGTGACGCTGCATTCCCAACAAGCATAGCGGCTAGGAAAGAACAAATCGACACGCCCATCCCCGCTCAGACAGACCAGGAAGTGCCTGCTTCACAGCGCCTAAAGAAAGGTACAGAAACGTTTTAAACATTTTTAGATGACAAACCTTTTTTAGGCTGACTGTGCCCTTGTGTTTAAGGTGAACTTGTTAGATAGGGTGAACTTCCACTTTAACTTCTTCTCTTGAATGTAAATCCCCCCACATTTCTTAACTTTAATGTGACATGTCACTGTCGGCAGCCCCCCCCCCCACGCATTTTTGGCAGCCACCCCCCGCTTCTCAACTTTAATGTCATTTTGCTTAGGGCCCCAGGGAGGCCAGGATCGGCACTGGTGCTGCGTCCTCTCTCTCCCAACGTGCAAGAGGTGCAGACAGGCTGAAGGAAGTGGTTAAGACTCCTAAGACCCCCAGAGGTTATGTAAAAAAAACCCAGAGACATGCTGTACTATGCGCAAAAAATTTCAGGGGCAGAATAGCGGGGAAGATATGATGGCCACCCCTGATGCCTGCGTACACACGGTCGTTTTTTGCGATGAAAAAAAAACGACGCTTTCAATCATGAAAAAAAATACGTTTTTCAAACTTCATTTTCCAAAACGACGTTGCATACACACCATCGTTTTTCTACAAAGCTCTAGCAAAACACCACGTTCGACGGCACTCTTTTCCATTGAAGCTCCGTCTCATAACTTGCTTCTGAGCATGCGCGGGTTTAAAAACTTCGTATTCAACTCAATTTAAATGACGTTTTAAAAAACTTCGTAAAAAACGACCGTGTGTACGCGGCATGAGGCTTTTCACTCCCAGCCAGAAGTTGCCCGGCCTACACAAGGCCCCACTGATGTCACAAGCCAGCCTTCTCTGGCATGGAGGGAGATGAGGAGGAGGATGAAGCCACAGATAAGCCCACCCTAGATGAAATCCTCAGAGCGGTACACAAATGCACAGCATCAGTGCACACCCTTCAGGAGCACTTTTGGGGTCTCAAGGAGGAGCTGGGGTTTATCAGGCATGATTTGCAGAAAACCAGGGAGCGCACTACGGTGGCTGAAGGCTGCATTAGTGACCTAGAAGATAAGCTGATCCCGATACACAGATCACTGCCAGAATTGCCAGGGAGAACAAAGTCAAATCTGACGACATCGAGAATCGTTTGAGGCGTAACATCATCCACATTGTGGGGTTCCCATAGAAGACGGAGGGTAGGAACTGGTAAAGTTCTACTCAGATCTGTACAAATCCAGGGCGGATTATTCACCCAATGACTTACAGGATTACCTGCAGGGCATTGAGCTCCAATGTCTATCGGACACTCAAAGGCTCTTTTTTTTTGCTTTGTTTTCTAATAAACTTCTTTGAGATAAAAACACACCTCCTGTATTAGGGTGCCTCAATTCTGGATTAATGAGCACAACGGGCACCTTTGAACAGCATCATTGCCAGACTGGGGGGTGGGAAGAGTTACTAGCAGATTTAAATACACTAACATATTAAAGCCAAACTGCAGCTCACACGCTATAAGCAGTTAGAGCAATCATTTTTTTTCATTTGAAAATGGTTTTATCTCTGTAACTGATACAGTTTACCGGAGAGCTTTTTTTTTAAACATCAGACTTACTGGCTGGATCACCATATGAAAATAGAAGAAATCAAAGTTTAAAAAATACAACTAATGCAGTCATCACATCTAAGAATTGGTGAGCTGCAATATAATAAATGTTTGTTTTTAGGTTTAATACTGCTTTGAATAAACTGAACTACCCCCCCCCCCCCTCCCAAATTAACAAAATGACTAGAAAACCTCTCCACTTTGCTAAGCTATTGGATGACTGACAGAAAACATACTGTTCCAAACTGTTGTTAATCCCCTTCCATCATGTTCAGCCCACAGTGCTCAGCCAGGATGAGTAGTAATGATGGTTGTGCTATGGCAGTATACAGACAAGCTTTCACAGGAGCTTACACCACATTGTAATACAATAAAATCTGCATGTTATCTCATCGTAATAAATTCCCAATGACACATTGAACCTCCTCCATATCAACTGCCACCCCATTAGTTGCCAGAGAACGTCTCGGAATCCATATCATCACTACACTGATGTATATTGCACAAAATCACTGGCACCTTATTAGTGATAACTATGAAAAGATGTCTTTGGTATCTGCTTGTTAATATAAATTAGAAGCTTGTAAAGATCATTAAAACTCCCAGTAGGATTCCATACTTAGTCTGAAACAACTGTACAGTATGCAGTTTTGGAATAAATCGCTTTATTAGGCGCCTTTCACACGGGCGGCTGTTTTGCCGAAGATAAAAGCATGTTTATGTTTTGCTGGAATTCAGCGATCAGCTGCATTTGTACAGTGCTTTTAGCTGCGGTTGCGTTTAGCCGTGGTACAATATTGAACAGGGATCCGACTTGGATCCCTGCCAATGCCAAGCACTGGTAATGGCCAAATTTCAAATAAAAAACCGGCATTGGTTTCCCCTCCAAGGGCATACCAGCCCTTGGGTCTGCTATGGATTTTAAGGGGAACCCCGTATGCCAAAAAGGGCCTCTTCCCGACAACCCTGGCCGTTGGTTATCAGGGTCTGCGGGGGGGAGTTTACTGGAATCCGGGAGCCTCCTTTAATAAGGGGGCCACCTGATGCCGGTCCCCCACCCTTGGTGAATGAGTATGGGGTACATCATACCCCTACCATTCACCTGGTGGAAAAAAAGGCTTCTGTCGCCTTCTGTCACCTTCTGCCTTCTGCCTTCTTTTTCTCTTCTTTGACGTTGACACGTCGCTTCCTCCCGCTGTAATGCCGTGTGCGCGGTGCACCCGGAGCATGATGGGACTGTGACGTCATAAGAGGCCTATATAAATCAGTGCGAGCCGCGCACATGGCATTACAGTGGGAGGAATCGACAAAGAAGAGAAGAGAAGAAGAAGGCAGAAGGCAAAAGAAGGCAGAAGGCGAAAGAAGGAAACAGAAGCCCGAGCGCCCCCCTCGTAAAAGAGCTAAAGAAGAGAGCGGGGCCCCCGGCAGAAGAGAATCAGATGGCGGTGAAGACTGGGAACCCCCCCCCCCTCCCCTGCAGAAGACGTCGAAGAAGACCGGGAGGGGGCCGCTGTAAAAGAGCTAAAGAAGAAAGCACCCCGCCCGGCGGAAGAGAACCAGACGGTGGTGAAGACCGGGACCCCTGGCAGAAGACATCGAAAAAGCAGGGCCCCCTCGTAAAAAGAGCTAAAGAAGAGAGGGGGGCCCTATAGCTGGCTAATAAACTGCTTTAAAGCGGAGCTTCAGCCGCGAAATTTTTTTTTTTTAAGTCAGCAGCTACTAACAGTGTAGCTGCTGACTTTAAATAAGGACACTTACCTGTCCTAGGCGCCCGCGCTGATGGCCCCCCCGATGCCGGTCCCGCGATCGCTCCGAGTCCCGCGCCGCCATTCACACTATGGGAAACAGGCAGTGAAGCCGTACGGCTTCACTGCCCGTTTCCTACTGTGCCTGCGCGAGTCTCACGCTGGCTTGTGAATGGGCGCGCTGCTCTCTGAGAACACACACAGTTCCCAGAAAGCAGCGCGCCCCATTCACAAGAAGGACAAGAAGAAATCGGACCGCGGTGCAGGTGAGGCAGATTACGGACTTCCGCATAGCAACAGCTATTTCGGGTGAGTATTTTTTTTTTTTTTTCAGGTTTTTTAATTTTTTTTTTTTTAAACAACATGGCAAAATGTTGTTTTCATGGGTGGAGCTCCGCTTTAAAAACCCTGTGTAGTGTGTTTTTTTAAATTTTTTTCCATCAGGTGAATGGGTAGGGGTACAATGTATTTATTTGTGGGAAAAAAAGGACGCCAATTTTGTTTGGGAGCCACGTCGTACGACCATGCAATCGTTACCGTAAAACCTTGGTTTGAGAGTAACTTGGTTTGAGAGTGTTTTGCAAGACAAGAAAAATGTTTTCATACATTTTTACTTGATATACAAGCGATGTCTTAATATACGGTAAGTATATGCATGCATATTCTTAGCCCCAAGTGCATAACTTTAGATTTATCAACATTAACCACTTCAGGCCCGCGCTACCGTCGGATGACGGCAACAGCGCGGGCCTGAATATCCAACATGCCGTCATTTGACGGCATGTCATTCTGGCGTTCCCAGCGCGCGCTGTAGTGCGCGCTGCGGGGAAGCCCTGTGTTGTCCGTGTCCCTTGGACATGGCCAATCACAGATCGCGGCAAACGGCCAATCAGAGTGGCCGTTTGCGATGCGATCTGTGGGCGAATGAGAGATGATCTCTCATAGATCATCTCTCATTGCCGTTTTACACAGAGACAGCATCCTGTCTCTGGAGGGGAGGAGCCCGATCTGTGTTCCTTCCTACATAGGGACACAGATCGGTCACCCCCCCAGTCACCCCCCCCCTCCCCCCACAGTTAGAACACACCTAGCATACACATTTAACCCCTTCCTCACCCCCTAGTGTTAACCCCTTCAATGCCAGTCACATTTATACTGTAATTAATGCATATTTATAGCACTGATCGCAGTATAAATGTGAATGGCGCCAAAAATGTGTCAAAAGTGTCCGATGTGTCCGCCATAACGTCGCAGTACCAATAAAAATCGCAGATCGCCGCCATTTCTAGTAAAAAAAAAATAATAAAAAATAATAATTCTCTCCCCTATTTTGTAAGCGCTATAACTTTTGCGCAAACCAGTCGCTTATTGCGATTTTTTTTTTTTTACCAAAAATATGTAGAAGAATACGTATCGCCCTAAGCTGAGAAAAAAAAAAGTTTTTTTTTTTTAATTGGGATATTTATTATAGCAACAAGTAAAAAATATTGTATTTTTCTTCAAAATTGTCGCTCTTTTTTGTTTATAGCGCAAAAAATAAAAATCGCACAGGTGATCAATTACCACCAAAAGAAAGCTCTATTTGTGGGGAAAAAAGGACGTCAATTTTGTTTGGGAGCCACGTCGCACGACCGCGCAATTGTGAGTTAAAGCGACGCAGTGCCGGAAGCTGAAATTTTACCTGGGCAGGAGGGGGGTGTAAGTGCCCAGTATGCAAGTGGTTAAACCTCATATGCCACATAGGGCCAGATTCAGGTAGATGGGAGCATCTTTAATCTGGAGTAACGTTTCTCATTTACGTTACTCTGGGGAAATTTTAGGAGCAAGTGCTGTTATTCATGAAGCACTTGCTCCTAAAGTTGCGGCAGCGTATCGAAAATGAGCCGGCGGAATTCAAATTGGGCGGGTACGGGGCGTGTATTATTTAAACTAGGCGCGATCCCGCGGCGAACGTACTGCGCATGCGTCGACTGTCAATGCATCCCAGTGTGCATGCTCACAACTTCCGTCGGCACCACTTCCTTGGAAACGACAGCGCAATGCGTTCCGTTGGGCGTTTAAATGCGCCCAGAGATGCGTCATTCCGGCACTAAAGTATATCCTGTTCCCCCTCCCCGCAGTGAAGTTACTTTTGTTCTGAGATGGCTGCTCCCGTTCCCCGCAAACATACAGGAGAAAGCTGAACTTTAAAGGCCAGGAGCTGTCAGCCGTCATCTCGGCTATGGAGACCTATGATGTCTTCCTCCATGGCTGTAAAAGTTGACAGACAAGCAGGGACAGAGGTGTTGTCCTGCAAGTGGGGGTGCTCAGCTAGCTCTTATCGTCGGTAACGCTGCTGTAGCGGCTCTCCTGCTGACCTGTGGCTGTCTGGAGTAAAGATAAAGCAGCTATTTGTAGAAATAACTTTGCGACGGACGGACGACATATGCGCGGCGCATGTAGCCAGCGTATGGTGCTAATCCGTTCGTGAATTGGGAAAAATCCCTCATTTGCATATTTGCAGGAGAAATCAATTGGCGCGAATGATGCGCCAAGCGAAATTAAGCGCTGACGATACTCTGGCGTCGGAAAGTTAAGCCGGTCGGAAATGGCCCGTTTTCTGGCGCATCTAGGTTGGTGGGTACGGCCGCGGAGATACAACGGCACATCTTCACAGTTACGCGGCACATATCGAAATACTCCAGCGCAAGTGTTGCTGAATCTGGCCCATAGTCGCCCAATTAGACAGAGCATTGTAATGAAGGTACAACATTTAGCAACTCACATGGTTGATGATTAAAACAGGCCCATCTAAGTATGCAGGCATCCGGGATAAAGCTGTCCACATAGACCGTCCTCCTCACCGCCATCTATGTCATCCCTTCCACACTGTGCTCCACAAGCTTTTTAAGCCTTGCTTTCAGATTGCTCTACTGCAGGGTAGTCTTCCCGGTCACCATTGCTGACGGACAGCGGTGAGAGCCGGCGGTGAGCAGGATGATCTATGTGAACAGCTTTATCCTAGATGTCTGCATACTTAGATGTGCCTGTTTAATCATCAACCATGTGAGTTTCCAAATATTGTACATTCATTACAATGCTCTGTCTAATTAGGCGACTAGGTGGCATTTTAGGTGTATTGTTGATAAATGTAAAGTTATGCACTTGGGGGCTAAGAATATGCATGCATCATACATACTTGGGGGAGTACAACTGGGGGAATCCATAGTGGAGAAGGATCTGGGGGTTTTGGTAGATCATAAGCTCAATAATGGCATGCAATGCCAAGCTGCGGTTTCCAAAGCGAGCAAAGTCCTTTCTTGTATTAAGAGAGGTATGGACTCCAGAGATAGAGATATTATTTTGCCCCTGTACAAATCTTTAGTAAGGCCTCATCTGGAATATGCAGTCCAGTTTTGGGCACCAGTTCTCAAAAAGGATATCAGAGAACTGGAGAAAGTGCAGAGAAGGGCAACTAAACTGATAAGAAGCATGGAGGAGCTCAGCTATGAGGAAAGATTAGAGGAACTGAATTTATTCACTCTTGAGAAGAGGAGAGTAAGGCGCCTTTCACACATGCAGACCGTATGTCCGCTTTTTTACCCATCTGTTTACGGATGAAAAAGGGACATACATTAATCCCTATGAGATAGCGGGTGCCAATGGATGAACATCCGTTGACACCCGATCTCATCCGTGTCCGCAATGCTCCGATTCTGCAGACGGAGGAAAATCCTATTTTTCCATCCATCTGCAGAGCAAATCGGGTGAACATGGGCAGACGGTCCGTGTTCATCCGATCCCCCCATAGGGGAGAGCGGAGATCTGACAGGGCGCTCCCTGCACAGTGCAGGGACCACCCTGTCTTCTGCTGGCTCAGCGGGGATCAACAGAGTGATCCCCGCTAAGCAAGCGAATGATCCTCACGGGATCCGTACATGTGAAAGGGGCCTAAGGGGGGATATGATCAACATGTTCAAATATATAAGGGGTCCATATAGTGAACTTGGTGTTGAGTTATTCACTTTACGGTCAACACAAAAGACAAGGGGGCACTCTTTACGTGTAGAGAAAAAGAGATTTAATCTCCAAATACGGAAAGGTTTCTTCACAGTAAGAGCTGTAAAAAATGTGGAATAGACTCCCTCCAGAGGTGGTTCTGCCCAGCTCAGATTGCTTTAAGAAAGGTCTGGATAATTTCCTAGATGTACATAATATAACATTTATTGATCCGGGGAAAATCCAATTGCCTCTTGGGGGATCAGGAAGTTTTTTTTTCCCCTGCTGTAGCAAATTGGATCATGCTCTGCTGTTCTTTTTTTTTGCCTTCCTCTGGATCAACTGTGGCTATAGAATTGGTACATGGGATTGTACAATATTTTTTTTATTTTTTTTTATGGTTGAACTAGATGGACTTGTGTCTTTTTTCAACCTGACTGACTATTTAATTTAACTATGTAACTATGTAACATGTAAACATATTGCTACACTTAGAGGCGCCTCTCTTCTCTTATATACTCTGTAGCTCCTGCTGGATTTTGCTTCTAATCCCCTCGTGGAAGCTGCCATTTGTGGATTGACATTTTATGGTTACACAACATTCATTGCTATGATCTTTTTATATGGACTATGAATAAATGGTTTTGGAATGAATCATCTGAGTTTCCATTATTTCTTATGGGGAAATTTGCTTTCATATGCAAGTGCTTTGGATTACAAGCATGCTTCCGGAATGATTTATGCTTGCAATCCAAGGTTTTACTGTATATTCAGGCTTCTCACTTTTTAAGAAGGTATCCACACTGAAGTCCCCAACCCTGCCATGAAACATACAGTACATTTTCATTCATAAAAAATTTGAAAAGCTTCCGCATTACTAATGAGTAGGGATGAGCTTCACGTTCGAAATGAACGTATGTTCGACTCGAACATCGTCCGTTCGATCGTTTGACGAATTTTGAACAAAAACGATAGTTCGGGGCAAATTCGAGTAAAACGGCCCATAATTCATTGTGGCATTGCGCCCTGATGATTGGCCAAACATGCACTATGACCCTGCATGCTTGGCCAATCACAACACGCAAAAAAAGGAGAGCCATAATTGGCCAAAGCCTGGGTGGCTTTGGCTAATTATGGCTCAGGGCTTTAGCACACACCCCACACTATATAAGGCCGCCTGCTGGGCGGCCTCGTGTAGTGTGTTCCGGCTTGTTAATGAGAGCAGTCAGAGAGACGGAGAGATTTTCTTTTTAGATAGCTAGATAGAGCAGGCAGGCAGGCTAGTCAGTTTAGCTTTATTACAGTGTGTAGAGAATATATATACATCCTTAGGAGTTGTACATATATTTATACACTGTATAGCTCAGCTAGATCAGTTCTTCCTAATTTACTGGCAGGCAGGTGATTGTGCTATTTAAAGACATTATCACACGTGTAGACACCCAGGAGGTACAATAGCAGTGATTTAAAAAAAAAAAAAACTCCTTTAAATATTGTACCTGCTGGGTGTCTATAGTTTGCCTGTGAAAACGTCTTTGAGAACCCGGGTCTTGCCCGAGGGAACATGTATCAATGGAAAAAAGTTTTTAAAACTGTCGTTTTTTCAGGAGCAGGACTCCTGAAAAACGACCGTTTTCAAAACTTTTTTTTCCATTGATACTACTATCAATGGAAAAAAAAGTTTTAAAACCGATTGTTTTTTCAGGAGTCCTGCTCCTGAAAAAACGACTGTTTTAAAACTTTTTTCCATTGATACATGTTTCCTTGGGCAAAACCCGGCTTCTTAAAGACGTTTTCCAACAATAACTTGAATATTGGTCTTTAAAATTATCGTTTTTGAATGCGAACGTTCGAGTCCCATAGACTTCAATGGGATTCTAAATGTTCGTGCGAACGATTGGACTGTTCGACGGTTCTGGTGCGAACCGAACGCGGGGGTGTTCGGCTCATCCCTACTAATGAGTAGGTAGTGAATGTGAATGGGTGATCACGTGTTCAAAAGCTGAAAAATCTGTATGGCCGCATACACACGATCAGTCCATCCGATCAGAACGGTCCGAAGGACCGTTTTCATAGGTTAACTGATGAAGCTGACTGATGATCTGATGTGCCTACACAAAATTAGTTAAAAAAACGATTCTATCAGAACGCGGTGACGTAAAACACAACGACGTGCTGAAAAGAATGAAGTTCAATGCTTCCAAGCATGCGTCGACTTGATTCTGAGCATGCGTGGATTTTCGTGCGTACTAACGATCGGTTTTGACCTATCGGTTAGGCGTCCATCGGTTACATTTTAAAGCCAGTTCTCTTTTTTTGACCGAAGGATAACTGACCGATGGGGCCCACACACGATCGGTTTGGACCGATGAAACGGACCTTCAGTCCGTTTTCATCGGTTTGGACCGATTGTGTGTACGCGGCCTAAGTGTTCACTGTACACAATAAATGAAATCAATATAAAAGGCGATCTTGCGCTAAAGAAAAAATCCTGACTAAGATACTTAATAAATAACAATATAAACATAAATGTGTAAATAAAACACAAAATAGTGAAAAATAATGGCCACCAGCCCACGCCATTCCCACAGGTTTCAGATACTGCTAATAACCTGTCATTCACCTCTCAAATTCGTGCACAAAGGTGGGGAGAAAGAGGAGAGAAAAAAAGGCTCCAATAGTGAAGAAGTCACGATGTATGTGACGTAAACTGCGTAGGGATTACTCGAGGCTGGCACTAACCAGAGGAGATGTAAGATGGCGCTCACTGCACCGCGTCTGGTTATTTTTTGCTTTACTGTTTTTCACACATGTAAGGCTGCGTTCACAAGATCGGTCCAAACCGATGAAAATGGCCTGAAGTCCATTTCATCGATCCAAACCGACTGTGTGTACAGCCCATCGGTCTGTTGTCCTTCGGAGACCCTTTAACATCACCACATATTGCTCTATGAGCCAATTACTCCATTATAAGAGCATTTCAGAACACAGGACTTCACCATCAAGTGTCTTTACTCATTAGGACTGTTCACACATTATTATCATTTTTGATGGTCATTATTTTTCACTATTTTGTGTTTTAGTTACACATTTGTGTTTATTGCTTTATTTATTAAACCTTTGCATTCATCCCTCCACCATTGCAGGTAGAGTTTGCCTTCCTGGTCCTAATACAGGACTCCCCACTTCATGCAACCCTTAAATGAGGGCAACATTCACATACAGTATATTGGACTGTCCTGGGACAACAGAAATGACAGTGCTGCTTTGGCATAGGTAGGTTCTAAGAAGCAAAAGATTAGCTTTACGTGGGCTTAAAATACACCTAGATGTGTGATTATCGTATTTTTTTTTGTTAATTCTTTATTTTTTTACCAAGAAAAGAAATAACAGAATCCTATTGCATCAAACATATTCCAAATCAGTAAATATACAGTACCACAGTAGTGTACATTTTCCAAACCTATATATATTTTGTGGACTATCTCAGTCCTTCTACATCAATATACTTCATATATTTCATTACCAATTACCATTGTGTATTGAAAATCTGTAGGTTGACGCCTGGAATGCAGCACTGAATGGAAAAACAGCTAAAGCAAACGCACGTGAGTAAAAAAGAAAAAATCTAAAATATTCATTTTAAGAACAGTTGATTGATTTTCCAGCCATTAGTGGGGTCAGGCTGATGTTATTCGACAACAGTGATGGGGAAATTTGAAGGACCAGGAATGGATGTAATATTTTTCTTGCATTAACAAAAGATGATTCTGGTTTTTGTTCTGAAAAGTCAATTTATTCCAAAACTGAATTAGTAGATTTTCAAATAAAAAGTTTTGTAAGACTAAAGCCAGGGCCACTGCTAGACTATTTGTGCCCTAGGTAGGAACAGCTACTTGCACCCCCCACCAATTTTTTTTTTTAAAAATTAAAAATTGCCTGTGTTATCTGGTTCACCTCTCCCATGTACTAGTAATGAGCTCCCAACACTAGGAGACACCTGCTTAAATGACTGGGAAGAAAGGGGGAAAAGGGCGGGGAGCGGAGTCATGATGACAGCCAGACAAATCTGTCAGGACAATTCGGCTTACTCATGTAGCGCTACCCCCGAACGAGCCACACCCCTATTAACTTGCTCGAACCCTCCCGTGACACATCGGAAGCCCAGTGAGTGTATTGTGACCTCTGTTGAATGGGATCACAATAGCAGGTTTATAGCATGAAATAACAGTGGAATGACAATATTACCTGCTCCTCGGTGGTCCCTCAGATGAGAAAAACACAATTCGCACAAGTAGTATATTTAAACCAAAAAGAATGAGATTACTTGAGGTAGACTAAAGAGAGTAGATATGGATTTAAATGGTGAGTCAATAACTTGTTATACAATAATATACAATAATACTGGAAGAGCCCTTGCTGAAACCAGTAAATAGCATTAACACAGGAATCTAATACTAAAGAATTGTACCATTCAGTTAAACTAAACCGACAGTCTATGCTCGCGAGCACCGTCTAGCGGGCAGTTCTGCAGTACAGCTAAAATCACGTTGCGGCCGGATGGTGCACTTTTATAATTGTAATCCACAAGTAATAGGAGATAAGGTGAAGTTAATTCCAACAAAGTATGGTCAACCTCAAACGTTGGTGAGCTGATCTCTAGCCAGCGTCAGTCACTTCTGTACAACCACTATAGATATTGAAAGGGGTAGTCCAAACGGGGGGGGGGGGGGCGGGAGGCATGTGAGTTGGCACTAAAGTGTCTGTCTAGAGAGAGAACTAAGGCTGAGCATGTGCCCTCCCACCAGACAGGCCGATCCGCCTGAATTCCTCTCAGAAAGCGCGTCAGTGAGTCACTGCTCCACAGTACGAAGATCCCGGACGGGGGTATTCCACTGTTTCAACTGTCAGCTGGGCTTCCTCTCCGATCTCCGGACACACAGACTGGATGCAGGAGTCTTGCTTCCTTCTGGATGGCTGGCCTCTCAGGACATTTAGGCCCAGGCTTCTGGGCCTAGCAGCACGGCTGTCCCTGTCAGTGGCTCCGCAGAGGAGAAGGGCTGGTCCCCAGAGAGAGAAAAAGCGCCCACCCTCTTCTTAAGTAGCCTCTCCTACTAGTCTGTGCGGAGGCGTCACATGTTCCATCAGGGCAGTGTGTTGTGGGAAATGTAGTCCGTTCTCTCATGAGAGTCTATGGAGTCCATATCTCCCAGCACTCGCAGTCCCACAATGCATAACTTCTTAAAGGTCTTTCAACATATGTACAAACGTGAATATAGTTCCAACGTGGGTTCAGGCCTGTCATTAACTCCTGACAGGATGACCCCGCTACACTCATAATCTTAATTACAATTAAAGTGCTTTCGTTTAGACCACCCCCCTTGTAGATGAGGCCTGTGATTCGCTAGAGATAATGTAGGTGCGAACCGTGGCCATGCCCACTAGGGTTGCCACCTTTTCCTCAAGCCAAACCTGAACACTTTAGTGGCCTGGGACACCTTTGGGTGCCCCAAGGAGAGAAGTAATGCAGTGCGCATAGCGTGCAACAGAGAACAGTGGGTGTGGCCAAATTGCTCTTGCTGACATCATCGCCCTGCCTCCCAGTGATGCCAAACCTGCCCCCAAACAGCTGCCCGTAGCTATCTTGGTTACATGGGGAGCCACAGCCCAGTTTGAATAATGTGTCCGAGTTTCAGGCAGACTGAAACCCAGACACACGATTCAAAACCCAGACTATCCGGGTGAATCCTGGACAGGCGGCAACCCTAATACCCATACTTGTGTTATAACAGGCAAGGCGGTATGGACACGGAAAGCCAGTTAACAATAATAATCATAACAACATCATCACGATTCTGGGCCCAGACTGGATGGAGCTGACAAGACACCAATCAGCTGGTCGAGATTTGACAGGGTGCCGATCCATGAGAAGGGCCAGGTAGAGCTGACAACCTGTACAAAACAGCCAAGAATGTTGACAGCTTCCCCTGAGCTGCCTATGTGGACAAGGTGTGTAGTAGCAGTAGGACTGCGGCTAGAAATCACAGGCTCTGTACATCCTTTCAAGATTATATTTTCACTACAAATACATTAAAATCATGATTAGCAGACACAAACATAACATACCTTACTATATTTAAGTTATGAATGAACACAGTGGAGGATTAAGGCCTCGTACACACGATCAAATCTGTCTGCTGGAAACGGTCTGCTAGACCATCCCAGCAGACAGATTCGATCGTGTGTACGGGCGCGCCGACGGATTTGGCCACCCGACAGATTTCAAAGCATGCTTTGAAATCTATCGGGTGGGAATCCGTCCGCCCGACATGTCTGCTGGTTAGTGCACTTACCAGCAGACATGTCGTCTCGCACCGCCGCCGAATGGATTCGGCGCATGCGCGGAAGTGTTTTACTTCCTGGTGCGGTGACGTGGCAGCATCAACGTCACCGCCACGTCACCGACACGTCAGCGCGCCGTCTGCTGGCGGGGATTTTGGTTTGCTCGTGTGTACACGTGAGCAAACCAAAATCCTAGCAAACAGATTTGTTCAAATCGGTCGGGCCGACCGATTTGAACAAATAGATTGCCTCGTGTGTACGAGGCCTAACACCCCCATCCATCCATTCAGAAAAGGAAGGAGCTGCTAAATGACATATTTACTGGCCACTCCCCCTAATCTCCTTCCTGCAACATCCTCCGCAGCAGCCAATGGCAGGAGAAGAGGGAATCTGGTAACACTGTGGGGGGTGGGAAGCAGAAGTAAGAGGAACCTGGACAGGAGAGGGTAGCATTTTCTAGAACCATTAACATTTATTTTTCTCCTGCAGCGGCTGAATGCGGGAGGTAAGGAGGGGAAGAAAAGACTACAATCAGCTGATGCAGGAGGAAAATGCAAATGAATTGTTTTGGTAAATGCCACACTGCCACACCTGCTGTCCAGGTGTGACAGGAAAGCTGCACCAGCTCTCTGAAGCTATACTTCTGGACTCGTCTGAAAAATTTGTCCAGGTTACAGGTCGACTGAAACCTGGACACATGCTTGAAAACCTGGATTGTCTAGGTGAATCCCAGACAGGTCTCCCCAGCTCCTGTGAAAGTGGGAGTTTTGGTTCCACAACAGGGGAAAGGTGTCAGGCCCACTTTGCAGCTCATAGCTGGCCTCCAGCCTCCACTCACCACATCCTGGGCTTTGGCACTGAAGGTTTCCCAGGGCCAGGTCTTCCTCAGCACATCTGTCTCCAGCAGGGACACCTTCACACTAGCCCTATACAACAGAGTGATGTCCGTGTGCAGAGCAGAAAAATGTTCTCTGGGAAAGAGGCATGGCCATCAAAGTTCCCAGCCCGCTGCTGCCCAGGAAGTGGAGAGTGGGGCGTGATAGTCATCGGGGAGGCTGGGATGAACAATGGGGAGAGCAGCACTTTAGTGCAGGCTAGTGGGATACCTGGGGAATTCCCACTACAGAAACCCCCAGAATTCCTTAGTCCAGGCTGGAAAATGTGGAGGGGGGAGCAATTACAGGAACGATGCCTTGTGCCTCTCCCTGCAGCAGCTAAAAGCTGGCAGGAGAGGAGACAGACACAGGGCATTGTTCCTGTGATTGCTCCCTTTCCCTGTCTTGTTCACAACTGGCTTTCCCTACTGTTCGGGCCCCCTGTGTGCCTGTTCCCCCTACAGGAGGACCGGTGCTAGCCCACTATAGTCAGCCATGAGCAACAGCAATCAGCACACAAGAATGCCCTCCTCTCTCTCCAGTCGACGTGATGAGCTAGGATCTCATGGAGACTTTGTAGCCAACAGTCCTACACCGGTCCTGTGCCCTGGGACTCCTCTGAACACCGACACCAGGAGACTTGGGGGGATGAGGAGGAGAAAGAGGTGAGGCAAGAGTTTGCTGCGCCCTAGGTGGCACTGCCTCCTAGGCGGCTGCCTAATTTGCCTGGCGGTAGTACCATCCCTGCCTGCAGCTGCTGCTACTACCAAATCCCCAGTCATTTTGATAGGTAGAACATTCTTGGTATTAGTGGAGCTTTCTTGCCTCATTTTGCCCCCTGCACATTCCTATTGGCCAGTAAGGCATCCCATTATAGTGATGAACCAAGAGCAATGTGTGGAGGATGTGATGGAGCTTCAAGAATGATTACTAAGAAGTGTCAGAGCTTTGCTGATCAAAATGCCCCCAATTATTTTATTTATGAGACCCAGAATAAGTATTCGAGAGTGTAATACAATTAACAGTTGTTCCAAGATAAGAAGATGCTATTCAGTACACTTATTGATAACTGTACAAAACAAAACAATGCATTTGGTTTCCTGTTGTTTATCCAATAGGAATTGCAGTACTGTTTCCTGACCTTGAGACTACTGGAACAGAAGTGAGGGGAATGAAATTCTGGATATTTTTTCACATTTTCTTCTGAGAAATCCTCACTTCCTGTTCTTCTGTCTGTAACTCCACACATTAATGCAAGGCTTTCTCCCTGGTGTAGAGAAAGCCTCTTGAGGGGGGAGGGGGCGAGCAGGAGTGTCAGGATGCCCACTAACACACAGCTCTTTTCTCTATCTGCAAAGTAGAGAGTGTCCTGACACTCCTGCTCGCCCCCTCCCCCTCAAGAGGCTTTCTCTACACTAGGGAGAAAGTCTTGCATTACTGTGTGTAGTTACAGACAGAAGAACAGGAAGTGAGGATTTCTCAGAAGAAAGAAGGACATTTAAAAGAAAAATGGAAGTATGAGGTAAGTGGAGGAGGACTACACTAAGGTAAAGGAAGCTATTTAGGAAAAAAATAATTACCTTTACAACCCCGTTAAAAAAATGACTATAGATTCCCTATAATGTGTATTTGCATGGTCAGGTCAATGCAAGAGGACAAGTCCTCTTTGATTTCAGCATCCCTTTTCCCAAGAGGTAAAGATCTATACATATCTGAAAGTACGTAGAAGAAATTTATTATAATAATCTTTCTAGACTAAGAATAATTTACTACTCGCCCATCCAATAAATAACAGCCTGGAAGCTCTGTATCTTCTGAACCCCAATAATACAATGAAGAGCTTAGACACAAATCATTAATTCAGCCCACAAAAATCCCTTTTGTTTATGTTTGACTAATGAATGGACTTAAAATGTATGTAGCTCTATCGGTAGGGCTATCGATAAGATGATCTCCAGTCTTTCATTATGTGTTAGGTGGTAGGAAGGAATACACAGCATTGAATATAATATCCAATATCTTATATCTTGTCCTATGCTGCTCTGTTTTCCAAGACTGAAAAAACAAACAAACAAACAATAAATCCATTGTTCTGTTTTATGTCTATATTTATTCAACAATAAAAATCCCACATGTGTGAAGGCAAAAAATTATGTATTAAAGTAAAACAACATCCAAAACTTTTTAGAGTAGAGGAGTGCAAGAACTTTTGCAAGCTTCCTTTAGTAGAGTACAAGAAATTTCATTATTAACCAATTGCCGACCAGCCGATGTCATTATACTGTGGCAGTAGCTGTACGTCAGCCGTTGTAAGCGATTTAATAGGCGTGTGCGCCCCTGGCGCGTCTACAGAGCCAATGCACATGGCCAGTGGCCGCGAACGATCCACAAAGAGCCAGAACGGGGATCTGTTTGTTTACATTGACAGGGGAGTAGAGAGAGATTGTCTGTTCCTTGTGATCAGAAACAGCGATCTCCCTCCTCCTCCAGTCAGCCCCCCCCCACAGTTAGAAACACCTCCCAAGGAACACGTAACTCCTTGATCACCCCCTAGTGTTAACCCCTTCTCTGCCAGTGTCATTTACACAGTAATCAGTGGATATTTTTAGCTCTGATCGCTGTATAAATGTCACTGGTCCCAAAAAAAGTGTCCGATCTGTCTGACGCAGTGTCGCAGTCCCACTAAAATTTGCTGATCACTAGTAAAAAAAAATAAAACATAATAAAAATGCCATAAATATATCCCCAATTTTGTAGACGCTATAACTTTGGCGCAAACCAATCAATATACTCTTAGTCGAAAAAATACATATTGGCCTAAACTTTTTCAAAATTTATAGCACAAAAAATAAAAGAGGTAATCAAATACCGGCAAAAGAAAGCTCTATTTGTTGGAAAAAAAATACATCAATTGGGTTTGGGTACAGCGTTGCATGATTGCGCAATTGTCAGTTAAAGCGACGCAGTGGCCTGCTCATTAAGGGGGTAAATCCTTCTGCAGCTGAAGTGGTTAATATCTTTTGATCTAATATTCTTTGATTACCCATATGGTTTGGCCTTTTTTCATTTTCTTTTTGTTAACCACATATATATTTTATGCGGTTATTTGCAGTTTACAAGTGGTTTACCGGGGTTATGGTTCCATATAGAGCAGGGGTCTCAAAAGACCGGCCCGCGGGCCATTTGCGGCCCGCGGACCGGTTTTAAATGGCCCGCAGGCAGTGCTGATTGTGTCCTGATGTGCTCCCATGTGCCCTGATTGTGCCCTCATGTGCCCCCATGTGCCCTGATGTGCCCTGATGTGCTCTCATGTGCCCTGATTGTGCCCTCATTGTGCCCTCATGTGCCCTGATTGTGTCCTGATGTGCTCCCATGTGCCCTGATGTGCTCTCATGTGCCCTGGTGTGCCCTGATGTGCTCTTATGTGCCCTGATTGTGCCCTGATGGGCTCTGATTGTGCCCCATATACCCTCATGTGCCCTCATGTGCCCCATGTACCCTCATGTGCCTCATGTACCCTGATGTGCTGGGCTCTGTACATCAGGGTACCCTGTGCCCTGTACCCTGATGTGCCATGTGCCCTGTCCTGATGTGCTGTGCCCTGATGTGCGCTCATGTGCCCCATGTTCCCTGATTGTGCCCCGATGTGCTGCCATGTGCCCTGATGTGCCCCATGTGCCCTGATTGTGCCCTGATGTGCTCTCATGTGCCCTGATTGTGCCCTGGTGTGCTCGTATGTGCCCTGATATGCCCCATGTGCCCTGATGTGCTCGGATTGTGCCCCATGTGGCCTGTTGTGGCCCATGTACCCTGATGTGCCATGGGGCACATGAGAGCACACCAGGGCACAATCAGGGAACATGGAGCACATCAGGGAACATGGGGCACATGAGAGCACATCAGGGCACATGGGGCACAGCACATCACATGGCACATCAGGGTACAGGACATGGCACATCAGGGCACAGCACATCAGGACAGAGCACATGGCACATCAGGGTACAGGGCACATGAAACAGCACATCTGGGTACAAAGCCCAGCACATTAGGGTACATGGGGTACCCTGATGTGCTGGGCTTTGTACCCTGATGTGCTGTTTCATGTGCCCTGTCCTGTACCCTGATGTGCCATGTGCCCGGTCCTGATGTGCTGTGCCCTGATGTGCCCTCATGTGCCCTGATTGTGTCCTGATGTGCTCCCATGTGCCCTGATGTGCTCTCATGTGCCCTGGTGTGCCCTGATGTGCTCTTATGTGCCCTGATTGTGCCCTGATGGGCTCTGATTGTGCCCCATATACCCTCATGTGCCCTCATGTGCCCCATGTACCCTCATGTGCCTCATGTACCCTGATGTGCTGGGCTCTGTACATCAGGGTACCCTGTGCCCTGTACCCTGATGTGCCATGTGCCCGGTCCTGATGTGCTGTGCCCTGATGTGCCCTCATGTGCCCTGATTGTGTCCTGATGTGCTCCCATGTGCCCTGATGTGCTCTCATGTGCCCTGGTGTGCCCTGATGTGCTCTTATGTGCCCTGATTGTGCCCTGATGGGCTCTGATTGTGCCCCATATACCCTCATGTGCCCTCATGTGCCCCATGTACCCTCATGTGCCTCATGTACCCTGATCTGCTGGGCTCTGTACATCAGGGTACCCTGTGCCCTGTACCCTGATGTGCCATGTGCCCTGTCCTGATGTGCTGTGCCCTGATGTGCGCTCATGTGCCCCATGTTCCCTGATTGTGCCCCGATGTGCTGCCATGTGCCCTGATGTGCCCCATGTGCCCTGATTGTGCCCTGATGTGCTCTCATGTGCCCTGATTGTGCCCTGGTGTGCTCGTATGTGCCCTGATATGCCCCATGTGCCCCGATGTGCTCGGATTGTGCCCCATGTGGCCTGTTGTGGCCCATGTACCCTGATGTGCCATGGGGCACATGAGAGCACACCAGGGCACACTCAGGGAACATGGAGCACACCAGGGAACATGGGGCACATGAGAGCACATCAGGGCACATGGGGCACAGCACATCACATGGCACACAGGACAGAGCACATGGCACATCAGGGTACAGGGCACATGAAACAGAACATCTGGGTACAAAGCCCAGCACATTAGGGTACATGGGGTACCCTGATGTGCTGGGCTTTGTACCCTGATGTGCTGTTTCATGTGCCCTGTCCTGTACCCTGATGTGCCATGTGCCCGGTCCTGATGTGCTGTGCCCTGATGTGCTCTCATGTGCCCCATGTGCCCTGGTGTGCTCGTATGTGCCCTGATATGCCCCATGTGCCCTGGTGTGCTTGTGTGTCCTGATTGTGCCCTGATTTGCTCTGATTGTGTCCCATGTACCCTGATGTGCCATGTGCCCCATGTACCCTGATGTGTCATGTGCCCTGTCCTGATGTGCTGTGCCCTGATGTGCCATGTCCTGTACCGTGATGTGCCATGTGCTGTACCCTGATGGTGAGTGGTCAGTGTGCAGTGTAGTGGTCAGTGTGCGGAAGTAGGCGTGATACATTTAAATGAAGCGTGACCCCATGCAAATGATGGCCTGAGCTTCAGACAAGTACTTAAAATGAACTGCGCATGCGTCGTACCTTGGACGCATCCCAGTGCGCATTCTCACAATCACGTCGAAACAACTGGCTAAGATACGTTGAATCACTGCCTACGACGTGAACGTAAGCTACGCCCAGCCCTATTCACGTACAACGTAAGCTACGTAAAACTCGACGGCGTTCCATCCCTGGTCCATACCTTTGCATTAGTTGCGCCTCCAATATGGGAAATAACTTTACGCTGAACGTAACCCTTACGCAAATCGATTAAAAAATGCACCGGGCGCAAGTACGTTTGTGAATCGGCGTATCTCCCTCATTTGTATATTTGCATCGAAAATCAATGTGAGTGCCTAATGCGTCCAGCGTAACTATGCGCCCACTAAAAGCCGGCGTAGGCAAGTAACGTCGGTCGGATGAAGCCTATTTTTCGACATATCTAGCTTTGTGGGTCGGCGCACAGATACGACGGCACACATTTGTACTTACGTCGGCGTATCTGGAGATACGTCAGCGTAAGTGCTTTGTAAATCCGGCTATATATATATATATTACCATTTCAGGACTGTTAATCTGTTTTTAAGAGCTGCACTTTTGTCGTTTTTTATTATTATTTATGTTGTCCAGCATTTCAGTGCTAGCTGCTATTTCTCAAATTATTATTTGTCACTGTAACTCAATTTTCTAACGTTGTAAGCTGTTTTTGTTTTTTTACTCCCACCACCATGCTTGACTGTAGGCAAGACACACTTGTCTTTGTACTCCTCGCCTGGTTGCCGCCACACACACTTGACACCATCTGAACCAAATACAGTAAGTTTATCTCGGTCTCATCAGACGACAGGACATGGTTCCTATAATCCATGTCCTTGGCCTGCTTGTATTCAGCAGACTGTTTGCGGGCTTTCTTGTGCATTATCTTTGGAAGAGGCTTCCTTCTTGGACAACAGCCATGCAGACAAATTTGATGCAGTGTGCAGCGTATGGTCTAAGCACTGACAAGCTGACCTCCCACCCCTTCAACCTCTGCAACAATGCTGTGAGCACTCATATGTCTATTTCCCAAAGACAACCTCAGGATATGATGCTGAGCACGTGCAATCAACTTCTTTGGTCAACCATGGCGAGGCCTTTTCTGAGTGGAATCTATCCTGTTAAACTCCTGTATGGTTTTGGCCACTGTGCTGCAGCTCCGTTTCAGGGTCTTTGCAATCTTCTTATAGCCTAAGCCATCTTTATGTAGAGCAACAATAATTGTTTTCAGATTCTCAGAGAGTTCTTTGCCATGAGGTGCATTAATCTATCTATTGGTGATAGAGGGGTGGCAGGAGAGAGGGGGCGGCGCCCGTGCACCCTTATGGACACACCGCCACTGTAAGTATCTGTAAAGACAGTGTAGACCAGGGGTGCCCAACCTTTTGAAGAGCGAGGGCCACTTAAGTGACTTGGTAACCGGTTGCGGGCCACAATGAGCAGATCGGATGGATGGCATGTTCGTGTCTGCTCTGCATATGCAGAGTGGATATGGACACAGCCCACAGTACTTTTTAACGGATCATATTGGAGGTAGAACGCAAGTCGGTTTATGTCTCCCACTACTTAGAGGTTAATAGAGGGTCCAATTGGTCGGACTGTTGGACTGACTGTGTGAAAGAGGAACAGGGCTGCTCTCACACTGATGCGCTGAGGTTTACCCGCACCTTGGGTGCAACGCAGTGTACCTTTGGCTTTCCTATACTTTGTAATAGACTTATATTCTGCAGGTTTGGTGCACTTTCAGAAAGCTCACTAAACTCGCAGGTAATAACAGAAGTCTATGGCTCAGAGCAGGTAACCCACAAGTAAACTGCTCTGCACCTGTGGATCAGTTTGAAAGCAGCCCAGTAACCACTGCAAAAAATATATGCCCATAAACCCTGTGATTTTAGTAATACACTGACCTTTATTAACAGTATTCTATTCTATTCCATCCCAGAGCAGGAGGTCGCGGGCCACATCAGAGGGCTCCGCGGGCCACATGTGGCCCCCGGGCCACTGGTTGGGCACCCCTGGTGTAGACCATTCGATTATAAATGGTCGGATAGCGTTCAAAAATGTCTTGCACCATAAGGTGCACCCTGTGACGTCCGGAGATCCAGATGCCAATGTCAGCCCTGCAAAAAAAGAAGGCTGAGCCTGTACAGAGAACATTCTTTTATCATTGACATCAGATGGTGGTGGAGAGGATCCAGGCTGAAGAAGAATCTCCAGGCCAGAATACCCTATGGTGGGAGACATTTTTAAATGGTCCACATGTCTGTACAGATACTTATCTCACCGTTACTAACTCCCTGAAGAAGGAATTGATATTCTGAAACGTGTTGGCAGTTTAGTGCATGTTGTGGTAATGCCTCACTCACCATGAGGTCAAACACATTTATGCAATCCTATGCATCAATGTTGTGTTTATTATTAGTGTTATAGTTGCCAAGCCAGTCATGCTATGGTTTTGTCCTTTTTAACACTATTGTAGCCATGAAATTTGTATTATTACTTTGTAATATATATCTTTCTCTTATGGTTTTTTTGTACATTTTGTAATCCCATTTTGGGGGCTTTTTCTCTGTCTTAAACACTTACTTGAGCCCGATCTTGATCCAGCACTGGGCCCATCTGCAACAGTGCTGCTTTTCACTCCCCCCTTCTCACAGGAAGCTCAGCAGCAATGGGAGCCATTCATGTGAGCAGAGAGCAAGGGGGCAGAGTTAAGCCGCACTGTGTGTGTCAATAGGCTCACACAGTGTGGCTAGGGGTTGAGCCTACACAAGTGCAACCATAACAAGTATCTTGCTATGGGAACACTGAAGAAAGAGCGAAGCCAAGACTACCGGTGGGGGACCCCAGAGGAGGAGGATCAGGGCTTCTCTGCACAAAACCGTTGCAAAAATAATACAAAATTAAACCTCTACAACCACTTCAGAAACAATTGTAAGTATATGTAAGTAAGATACATTTTAATCATATATTTTAATGTTAAATGAAAGGCAGTACGATTTGCATTAGATACATGCCAGGTTCTTTCAGTATCTGCCTACTAAACCTTTTAAAAACATTACTATAGATTTATAAAAAAAATTGCAATAAAAAGAAAATGTTTTCCTTTGTTGACAGGTGTTGTCAGGCATCAGGGACATATTGCAATTATTCCCGAGCCAATTTTATTGTGTCTCTTTTTATGAATCCAAGTCTACATGACCGCCCATTTTCATACATTTCAAATACTATAAATAAGTTCATTACCTCTGTAAAATGTTAACTTTGACATGTTTTCTCCCGAAAAAAGAAAATGATGAAATGGTTAGTCTGCTGACCTGAGAAATCTCAGTGCCCTAGGCATAATGTATTTTGTATTTTGAATACTGCTTGTCACAACAGCAATGAACTTGAAAAGCCCAAGATTTCAATAATGGATGATAAAAATTGAATTTATAATCCTGAAAAAGGGATTTTATGCAATTGTGAATCATTACTAAATGTTAGGGATATTTCTAGGGACAAACCTTTAAAGCCCAGAACCATGTCTAGAAGTGAACCCTCCTTTTCAAATATGGAAAGAAGGCAGAAGAGGGGATTCTATAGTTATTAATATGTATGTAAACCCAAAATGTATTTTCTTTGTATGTCTGGCCTCCCCGTATAAAGTTTTTTTTATTTGAGGTACTTTTTTTATTATCATTAATTGTACCATACAATTAACATAAGATATCATGTACACCGATCAGCCATAACATTATAACCATCCAATATAACTTGTTGAGGCATCTGAAGGTATTTGCCACCAAGCATCTCCTTTAAGTCCTTTAAGTTGCAAGACGGGTCCCTGGGAATGAGAGTGAACCTCAACTGCGGTTAGCAAGGATTTTAATGCTCTTCTTTATGTGAGAATTGAGTATTAGGCCTCAGGCGTCACTCCACACAAACAGGAGTTTGGCGGTTCTCTACATCATCTCTCTCTCACACAAAGAAAGGCATTGAGCTACTAAGCTTGGACGCATTACAACATAGCTATCAGCATTACATTGCGTCGTGCATTAGGCCACTAAAGCAGAAGGTATGAAATACGTCAAATAAAACAATAATATAATCCGAGCTAAGGTGAAGTGTAAAAAGCTGCTGCCTCCCTGTAGGAACTCAGTGAAGAGACCTATGTAGTAAATGGAATAAGAAGAGGGTAGGTGGCGCTGCTGTTGCAGTGAGGGGGTCGGGTGAGATGAGTATGGATTCCCAGAAGCAAGTGTATCTATGTCGGGTAACCTATAGTAGGGCCAGATCCAATAATGGGTGGACTCCCTATAATAATAACACACAATAATAAAAGTATTGTGTGTTAAGGTTACCCTAATACTGGTAAGAGATATGCCAAAAGGGTATCTGTGCCTAGACCACCAACACAATCCATCCACCTCTGGCAGTTTAACCACCAGAATATCATCGAGTAATGAGACTTGTTGTATAATTGTCTCTAGAATTGATGTATGATCTTTCCCATATACATTGACCCATTTCAAATTGATTGAGGATTTTCCCATTTGTTTTATTTTATATATTTGGATCACTTATTAGTTCATTATGATTACATATGTTCATTTTTAATCAATCACTTGGGAGGTAACAGGATACAGGAGCTTATACCATACCTCTATGCACATATAGGTTCTCTATTATATTCTTGCCTAACATTATTTATCACACACGGGTATCAACACATCCAGCAACCTGCTGGACTGCACAGGATCCTGACAATATATATAGAAGCACATACATATACATTAATAAATGTATTTTTATACATGGTACCTGGAAACCAACGGAGGTTGGTGGTCTAGGCACAGATACCCTTTTGGCATATCTCTTACCAGTATTAGGGTAACCTTAACACACAATACTTTTATTCTTGTGTGTTATTATTATAGGGAGACCACCCATTATTGGATATGGCCCTACTATAGGTTACCCGACATAGATATACTTGCTTCTAGGAATCCATACTCATCTCACCCAGCCCCCTCACCGCAACAGCAGCGCCACCTACCCTCTTCTTGTTCCATGAAATACGTCAACCCTTAGCATAGAAAAGTTTAGGCAAACATGTTCCGCAACTTAGGGCATAGGCCCATAAACAGGTAGCACTTATGTCAAGCACGTACAGTAGTAAATATGCGTTGTTGAGATAACTAATAATTACATATGAGAGGCAATTATAGCTCAGGTACTTTGAGATTACACGTAGTAAATAGGTGTTGTATAGACAACTAATAGTTGCATCTGGGAGGCAATATAGCACAGGTACTTTGAGAGTACACTTAGTAAATAGGAGTTGTAGCAACAACTAATAGTTGCATCTGGGAGGCAATTATAGCACAGGTACTTTGAGAGTACACATAGTAAATAGGAGTTGTAGAGACAACTAATAGTTGCATCTGGGAGGCAATTATAGCACAGGTACTTTGAGAGTACACGTAATAATTAGGAGTTGTAGCGACAACTAATAGTTGCTTGAAAGAGGCAAATATAGCTCAGTTAATAATATTTGCATATGAAAATCAATTATTGCTGAGGAAATAATAGAGTAAATGTCCCTTTAAGATATTCCTTAGCAAAGATCCATAGGCACAACAGTCTATCTCAAGCAGTATGTTAATAGCCAAAAGCCATAATAAATAACAGCAATTGTTTTAGGTGAAAAGTATGCAGCAGATCTTTCTGTAGAACTACAAGTGACACAATGGCTACGTATCTGTTTGCAGGGCTTCAGTGTTTAGCAGCAAGAGACTCTGTAGTGTAGGGCATCAGCATGGAAGAACTCCCAGGTTGTCCGCAGCGATGGCAGGCTGGACGCAGTGAAAGTCTGTTGCTAGCTGGCCATAATGTTGCCTGTATTGTAGCGTGGCTGGAACGACTGACAATATTAGAATGGGGATTTGTTGTATAATGAATGCCTTTATAGGCAAGTGACCAGGTGCAGTGCATTGCACTGAATTCAAGAAAACTGCCGTGAGTAGCGGTGCACTTCCGCGTTCCAGGCTGGAACGCACACGGCGCCAGGTGATGATGTCATCGCACGAGCGCCGTATGCGTTCCAGCACGGAACGCATTACGGCGCTGAAAGCGCCTGCTAACAGAGAACAGGCGGCGTGACGGCGCCTGTTACAGCCCCCTATGTTTCAAACTGTTTTTCCAGCACATCCCACAGATGCTCGATTGGATTGAGATCTGGAGAATTTAGAGGCCAAGTCAATGCCTCAAACCATTTCTAGAATTCATCAGATCAGGCCACCTTCTTCAGTTATCCTGTGGTACAGTTCTGTTGCTTACATGCCCATTATTGGCACTTTTGGCTTTGGACACAGGTCAGCATGAGGACTTTGACCGGTCTGTGGCTAAGCACAACAAACTGCAATGCACTGTGTGTTCTGACACCTTTCTATTGGAACCGGCATTAACTTTTTCAGCAATTTGAGCTACAATAGCTCTTCTACTTGACTAAACTACATGGGCCAGCCTTCATTCCCTAAGTGCATGAATGAATGAAAAACTTATATAGCACGGCACATGCAAACTAAATCCCCTCTGGGCGCTCGTTGTTCCTGTCTCTCTTGACATCAAAAGAGCAGAGTTTTTATCTGTCTTCTGAAGGTCAGGTGGTTTTCCTCCAACCGAATGCTGGTTGGTAAAGCGTTCCATAGTCTAGGACTAGGGTTGTTCCGATACCACTTTTTTAGGACCGAGTACAAGTACCGATACTTTTTTTCAAGTATTCGCCGATACCGAATACCGATACTTTTTTTTAAATGTGGCCCCAAATGCAGCCATGTCCCCCACATATGCAGCCATGTCCCCCACATATGCAGCCATGTCCCCCACAAATGCAGCCATGTCTCCCACATATGCAGCCATGTCCCCCCAGCCATGTCCCCCACATATGCAGCCATGTTCCTCCAGCCATGTCCCCCCCATATGCAGCCCTGTCCCTCCAGCCATGCCCCCCACATATGCAGCCATGTCCCTCCAGCCATGTCCCCCACATATGCAGCCATGTCCCCGCAGCCATGTCCCCCACATATGCAGCCATGTCCCCGCAGCCATGTCCCCCACATATGCAGCCATGTCCCCGTAGCCATGTCCCCCACATATGCAGCCATGTCCCTCCAGCCATGTCCCCCACATATGCAGCCATGTCCCTCCAGCCATGTCCCCCACATATGCAGCCATGTCCCTCCAGCCATGTCCCCCACATATGCAGCCATGTCCCTCCAGCCATGTCCCCCACATATGCAGCCATTTCCCCCCAGCCATGTCCCCCACATATGCAACCATGTCCCTCCAGCCATGTCCCCCACATATGCAGCCATTTCCCCCCAGCCATGTCCCCCACATATGCAGCCATGTCCCCCACATATGCAGCCATGTCCCCCACATATGCAGCCATGTCCCTCCAGCCTGGTCCCCCACAAATGCAGCCGTGTCCCTCCAGCCATGTCACCCACATATGCAGCCATATCCCCCCAGCCATGTCCCCCACATATGCAGCCATGTCCCGGCAGCCATGTCCCTCCAGCCATGTCCCTCCAGCCATGTCCCTCTAGCCATGTCCCTCCAGCCATGTCCCTCCAGCCATGTCCCCCATACCTAGCCGCCGAAAGCCGCCACCGCCGCACGGAGAACATCACAGCATTCATTTGAATAGCTGTTTTGCCCGCGCTTATAGACACTCCCCCTTGCTCAGGATTGGACAGATCACGATCACCCATCCAATCCCGAGCAAGGGGGAGTGTCTATTTAAATGAAAGCTGTGATGTTCCCGCACGCTGTTTAACCCATGCGGCCGCGGCTTTCGATGCGGCGGCTTTCGATATGGCGACGGCGGCAGCGGCGGGGGGGAAGTATTCTATTTAGGCATCGGGGGTATTTGCGGTAGTACAAGTACTCCCGCCAATACTCGGATCGGTCCCGATACCGATACTGGTATCGGTATCGGGACAACCCTATCTAGGACCCTGGAATGCAAACCTTCTTTCTCCTTTGGACTTGTATCTGGCTTTGGGTACTTTGACCAGATTTTGGTCGGTGGATCGCAGAACGCGATTGGAATTGTGGGCTTCTACCTTTTCGCATAGATATTGCGGAGCTTTCCCATGGATGCACTTATGAGTCAGACAGAGTGCTTTAAAAGCAATTCTGTCTTTTACTGGCATGGGTCAATGACCCATGACCATGTCGTTTTCTTTACTTGGGCCACTATTGGTAGGTCTTGGCCATTGCAGACCAGGAGCATCCCATTACAATTTGTCTGGCTGATCAAAAAAGAATGATCTATCTATGGCCAGCTTTAATTTTTGCATGAAGACAGGTACTTTTCTTTTGTGTCTCTATTAGAAATTCAACCTGCAGATGTTCAATTGACCAGTGGCTGAACAGTTGTAATGAGCAAGAATAGGCCTTACTGTAGAGATTTAGGGCCCAGCACATGTTTGATCAAAAATGAAAAAGCCTAAGCCTGTAGAAGACACAGCTAAGGGAGGCCCAGAATGGAGAGACAAGAAATACAAAGTAATGAAGGGCCGGGCACGACGAGGTGGAGAGGAGAGGCAACAAATGGGTTTAATTATGGTGGAAGAGAGGAGGAGGCTGGAGGTTAAAATGAACTAAGGGGAAAGAGCGGTATAAGAGAAGGGGGCGGGAACTTCCGGGATCACTTTGAGGAGTTGAGACAGAGAGAGAAAGCTTTCCCCACCCACCCTCCCTGTTGGGTTGTGTTTTGTGTGTGGTTTTGTTTTTTCTTCTCTTGTAGGATGAATGGATTCGGGTCGTCATAGCAGCTGTGAAAAGGCGGTGTCTTTGGTCTTTGACGGTGGCAGAAAACAGATGTCATGAAAATGGAAGTGGTGGGGGGCTCATCGGTGGTATGTGCCCCTCTGATGTATTCCAGTGGAACGGTGTCTGCTGGAATACGGTTATGGTTGCACTGTGGGAGGAGGTTGTCTCCGAGCTGTGGATATGGCTGGAGGCCTGGTATGGTAAAAATTAGGGTTGTCCTGATACTTGTACTCCCGCAAATAGCCCCGATACCTAAATAGAATAATCCCCCCGCCGCCGCTGCAAAGCCGCCGCCGCATACCGCATACCGCTGCGTTAATCCCTGTGAAATACAGCGCGCATTACAAGCTTTCGTTTGTATACTTGTAATGCCCGCCTTGCCATGTATAGACACTCCCCTTCTCGGGATTGGACGGATCTGTCCAATCCGGAGCAAGGGGGAGTGTCTATGCACGTCATTTTGCGCAATGCACGTCAGGAAGTTTTTGGGACGGCGCATGCGCAGTACGTTCGGCGCGTGAACATGCCTAATTTAAATGCTCTACGCCCCCTACCCGGCTCATTTAAATTACGCGGGCTTGCGCCAGGGGATTTTCGCTACGCCGCCGCAACTTTACAGGTAAGTGCTTTGAGAAAAAAGCACTTGCTCTAGTACGTTGCGGCGGCGTAGTGTAAATGCCTAACGCTACACTGCCTCTTTGAGAATCTGGCCCACTGTCTTTAGTGCTATTTTAATATAAATGTATTATATCCCCCCCCCCACCCTTAATGTAGCTTTATTCTGACTCCCAGTTAAAATATCCCATATATCCTACTTCTAAATATATATATCTTATCCTACAATCCACTAGGTTATCTATTTTCATTTACATTTATAAGAGTTACTTTCCAGAATGATTACGCCTTTTTCTACTATACTATTGTACATGTTCTGTTAATGGAATCTCTATTTCTATTATATTATTATATATGCTCTGTTAATAGAATTCTGTTGATAATTATAAAATTCAATAAAATATTTGAAACACAAGAAAATCAGATGAACGTACTTAACACAAATATTTTCAAAAGAGAAATAGCCAGAATAAGTGACAGCAGATACAGGGAACTTGTATCAAGCTATCTGCCTATGACAAGGAACTCTGTCATGCATAATATTATAATTATTTAGGTACTTATATAGCGCCGTCAATTTACACCGCGCTTTACATATACATTGTACATTCACATCGGTCTCTACCTTCAAGGAGCTTACAATCTAAGGTCCCTAACTCACATTCATATACTAGGACCAATTTTAGACAGAAGACAATTAACCTATCAGCATGGCTTTGCATACCCCTGTTAGTATGCTGTATGCATTATCATTTCATCCTGCATTCAAACAGTAAACCTAAAGCTACATATTGCTCTTTGTCTGATCATTTGACTGTTGTCTCTACATAACATTTAATTCTTCTTTATGGGAACAATATTTATTTGGACTTTTATATAACTGACAAAGCCGCTTTAAGAAAAACTTCAGGTCACTTTCTGAAAATCTGCACATTTGAATGCCTTCTTAATATGTGCAGCTCATTCATCTGGAATATAAAGATTGGAAGTAAGGGTTGTAGCCAGAGATTCTCATCTTTCATTTATGTAAATGTACAGTGGATATACATATCCAGAGATAGCCATTGCAAAACATTCTAGCAAAGGGCATTATTCATAGAAATGTTTCCATCCATGCTATGAAATGGAGATAAATGATGTGGAACACCAATATAGGACACATTTATGTCGACCTAGACCATGAAAAATGCAAATTTATAACTGGTTTATACATTACAGTTCACTTTAACCCTCTCATGACCAGGACTCCATTTGGGAGTAAAATGGTGCTGAGCAAAACAATTTAACTGTTCTTAAAAAGAAAATAATTATTTGGACAGTTTCAAAGTGCTTCCATGCAGTGTAGACTTTCTAATGTCTAAACCACTTGACAATAAGGACAATGTTTTTTTTTTTAGGCCGAAGCAGTATTTTTTAAATACATTGACATCCCCTGTCATGCAAAGAAAGAGCCACTGCCGAGGCTGGCCAATTTGTAATTTTCTTTCCATTCAACAATTTGAACAAAATAAATTGATTTGATTCCCCCACCCACACACTCAATGTAAATGGTGGAATCCCTACAGCTAAGGTATCAAATTCTGACAGTTGAGAGATTTCCCCACTGTCAAAATACACTGATCAGCACCACTGACTAAAGTCGGCAGTGTTGATTAAGAGAAGTTTTCCCAACAGGCTGGTTGTACACAAGTTGTCAGGTCACCTGCGGTCAGGTGACAGATGCACACCGTTGGGGTCAAGAGTGCACCGCTAAGGTAGTGCACCCTACGGCTGACTGCTGCGGACGGTACACTGGGTGGCTAAGGAAAGCAGGTCTGGAGGTGAGGATAGACTGGGCTGCAACTGGATCCAGGTCGTGGCCCCCAGAGTCCCCCAGCTCACGCTCACAGTAGGCTATAGAGGATAGAGGGGAAGCAGCAGCTCAGGATACAAGAGATAGTGAGGGGATAAGCCAAAGGTCGGGGTGACTAGCAGACAGGGATAAACAAAGGACGCACTAAAGGTCAAGGTCACAAGCAGACAGGGATAGTCGAGAACAAGCTAAGATCGGTAAAACAGAGACAGACATAGCACACGGCAAACGGCAAACTGGGCCAGATTCAGGTAGATTGGCGCATCTTTAGGCGGGTGTAGCGTATCGAATATACGCTACGCCGACGAGGCGCAGAGCGGCGAGCACACTATTCACAATGGAAATGCTCCCAACGTTGCGCCGGCGTAACGTCATTTCGTAGGCGTAAGGCAGCGTAAGTGTAAGTGGGTGTGACCTTATGCAAAGGATGGTCCGAGCGTGGTGCAATGCTTTACGCCCGGGGTATCTAAAACGGTGCATGCGCAGTGACATGGACGTACGGTTTGCGCCCCTATGCACATGCTCACAACTACGCCGGCAAAACTTCCTGGTATACGCCAGCCCACCGGCTTATGCCGAGCGCATAAATACGCCCAGCCATACGCCTGTCCGGTGCAAAAATACATCCTGCTTTTTTCCCCCCTGAAGCAAGGTACTTTTGCTGAGCGATGGCGGCAGCTGGAAATGGAGGCAAGGAATAGAGGAAGAAAAACTTCTCTAAGGAGCAGAGGGATATTATTATTGCTGGAATGGCCAAATATGATAAGTTCCTTCATGGTGCCCACAGTTCCCAGACCAGCAAGGCACGGAAGAAGGAGATTCTGGAGGAGATCACCCTTCAGGTCAATGCCATTGGGAATGAGACCAGGAAGCCCGACAATGTGGGAAAAAAAATCAATGACCTGAGACTTAAGGTCCGTGAGAAGCTGGCCCTTATGAGGAGGCATGCCAGGGGCACTGGAGGAGGACCAGCCTCATCTCTGTGCTTGACGGATGAGGAGGAGGTCATCGCCCAATGTCTGCAGCGAGAGCAGGTGGAGGGAATCGAGGGATTTGACTCCGGTGACCAGGCCTTGAGGACAGGTAAGTGTGTTTTATCTCCTATTCGGTGTGCAGCATGTGAGGGGGTGGAAGGGAACATGTGCCAATGTGACTGGTGTGTGAATGTGTGGGTGACACTTCTGCCAGTAAGGTGTGTCACCCTGGGTTATCGGGGAGAGGTGCTCCCCACGGCCGTGTGAATGTGGTATGATTGGACAGCAACATTCTTGGTGCCTTGGCGTGGTGTTGCTGCTCCCAAGTCCTGCATGGTGGACTTGGGCTAATCCAATGTGAGGTGGATACGGTGTGTGTGAGCTATGGACCACAGTGGTGTGCATGCGCGCATTGTCCGTGTGCCATGATGCCATGTTCCTTCAGCAGATGGGTGAGCCTCATTCAGGGGGGGACTGTGTGGGTCGGGGGTCACATCATCACATATGTCAATCTCCAGGCCCTTTCTCATGGCATAGTTGTGCAGCACACAACATGCACTGATGATCTGGCACACAAAGTTTGGGGAATACAACAGGGTCCCCCCGGACTTATCCATGCATTGGAAACCAGACTTCAGGAGGCCAAATGTGCGCTCCACCACTGCACGGGTACGTATGTGTGCCGCATTGTATCTTCTCTCTCCTCTGGTTTGGGGATCCCCATATGGAGTCAGGAGATGGGGCCCAAGTGCATATGCTGAGTCACCTGGAAGGGAAAAGACAGGAGGATGTTAGTCGTGCATGTGCCCCTCGTGATGTCTGCATCATGGGGTCAGACAGTCATGCCTGACACCCATGTCACTCACTAACCAGCCAGCTGTCCTTGTACACGTTCTGTTTGAATTCTGTTGGGATGTTGCTTTGATGGTATATGTAGCTGTCGTAGCTGGCCCCTGGGTGTTTGGCACGGACAGTGCCCAGAGGTGATTCAGTTTGCATGTGCTGCGCTATATAAGTTTTTCAATCACTCACTCACTCACTCATATGAGGCATTGGACATCGGCTATCACCTGTACCTTGATGGAATGCCACTGCTTACGATTGCGATATATGTGCTCTGTGGCACGGGGGGGGGGCGTAGTGCCACATGTGTGCAATTAATGGCCCCCACAGTGCGTGGGAATCCAGCAATTCTGTAGAAATCCTGCATTGCCTTCTGCCGCAGATGTTAATGGGTGGGTTTAATGATGTGGTGGGACATGCGTGTGAAGCTTGCGGGGACAACCTGCTGCACACATCTGCTCATGGTGGATGGTGACATCTCAACCACGACTCCACTTGTACGCTGGAACGAACCACTGGCAAGGAAATGGAGTGTTGCCAGTACCTTCACCAGTGGCTGCACTGCATGTGAGCGATGTGTCTTGCTGGTGATGTCATCATGCAGGACTGTGGCTATTTCCAGGATGGCATCAGGGCCGAATCTGAAGATGCGATACACCTCCGATTCACCCATGCCAAAGACGTTCATGCGCGTTCAGTATATCCTCTCCCGTGCCCTCCGACGTGCCTGTGGCCACAGTAGTAGTGCTAGGACCACGGCTGCCCCTGGCATGTTGGCATACAGATGTGTGTCCTGCAAGTGTGGTTGCTCAGCTCGTCCCTAATGGTGCTGCTGGAGCTGCTCTCCAGCTGACCTGTGCACATCTGCTGCTGAATTACCCCTGCTTTATGAGGGGTAACTTTAGGCCGGACGTACAACTTACATGCACTGCGCGTAGCCTGCGCCGGGCACGCGTACGTTTGCGAATCGCCGTATCTTCCTCATTTGCATATTTGAATAGGAAATCAATGGGAGCACCAGATGCGTCCAGCGTAAATATGCGCCCACGATACGCTGGCGTAGGAAAGTTACGTTGGTCGGAAGAAGCCTATTTCAGGCGTATCTATTTCTGTGGGTACGGCGCACAGATATGACAGCGCACATTTTGACTTACGCGGCGTATCTCGAGATACATCACGTAAGTCCTACCTGAATCTGTCCCACTGTTCATAAGCACGGCTGGCTTGCAGTGTACAGGTTAATATAGAGTTCCCTGATAGGGCTTGGGGTGGAGCCATGCTAGAGGAGAGATTACTTAAGCAGCCAGGTGAGAGTGGCGGCCTATAAGGTGAACACATGGAGGAGGTAAGCTGACAGACAAACATTACTGCATATCCATGACACAAGTTGATCTATTGATCGCCTGCCCATACATGGATTGAAATTTGCTGAAATGGTCAAATTTCGATCCATGTACGGCCAGCTTTAGAAAGAAGGAAGTCTTCAGTCAACCTAATAAAATAGTTCACAGTCCCTGGCTGAAATTGGAATTTTACCTTACAGCCACAGAAAGACATAACACCTTATGCCTCGTCCGAGAATCTGTTCATAAAAGAAACGTAATTTTCCTCGAGAGGTTCTTGTCAAGCTTGACGAGATTCTTGTCAGGCTTTACTTGCATACACACTGTCGAGACAAAAATCTCAGCGTTCTTAAACGTGGTGACGTACAACACGTACAACGGCACTATAAAGGGGAAGTTTGATTTCACTGGCGCCACACTTGGGGCTGCTTTTGCTAATCTCATGTTACCGCGTGTTAAGTAAAAGTTTGGTGAGCGACATTTCATGCTTTTCAGTCTGTTATGAATGTGCTATCTCCATTACGAACGCTACTTTTACCGAAGGTGCGCTCCCGTCTCATACTTTATTCTGAGCATGCGCGGGTTTTCTTAACATACACACGAACGTGTTTCTCGTCGTAAACCAGCCCGACGAGAACCACGGCCAGAAAATTGATACTCCCGACGAGAAAAAAGAGAGCATGTTCTTTTTTTCTCGTCGAGATCCCTTACAGTTTTCTCGATGAAAAACATACACACAACCGTTTTCTCTGCAAAAAAGCTCTGCCAGCAGTTTTCTTGATGTTTCTTGCTGAGGAAAACAGTCGTGTGTACAAGGTATTAGTGTCATCTTGCAAATAGATGCATGAGCTGCAGGCCCCGCCAAGGTACCCTGTATCCTGCAGACCCTAACTCTAAATTTGAAGAGTCTCCAGAGTAGTAGCACACGTATTCTGATGGATAGATGAAGTGCAGATGACTGGAGGGAGCCCAACCCTCCTTAAAGGTGCAGGAACATACTAGACACCAAGTACATTGCACAATGGCAGCAAAGGTGCGTGGCCTGACCAATATGTCAACAATACAAAAAAAGGTCACTGCCCCTGCCTATTAGTCAGCGGTTCTCAACCCGGGGGTCATTTGGCAATTTGCCGGGGGTCGCGAATGCTAGTCCAAACTGTAACGCTGGCCGAGACGGACCCAAAATTATTGTTCATGCCTGAGTCTGTCCGTCTCGGCCAGCAAGACATCACTTTCGGGAGAGGAAAACCGTGGGGAAGTGAGTTAACTGGAAGTGACGCCGCCGCCATCTTGGTACCCTCGTCCGCAGCAAGGCTACAGTTAGAAGTCAGCAAGCAGACATCTCTTTACACCCACCGAAGTCTTGCAGTTTACACATATTTTTTTTTTTATAAATCTTTTTTATTGCATTTTCGAACAAGAAACAACATCAAAAAACAACAAAAACAAAACAACAAACCAAAAATGTTTTTTAAAAAAAAATAACAAACATGCTATACTTACCTCCACTGTGCAGCTTGTTTTGCACAAAGTGTCTCCGAATCCTGTCTTTTGGGGTCCCTCGGCGGCTGTCTCGGCTCCTCCTGACAAAAGCTTTCTACTATCATGCAAGCGAGCGAGTGAGCATGGTGGAAAGCTTTCGCGAGCGCGCTACCGTGATACAGCGGTGGCCATAGCTGCCGACTGTATCACTCGGCCCCGCCCCCCGGCGTGCCGCATCATCCACTGTGATTGACAGCAGTGCCAGCCAATGGCACCCGCACCAGACTTTCGAGGGGTGAGGTAAGTAAAACGGTAAGTAAAACGGGGGCTCGGGGGCATCATAGGATGCATTAAGGTAAAAAAACTTTTACCTTTACAACCCCTTTAATAAATAGTGTGATAAATCTATCTTACATACAAGTTGCATAAGTACCTTAATCCATCTTGCTATCAGTTGCAATCCTCTACGCAGCAGCATTCAGACTGGGAGGGAAGCATCTGGAGTGATTAGTATTTATGGTTTATCAGTCTATTGATCCATCATTGTCTAATCATTAGAACGCAAGCTGGGTCCACCAGGGTCCACCAGTTCATAAGAGTAGTCCTTTCAGTTTTCTTTTAAAGAGGAGTTTGTCTCCCATGGTTGAGAGCAGGATCTTTCATTCTATTACTAGTGTAGGACCCACTGATAATGGAGTACTTTGATGCAGTAAGTGGGCTTAGCACTATATGACCATATAGTGTGACCAAATCCCCATATTTTTAAAATATGTTTAGGTGTTTTTAAAGCGGAGGTCCACCTCCAGCAGCTACAAATACTGCAGCTGCTGACTGCATTTACCTGTCCAGCGCGCCCGTGATGTCGGCAGCTGAGGCTGAGAAATCGATCGTCTCTCAGCTACCCCCGCCGCCATCCTCGGTGAGAGAATCAGGAAGTGAAGTGTTGCGTCACTGCCCGGTTCCCTACTGCGCACGCACGGTCTCCATGGCGGGCCCCACTGGTCCTTGCTGTCTCCTGGGACCAGTGTGTTTCCCAGAAGACAGCGGGGGGTGACGTGAAGGGGCGTGACTCCCGCGGCAGTCTTTTCCCAGAAGTGGGTGTAAATACCTGTATTATACAGGTATATGCACCCCCTCCTCCCTAAAAGGTGCCAAATGTGACATGTGTGGACCTCTGCTTTAAATAGCCTTGCAGGATTTAAATGTCGTTTTTTTATGTGTGCGCTGTAATCTATTTTGAACACTAATAAAGGACCCTCAGCCTAGGTTCGCACTAGGAGGGCGGGATTGAAATTGTGCGAGTTCAACTGAACTTACGCGCTATGTAACGGTAACCAGCTTTTGGGAACCGGTGTAGCGCCGCAAAGTCAGCGTTGCACCGATTCAGATGATGCCATTGCTGGCAACAGCTGGCGATTTGACATGTCAAATTACATGTCAGAACGGACCAATGTGATCGTGGGCTCAAACCTATTTGTGTCTCAGACCATAATTATACAGACAGGTGGTTATACTATGCAGTTTACTTTAACTCTCCCACGATAAGGAGTATTTTGTGCCCTCATCAGAATTATGCTTATCAACACACTTTTCTAAACAGTTTAATTTTTATTTTTCCACATTTATATTATTATTATTGTCAGTATTATTACTTGGACAGCTACCAAATGCATCCATGCAGTGTAGAGGTTAATCTTTCTGCTACTTGACAGTATAAGGGAAAGAGTGATAGATTTTTTTTTTGGACAAAGCAGTATTTTTACTATATTGACATACATTTTTTTATTACATTTTTAAAAAAAATTGACCCCCTGTTATGCAAAGAAAGCCACTGTTAACACAGAAAGGGAATTTTCAGACAACACAACAACAAAAAATCCAGTCTCAGGGCTAAACTGTTGCTAAAGTCACAAACCTTTATGTGATGCCACAAACTATCTTTACCTATAGACATTATAGCAATTCCTCCCATTATAGCAATTCCTCCCAGACCTTCAATCCTGGAAATCTAAAGGTATCACTCTCATGTCCCATTTGTATAATAAACATTTTATTCATGCATTTGAGTCTCTTTGTGATCGGATTATTTCTCATATATGTGTATCCACCACTTCCTTTGTACTCACCCTTTGCCCTTCCATATTGCTCACAAACTACCAACTGTCAATAATCCTCCATTCTGGAGGCAGGTGGTGACACTGGATCTTTACCCCACCTGTTCTGGTTTTGTGAGTCCCTTTGTTCCTATTGGAATCAGATCTTTAGAATAGCTTCTGACGTCATATGGAGAGATGACACTGAGAGGCAGCACTGCTAGGTGGTACTGATGAGGCACTGATTGGCACCACTTGTGGGCATTGATAGGAGAAACTTGTGGGCATTGATAGGTGGCACTCGTGGGCAATTGATAGGTGGCACTGGTGGGCACTGGTGGGCACTGGCAGGTGGGCACTGGCAGGGGGTACTGATTGGCACAGATGAGGCAGAATTGCCTCTTCCTCTTCGGGACCGATGTCCCTTGCACATAAGCCAGTGATCAGCTTTTTTTCTCCTCATGCTGTCAGCGTGAGGAGAAAAAAAACGATTACCGAGCATTTGTTTACATCACATGATCAGCTGTCAGCTAAATTAGGACTGTCCACTGGTCTTTCAACTCAGAACCCTGAAAGGATAGTGAGGGAATTTTACAAAACCTATGCAAGACTGTATAGCGTACCGAATAGATCTGATGCCTCTAAGACTGAGACATTTTTTAGTGATATCCAACTGCCCAGATTGTCACAAGCTCACGCTGATTTGATGGATAGTGCATTCACAGAAGTTAAGGTAAGGACTGCGATCAAATCCTTACACCCCACCAAAGCACCGCGTCCTGATGGCTTTCCGGGACATTACTACAGGAAATATCAAGACACTCTTATCCCCCACCTCTGCGCATATTATAATGCCCTGAGGCAGGATGGTAAGCTTCCTAATCACGAAAATACTGCTTTTATACATGTAATCCCCAAACCAGGAAATGATCATAGTAATTGTGCTAATTACGGCCCGCTTTTCCTTGATCAATATGGATTTAAAAATACTGACTAAGATCTTAGCACAAAGGATAAACACCTTCCTCTCGCGCTACATTCATCCTGATCAGGCGGGTTTTGTACCCGATAGGCAGGCATCTGACCAAACCCGTAGATTGATTGACTTGATTTCAGCGATACAATCTGATTGGGACAGGGGAGGGGCTAGAAAGGGAATGCTGCTTTCGTTGGACATCCAGAAGGCGTTTGACTCTATCTCCTGGGATTTTCTATCTGACGTACTGAGCCGCTATGGCTTTGGGCTGTGCTTTCTGGATCTCCTGCGGACCTTATACAAGGCTCCGAGCGCTATATTCTAATGCTTTGGGGATACTCCTCCCAATCATTTGCTATCCGAAGGGAAACTAGGCAGGGATGCCTGTTATCCCCATTATTGTTTGCTCTTGCGATTGAGCCACTACCGATCAAGATTCTCTTGTGCCCGGACGTCAAGGCAATCACTTGTGGAGACTATGAGCATAAATGTCTGCTTTTTGCTGATGATTTGTTGCTGACTCTGTGATCACCGATCACCTCCCTGCCTAACCTTTATGCCATACTGCAGCCGTTCTTAGAGATCTCGGGGTTGAAAATTAACCATAGTAAATCTAAGGCACTTAATCTATCGCTGCCTGATTCTACTCAGTTGGTGCTGGAACGGGAGCTCAGTTTTGGTTGGGAACCAGACACACTCTCTTATTTGGGTGTCCGTTTGACCCCCTCTATCGAAACATTGTATATGTCTAATTAGCGGCTCTTTTTAAACGATTGACTGAAGATTTGGCTAAGTGGCAGATTCATCCTGCATCGTGGTTTGGCAGACTCCACTCAGTAAAAATGAATGTCTTACCTAGATTATTGTACTTATTTCGCACTCTACCAGTTTCATTGGTCCAAACCGATCTAAAAACTTTTCAAAGAACACTGTTCCAGTATATTTGGGGGAACAAGAGACCCAGGGTGAATAAAGGCACTCTATATACACCAAAAAAAAAGAGGTGGACTGCCGGATTTACAAAAAAAATATTTCCATGCTGCTCAGTTAGCACAGCTGGATGCTTATGGAATCATATTCCTGTCGCCCCAGACCTGTATCTCATACTCCTTTTTTTGTGAATGGGTAATGCCGGCTTTGACGGCTTGCACGTAGTGACGTCTTCGCCGCTCCAGCCAATAACAGCGCCGGAGCAGCGATACCCGGAACTAACCTCTGGGGAGATGTCTGCGGCTGGAGGGAGAGACGAGGACAGCTTCGGGGGCTTTGATCTAAGGTAATTCATAATGAGCTAGTTTGCTAGTCATACTAGCTCATTATGCCTTTGTCTTTCAGTTTTTTTGGGGGTAGTTTACAACCACTTTAACATTATGAGGATTATATTTGCATACATAAACAGTGGGTTTGATTTACTAAAATTGGAGAGTGCAAAATCTGGTACAGCTGTGCATGGTAGCCAATCAACTTCGAACTTTAGCTTTTTCAATTAAGCTTTGACAATAAAACCTGGAAGCTGATTGGTTTCTAAACATCATGTGCATTTGTTTTCGTCTGAATGCATTTTCGTCCAAATTTCAGGTATATTCATTATCGTTTTAACAAACGATAACGTAAGCACAGAAAACGAAAACCGAAAGATCCAACATAAACAAATGCTTTATTTTCGTTGTGGTCGAATGTGCCTAACTCTATTAGTCCAATTTTATTCGACATAGAGAGAAAAGATTCTAAAAAGAGAGACATTTCGTTGCTCCGTCAAATCTTTTTATTTTTTTTATTTTTTTAGATTCTGTCGAATCTTTTTTTTTTCTTAGAACATTCGACAGAAAACATAGGCCTTCAATGACAGATTCAACCTTAATTAATTTGGATTTTCGGGAGGAATGCATTTTTTTTTTAAAACAAGATTATTATAACAAAAGGTGCATACATGTCATTACATACAACCACAGTGTTTCTGATAACATGAGGGTGTGTAGCAATCAGAATACATACAGTTAAAGTCTGGCGTGATGAGTAAGAAACCTATGAAAACCAGAATAACAAAATAACAGGAGAAGAAAGAGCAGTATCTGGAGCTAAAGTGGGGGTCGCCCTGACCTGTAACAGTGTACCCAGCTAGGGGCAGGCCACTCCTTGGGCAATACAGACCCAGAGTGCCCTACGTGCAAGAATCAGAGTCTTGTAGCCAACGATTACATATTTTGTCATATTTGGTTGGGCATTCCCTGTTAATGTATATAACCTTTTTATACGGTAAATTACTATTAAACTCCACCTTCCACTCCACCAACCCAGGGGGCACGGGTCGCATCCATTATCGGGCAATTACCTTCCGCACTGAGAACAATGTCTCATGCAAGAAGGTCTTTGCGTATTTGTCTATTTTATCTGGGAGCACCCCGAGTAGGCATGGTTTCGGGTCTAGGGTGACCGGAGAACCCATGTGGTCATGTAGGAAGGTTACCACCTGCGCCCACAAGCCCTGTATCTTGGGACATGACCACAGTAAGTGAAAAAATGTACCCACCTCCCCCCACACATCTGACAAAGGGTAGATTGGGTGTTTCTATATCTGGCCACCCGAAGGGGGGTGAGATCTGCCTGATGGACAATATAAATTTGAGTCAATCTGTCTGAGAGCTTGGATGAGACAGCCTTGCAAGATTCTAGTGCCTCCTCCCATTCCTCATCCTCCAAGGGGCCCATCACCCTCTCCCATCTAGGTTTGAGCTTATATGCCAACCTAGTGGAAGCAGGGGTAGTAAGCATACTGTAGAAGGCCGATGTTAGCTTGCGGGGTCAGTACTTTTAATTATGGCCATGAGTGGATTAGGGGCCGCCTGTGGTGTGGACTCCAAAAACTGTGCCCGGGTCGCGTGTCTCATCTGCAAAAATCGAAAGAGCATGTACCCCTCGAGTGAGAATTCCTCTCTAAATGTGGGGAAAGTTTTAAGGGTTCTGTCAGCAAACAGTTGGTGCATGTAGAGAATACCATGTTTAAACCAGAGGTCCACATCAGGCAGTTGTAGAAATTCTGTCAGAGTTTTATTCTGCCATAATGGGGTGTAATCATTATAGGTTGGTATCCCGAGCTTAGCAGAAGCTAGGTCCCATATGCGTCTGTAGTGATATAACAGAATCTGTCTGTCGTCTCCCTGTCCTTTACCACTAGAGCCCATCGCCAGCGCGTAGATTGAGTCCCCAGTGTGCCGAGCCCACCTCAGGCAGAGCAGCTGATAATCGTGACGCAATATAGTAAAGATTAAAATCAGGGAGGGCTGTGCCCCCCAGATCTGTGGGTTTTTTAAGCACCTGCCAAGCTACCTTGTGTCTGTTGTTTCCCCATATGAACGGTTTGAGAAGGGCCTCAAGGGATTTAAAGTGTTTCAGGGGTAAGTACACTGGGGAGTGCCAGAGAACATAGAGTATCTTGGGTAGGAGAACCATTTTGATGAGGTTAACCCGGCCCCAGACCCCTAGTGGCAGACGGGCCCAGGTTCTTAGCTTGGACTTAACCATGGAGATTAATGGATCTAAATTTAAGTGTACATAATCTGCCGGTGTTCTGGATATGCTTATCCCTAAGTATTTTTTTTGGTACAGACTCGTTGTAGTGGCAAACTGTCTTGGAATTCAGTCGGTGGGAAGCTGTCAAGTGGAAGAACTTGGGATTTCCCCCAGTTAATTTTTAGCCAAAGTCCAAAATCGTTCAATTGTCTGAAGAGCCTCGTGTAGTGAGGGGCCCGAGTCCGCCAGGTATAACAGTGTGTCTGCATACATGCTAATTTTTTCAGTCAAAGTGCCAGAACCCAGTCCCCTGATCTACGGATTAGCTTGGATGGATATGGCCAGCGGCTCCGCAGCCAGGGCATACAGCAGTGGCGAAAGAGGGCAGCCCTGTCTCGTGCCTCTACTGAGGTCAAACGGTCGAGACAGCCAGCCATTAGCCACCACCCTGGCCACGGGATCCCGATACAGCAGTTGGACCCACCTGATAAACTGTGATCCAAAGCCATATCCCTCCAAGCAGCTCCAGAGATATCCCCACTCCACTGAATTGAACGCCTTTGCTGTGTCCAATGTCACCACCACCCGTGACCCAACTTCTGCATGTGTAGCTTGAAAGTTGATGTATAGTTTACGTAGATTAAAAGAAGTGTTGCGGCCCGGCATGAAACCCGCCTGTTTCGCATGTATAAGGGACAGAATGACTTGGTTTAATCTGAGGGACAGCACCTTGGCTAGTATTTTTATATCCACTTGCAGAAGAGAGATGGGACGATAGGATTCCGGGTAGCCCAGGTCCTTCCCAGGTTTGGGGATAAGGACTATCGTCGCCTCCTGCATAGAGGGGGGCAGAGTGAAGGTTTCAAATAGGTGATTAAATAATGCAAGAAGCTTGGGAGTCAGTAGTTCACTAAATTGGAAGTAAAACTCAACAGGGAGACCATCGGAGCCCGGGGATTTGGATCTAGCGAAACTGGCGATCGCAGCATGTATTTCTTTTGTGGAAAGGGGTGCCTCAAGCGAGTCTACCTGATCCTATGTCAGTTGGGGGAAGGTGATGCTGTGGAGAAAAGCAGTCTGCAAGTCTGTCGGATCAGTCACTGTCGTTTTATATAAGTCTGCAAAAAAATCCCTGAACTCAGAGGTTACGCTACGTGGGTCCGTGACCCGTCTACCCCCCGGCCCGTGGAGGGTGATGACAACTGGGGTTCTATCCTCGCTATACCATATTTAAAGAGTTTCTGTTTAGTAAAGAACAGCTTTTGACGAGCCTTCGCATATTGTAGTTGGGTTACCACTCTAGTTTGCATTTTAAGCTGAACTGCTGCTGCCGGGGTGGGATTAGCAGCGTATTCTCATTCAGTAGAGACTAGCTCCGACACCGCTCTGTCAAACGCGCCAGTGGAGTCTGCCTTGATTTTATTTATGTGTGAGATCAGGGTATTACGGGCGTAAATTTTGAATGAGTCCCAGATTGCAGCTAGGCTGTGCGATCGTTTTCTAAAAAATACTGCCTCCATTGGGCGATGAGCTCATCATCATCGGAAGCAGTGAGAGCCAGAACGGATTCAGTTTCCATGGCCTCTGCGGTTTGTCAATAGGTACACTGAGGGTGGTCCAATACGGACTGTGGTCAGACAGTAACCTTGGGCAAAACGCAGTTTCCAGGATCCGTGGTGCCAGGGTGTGGGACAAGAATGAAATCTATGCGGGACATGGAGTTGTGTGTAGAGGAGAAGCAGGAGTATGCTCTGGTATGCGGGAAATTGTGCCTCCATGTGTCCACAAGGCGAAATGTGGAGATAAGTCTAGAAAATGTAGTCGCATCAGTGCTAATGCCCGATATCTGTGCCGTTTGCAGTCTATCGAGGGACGGGCATAGTGTTGTATTGAAATCGCCCAACCATATTGCCGGTACCGTGGGATTACGAGACATGAATGCAATGCCCTCCAGAACTACAGTGGTGCTAAAGAGAGGAGGTATGTGAAAAGCCATGAGAAGGAACTGTTCACCATATAACTTAGCATGGAGAAATACATACCGGCCATTGGGGTCAGTGATGAGTTCACACGGTTCAAAATGTACAGATTTGGCGATTAATACAGAAACACCTCTAGCGTGAGTCGTGTGGGTGGAGTGATACGCCCACCCCACCCATAGGCGGCGGAGGGCCATTTGAAGTCTGCCCTCAACATGTATCTCAACCAGCACCACAACATCTGCATGTTGCTTTTTGAGGAATGCAAGGGCTGCCGAGCGTTTATTTTTCTTGGGCAGGCCCTTCACATTCTATGTAAGGAATTTTATAGCTGACATGTTTCCGTACAAGGGACATAACCTTGCCTTGGTAAAGCATAAACCCCAAGGCCCAGTGAAAAATTATGGGCCAGATTCAGGTAGATTGGAGTATTTTTATTTTGGAGTAACGTTTGTCATTTACGTTACTCCGCCGAAACTTTAGCAGCAAGTACTGTTATTCACAAAGCACTTGCTCTTAAAGTTGCGGCTGAGTAACGTAAATGAGCCGGCGGAATTCAAATTGGGCGGGTAGGGGGCGTGTATTATGTTAACATGCTCCAAATTCTGTCAGGGAACGTCAATGACGTCAATCCCCATTCACGGACGTTTTACGCAAACGACGTGAACATTTTTGAAATCGACGCGATGACGACGGCCATACTTAACATAGGATACTCCACTAGGGGGCTTGTTTTTCTTTACGCCGCGTATCGCTTACGGAAACGTCGGAAAGTCACTGCGTCGGGCCCAAATACGATCGTGAATTTCCGATTCCCGCTGATTACATATTCTCGGCGTTAATCAGCGGGAACGCCCCGAGCGCCATTTTTAAAATTTAAGTTCCGATACGACGGCGAAATACAATTACGCCGCTCGTATAGGAACTCCAACCCGGCGTTTCTTGTTTTCTGCTTACAGAAAACAAAAACGCCGGCTCAAAGTGACAGTTAGGCTGGAGTATCACTGATACTCCAGCCTAACTCTACCTGAATCTGGCCCTATGTATGTAACATGACTGAAAGACATTAAACATTGTGTGAGGTATCCCCTCAACATATACACAATTACCCACTATCGGTTCCTGAAACACTGTATGCATACTTAAAAGTTGTAAAAATAGGGGGGCGTGGTTTGCCTTGGACGAAGATGGCTGCATAGCTCCGGAGCTCTGACAGACAGCGGCCGTTTCTAAGCTCCGATCGAGGGACGCCCGCTTCTATTTCGCCTGCAAAGTATGGGAACTTCATCTAGAGGTTCATCGGCAACCAGATCCCGTTCCCCGAGGGACACGGATGGTCGGCTGACCCAGACCATCCCGGACATCTTTCGCTCTCAGAGAACCAACATGGCGGCCTCACACCCTTCCTCAGCTCCCTCACAAGCAGCTCCCGGAATTGTGCTCTCCCCCACCTTCCTCCCGCTACTTCCACAAGAAGCCCAAATGCCGCAGACCCCTCAGCAACCAAGCCTTACTGATCTGCACAATGTGGCAGCGGATATCAAATCCACACTCTTTACGGCCATCTCTGACCTCACACAGGAAATTCGCGCCATTACAGGCCGCATGCAGGAGGTTGAAAATACCACTGCCCAACACCGCTCGGCTCTCAAACAAGTCGACCACAGACTAGACATCCACACCCTACAGCTCCGTGACATCCAAAGACATCTGGAAGATTTAGATAACAGGGGACGCCGCCGTAACCTGAGAATTAGAGGCCTACCTGAAACGGTGGACCCGGATCACGTTCTCCCGGCTGTCACGGAGCTCCTCAACGGCATTCTCGGTCAGCCTCCTCAGACGCAGATCCCTATGGAGCGGATCCACAGGGCCCTAAGACCCCGCGGTAAGGACTCGGATCCCCCCAGAGATGTAGTATGTTGCCTGATAGATTTCCACACCAAAGAGGAGATCCTCCGTAAGGCTCGAACAAAAAATCAGCTACTCCATGATGGCCATACGATCCACATCTACCAGGACCTGTCGGCCATCACCCTCCGCAACCGCAGGGATCTCCGCCCTCTGCTGGATGTGCTGCGCTCCAGAGGAATTCAATATCGGTGGAAATTCCTGTTCGCGCTCTCTGCCTCCCTTCATGGCCGGTCGGCGCTGCTGCGGGTCCCTGAAGAGCTTGATGAGTTCTGTAGAACCCTGGATATCCCTATTGTTGATCTCCCCAACTGGTATGCGGACTTTGATGTCCGCGGGATGCTTCGTCACCTTGACAGAGAAGAGCCAATGGATGCCCAAACCTCCCGCAATCGGCGACGGCGTTCGCCCTCTACCACCAGAACGGGCCCAGCTAGAATGCCTGACCACCCTCTTTCCGGCTCTCCAGCGGCCCCGCTGCACCACAGGGCCCGCCGCGACCACTAGACTCTCAACGTTCACTTGCCCCCGGGAACAGAGACTGACCCCCCCTCAGGAGCAACCTACACGATCACTCAAGACAGAATTACCAGCCGAATTGCGACGTTGCCGCAGATTACTCTCTCACTGAGCCTCCCTTAGCTGCTCATCCCGCCACCTGAACGAGACATTGATCTTTTAAAGCACCGGACTCTGTGATGCTGCCCAGATAGAGCCGACTACTCTTCTTATCGGCAGTAAATACCACACCATGCCTTTGCAACCCTTTCTCGTTCTCGCCCTGGGACCCATTCTTTGTTTTCATATACTCCTGTTACCCTAGTTTGCCACTCTTCTTGCTGGAGTCGCGTTGCGTTCCTAATGCTTGGCGGGGGACACCCCCCCCCCTTTCATTCCACCAGAGGTGAGAATGTGATTATTGTATCACCACACTGTCATATTGCCCTCCACAATGATTGTTACCTGTCTCTCTATCTTGCTTTCCTGCTTCTCAGCCTCCCTTGTCTATCACTGCACTTTCATTCCTCATAACTTACTACTCTTCTCACTGTGCTCTCATGCCCAATCTTACAGGCTTCATGCGCCCTCCTTTGGCCAAATCAGACATCCTCACCCCCTGATCCCTGCCCTCCCCTCCCCCCTCTTCCTTACCTCGTGCCTCCCTCCCCCTATACATGCATCCATCCATAGGAAACTATTACACTCTTCTCACCCTCACTATGCCGCAGATGCCCCCCGACCTATACTGTCAACATGTGCTCCGCTGCCTCTGAACTAACCTTGAATTTTACGTTGAGTACTCCTGTCTTTCCCATTTCTATGGCTGCCACTCCTCTGAGCTACCTGATCCTTCCTCCCTCTTATACATCGTGAATGTTATTAATCTGTTCCTGGGTCGCTTGTCAATCGTTCACTTGTTTATACTGTTGCACTTATTTTAAAGGAAGTTATATTGTGTTTTAAGTTTACAACAGTTCTAGTTAATTGTTTGACGCTATGATGCTGAATCCCTTCAAATGTACAGGCTTTCACTTTCTCACTCCCGTCCTTTGGGCTCTGAAGGGTCCGACGGCCGGGACGCCCCGTCTCGCATTAAGGCCTTACCTCCCACACTGAATCCCGGTCTCTCCTTAATGTCACAACGTCTCAATTCATTAACGCATACCGAACCCTCTGAGTCCCACTGCTATGCTAACATTAACCCCTACACGGTTGCCTGTCTGTCGTCCCTCTTAACTCCATCCTAACAAGAGAAACTTCCTCCCACACAGTGGTCCTACACACAATCGATAACTGTTACCGGCACCTTTCCTATCACGCCACTGACCATTTCCGGACGTATCGCAGTCGCGAATACATACAGAATCAGATAGGTGATTACTCTCTCACCTGTCTCCGGAACTTTCCTGTCACCCTACCCCCCCCCACCCTGCACTAGGTGGGACGTTGCCCCTGGTGGGCCGTCTCCATACCCTACTACCCCACCAACCCCTCAGCTCCCTATATATCTACCCCTATTACTGCCACAGCTCTCGGACCGTCCTTACATTGCGTTCTACTGCCCCTACTCCATCAGCAATGATGTCCACCCCCGGGACCATTGACAAGACTCTTGTCAAAATAACCTCACTTAACATACGAGGTCTTAACATCCCTGAGCGCCGTTCCCAACTCCTCCACGATATGCATCATAACAAAGTTGATTTCGCCTTCCTTCAAGAAACACATTTTCGAACTGGCGCCATCCCTAAACTTCATAACTACCGCTACCCGACAGCTTTCCATGCAACTACCTCTGAATCTAAAACGAAAGGAGTCTCGATTCTCATAGCAAAAAAATGCCCCTTTCAACACACTGATACGCTAGCAGACACAGACGGCAGATACCTTTTTATTAAAGGGGCACTGTTTGACCGCACAGTGACGTTGGCAAACATCTACGCACCTAATACCCGTCAGGTTGCTTTCTTCCGGAAAGTTGCCGCTTCTTTAATTGCCTTCCAGGAAGGTATGCTCATCTTTGGGGGAGACTTCAATGTCCCTCTGCACCCACTCCAAGACACTTCTACAGGCAAATCCTCCCTCACGTATGCAGCCCTCAGGTCCATTAAAGCCCAACTCCAAACTTTACTCCTACACGATACCTGGCGTACTCTCCATCCTGACGGTAAAGACTTTACCCACTTTTCCTCGCCCCACAAAAGGTACTCCAGGATTGACTACCTATTCTTATCTCAACGAGACCTCCCCCTCCTACATTGCGCCTCTGTCGATCCCATGTTTCTTTCCGACCACCACCCAGTTTCTGTCACCCTAGTTTTCTCGGACAAACGCTCCCGCTCACGAACTTGGACACTAGACCACTCGTTGCTCACAGACCCGACTATCGCCCAAGACACTGAGATTCATATCCATCGGTACTTCGAAGAAAATAAACCCACCGACACTTCCCCACTTATTACCTGGGAAGCACACAAATGTGTGATTCGGGGAACCCTTATAGCTGCTGCTGCCAAGCGCTACCGAGAAAAACGAAAACAGCTCCTGGACCTTACTGCCCGAATTCAACAACTAGAAAAGTCACATAAGCACTCCCAAGCCCTCGTCACCCTCCAAGCCCTCTCACAATCCAGAAAAGAATTACTAGACCTTCTGGGCCTAGAACTTAAACGTAAATTCATGCTCTCCCAAAAAACCTTCTATGAATATGGCAATAAAGCAGGTAGACTTCTGGCCAAAGCTTTACAAGCCAAAAAGGCCTCCACGACAATCCACTCCCTGACTGATTCGACGGGTCGCAAACTCAACTCCACCCCTGATATAGCTGAACAATTTGTCACATACTACAACCGACTGTACAACATAACTCCCACCGAGTCCAGTGCGGACCCTTCAACCAGACGACAAGCTATTAGAGAGTTTCTGTCCCGATATTGCCCTGCGCCCATCCCTGCTAGTAGGCTTCAGAAATTAGATGCCCCGCTAACTGTCGAGGAAGCAAATGAAGCCCGGAAAAAGCCCCGGCCCAGACGGACTGACAGTAGGTTACTATAGAGCATATGCAGACTGCCTGACCCCCCTTTTCGTCTCGGCCTTCAACTCATTCAGTGACCCTATCACACCCCCCAGAGACATGCTAGTGGCACATGTCGCTGTCATACCGAAACCAGGGAAAGATACGTCTGAGGTCTCTAACTACAGACCTATCTCCCTACTGAACGTAGACCTTAAATGGTACGCAAAGATACTTGCCAATAGAATCCTCCCCCTTCTGCCCCAACTTGTAGATCTGGATCAGGTGGGCTTTGTCCCTGGCAGAGAAGCAAGGGACAACACCCTCAAGGCTATCTCCATTCAACACTGGCTCACAACCCACCACAAACAAGGATTCCTCCTCTCCCTCGACGCTGAGAAGGCGTTCGATAGAGTAGCTTGGGACTACATGTCAGAAACCCTGCGATTCCTAGGCCTTCCCCCTCGTATGCTTCATTTTATTCTTGCACTCTACACGAATCCCACTGCCCGAGTCCGTGTCAATGGCCATCTATCGAGCGCCTTCTCCATCTCCAATGGGACCCGACAAGGATGCCCCCTCTCCCCGCTTATATTTATCCTCACGCTAGAGCCGATGGTGAGACGCCTCAGAGACAACCCAGACATCAAGGGGGTTGATATTAATCACCACAAGTACAAGTTGGCGGCATTCGCCGACGATATCCTCCTCTTCTTGACGGAACCGGTCACGACGCTCCCAAGTCTTCTCGACGACCTCAAAACCTTTAACCACCTAGCTAACTTGCAAATAAATTTCTCCAAATCTAATGCCCTCAACATCTCCCTCCCCCCTGACACCTGCTCACAATGCCAAGCCAACTTTCCGTTCAAATGGAACGTTCGCTCGATCACTTACCTGGGTATACAGCTTCCTTCCTCTCTGACAGACCTATACTGTACTAACTATCTCCCATTACTCCAACTCATACTGAAAGACCTCAAAGACTGGTCGATGAAACCGTTCTCTTGGTTCGGCAGAGCTGCCGCCATCAAGATGAATATATTACCCCGAATCCTGTATCTACTGCAAACGGTCCCGATCAAGCTTCCTAATGCTTTCTTTTCCACACTACGCAAAGCTTGCTCTGACTTCACCTGGAATGGACTCAGACCCAGGCTTAGCCATGCAAGGCTCACTATTCCTAAACTCAAGGGCGGCATTGGCCTGCCAGACCTTCGCAAATACCACCTGGCCTGTCACCCGTGCCAGGATAGTGGACTGGAACGTACACCTGGACACAAAGGCGTGGGTGCGCCTAGAACACTCATTCTGGCCTACCCCGCTAGCCCAAGCTCCCTGGACCAAATCGAGCCAGACTCCCCCACCCTGCCATGCACACCCCCTTATCCAACCTACGTTGAATTCCTTCCGAGTAGCCTGTGCTAAGCACCACGTCTCCTCAATTTTAGGTCCAATGACCCCGCTCAGACAAAACCCCGACTTCCGCCCAGGGTTGTCCCCCTCCTTTCTACGAGACACCTGGCCCCATCGCCAAATTTGTGCTGAACACTTCTTTGAAGGTGACCAACTTATCCCCTATGAGTCGCTAGCGGCAACCATGATGACTGGTACATTCCCCTTCTGGACCTACGTCCAACTTAGAAACTTTCTTATTAAGCCTGACCCGAGACCTAACTGGTCCCGATCACACACCCACTTTGAGGACCTCTGTTTACGTGACCCACCTCTCACTCACTTGATCTCCTCTATATACGCACTGCTGTTCGTGGACCAGAAACCGAAACTGAACTGGGCCAGCCAAAAATGGGAGTCAGATCTATCCATTGACCTAACAGACAGAGAATGGGAACTCATCTACTCATGTATACACAAAGGAACGGTGAATGTCCACGTACAGGAAAACTCCTTTAAGATTTTCGCTCGCTGGTACCAGACCCCCCTTAGACTACATAACATTTACCCCTCTGTCTCCCCGAAGTGCTGGAGGTGTGAAGCCGAGAACGGCTCACTGTTGCACATCTGGTGGTCGTGCCCCAACTTGCAAACATTTTGGGCGGAGGTTCACCGCCTGATTCTCCACATCACCACCTACGACCTTGACTTTTCGCCAGCGCAGTTTCTGCTTCACCACTCCAGCATTCCCTCGAAAACTTACAGAAGTTCTCTAGCTATGCACCTGGTTAATGCAGCTAAACTCTGTGTCCCAGCAAAATGGAAATCTACAGAACCCCCCACCCTGTCCGAATGGTTCAAACGCATGAACCAGATAGCAGAGATGGAGAAGCTGATACACCAGGCCCATGACACACCACACAAGTACACGGCAATCTGGGCTTGCTGGCTCCACTTTCTTACATCAGATGAATATAAAGCGAACGTTCCCTAGATATTGTCCGGGAGCTGTGGTGGGAAGCGGTCCGACCCCTACTGTCTTCCCCCGCCCTATCCTCTATGACCACTTCTTCTAGACCCCTTCCCAGACGTGCCCCCTCCCTATTAACCAGTATCCCACCGATCTTATAATGTACCTGATCTCGGCCCCACCTTAACTACCGATCCTTACATGCCGAGATATTCACTCCCATTCCCCCTCATTACCCCTTCTTACCAGTTGACCCCCCCCCCCCCTACGATTGCTTTAACCGTGTAAAACATGAGACGAATCTCCTAACTCCTCGTTTCTACCTTTGACACTGAAATGAAAACCCCCCTCGACACGACTGTTATATTTCCTCTCAAACCCTGATTGATTCCACCAGCATCGAACTTCAATAGGTCCTGTTGCAATGTGTTCAAACCTGTCGATGGGGGATATTGGTATACTATTCACTATTCCCTCTTAGAAACTTACACTGTCAAGCCCCGATCATCGACCTTGTATTGTTATTTCAGTTAACTGTTATTACTATACTGCGGCTGCGCCCGCGTTACTGCACTCGAGCACCTGTTTGCTCACTGTCAATACGTTATCTTTTATATTACTGCAATGTATTTTATGATCAATAATAATAAAAACTTTTGAAAAGAAAAGTTGTAAAAATAACTGTTCAACATTCCCCGCCTTACACCCACCCCAACTTGTGTAGGCATGATCCCTTAAGGAATGCATTTTTTTAACGAAAAACAAAATAAATAAAAACTAATTTTGGGAGTAACTAAATAAATTTATTTTTCGGACGAAAATGAAATTACGAAACTAAATATTTCAGTGTGCACATGTCTATTGGTTTCTATGCACAGCTGAACCACATTTTACACTATCCAGTTTTAGTTAATTAACCCCATTGTGTATATGTCTTACAAGAAATAGTGTATTTCAAAATAATATGAAATAAATATATGTTAAATTCCTATTTTGTTAGAGAGAAACTTCACATTTCATAAAAACTAGATGACCCAATGTTTAAGGAAAGAAAGTTTTTCTGGTAAAATTATGTAACACCGCCTAAGGCTTCTTAAAAGGTGACTGGTAAAATGTTTGTTCGATCGATTTAACCTCCTGACACCTAGCAAAGTAACACTCCTGCACCCCATGTTTCGGTAGAAATGATTATATCAAAGAGTCCAGAAAACAGCTGGAAGAAACACGCTCCTAGGCTTCTTTTGGATTTCCTATCTTGTATTGATTGACCAGGCTGGAAAATGTAATTTACTTGGGGTCCTGTAGTGGATAAAAGAACAATTATTTACTTCTGTGGATGAGCGATGCCAACGATGAAGAGAACATCTAAGCTTATTTAGAGATAGAAATAAAACTATGTATGATTTTTTCTTAACTTTTTATTTGTTACAGGTACTTATATAGCACTGTCAATTTTATATAGTGATTTGCATATAGATATTGTATAGATCAGTCCCTTCCCTCTAGGAGCTTACAATCTAAGGTCCCTAACTCACATTCACACATACATTTAAACATTCGGTTAGATACACCATTCGTTATTACAGATAATTCTTAACTTCGGATAAATTCGTATTCGTTATGTTCATTAACACTCAAATTTGAAAGGAAATTCCAATACCTATAATTTAATAAAAGTAAAATAAGTGATGAGCGCTTCAAATGGTGATGTGTGAGCACTACAAAAATACACAATACATGAATGTCAAAGAAAAACACTTAATAGTTATATGTGTATACACAAACTCATGTATACAAAATATATGAATACAAAATTAGAGTTCCATGTGTCAAACACAGCTAAAAAGCAAAAAGTGAAGTCCTATTACACCAGTGAGAATTGTGCTGGGCTATGGACAGTTGCACCGGGCAGTCTTTGGCTGGTAACTGCTGGCGGGCTGGATGATTGTATGGTGAAAAACTTCACTCTAAAATGCTGTTCAATACTGGAAATCCCCAACAGGTGTTGTAGTTCCCTAAGCTTCAGGGTGCTATATGTGAGCATATAGTGTGGTTCATCCAGGTATGGAGGTCTCGCTTTCCCAGATGGATTCCCTCTAATGTATCCAGACCTGCAGGCGGCCTTTTATAGTGTGGGGCGTGTACTAAACCCCCTGAGCCATAATTGGCCAAAGGCACCCTGGCTTTTGGCCAATTATGGCTCTCTGTTTTTTGCGCGCTGTGATTGGCCAAGCATGCGGGTCATAGTGCATGCTTGGCCAATCATCATCCAGCGATGCCGCAGTGAACTATGGTCCATGAAACGTAACTCGAATTTGGCGCGAATGACCCGTTTTGTTCGTATTTCGACGAACGATCGAACATACGATGTTTGAGTCTAACTCATCGAAGCTCATCCCTAATTGGGAGTGATAAATATTTAACACAGGGGCGGTAAGACTTTGGGGGCGACTCGGCAAGGCGATCTCAAGACAACTTCAGAGGTGACTTGCAAAATTACTTCTGTATTGAAGTCAATAGAAGTCGGCCCGAGTTGCCCTCAAAGTCGTACAAGAACCTTTTTCTAAGTCGAAGGACTTGAGTTGCTCCTATTAGAACAGTTCCATTGAACAGAGTGGAGCATGACTTGTCAGGCAGCTGAGTTGCCTAACGAGTCGCCCCTGCGTGAACCGACTCTCAGAGAGGTAGAAATCAATTTATAAAGTGATTTTTTTTAAGAAGAAATATGTCTAGTGGTATGGCACTTTTTAAGACAGAAAGTTCAAAAGAAATTATATCAATCTTGCAAAAATAGATCAAAGAGGTCAATTACTTTTTCTAGTAAAAAGCAAAGACACAGACAAGGAAGTAATACATGCAAGTGAAAAGGTTGAGGGAGTAATGCCGCGTACAGACTTTCGACATTCAGACAACAAAACCGTGGATTTTCTTCCGGCGGATGTTGGTTTAAACTTGTCTTGCATACACACGGTCACACAAACGACGAGACAAGAAAAATTAAGTTCAATAGGCAGTGCTTCTACTTGATTCCGAGCATGCTTGTTGTCGGAAAATTTGAGAACCAGCTCTCAAATTTTTGTTGGAAATTCCGATAGCAAATGTCTGATGGAGCCTACACACGGTCAGAATTTCCGACAACAAATGTTCGATGGGAGCTTGTTGTTGGAAATTCCAATTGTGTGTAAGTGGCATTAGAGTTTGGGACAGAAGAAAAGCGCCGCGTCGCTCGCACATGCGCAGTAGGAAACGGGCAGTGAAGCCGCACGGCTTCACTGCCCGTTTCCCTGACTGTGGATGGCGGTGCCGGGATCGAGGATCGGCATCGGCGGGGGCCGTCAGCGCGGGCGCCTAGGACAGGTAAGTGTCCTTATTCAAAGTCAGCAGCTACACTGTTAATAGCTGCCAACTTTGAAAAAAAAAAAAAATTGCGGCTGGAGCTCCGCTTTAAGCCCCTACAAAACACACCAGGTTGAGTGTACAAGAGTTCAATATCACAAAAAAAATCACTGAAAGTAATACCCAGCTATATCAAAGAAAACAGGCATCAAACCAGTTAATAAAGTCAACCCATATGGTTGGTAACTAGGCAAGCATAAAATGGATTAATAAGGATAATAACACATTTTAACATAAATAGTGAATAATAGTAGGGACTAGGCATAAGATGACATTTGGCATCCAGATCAGCAAAAACAGTAGCAAGATCACCTCAAGTATAGCAGTGAGAAGTAGTATTGTTTATTCTACAGAGTGCTGGAGCTATAATGCCAGAATGCATTTATGCAGGGACGCTAGTCCTAGACCTGGGTAGGCACTGTTCAAATAAACAAGAGGATTTTAGAGGGCGGGGAACAGGGGAACAAAAAGGACTTGCCTAATAATTATTGCAGAGAGTGCTTTGAGATGTTCTTCTGCCAGCTTTCGTAGGGGCCCTGTAAGAGTGTTGATGCACTTAATTACAGTCCCAGTTAAACTGCATGTAGTATAGATACAGTATATGTATGGCATAGTTTTGACATGGGTGCAAGGTTCAGATGTGGTAAAGGTTTGGTATAATGTGGTATAGGGTTGGTATAGGTGCAGTCTAGGTTTGGAATAGGTGCAGTATAGAGTGCAGTATGGGTGCAGAAAACTTGGTGTCCTGCTAGCAGTATCAGCAATGGATGAATAGCCCTCTCACAAGACACTGGGGTAACTTTACGCTTACGCAAACAACATAAAAAACGACGATCGGGAGCAATTACGTTCGGGAATAGGCGTATCTAGCTCATTTGCATATTCAACGCTGCTAATCGTGGGAAGCGCCACCTAGTGGCCAGCGTAAATATGCAATTTGGATACGACGGCGTAAGAGACTTACGCCGCTCGTATCTAAGCAAAATTGTGGCGTATCTTGATTTCGGAATACGGAAAAAACATACGCCGGCGCTTCTTAGAAGTTACGCTGCATATCTCGAGATACACCAACGTAACTAGTCTAAGAATCTGACCCAGTATCTCCGCAGAGGGATAGAAGAATAAAAGGCAATGTTTCCTTCATTATATTGCTGTAGCACATTCGTGCTTTTTCTGTAAGTGGAACTTCACTCTCTCAGTCAGCACTGACTATTTTTAAACCTTATGCTGCTTAGCATTAGTAATTAGAAAATAATGAATGTTTCTCTCAAGCTTTATTCTTTGTCAAGCACCTGGCTAAATTATTTTATAATAGTTTATTTCTCTTAGCTTTCTGAAAACGTACACAAATGGTCAAGAGCTCCAGCAATGTGTTATACGACCTTGCCATTTGTCTTTGTTGACATTTTGTCACTTAATAGGAATAAAAGTGACACATTTTTTTTTTTTTTTAAAGAACAGTGTAAAAAAATTAAATAAAAAGTAAAAGTAAAAAGTAAAATAAATAAGAAAAAAAACAAAAAAATGTAAACGTGCCTCGTCCTGCTGAGCTCGTGTGCAGAAGCGAACGCATATGAAAACCACACATGTGAGGTATCGCCACGATTGTTAATCGTCTATGGAGATTTTTAAGGGTAAAAGTCTGTCGTCATTCCACGAGTGGACGCAACTTTGAAGCGTGACATGTTGGGTATCAATTTACTCGGCTAACATCATATTTCACAATATAAAAACAATTGGGCTAACTTTACTGTTCTCTTATTTATTTAATTAAAAAGTATTTTTTTTCCAATACAAGTGTGCTTGTAAGACCGCTGAGCAAATATGATGTGACAGAAAGTATTGCAATGACATTTTATTCGGTGTTAGAAAAAAATATATATAATGTTTGGGGGTTCTAAGTAATTTTCTACCAAAAAACAACAGATTTTAACTTTTAAACAACAAGTTTGAAAAATAGGCACGTTCTTAGACTAGTTAACATTCATAGGTGTTAACACCAGGGATTTTTGATCCAGGGAATATTCGATTGCCTTTTGTGGGATCAGGAAGGATTTTTTTTCCATGCTGGAGCAATTTGGATCATATTTATTTTTTTTTGCCTTGAACTGGATCAACTGTGGGTATAGGATTTTTTTTTTTAATGGTTAACCACTTCCCTACCCGCCCATTGTCAAATGACGTTCACAGATGGCATCTCCCATCCTGGGTGGATGTCATATGACGCCCTGGGCTTCCTGGCCATCTAGGGGGTGCGCACGCCAGTGGCATCGCGTGGGATCCGGCACCCGCGATTGCCCGTGATTACCGTAGGACCGTGGATCTGTGTGTGTAAACACACAGATCCACGCTCTGTCAAATGTGATTATTAAATTAAATAGTAAAAAATATTGTGTTTTAAAAAAAAAAATCTAAATTTACACTCTTCTTTTCTTTTCTTTCTTAGCGCAAAAAATAACAACCGCAGAGGTGATCAAATGCCACCAAACAAAGCTCTGTTTGGAAGCCACGTCGCACGACCACGCAATTGTGATTTAAAGTGCGACAGCCCTGAAAACTAGAAATTGGTCTGGGCAGGAAGGGGGTGAAAATGCCCTGTATTGAAGTGGTTAAACCAGATGGGCTTGTAGCCGTTTTCCACTTGATTGTAACGACATAAGAAAACACAAGTAGACTTTGCATATAACAAGAGAAATGTAAAATTGTGTAACAGACGCTTAACACTGTGGTTTTCCTTTAAATCTAAAGTGGAGAGTTGCCAATAAATTGGATTAAATGTTCAATTCAAAAGAAGGGTTCTCTAAGTTCTATTTTCTCCCGGTATGTAGGGGAATTATCAAGCTTCACTGCTGATTTTATTTGATTTCTTATTCAGAGAGAAAAGTTGACTGTGACTGTGAGGGAGGAAAATTAGATCTATAAATAACTGTAATGTATTTTGGCTTTACATACACTTTATATCCATCTGTATTGAGAAACCTCCAAGAATTTATTACTGTTTCCATACAGGAAAAAAACATCAGTTTCATGTTTGTGTCTCTTTAGTCCAGCTGCACTTACTCACCATTCCTTCACTCCATTCAGAAGAAAATGACCAGAACTTCTGGGTATGGAGGAGCATGTGACTCACTTCACGTGACAGTGATGGTGCTTAGAGATTGGCTCAGGGCTGTCACATGAAGGTGGGGAGAGTCCTCAGTCTTGTGTAAGCTCTAACTGAAGCAACTTGGAATGTGTGGCTGCATTTCTTTAATGCCAGAAGTTGATCTGAGTGGTAAGGGCGAAGATTTTGCTGTTCGAAATTTTCTCCGATTTTTTCAGGCAATTTCTGTGGTGACAGATTAGTTTCTTATACACGTGTTTTATTAATCTTTGGTTTCCAGCGTTGTAAGGCTGGCACCGCAGATTGGATCCACACCTTTACTTTCAGCTTCTTGGCAGTAATCGGCACAGCATGCAAAAAGGTCAGAGATAAATGATTCATTCTAAAAACTCAGGAGGACCCAGCAGGCATGGCTGAGGGTCTAGATGTAGTGGGGAACCCTTGACGGCATGGAAAAAGGTTATTATTTGCTTTCAACAAGCCTGTATCACCCTTAAAGTGATATTAACCACTTCAATACCGGGCACCCCCTTCCTGCTCAAGAAAATTTTTGTCATTCAGCGCTGTCGCCGACAATTGCGCAGTCATGCAACACTGTATACAAACTACATATTTATCATTTTCTTTCCAAAAAGAGCTTTCTTTTGGTGATATTTGATCACCTCTGCGGTTTTTAATTTTTGCACTATAAACCAAAAAAGTGTGAAAATTTTGAAAAAGAAATGATGGGCACTGATAGGCAGCACTGACAGCACTGATAGGTGGCACTGATAGGCAATAATAGGTGGCACTGGATAGGCAGCACTAATAAGGAGCTACAGGCTTTACTGAGTGGCAATGGTTGGCACTTTGGTAGGGCACTGAGAGGCATTATTGATGGGGTACTGATTGTCACTTTTTGTGGGCACTGTTGTGGGCACTTATCTAAACTTTCATGGGCACTATGACAGGCATTATAAAGGGGCACAGGCTGGCATGTGATGGGCATCGATTGACACCTGATGGGCACCTTTTGATAGGGGCTTTGCTGATAATCAATGGGCCAGATTCAGGTAGATGGGCGCTTCTTTACTGTGGAGTAACGTTTCTCATTTACGTTACTCCGGCGAAACTTTAGCAGCAAGTACTGTTATTCACATAGCACTTGCTCTTAAAGTTGCGGCGGCGTATCGAAAATGAGCCGGCGGAATTCAAATTGGGCGGGTAGGGGGCGTGTATTATTATAACTAGGCGCGATCCCGCGGCGAACGTACTGCGCATGCGTCGACTGTCAATGCATCCCAGTGCGCATGCTCCAAATTCTGTCAGTGAACGTCAATGACGTCAAATCCCCATTCATGGACGTTTTACGCAAGCGACGCAAATTTTTTTTTTCGACGCGATGACGACGGCTATACTTAACATAGGATACTCCACTAGGGGGCTGCTTTATCTTTACGCCGCGTATCGCTTACGGAAACGTCGGAAAGTCACTGCGTCGCGCCCGAATACGATCGTGAATTGCCGATTCCCGCTGATTAACATATTTTCGGCGTTAATCAGCGGGAACGCCCCCAGCGCCATTTTTTAAATTGCAGTTGCGATGTGACTGCGAAATTCAATTACGCCGCTCGTATCGGAACTCCAACCCGGCGTTTCTTGTTTTCTGACTAAAGAAAACAGAACCGCCGGCTCAAAGTGAGAGTTAGGCTGGAGTATCACTGATACTCCAGCCTAACTCTACCTGAATCTGGCCCAATGTGCTGATTATCAGCACAGACCCCCCCCCCCCTCTTAAGCCATGTACACACAATCGGATATATGATGGAATCTAATCCAATGGATTTTTTCGTCGGATACCCAATGAACAAGGAAGAACAAAGATGGGACTTTAATTGAGGCATGCACCCCAGGAGATTAACGATGACAATTGAAAATGGCAAGTAACTGATCCAGTAGAACCAAACACATAACATGAAAGCATTGCATAACAACAATTAACAGTTAGTTATAGCGTACAAATATAATAGATACAATAGTAGCATGATAACACTGGTACAATAGTCAAAGAATTTAATATTGCATAAATTCCAACACTTCATGGTATCAATAATCGAGATAAAATAATATGATTGGTTCATACTAGTAGAAACAATAAAAAGAAGCCAATTCATTGGAACGTGTCTTTATGATAGATAAATATAATCTTAATACGTTGGTACAGTCCAATTGGTATAAAAAGAAATGGTTGGTAATTAAAATGTCATATATTGACCAAGGGGGCATCTATTGGCTCCTAGTAATAAGTAGTTGGTTCATAATATAGACATTGTACAAAACCAAATTAATTAAAATATCTCCGTAATAATTATAGCCATGATTAAATAATAAATTAATTAAATTGATATATAAAATAATAGATGGTACAGTAACAGCAAATATGAAGGGGGGCATCTATTGGCTCCTCCGTAGTAGTTGTAGCCATGATTGAATGATAAATAAATTAGATTGATAAATAAAATGATAGATGGTACAGTAGCAGCGAATATAAAGGGGGGCATCTATTGGCTCAATGCGTTTCGTGGCTACTGCCACTCTTCAGGAGCAAGGTATGAAGTAGAGGTCTGTAGATATTAAAACAAAATAATTTTAGGTAAGGATATATATAGTAGATCCAGTTAAGGAGAAAGGGGAAAGAAATAAAGTAGTAACTATTCCCCAAGGTACTTACAGGTATGTCAATGACTATAGGCATGAGCTAGGAGGGCAGAAAGGTAACCAGGAAGATGTACTTTTACCAACACTCCCTTGTCACACCTTATACATTTTTTCACCCATTGGCTTATGCCATATTACACTCTCTTGTTTAGAGTTACACTGTTCACTTCTCAGCTATTTTCAGTATACACTTTTTTGTTTTTACAGATGATTACATCCATGTGAGATACACCAACTACCATGTATCCATGAGGCCGCCATTTGGGACTTCTAGCTCTCCACTGGATTTTCCATCGGTGTGGCGGGTTTGGTCCACCTTAGCTCCCGGGGGCTGTGCTTTTCTGATTCGCCACTGTCATTTTGGTGGCTGATCAGTAGTGTTGTCCTATTATCATCCCCAGGTCCCTTTGCATGTTTGTGGCGGTGACATTGTAGTGACGTTGCAAGCATTGTGGCACTTCAGAGCGCATTGTGGTGCTTCAGAGCGTTAATGTGTGTGACTACAGTCCCCATGATGCCCCGTGGCAACACGTAATGACGCACGCCAGACGTAATCACTGATGCGCTGGTGTTTTTCCTTCATATGGTCACGTGGGCATTTCGATGTGCGCGCGCTGTTCACGTGTGCGTGAAGACATGCACGACGATGTGTGAGGATGTGCGCGCGTCATATACTGTATGGGCTGCGCGCCACATTGCTACACAGGGACTACAGTCCCCATAGTGCTTAGCGCAAACTACGGCTAGTGCATGATTGGCTTGATGTGGAAGTGCTATCTACTCTCATGCACCTCACACAGACGCCGGTACCTCACTCATCTATTCCGGACCCCTATAGGTCAGGATCACACCTATTGACCTCCTATTACCCAGACCATTCACATGATCTAATATAGGCCCTGCCTTCATGGGGACGGACCAGGAAGTGCATCAGAAGTTGGGACGTACATGTGATTTATTGTTCCCTTATACAGTATAAGCGTGGTGGTAGCTGGCTACTGTACACCCCAGTTGATGGCTTATTAGTCGAAACGCGTCGAAATTCGTACGCCAGCTCCAGCTACCTTCCTATGCTACCCTCACCCTCTCTGCTCCTTTTATTATTATTTTTATTTTTGTTTGGATAACAAATTTTCAAATGTTTTGTGATTGTTTGCACATTTTTATTGTTGATTCCTGTTTTACATTTTATACTTGTTTGTATGGCAATAATCTTTTTTACATAAATTTTGCCAACATTTTCCAGTATTTTTTTCTTTTTATATGCCCAATCTTAAGTCCTGCTGTATCAACATTGGTTGGTAAACCAATATTGGATCCTGTCGTGGGAACACCTACAAGCCCGCCGGCCAGAGGAGGGGACGTTTCCTGGTTCCTGTGTGTGCAGTCCATTGGTGTGATTAGGCATTGCTGATCCACCACCGTATGTTGAGCTGGATCCATTCATTATGGTAAGAGTGTTTAATTCTCTCCCCACTCATTGGTGAAGGCACTCCCGGGTGACATCTTGATATCACACCATACTGATACCTCACACAAGTATTATCTATACTGTGGACTAGATCACTTACATTGGGTATACGTTTGAAAGAACTGTTTACCACTCACCAACCTCGGATTTTGGCATTTATAAGAACTTATTTTGATTGGATATTCATATTAAGCATTTTTTATGTATATACACCTCTCATTATATATGTTTATCATATATGCATAACTGTGTTGGATTCACTGTCTTATTATAGTATTTTTTCAGACATTACTTTCACATGGTATGTCACTTTAGTATTTGTTTATTGGAGATTGACATTTTCTGGACACAGAATCGTCCTCCCTTTTTCACATAATATATGGTTACTCATATATTGAATTACAGTTTTCACGTGATTTACATGTTAATACCTATTCACTTAAGCGCTACACTATTTTTCTTCAATTAAAGTCCCACCTTTGTTCTTCCTTGTTCAAAATATTGGGGATGGAAGCACTTGGCTTTATGCCTTGTGCCTCATTTAAAATCTCACCCGTTTAGTTTTCCACGGATATCCGATAAAGCTGACTTTCATCAGTCTTGCCTACACACCATCAGTCAACAATCCAACCCTGCCAAAACGCGGTGACGTAAAACACAACGACGTGCTGAAAAAAATGAAGTTCAATGCTTCCGAGCAAGCATCAACTTAATTCTGAGCATGCGTGGATTTTTGACCAATGGACTTCCACACAGAAGATCGTTTTTTGCTATTGTTTTTTTATCCATAGAAAAAATTTAAAATGTTCGATTTTTTTTTCACCAATAGAAAACAAACCGATGGGGCCCACACATGATCGGTTTGTCCGATAAAAACAGTCTATTGGTCTGTTTTCATCAGACAAACCGATCGTGTGTACAGGGCTTCACAGAGAGAGCTGCCGATTGTCTCTCCCTGTCAGCGTGGATCAAGGACAGTCGTTTACTGGCACTTCCTGGTTCATGCGATGATCAGCTGTGATTGGTCACAGCTGATCACTTGGTATGAAGCCTCTGTCAGACCATGATCGGAGTTGCGGTGTGCACGCAAAGCATGCGAGTCCCAGCCCAGGATCAGTCCCCCACAGACTGGGGAGCTCCCTGTGGGCCCGACAGCCTCCACATTCTCTCACTCTAGCTCTTCCACCTGACAACTCCTCCCCAACTGGACAGCCACAGGAGGCCTGCCTCCTGCCAATCCAAGTTGGGGATTGGTAAAGGCTCCCTAGATACCTCAGACAGCCCCATCTCTCTTCCCCCTCTCCTTTCAGGACCTTCTAGAAGGAAGAGGGAGGTGATGGTGATGCAACCTGTCAGTCACCCAACTCTCCCTGAGCCACTCCCTGCCCAGAATGAAAACAAGCAAGCCTAGCTACCAGCTAGGCCTGCCCAATTTTTCCTACCCTGTCAAAAATCCTCACTTCTGGCACTCACTAACTATGCTTTTACACATGCTTTTACCACACACTGTTTTTTAACCCTTTTGTGAGTAGTTTAGCTTATACTACTATTAAGCAGTCCAATGCATACTGCACTTAGAGGCAGTGGGGATTATTTACGAAAGGCAAATCCACTTTGATTTACAAGTGCACTTGGAAGTGCAGTCACTGTAGATCACTGTAGATCTGAGCAGAAGATCTGAAATGAGGGGAAGCTCTGCTGATTTTATCATCCAATCATGTGCATGCTAAAATGCTGTTTTTTATTTTCCCTGCATATTTTCCCCTCATATCTACAGCGACTGCACCTCCAAGTGCACTTGCAGTGCACTTGTAGTGCAAAGTGGATTTTCCTTTCGTAAATAACCCCCACTTTGTTCTTTCTCCTTGTTTCCTACAGAGTTTTCTTCTAGCTATTCTACTCCAGCTGCCTTCAGTTCTGTTCCATGGACTCATTTTAATAATATTTATTTTGTACCTATCCATGATTATAGCTCTGCTTATATTTTGTTTCATATTCAGTGGCGGCCGGTGGTAATTCTTTTTTGGGGGGCAAACAGTATGCCACCTCCTCTGCAGCCAATCTGAAGCCTCCCCGTCTCGGCCAATCGGAAAAACGTTCCCCAAGGTGTCCCCATAGAAGTGAATGGGAGAAGTCCAGACCAAGGTGTCCCCATAGAAGTGAATAGGAGGAGTCCGGAGCAAGTTTACCCCATAGAAGTAAATGGGCAGAGACTGGGCCAAGGTGTCCCCCTAGAAGTGAATGGGCGGAGTGTGAACCAAAGTGTCCCTCTAGAAGTGAATGTTTTTTTTGGGGGGGTTGGCGGCAAATATGCCACCAACACAACCCGGTCGGTCAGTAAAACTTATCCCATCGCTTCACAGACGGCTTCCCCTGTTTTGTGGCAGCCTCCCATTTCCCTGCTCTACACGGGTCATCACGGTGGTGGCGGCTTCCGTTTGCACTCTCCTACTCAGCGGCCAATCAGGAGTCTTCTCTTTTCGGCCAATCGGAAAACGGGTCTCACACCCGCTTCTGATTGGCCAGATTGAGGATCAGTGTTTCAACAGCGAATATTCATTTTCTGTTGTAACACCTGGGTGGGCTCATGGCGCAATGCTCTGTGCCACAAGCCCACCCTATTTTGAAGCCTACTAGAGCCTCTAGTGGCTCAAAAAAAGTCCCCCGCTGCAGTAATTCAGATGCCCGGCTTCCTGAAAGGGGCCAGATGCATGAATAGGGGGTGGCTGCAGCGGCCGTGGATAGATTCATGCTATGCATGAATCTATCCATTAGTCATATAGGGGGCGTGTCGTGATAGAGGTGGTTGCGCCTGGGCGCCCCTAATGGATAGGCTGCCACTGTTCATATTATATTTTTGGTTTTGCTTTAAAGTAAAAATGAAGGGAAAAGTTATTTTTTTCATTTTGGATAGAGTAAGGGAGGGTTATAACCCCCATCAGTTTATTTTTGCCATCTGTGTCCCATTGGGAAGGCTTTCCTTCACTTCCTGCCCCGTAGCCAAAACAGGATGTGAGAGAAATTCCGATGTGTCACCTGGGTCATCAGAACTAGTGTCCCCATTGGATAATTTCCCATCGGTGAGTGTTCTGGCAACAACACAAAATTGTATTTATTGTTTTACTTTCACTCTCAGTGATAATAATGGTAAATAGGAGAAATTGATAGGGTGAATCTCCCTAATGGGGGGGCACAGACAGAAATAATAACATGACAGGGGGTCTAATCCTTCTCCACCCTATCCAAAACTAAAAAAAGTTTTACCTTTTAATAGTTTTTACCGTAGAAGTTGTGTTCCTGCAACAAGAACAACAACATTGATATTGGTTTTGTTACACAAAATGAAGTTCTCAGGCAGTTTATTTCCCTCTAGTTATTGTTGAAGGTGTAATTGTATCTGCTTATTGCTAAGTGGATGTTTATTGTTTCATTTGGCGCTCGTTCTCCATCAATTCGCTAAATGTTTTTTAATCATTCTTTTGCTGATTTTGTAAAACATAATATTGGATTGGAAGTGGTGATATTATTAAACTTTGATTTATTTGACTGTCTGGCAGTTTTCTGATAGAACTGCAAACTATATTTTGTATCATAAGTCTGTAATTGTTCTGTTACTGAGCTTAGTTTTCGGTATGTTGAATAGTGAATTTCATTTATTTAAAGCTGAATTCCATTTTTTTTTTGGACTCAGCTTGAACCAATGAAATTATTCCTATGCCATACCTGTGGGATCCCCGTGGAAGCGGAGAATCACCGTAATATGTACCGGTACTACAGTGCTACTCGCTGTCTGCCCTATCCTGTGCCAAGCAGCTGCCGCATAATGAACAAAGTGGGCCACTTGCTCAGCACAGGCACCATTCAGAGAACGCCTTGCATTTTTATCATTGAATGCAAAGCTTTCTCTGATTGAATGGGGTCGAGAAGAAGGGTTGTGATATCATGATCTGCACCTTGTCCAATCACAGAATGCATTGCATTCATTAAGAATAGTGTTGAGCAGAATATGCCATATTCGAATTCGCGATATATCTCGAATATATTGTCGAATATTCGTGATATATTCGCTAAATACGAATATTCGTGGTATTTTTTGAAAGAGAAATCATTGCGAATTTTCGCTATTGCGAATTGCGAATTGCGAATATTCGAGAAATGCGGAGGGAGCACTCTGATTGGCTCAGAATATTCGTGATATGTTGCAATACAAAATAATTGAGAATATTCGGCAAATGTGTAAGGAGCACTCTGATTGGCTCAGAATATTCGTGATATGTTGCAATACAAAATAATTGAGAATATTCGGCAAATGTGTAAGGAGCACTCTGATTGGCTCAGAATATTCATCATATATTGCAATACAAAATAATTGAGAATATTCGGCAAATGTGTAAGGAGCACTCTGATTGGCTCAGAATATTCTTGATATTTTATCGTAATTTCGCAAAAATGCGAATGAGAAATTTATTGCGGAATTTCTACAGTAACACTCTGAAATCGAATATATGTGTAATTTTATTTAAAAACAGTATTGCGAATTTCTCGAGCGCGCTTGCGCAATCGCGCGAACAACACGCACGCGCGACTACTTCCTGGAACTTGGACACTTGCCAGTTTCATTTTCCATAGGTAGTTGTTGTTGGTCTAGTTCCACAACTTTAATTGGAAAGATGGTTGGAAGCAACCTTTCAAGAGCTGAGGAGAATATTTTGATCAGTGTGAGTATTTGAATTATCTTTACCTGCATTTTAGACTAGTTTAAAAGTTAGTATATAAGATCAGATATTAGTATTTCCCAAACAATTTGTCTCCTGGTGTTACAAAACTACAAGTCCCAGCATGCCTGTACAGCTGCAGACACCCTGCTTGGTAAATGTGTATTTAGGCACTTTCCTTGCTATTTTGAATAATGAATTTAACATGTTGTGGACACCGGGCTAATTTGTTCAGATTTGGTGTTTACGAGACTAAAACTTTTTTTTGGCTAGAAAATTACTTAAAACCCCCAAACATTATATATATTTTTTTTTCTAACACACTAGAGCAGGGGTCTCCAAACTTTTTACTTCGAGGGCCACATTCTATATTTTACTCATATCCGCGGGCCGGAAAAATAATTTAACTAAATAAATCCACAGTAGAAGAAGAATAGCATTTTACTTACTGTTGACAGCAGAACTGGATGATGGTCCTGTCGTCTAATAAAACGATGGAGCATCATTCAGCGGGTTTAACTACCAGCGTGCATTGAGGTTTTACATCCGTGTCCTCACCAGTCTCCCCCACATCTGTGTCCCCACATTGGTGTCCCCATACATCTGTGTCCCCACAATGGTGTCCCCCAGGGCTTTTTTTCTGGGGGAACTTGGGGGAACTCAGTTCCACCACCTTTGGCTCAGACCCTTTGGTGCCTGCTCGCCACAATCACTTGTAAACACAGAAGTCTGGTTTCTGTGTTTACAAGTGACAGCTTTGTAACCCCCTGAACTCTGCACTCTGTATGTAATGCAATTCTGGTATTTAATGCCCCTTTAAGACCCTTCTACTGTTTGTGAAATCTGAACGGGTCGTGGTTGAGTTCCTGTACCTATTTTCTGAGAAAAAAAGCTCTGGTGTCCCCATACATCTGTGTCCCCACATTGGTGTCCCCATACATCTGTGTACCCACATTGGTGTCTCCATACATCTGTGTCATCACATTGGTGTCCCCACACATCTGCGCCCCCCACCAGTCTCCTCATACACTGTTGTCCCCACACATCTGTGTCCCCACACTGGTGTCCCCACACATCTGTGCCCCCCACCAGTCTCCTCATACACTTTTGTCCCCACACATCTGTGTCCCCACACTGGTGTCTCCACACATCTGTCTCCTCACATTGGTGTCCCCATACATCTGTGTCATCACATTGGTGTCCCCATACATCTGTGTTATCACATTGGTGTCCCCATACATCTGTGTCATCACATTGTTCTCCCCATACATCTGTGTCATCACATTGTTCTCCCCATACATCTGTGTCATCACATTGGTCTCCCCATACATCTGTGTCATCACATTGGTGTCCCCACACATCTGTGCCCCCCACCAGTCTCCTCATACACTTTTGTCCCCACACATCTGTGTCCCCACACTGGTGTCCCCACACATCTGTGCCCCCCACCAGTCTCCTCATACACTTTTGTCCCCACACATCTGTGTCCCCCACACTGGTGTCCCCACACATCTGTGCCCCCCACCAGTCTCCTCATACACTTTTGTCCCCACACATCTGTGTCCCCACACATCTGTCTCCTCACATTGGTGTCCCCATACATCTGTGTCATCACATTGTTCTCCCCATACATCTGTGTCATCACATTGGTCTCCCCATACATCTGTGTCATCACATTGGTGTCCCCACACATCTGTGCCCCCCACCAGTCTCCTCATACACTTTTGTCCCCACACATCTGTGTCCCCACACTGGTGTCCCCACACATCTGTGCCCCCCACCAGTCTCCTCATACACTTTTGTCCCCACACATCTGTGTCCCCCACACTGGTGTCCCCACACATCTGTGCCCCCCACCAGTCTCCTCATACACTTTTGTCCCCACACATCTGTGTCCCCACACATCTGTCTCCTCACATTGGTGTCCCCATACATCTGTGTGATCACATTGGTGTCCCCACACATCTGTGCCCCCCACCAGTCTCCTCATACACTTTTGACCCCACACATCTGTGTCCCCACACTGGTGTCCCCACACATCTGTGCCCCCCACCAGTCTCCTCATACACTTTTGTCCCCACACATCTGTGTCCCCACACTGGTGTCCCCATACATCTGTGTCATCACATTGGTGTCCCCACACATCTGTGCCCCCACCAGTCTCCTCATACACTTTTGTCCCCACACATCTGTGTCCCCACACTGGTGTCCCCACACATCTGTCTCCTCACATTGGTGTCCCCATACATCTGTGTCATCACATTGGTGTCCCCACACATCTGTGCCCCCCACCAGTCTCCTCATACACTTTTGTCCCCACACATCTGTGTCCCCACACTGGTGTCCCCTCACATCTGTGCCCCCCACCAGTGTCCTCATACACTTTTGTCCCCACACATCTGTGTCCCCACACTGGTGTCCCCACACATCTGTCTCCTCACATTGGTGTCCCCATACATCTGTGTCATCACATTGGTGTCCCCATACATCTGTGCCCCCCACCAGTCTCCTCATACACTTTTGTCCCCACACATCTGTGTCCCCACACTGGTGTCCCCACACATCTGTCTCCTCACATTGGTGTCCCCATACATCTGTGTCATCACATTGGTGTCCCCACACATCTGTGCCCCCCACCAGTCTCCTCATACACTTTTGTCCCCACACATCTGTGTCCCCACACTGGTGTCCCCACACATCTGTGCCCCCCACCAGTCTCCTCATACACTTTTGTCCCCACACATCTGTGTCCCCACACTGGTGTCCCCATACATCTGTGTACCCACATTGGTGTCCCCATACATCTGTGTCATCACATTGGTGTCCCCATACATGTGTCATCACATTGGTGTCCCCATACATCTGTGTCATCACATTGGTGTCCCCATACATCTGTGTCATCACATTGGTGTCCCCATACATCTGTGTCCCCACATTGGTGTCCCCATACATCTGTGTCATCACATTGGTGTCCCCATACATCTGTGTCCTCACATTGGTGTCCCCATACATCTGTGTCCCCACATTGGTGTCCCCATACATCTGTGTTCTCACATTGGTGTCCCCATACATCTGTGTCCCCACATTGGTGTCCCCATACATCTGTGTCATCACATTGGTGTCCCCATACATCTGTGTCCTCACATTGGTGTCCCCATACATCTGTGTCCCCACATTGGTGTCCCCATACATCTGTGTCCCCACATTGGTGTCCCCATACATCTGTGTCCTCACATTGGTGTCCCCATACATCTGTGTCCCCACATTGGTGTCCCCATACATCTGTGTCATCACATTGGTGTCCCCATACATCTGTGTCATCACATTGGTGTCCCCATACATCTGTTTTTTGGCAGAATTTCGGAACATGCTTTACAAGCGCTCTGATTGGCTCATTCTGAAATCGAATATTCGAGATATTTTATCGAAATGTCACAAAATGCGAATGATAAATTCCTTTCTTGAATTTCGACAGTAACACTCTGAAATCGAATATATGTGTTATTTCACCTAAAAACAGTATTGCGAGTTTCTCGAGCGCGCTTGCGCAATCGCGCGAACAACACGCACGCGCGACTACTTCCTGGAACTTGGACACTTGCCAGTTTCATTTTCCATAGGTAGTTGATGTTGGTCTAGTGCCCAGATTTCTTTTCTCCAAAAAATGGTCGGGAGTAATCTAACACCAAGTGAGGAGAATTTGCTGATCTCTGTGAGTATTTGAATTATCTTTACCTGCATTTTAGACTAGTTTAAAAGTTAGTATATAAGATCAGATATTAGTATTTCCCAAACAATTTGTCTCCTGGTGTTACAAAACTACAAGTCCCAGCATGCCTGTACAGCTGCAGACACCCTGCTTGGTAAATGTGTATTTAGGCACTTTCCTTGCTATTTTGAATAATGAATTTAACATGTTGTGGACACCGGGCTAATTTGTTCAGATTTGGTGTTTACGAGACTAAAACTTTTTTTTGGCTAGAAAATTACTTAAAACCCCCAAACATTATATATATATTTTTTTTCTAACACACTAGAGCAGGGGTCTCCAAACTTTTTACTTCGAGGGCCACATTCTATATTTTACTCATATCCGCGGGCCGGAAAAATAATTTAACTAAATAAATCCACAGTAGAAGAAGAATAGCATTTTACTTACTGTTGACAGCAGAACTGGATGATGGTCCTGTCGTCTAATAAAACGATGGAGCATCATTCAGCGGGTTTAACTACCAGCGTGCATTGAGGTTTTACATCCGTGTCCTCACCAGTCTCCCCCACATCTGTGTCCCCACATTGGTGTCCCCATACATCTGTGTCCCCACAATGGTGTCCCCCAGGGCTTTTTTTCTGGGGGAACTTGGGGGAACTCAGTTCCACCACCTTTGGCTCAGACCCTTTGGTGCCTGCTCGCCACAATCACTTGTAAACACAGAAGTCTGGTTTCTGTGTTTACAAGTGACAGCTTTGTAACCCCCTGAACTCTGCACTCTGTATGTAATGCAATTCTGGTATTTAATGCCCCTTTAAGACCCTTCTACTGTTTGTGAAATCTGAACGGGTCGTGGTTGAGTTCCTGTACCTATTTTCTGAGAAAAAAAGCTCTGGTGTCCCCATACATCTGTGTCCCCACATTGGTGTCCCCATACATCTGTGTACCCACATTGGTGTCTCCATACATCTGTGTCATCACATTGGTGTCCCCACACATCTGCGCCCCCCACCAGTCTCCTCATACACTGTTGTCCCCACACATCTGTGTCCCCACACTGGTGTCCCCACACATCTGTGCCCCCCACCAGTCTCCTCATACACTTTTGTCCCCACACATCTGTGTCCCCACACTGGTGTCTCCACACATCTGTCTCCTCACATTGGTGTCCCCATACATCTGTGTCATCACATTGGTGTCCCCATACATCTGTGTTATCACATTGGTGTCCCCATACATCTGTGTCATCACATTGTTCTCCCCATACATCTGTGTCATCACATTGTTCTCCCCATACATCTGTGTCATCACATTGGTCTCCCCATACATCTGTGTCATCACATTGGTGTCCCCACACATCTGTGCCCCCCACCAGTCTCCTCATACACTTTTGTCCCCACACATCTGTGTCCCCACACTGGTGTCCCCACACATCTGTGCCCCCCACCAGTCTCCTCATACACTTTTGTCCCCACACATCTGTGTCCCCCACACTGGTGTCCCCACACATCTGTGCCCCCCACCAGTCTCCTCATACACTTTTGTCCCCACACATCTGTGTCCCCACACATCTGTCTCCTCACATTGGTGTCCCCATACATCTGTGTGATCACATTGGTGTCCCCACACATCTGTGCCCCCCACCAGTCTCCTCATACACTTTTGACCCCACACATCTGTGTCCCCACACTGGTGTCCCCACACATCTGTGCCCCCCACCAGTCTCCTCATACACTTTTGTCCCCACACATCTGTGTCCCCACACTGGTGTCCCCATACATCTGTGTCATCACATTGGTGTCCCCACACATCTGTGCCCCCACCAGTCTCCTCATACACTTTTGTCCCCACACATCTGTGTCCCCACACTGGTGTCCCCACACATCTGTCTCCTCACATTGGTGTCCCCATACATCTGTGTCATCACATTGGTGTCCCCACACATCTGTGCCCCCCACCAGTCTCCTCATACACTTTTGTCCCCACACATCTGTGTCCCCACACTGGTGTCCCCTCACATCTGTGCCCCCCACCAGTGTCCTCATACACTTTTGTCCCCACACATCTGTGTCCCCACACTGGTGTCCCCACACATCTGTCTCCTCACATTGGTGTCCCCATACATCTGTGTCATCACATTGGTGTCCCCATACATCTGTGCCCCCCACCAGTCTCCTCATACACTTTTGTCCCCACACATCTGTGTCCCCACACTGGTGTCCCCACACATCTGTCTCCTCACATTGGTGTCCCCATACATCTGTGTCATCACATTGGTGTCCCCACACATCTGTGCCCCCCACCAGTCTCCTCATACACTTTTGTCCCCACACATCTGTGTCCCCACACTGGTGTCCCCACACATCTGTGCCCCCCACCAGTCTCCTCATACACTTTTGTCCCCACACATCTGTGTCCCCACACTGGTGTCCCCATACATCTGTGTACCCACATTGGTGTCCCCATACATCTGTGTCATCACATTGGTGTCCCCATACATGTGTCATCACATTGGTGTCCCCATACATCTGTGTCATCACATTGGTGTCCCCATACATCTGTGTCATCACATTGGTGTCCCCATACATCTGTGTCCCCACATTGGTGTCCCCATACATCTGTGTCATCACATTGGTGTCCCCATACATCTGTGTCCTCACATTGGTGTCCCCATACATCTGTGTCCCCACATTGGTGTCCCCATACATCTGTGTTCTCACATTGGTGTCCCCATACATCTGTGTCCCCACATTGGTGTCCCCATACATCTGTGTCATCACATTGGTGTCCCCATACATCTGTGTCCTCACATTGGTGTCCCCATACATCTGTGTCCCCACATTGGTGTCCCCATACATCTGTGTCCCCACATTGGTGTCCCCATACATCTGTGTCCTCACATTGGTGTCCCCATACATCTGTGTCCCCACATTGGTGTCCCCATACATCTGTGTCATCACATTGGTGTCCCCATACATCTGTGTCATCACATTGGTGTCCCCATACATCTGTTTTTTGGCAGAATTTCGGAACATGCTTTACAAGCGCTCTGATTGGCTCATTCTGAAATCGAATATTCGAGATATTTTATCGAAATGTCACAAAATGCGAATGATAAATTCCTTTCTTGAATTTCGACAGTAACACTCTGAAATCGAATATATGTGTTATTTCACCTAAAAACAGTATTGCGAGTTTCTCGAGCGCGCTTGCGCAATCGCGCGAACAACACGCACGCGCGACTACTTCCTGGAACTTGGACACTTGCCAGTTTCATTTTCCATAGGTAGTTGATGTTGGTCTAGTGCCCAGATTTCTTTTCTCCAAAAAATGGTCGGGAGTAATCTAACACCAAGTGAGGAGAATTTGCTGATCTCTGTGAGTATTTGAATTATCTTTACCTGCATTTTAGACTAGTTTAAAAGTTAGTATATAAGATCAGATATTAGTATTTCCCAAACAATTTGTCTCCTGGTGTTACAAAACTACAAGTCCCAGCATGCCTGTACAGCTGCAGACACCCTGCTTGGTAAATGTGTATTTAGGCACTTTCCTTGCTATTTTGAATAATGAATTTAACATGTTGTGGACACCGGGCTAATTTGTTCAGATTTGGTGTTTACGAGACTAAAACTTTTTTTTGGCTAGAAAATTACTTAAAACCCCCAAACATTATATATATATTTTTTTCTAACACACTAGAGCAGGGGTCTCCAAACTTTTTACTTCGAGGGCCACATTCTATATTTTACTCATATCCGCGGGCCGGAAAAATAATTTAACTAAATAAATCCACAGTAGAAGAAGAATAGCATTTTACTTACTGTTGACAGCAGAACTGGATGATGGTCCTGTCGTCTAATAAAACGATGGAGCATCATTCAGCGGGTTTAACTACCAGCGTGCATTGAGGTTTTACATCCGTGTCCTCACCAGTCTCCCCCACATCTGTGTCCCCACATTGGTGTCCCCATACATCTGTGTCCCCACAATGGTGTCCCCATACATCTGTGTCCCCACAATGGTGTCCCCATACATCTGTGTACCCACATTGGTGTCTCCATACATCTGTGTCATCACATTGGTGTCCCCACACATCTGCGCCCCCCACCAGTCTCCTCATACACTGTTGTCCCCACACATCTGTGTCCCCACACTGGTGTCCCCACACATCTGTGCCCCCCACCAGTCTCCTCATACACTTTTGTCCCCACACATCTGTGTCCCCACACTGGTGTCTCCACACATCTGGCTCCTCACATTGGTGTCCCCATACATCTGTGTCATCACATTGGTGTCCCCATACATCTGTGTTATCACATTGGTGTCCCCATACATCTGTGTCCCCACATTGGTGTCCCCATACATCTGTGTCCTCACATTGGTGTCCCCATACATCTGTGTCCCCACATTGGTGTCCCCATACATCTGTGTCATCACATTGGTGTCCCCATACATCTGTGTTATCACATTGGTGTCCCCATACATCTGTGTCATCACATTGGTGTCCCCATACATCTGTGTCATCACATTGGTCTCCCCATACATCTGTGTCATCACATTGGTGTCCCCACACATCTGTGCCCCCCACCAGTCTCCTCGTACACTTTTGTCCCCACACATCTGTGTCCCCACACTGGTGTCCCCACACATCTGTGCCCCCCACCAGTCTCCTCATACACTTTTGTCCCCACACATCTGTGTCCCCCACACTGGTGTCTCCACACATCTGTCTCCTCACATTGGTGTCCCCATACATCTGTGTCATCACATTGGTGTCCCCATACATCTGTGTCATCACATTGGTGTCCCCACACATCTGCGCCCCCACCAGTCTCCTCATACACTGTTGTCCCCACACATCTGTGTCCCCACACTGGTGTCCCCACACATCTGTGCCCCCCACCAGTCTCCTCATACACTTTTGTCCCCACACATCTTTTGTCCCCACACTAGTGTCTCCACACATCTGTCTCCTCACATTGGTGTCCCCATACATCTGTGTCATCACATTGGTGTCCCCATACATCTGTGTCATCACATTGGTGTCCCCACACATCTGTGCCCACCACCAGTCTCCTCATACACTTTTGTCCCCACACATCTGTGTCCCCACACTGGTGTCCCCACACATCTGTGCCCCCCACCAGTCTCCTCATACACTTTTGTCCCCACACATCTGTGTCCCCACACTGGTGTCCCCATACATCTGTGTACCCACATTGGTGTCCCCATACATCTGTGTCATCACATTGGTGTCCCCATACATGTGTCATCACATTGGTGTCCCCATACATCTGTGTCATCACATTGGTGTCCCCATACATCTGTGTCATCACATTGGTGTCCCCATACATCTGTGTCATCACATTGGTGTCCCCATACATCTGTGTCCTCACATTGGTGTCCCCATACATCTGTGTTATCACATTGGTGTCCCCATACATCTGTGTCATCACATTGGTCTCCCCATACATCTGTGTCATCACATTGGTGTCCCCATACATCTGTGTCATCACATTGGTGTCCCCACACATCTGTGCCCCCCACCAGTCTCCTCATACACTTTTGTCCCCACACATCTGTGTCCCCACACTGGTGTCCCCACACATCTGTGCCCCCCACCAGTCTCCTCATACACTTTTGTCCCCACACATCTGTGTCCCCACACTGGTGTCCCCATACACCTGTGTCCCCACATTGGTGTCCCCATACATCTGTGTCATCACATTGGTGTCCCCATACATCTGTGTCATCACAATGGTGTCCCCATACATCTGTGTCCTCACATTGGTGTCCCCATACATCTGTGTCCCCACATTGGTGTCCCCATACATCTGTGTCCTCACATTGGTGTCCCCATACATCTGTGTCATCACATTGGTGTCCCCACACATCTGCGCCCCCCACCAGTCTCCTCATACACTGTTGTCCCCACACATCTGTGTCCCCACACTGGTGTCCCCACACATCTGTGCCCCCCACCAGTCTCCTCATACACTTTTGTCCCCACACATCTGTGTCCCCACACTGGTGTCTCCACACATCTGTCTCCTCACATTGGTGTCCCCATACATCTGTGTCATCACATTGGTGTCCCCATACATCTGTGTCATCACATTGGTGTCCCCATACATCTGTGTCCCCACACTGGTGTCCCCACACATCTGTCTCCTCACATTGGTGTCCCCATACATCTGTGTCATCACATTGGTGTCCCAATACATCTGTGTCATCACATTGGTGTCCCCATACATCTGTCTCCCCACATTGGTGTCCCCATACATGTGTCCCCACCAGTCTCCCCACAAATCTGTGTCCACACACTGTTGTCCCCACACATCTGTTACCCCACCAGTCTCCCCACAAATCTGTGTCCCCACACTGTTGTCCCCACACATTTGTTACCCCACCAGTCTCCTTATACATCTGTGTCCCCACATTGGTGTCCCCATACATGTGTCCCCACCAGTCTCGCCACAAATCTGTGTCATCATATTGGTGTCCCCATACATCTGTGTCCTCACATTGGTGTCCCCATACATGTGTCCCCACCAGTCTCCCCACAAATCTGTGTCCACACACTGTTGTCCCCACACATCTGTTACCCCACCAGTCTCCCCACAAATCTGTGTCCCCACACTGTTGTCCCCACACATCTGTTACCCCACCAGTCTCCTTATACATCTGTGTCCCCACATTGGTGTCCCCATACATGTGTCCCCACCAGTCTCGCCACAAATCTGTGTCATCATATTGGTGTCCCCATACATCTGTGTCCTCACATTGGTGTCCCCATACATCTGTGTCCCCACCAATCTCCCCACACATCTGTGACCCCACACTGGTGTCCCCACACATCTGTGTCCACACCAGTGTCCTCATACATCTGTGCCCCCACACTGGTGTCCCCACAATTATGTGTCCCCACACTGTTGTCCCCACACATCTGTTAGCCCACCAGTCTCCTCATACATCTGGTTACCCACATTGGTGTCCCCACACATTTGTGTCCCCACCAGTCTCCCCACACATCTATGTCCCCACACATCTGTGTCCCCACATCTGTGTGCCCACACTGGTGTCCCCACACATCTGTGGCCCCACCAGTCTCCTCATACATCTGTGCCCCCACATTGGTGGGGACTCAGATGTATGGGGACACCCATGTGGGGACACAGATGTATGAGGAGAGTGGTGGGGTAACAGATGTATGAGGAGACTGGTGGGGGTCACAGATGTGTGGGGACACCAGTGTGGGGACCCAGATGTGTGAGGACACAAGTGTGGGGACATAGATGTGTTGGGAGACTGGTGGGGGCACACATGAAGTGTGGGGACACCAATGTGGGTTAACAGATGTATGAGGAGACTGCTGGGGACACAGATGTATGAGGAGACTGGTGGGGGTCACACATGTGTGGGGACACCAGTGTGGGGACCCAAATGTGTGAGGACACAAGTGTGGGGACATAGATGTGTGGGGAGACTGGTGGGGACACTGATGTGGGGACACAGATGTATGAGGAGACTGCTGGGGACATAGATGTATGAGGAGACTGGTGGGGGTCACACATGTGTGGGGACACCAGTGTGGGGACCCAAATGTGTGAGGACACAAGTGTGGGGACATAGATGTGTGGGGAGACTGGTGGGGACACTGATGTGGGGACACAGATGTATGAGGAGACTGCTGGGGACATAGATGTATGAGGACACTGTTGGGGACACCGATGTGTGGGGACACAAGTGTGGGAACACTGATTTGTGGGGAGACTGTTGGGGATACAGATGTATGGGGACACTAATGTGGGGGCACAGATCTATGAGGAGACTGGTGGGGCAACAGATGTGTGGAGACACAAGTGTGGGGACACTGATTTGTGGGGAGGCTGGTGGGGACACAGATGTATGGGGACACCTGTCTCCCCACAAATCAGTGTCCCCACACCTGTGTCCCCACACATCTGTGACTCCACCAGTCTCCTCATACATCTATGTCCCCACGCATCTGTGACTCCACCAGTCTCCCCATAAATCAGTGTCCCAACACTTGTGTCCCCACACATCTGTGTCCACACACTGGTATCCCCACACATCTGGCTCCCCACACTGGTGTCCGCACAATTATCTGTCCCCACACTGTTGTCCCCACACATCTATCCCCACACATCTGTTTCCCTACCAGTCTCCTCATACATCTGTGTCCCCACATTGGTGTCCCCATACATGTGTGGGCCCAATAGTCTCACCACACATCTGTGTCCCCATTAGGGAACCCCCTACTGCTGTCCCCATTAAACCCCCCTTCACTGGTGTCCCCATAAGAGCACCCCCCCACTGGTGTCCCCATTAGAGAACCCCCCCACTGGTGTCCCCTTTAGAGAACCCCCCCACTGGTGTCCCCATAAGAGCACCACCCCCTACTTGCCACATCTGTGTCCCCATTAGGGCACCCCCTACTGCTGTCCCCATTAAACCCCCCTCCACTGGTGTCCCCATAAGAGCACCCTCCCACTGGTGTCCCCATTAGAGAACCCCCCCACTGGTGTCCCCATTAGAGCACCTCCCACTTGTGTCCCCATCATAATTCTCAGCACCCTGAAGTTTGTGCCATATCAGAGCCATTCAGCCACCCTCCACAGTAGTGTACAGTAATCATCTCGCATCAGCCCCCCTCCCTCCTCCATGCATGTGTACTTTACTAGCGCGTCAGACATTACACACACTGGCTGTTCAGACCTGCTGCACTTCCCGACTCCCTCCACGCCTTAATACACACTCGTTACTGGTTAACAGCGAGGCGGGAGGGGGAGCAGGGCGTTGTGGCAACGGGTCTAAAACAAATCATTGGCTGCTAGGATGCCCGTGGACCCAGCAGCCTACACAAACACAGTGAGACGCCGGGAGAGATTGCGGGACCTGCGCTGCATATTGCTAGGGACGAATATTCAGCGCAGGTTCCACAACTAACAGGTGGACCAGTGACTCCAGCTGCGTGCCGGAGAAAATGGCCTGGCGGGCCGGATGTGGCCCGCGGGCCGTACTTTGGAGACCCCTACCCTATAGAATGAAATGGTAATCATTGCAATATTTCTTGCCACACCGTATTTGCGCAGCGGTCTTACAAGCGCTGTTTCTTTGGAAAAAAATATTTTTTTTTGAATTTGAAAATAACACAACAATAAATTTTGCCCAATTTTTTTAGATTTTGTGAAAGATAAAGTTACGCCGAGTAAAATGATACCCAACATGTCACGCTCAAAAATTCTGCCCGCTCGTGGCATGGCGTCAAACTTTCACCCTTAAAAATTCTCGATAGGTGATTATTTAATAATTCAACAGGTTGCATTTTTTCAGCTAAAGAGTAGCTCTAGGGCTAAAATTATTGCTCTTGCTCTAACGATCGCGCCGATAACTCACTTGTGTGGTTTGAACACCATTTTCATATGCGGGCGCTACTCGCTTATGCGTCGCTGTTTCCTAAACGGAGCCTACAGCTGTTGCAAAACAACTCCCCGTTATTATCGGACAGCCATTAACTGTTCAGCCATGCTCCTAGTTAAAGTATAATTCTTGTACAGCTGGTGACGGGGAGCTCCATGGTATATCAGAGCATGCTGGTAGTTGTAGTTTTTAAATAACATCAACTCCATTATTTATTCTAAATTAATTCATCTAAAAGTCTAAAAAATGGCAAGATATAAAATCTGTCATGTTAACCCTGTCATTGATTAATAAGGCGAGAATGCTCTCAATGTTGAATACCATAGATTTCCGTCATAAATCCATAAGGTTTTAAACAAAAGTATTATAATATACTTTGTTCTTCATCTTGCAGACGTTCCTGGCAAAGGGGTATGATAAGCTGCAGAGTCAGGCAGAAAAGAAGGAGGTGGTGAGCTCCGTCCAAGAACAATTAGCAGGACATCATGGCGGGCCACCGAATCGCATGGCCATTGTCAAGAAGTGGTCCGACCTTAAAAGGCGGCATATGGACCGGGTGAGGCGTCTCCGTGCTAAATTTCACCCAGGTAAGTTATTGTTGACAGTTATGTTTTTTTTATCTATAGTGTATTTTGTGCGTGTACTCTAGAGAGGAGACGGACTGCAGGATTTGGGAGTAGACAGGCCTCCCCCAGAGGCAATATGCCACCTTTCTCCATGCCCCTGTTGACAATGGCGTGTGAGAGGGGGTCCTCACATACAGCCCGTCCTACCTGCTCCGCTTTGAAGGCCAACGTGGCAGAGGGACTCCCTATAAGGTAGTGAGAGGATTTGCCCGCTCAAACAGCCCCGTTAGTCCTTCGCCTCTCTTTTTAGAGACCGCGTGGTCAGAGTGCGCGCATGTTAACCCAATTTTCTAGTGCGCGTGTAAGTGTGGTGGTTTTTGTGGGAGGGGGGTAGGCGTACTAAGCGCAGGCTTACCTCGCATAGCACTCCCACCGGAGGCCGGGCTGAGACCACCAAACTCAATTAACATATAGCCGAGAGCGGGATCAAAACCCCTAGCTGCAGAGGTGAATGGCTTGTCAGCGCAGTGGCAATCGCGTTGACCCACCGCAGCTCCTTTGTTGACAGTTATTTAAGGTCATATGTAATTAATGTAAGGGCAGATGTTATTAACCCAGACACCATGTTGTGGTAACATATATCACCACCAGCCAAGGTATTCATAGCACTGTTGAAAAAAGACATGGGACAGCAGACAGCAACACAGAAGTTATGTGGGAACATACATTTCCCATTGCTTTGCATGGGACTTTATACAAAAACCACGACCATCACAAATGGGGGTACTTAATGGATAAATTAACTATCCTATGCTTTAAGTGGATGTGTAAGTAACATGTGACCAAGTGTTATCGAAATATCTACAGCTGTTATGAAGTAACATGTATTTCCCATAGAGTTGAATGGGAATTTAAAGAAAAACCACCACCATGGCAAAGGGGGGAGGGTAAGGCTTAAATCACCTATACAATGTTGGTGGCTGACATATAAGTAACCTGTGTGCCAAGTTTCATGTAAATATCTTTCGCCGTTTGGACGTGATGCTGGAACATACATACATACATACAGACACGTTGAGTTTTATATATATAGATTCCCACTCAATTCCTGTGTTAGGCGTGGGGTTTTCATAGTAATCCCGTGTGATCCATCAGGCCCTTTTTTTTTAACATGATATAGTCTGAACAAAACAAAGGAGTCAAAAACAGCTCATTTTACCATGGTGGCAGACCAGCTCACGCTCAGTCCCCTGTAGTGCCCACAAGACCCTTTCATATAACATTTTCCCATTGGTTAACTGTCTATATAAATTAATTTGTATTCATATACAAAACAGCAGAGCACACCGAATTTGCAGACGTCATTAGAAAATATTTTTCTAATATATGAACATTGTGTTATTCTAGAAGCTCCGCTACCAACTGTGCGCAACAAGCGCAAAAGGTGCCAGGACGGTGATGAGGAGGAAGAAGAGGAGGATGTGCCAGAGGAGGATGAGGCAGAGGAGGAGAGGGATGAGGAGGATCAGCCAGGGACCTCCCACTCGCCAGCCACCGCTCCTGTTGTGGAGCATGTCCCCCCCCAAAACAATCCTGAGTTTGACGATATGCTGGTCGCTGGAGAGGTGGAGGTGGTGCAAATTGAAGGTCCGGTGAGCCTCGTTCAGGAAGGTAAATATGTGCACAAAGATTAATAACATTTCAACAATAAAATGTAGATATAAAAATGGACAACATATAAAGCGCACCCGTCACATTGCAGAACCATAATATGGTATTTATGATAGAAGTATACAGGTAGTGCAGAATTATTAGGCAAGTTGTATTTTTGAGGATTAATTTTATTATTGAACAACAACCATGTTCTCAATGAACCTCAAAAACTCAATAATATCAAAGCTGAATATTTTTGAAAGTAGTTTTTATTTTGTTTTTAGTGTTAGCTATTTTAGGGGGGTATCTGTGTATGCAGGTGAGTACTATTACTGTGCTGAATTATTAGGCAACCTAACCAAAAACAAATATATATACCCATTTCAATTATTTATTGTTAACAGTGAAACCAATATAACATCACAACATTCCAAAATATACATTTCTGTCATTCTTAAACAAAAAAAAACAAATCAGTGACCAATATAGCCACCTTTCTTTGCAAGGACACTCAAAAGCCTGCCATCCATGGATTCTGTCAGTGTTTTTATGTGTTCACCATCAACATTGCGTGCTGCAGCAACCGCAGCCTCACAGACAATGTTCAGAGAGGTGTACTGTTTTCCCTCCTTGTAAATCTCACATTTGATGATGGACCACAGGTTCTTCTCAATGGTGTTCAGATCAGGTGAACAAGGAGGCCATGTCATTATTTTTTTTTCTTTAATACACTTTCTTGCCAGGCACCCTGTGGAGTACTTGGACGCGTGTGCTGGAGCATTGTCCTGCATGAAAATCATGTTTTTATTGAAGGATGCAGACTTCTTCCTGTACCACTGCTTGAAGAAGGGGTCTTCCAGAAACTGGCAGTAGGACTGGGAGTTGAGCTTCACTCCATCCTCAACCCCAAAAGGCCCCACAAGCTCATCTTTGATGATACCAGCACAAACCAGTACTCCACCTCAACCTTGCTGGCGTCTGAGGCGGACTGAAGCTCTCTGCCCTTTACCAATCCAGCCACTGGCCCATTCCTTTTTGTCCATCAAAACTCACTCTCATTTCAGCAGTCCATACAACGTTAGAAAAATCAGTCCTGAGATATTTCTTGGCCCAGTCTTGACGTTTCAGCTTGTGGGTCTTGTTGAGTTGTGGTTGTCTTTCAGCCTTTCTTACCTTGGCCATGTCTCTGAGTATTGCACACCTTGTGCTTTTGGGCACTCCAGTGATGTTGCAGCTCTGAAATATGGCCAAACTGGTGGCAAGTGGCATCTTGGCAGCTGCACGCTTGACTTTTCTCAGTTCATGGGCATTAATTTTGCGCCTTGGTATTTCCACACGCCTCTTGCGACCCTGTTGACTATTTAGAATGAAATGCTTGATTGTTCGATGATCACGCTTCAGAAGCTTTTCAATTTTAAGAGTGCTGCATGACTCTGCAAGATATCACACTATTTTTGCCTTTTCAGAGACTGTCAAGTCCTTCTTTTGACCCATTTTGCCAAAGGAAAGGAAGTTGACTAATAATTATGCACACCTGATATACTGTAGAGTGTTGATGTCATTAGACCACACACCTTCTCATTACAGAGTTGTACATTACGTAATATGCCTAATTGGTAGTAGGCTTTCAAGCCTATACAGCTTGGAGTAAGACAACATGCATTAAGAGGATGATGTGGTCCAATTACTCATTTGCCTAATAATTCTGCACTCCCGGTCTGTGCTAGACACATAACAAGTGTATAGACATGATAATGATTGATTAATAAGCAACAGAAATATTTTATGTATTTGTTAAGGGTCTTTGAAAACAAATTGTTTTTTCTTATATCCTAACATCTACAATACAATTGAGCGGTCGGAATGCAGCTCGGATAAAAATGTGTGAAAAAATAAGGGCTAATAACAGGCAAATTAAGTATCTTTTGAATCAAAATGAACAAATAGAGAAGGAGCTGGACAAAATGGATGCAAAAGACAAAGAAACCCTGAATCGCCTGAAGACTCACGTTCACTTGTAATATTGTGTTTAATAAAAAGTTGTATTTTTTTTAAATGTTTCCTTTGTTTTTGAGATAGATTTTTAGGTTTTTCAACACATCTAACTTCACATCTAACACATCAACATCAACATCAACACATCTAACTTCATAATAAGCAAAATCATTTTATACTATTATTTTATTTAACACAAAACTAGGAGAAACTAAAGTACACAGACACAGTCACGACGAACACAAACTAAACTGTTGAAAAATGAACATAACAAAAGCAACAATAGATATAGAGAGAGAGAGCAAGAAAGAGAGAGAGAGAGTGCAGATTTGCGCTTGCATACAGGCTAATGGTTGCAGTATAAAGGCCGCAAATCAGGGCTAAACATAAAGTTTATTGTTTTAGTTACACTTGCTGTTATGATCCTGTCTGGTAGCTTGTAGCGGAGGCTCTTGGTGGATCCGCTGTGCCAGAGAGGTCATGAAGCATTACTCAGCATGGAGGCAGCAGCAGTAGTATTAAAATGTAATGTAACTAGAAAAGATACAATTTTAGGGTAAATTGTGCGGCATGGTCTTGCCTCCACCAATACAACTGACTGCATACGGTGCCCCTAGAGATGTAAATGTGATCCAACCGTGTGTCAATCCACTTCGGTCCATTGCCCCATCAAAAACTGCTCCATCAAAAACTAGCCCATCAAAACGGCACCTTAAAAACTAGGGCTGCGCATCTTCACCCGTCTCACGATTCGATGCAATTTCGATTATCAAGTCCACGATCCGATTTGATTCCGCGATGCATCACGATGCATCTTGATTGCAGCGCAAGTGAGCATGGCTCTCCCCCCAAAATACTAAAGGAGATTATCAGAGACTGCAGACATTGTACAAGAAATAGTCAGAGACTGCAGACATAGTACATGAGATGGTCAGAGACTGCAGACATAGTACAGGAGATTGTCATAGACTGCAGACATAGTACAGGAGATGGTCATAGACTGCAGACATAGTACATGAGATTGTCAGAGACTGCAGACATAGTACATGAGATGGTCAGACTGCAGACATAGTACATGAGATGGTCAGACTGCAGACATAGTACATGAGATGGTCAGAGACTGCAGACATAGTACAGGAGATAGTCATAGACAGCAGACATAGTACAGGAGATTGTCAGAGACTGCAGACATAGTACAGGAGATTGTCAGAGACTGCAGACATAGTACATGAGATGGTCAGACTGCAGACAAAGTACATGAGATGGTCAGAGACTGCAGACATAGTACAGGAGATTGTCAGAGACTGCAGACATAGTACATGAGATGGTCAGACTGCAGACATAGTACATGAGATGGTCAGACTGCAGACATAGTACATGAGATGGTCAGAGACTGCATACATAGTACAGGAGATTGTCATAGACAGCAGACATAGTACAGGAGATTGTCAGAGACTGCAGACATAGTACATGAGATGGTCAGACTGCAGACAAAGTACATGAGATGGTCAGAGACTGCAGACATAGTACAGGAGATTGTCATAGACAGCAGACATAGTACAGGAGATTGTCAGAGACTGCAGACATAGTACATGAGATGGTCAGACTGCAGACATAGTACATGAGATGGTCAGACTGCAGACATAGTACATGAGATGGTCAGACTGAAGACATAGTACATGAGATGGTCAGACTGCAGACATAGTACATGAGATGGTCAGACTGCAGAGATAGTACATGAGATGGTCAGACTGAAGACATAGTACATGAGATGGTCAGAGACTGCAGACATAGTACAGGAGATTGTCATAGACAGCAGACATAGTACAGGAGATTGTCAGAGACTGCAGACATAGTACAGGAGATTGTCAGAGACTGCAGACATAGTACATGAGATGGTCAGACTGAAGACATAGTACATGAGATGGTCAGACTGCAGACATAGTACATGAGATGGTCAGACTGCAGACATAGTACATGAGATGATCAGACTGAAGACATAGTACATGAGATGGTCAGACTGCAGACATAGTACATGAGATGGTCAGACTGAAGACATAGTACATGAGATGGTCAGACTGCAGACATAGTACATGAGATTGTCAGAGACTGCAGACATAGTACATGAGATTTTCAGAGACTGCAGACATAGTACAGGAGATTGTCAGAGACTGCAGACATAGTACAGGAGATTGTCAGAGACTGCAGACATAGTACATGAGATTGTCATAGACAGCAGACATAGTACAGGAGATTGTCAGAGACTGCAGACATAGTACATGAGATGGTCAGACTGCAGACAAAGTACATGAGATGGTCAGAGACTGCAGACATAGTACAGGAGATTGTCAGAGACTGCAGACATAGTACTGGAGATTGTCAGAGACTGCAGACATAGTACATGAGATGGTCAGACTGCAGACATAGTACATGAGATGGTCAGACTGCAGACATAGTACATGAGATGGTCAGACTGAAGACATAGTACATGAGATGGTCAGACTGCAGACATAGTACATGAGATGGTCAGACTGCAGAGATAGTACATGAGATGGTCAGACTGAAGACATAGTACATGAGATGGTCAGAGACTGCAGACATAGTACAGGAGATTGTCATAGACAGCAGACATAGTACAGGAGATTGTCAGAGACTGCAGACATAGTACATGAGATGGTCAGACTGCAGACATAGTACATGAGATGGTCAGACTGCAGACATAGTACATGAGATGATCAGACTGAAGACATAGTACATGAGATGGTCAGACTGCAGACATAGTACATGAGATGGTCAGACTGAAGACATAGTACATGAGATGGTCAGACTGCAGACATAGTACATGAGATTGTCAGAGACTGCAGACATAGTACATGAGATTTTCAGAGACTGCAGACATAGTACAGGAGATTGTCAGAGACTGCAGACATAGTACAGGAGATTGTCAGAGACTGCAGACATAGTACATGAGATTGTCATAGACAGCAGACATAGTACAGGAGATTGTCAGAGACTGCAGACATAGTACATGAGATGGTCAGACTGCAGACAAAGTACATGAGATGGTCAGAGACTGCAGACATAGTACAGGAGATTGTCAGAGACTGCAGACATAGTACTGGAGATTGTCAGAGACTGCAGACATAGTACATGAGATGGTCAGACTGCAGACATAGTACATGAGATGGTCAGACTGCAGACATAGTACATGAGATGGTCAGACTGAAGACATAGTACATGAGATGGTCAGACTGCAGACATAGTACATGAGATGGTCAGACTGCAGAGATAGTACATGAGATGGTCAGACTGAAGACATAGTACATGAGATGGTCAGAGACTGCAGACATAGTACAGGAGATTGTCATAGACAGCAGACATAGTACAGGAGATTGTCAGAGACTGCAGACATAGTACATGAGATGGTCAGACTGCAGACAAAGTACATGAGATGGTCAGAGACTGCAGACATAGTACAGGAGATTGTCAGAGACTGCAGACATAGTACATGAGATGGTCAGACTGCAGACATAGTACATGAGATGGTCAGACTGCAGACATAGTACATGAGATGGTCAGAGACTGCAGACATAGTACAGGAGATTGTCATAGACAGCAGACATAGTACAGGAGATTGTCAGAGACTGCAGACATAGTACATGAGATGGTCAGACTGCAGACAAAGTACATGAGATGGTCAGAGACTGCAGACATAGTACAGGAGATTGTCAGAGACTGCAGACATAGTACAGGAGATGGTCAGACTGCAGACATGTACTATGTCTGCAGTCTGTGACTATCTCCTGTACTATGTCTGCAGTCTCTGACCATCTCCTGTACTATGTCTGCAGTCTATGACAATCTCCTGTACTATGTCTGCAGTCTCTGACCATCTCCTGTACTATGTCTGCAGTCTGACCATCTCCTGTACTATGTCTGCAGTCTATGACAATCTCCTGTACTATGTCTGCAGTCTGACCATCTCATGTACTATGTCTGCAGTCTATGAAAATCTCCTGTACTATGTCTGCAGTCTATGACCATCTCCTGTACTATGTCTGCAGTCTCTGACCATCTCCTGTACTATGTCTGCAGTCTGACCATCTCCTGTACTATGTCTGCAGTCTATGACAATCTCCTGTACTATGTCTGCAGTCTGACCATCTCATGTACTATGTCTGCAGTGTGACCATCTCATGTACTATGTCTGCAGTCTATGACCATCTCCTGTACTATGTCTGCAGTCTCTGACAATCTCCTGTACTATGTCTGCAGTCTATGACAATCTCCTGTACAATGTCTGCAGTCTATGACAATCTCCTGTACTATGTCTGCAGTCTGACCATCTCATGTACTATGTCTGCAGTCTGACCATCTCATGTACTATGTCTGCAGTCTATGACCATCTCCTGTACTATGTCTGCAGTCTCTGACCATCTCCTGTACTATGTCTGCAGTCTATGATAATCTCCTGTACTATGTCTGCAGTCTGACCATCTCATGTACTATGTCTGCAGTGTGACCATCTCATGTACTATGTCTGCAGTCTATGACAATCTCCTGTACTATGTCTGCAGTCTGACCATCTCATGTACTATGTCTGCAGTCTATGACAATCTCCTGTACTATGTCTGCAGTCTGACCATCTCATGTACTATGTCTGCAGTCTATGACCATCTCCTGTACTATGTCTGCAGTCTCTGACCATCTCCTGTACTATGTCTGCAGTCTATGACAATCTCCTGTACTATGTCTGCAGTCTATGACCATCTCCTGTACTATGTCTGCAGTCTCTGACCATCTCCTGTACTATGTCTGCAGTCTATGACAATCTCCTGTACTATGTCTGCAGTCTGACCATCTCATGTACTATGTCTGCAGTCTGACCATCTCATGTACTATGTCTGCAGTCTCTGACCATCTCATGTACTATGTCTGCAGTCTGACCATCTCATGTACTATGTCTGCAGTCTGACCATCTCCTGTACTATGTCTGCAGTCTCACCATCTCCTGTACTATGTCTGCAGTCTATGACAATCTCCTGTACTATGTCTGCAATCTCTGACCATCTCCTTTACTATGTCTGCAGTCTGACCATCTCCTGTACTATGTCTGCAGTCTATGACAATCTCCTGTACTATGTCTGCAGTCTCTGACCATCTCCTGTTCTATGTCTGCAGTCTGACCATCTCATGTAACATGAGATGGTCAGACTGCAGACATAGTACATGAGATGGTCAGACTGCAGACATAGTACAGGAGATGGTCAGAGACTGCAGACATAGTACATCTAAACACGTGGGCAGGACTTTACAGCGTCAGTAGTGACCATAGTAGTCCGTAGTGTCAAATAACTAGTGACATAGGTGTCGTGAGCAGCAGCAGTATTAGTAGCAGTAGACAATATAGTGTGTAATGACTCGGGAAAGAGCAGCCATGAACAGCAGCAGCAGCAGCAGTGGTAATAGTAGTATAGAGTGGCAAATAACTTGTGACATAGGTGTCTTCACTGATGCAGAGGACTGATGGGAGAAAGTCATGTGGTCAGATGAGACCATAATATAACTTTTTGGTCATAATTCCACTAACCGTGTTTGGAGGAAGAAGAATGATGAGTACCATGCCAAGAACGCAATCCCTACTGTGAAGCATGGGTGTGGTAGCATCATGCTTTGGGGGTGTTTTTGTGCACATGGGACAGGGTTACTGCATTATAATAAGGACAGGATGTTCGGGGCCATGTATTGCGAGATTTTGGGCAACAACCTCTTTCCCTCAGTTAGAGCTTTGAAGATGGGTCGAGGCTGGGTCTTCCAACATGACAATGACCCAAAGCACACAGCCAGGATAACCAAGGAGTGGCTCTGTAAGGAGCATATCAAGGTTCTGGCGTGGCCTAGCCAGTCTACAGACCTAAACCCAATAGAGAATTTTTGGAGGGCGCTCAAACTCGGGTTTTCACAGCGATAGCCCAGAAAACTGACTCATGTAGAGAAGATCTGTGTGGAGGAGTGGGTCAAATATCCCTGCTACAGTGTGTGCAAAGCTGGTGAAAAACTACAAGAAAGGTTTGTCCGCTGTAATTGCAAACACAGCCTACTCTACCAAATATTTACATTGATTTACTCATGGGTGTTCAAATAATTTTTTTCAACACTGTAAATAGATCAGGGAATGCATGACAAGGGACCCTTCAGTGCCCTGAACCGACGGCGGGTGCCAGAAAGTCACCGCCGATCCAGGACTCATTCATCTTTATGAATGTGAGTCTGTCCACGGAGTCTGTGGACAGACGGGTCCTCTTGTCCGTGACCACCCCACCTGCCGCGCTGAATGTCCGCTCAGATAGTACGCTGGAGGGGGGGCAAGACAATAGCTCCAGCGCATACTGAGCGAGCTCGCGGCAGGTGTCCAATCTGGCAACCCAGTACTCCATGGGGTCGTCGGTATTCATACTCTCCGAAGCACCGGCGGACGCCATGTAATCTGCCACCATGTGGGCCAGACGCTGGTGGTGACTGCTTCTGCTGCTGCTGGTACTGGGTTGATCCGATTGGAAGAACATCCTCATCTCTTCCATTAGGTCCCCTGCTCGGCTGCTGCTGGGTGCAGACACCTACTGGGTGAGATGAGGGGTGACAACTGGAGGACGGGGAGTTGCCTGCTCCAAACGGCTGACAATGCCTGCCTGCAGTTCCTCCATCCGGCGCTGCCTCCGACTGGCTGGGATGAACTGCTCCACTTTCCCCTTGCACCTGGGATCCAAAAGGGTGGCCATCCAATAATCATCCCTGCCCTTGATGGTCTTAACCCGGGGGTCCCTCCTGAGGCATCTCAGCATGTGGGCAGCCATGGGGAAGAGCGCAGCCCGCTGTGACTCCTCACTGCTGCCCAGGTCAATGAGGTCAGACTCTTCTTCCCTGAGGCGCTGCTGATCACGCTCAGAGATGCCCAACCCCCGGACTATCGGTGCCCCCAACACCTGCTGTCCCTCCTGCCCAGGCCCTGACTCCAGGACGACACCAGCAACCTCGTCCTCATCATCATCATCCTCCTCCTCCTCCTCGTCGTCCTGGCCCTGGTCTCGGTGGAGCAGTGCTGCCTCCTCCTGCTCCACCAAGGCACTCTCCCCAGCTTGGAGCAGGCGATCTAGTGTCCTCTCCAGCACGAACACTATAGGGAGCACGTCATTAAGGCTGACATGCTCCCTGCTGACCATCTTGGTCGCCTGCTCAAAAGGGCCCAACACCTGGCAGACCTGGTGTATCTGCCCCCACTCCGCACAGGTGATGTACGGGAGTGTTGATGCTGGGCCGGCAGTGGGTTGCTCCAGCAGGTACTGCCTCACCGCCCTTCGCTGCTCCCACAACCTCTCCAGCATTTGGAGGGTGGAGTTCCACCGCGTTACACTGTCCACAATCAGCCTGTGAGGGGGCAGCCTGTTGACCCGCTGCCACTTGGACAGGGACGCGGTAGCGGTTGGGGAGCGCCTGAAGTGGCTGGCAATCCTACGCACCCTTAGCACAATGTCACTCAACCCTGGATAGGTGCGCATGAACTTCTGCACCACTAGGTTGAGGACATGTGCCAGACAGGGCACGTGAGTCAGACTGCCAGCCTGAAGGGCGGAGAGTAGGTTGCTGCCGTTATCACAGACAACCATACCTGCCTGGAGCCTTCGTGGTGTCAGCCACTTCTGGACCTGAGCCTGAAGTGCAGTCAGCACTTCTTGTCCAGTGTGTCTCCGGTCCCCTAAGCTAACAAGCTGGAGCACGGCCTGACAGCGCACGTGCACCACACCTGAGTAGCTACGGGGGCGCTTGCTGGGAGGCTCAGCAGCTGCGGAGACAGAGGCTTGACGGAGACCAGCAGTTCTCCCCTGGACACCCCGGGGCGGCACCACAAAATCTGTTGGCCCCGATCCCTCCCCGGCGCCTTGGAGGGAAACCCAATGGGCAGTAAAGCTTATGTAGCGCCCCTGCCCATGCCTGCTGGTCCAGCCATCCATTGTCAGATGCACCCTGTCGCTGACAGCGTGATCCAGCGACAGGGTTACATTCTTCACAATGTGCTGGTGTAGGGCAGGGACACCAGTCCTGGCAAAGAAATGGCGGCTGGGGACACGCCATTGGGGTTGGGCCTGCTCCAACATCTGTCTGAAGGGGTTGCTGTCCACGATATTGAAGGGAAGAAGATGTTGGGCAATAACCCTTGCCAGGAGCCCATTGAGGGAACGCACACGTCGGTCTCCGGTGGAGAAGGGAGTGTTGCGTTCAAAGGCGTCTGAAATAGTCGCCTGGCGCCGGACGGCAGTGCGGGACACGGACGCGGAGGGTGCTGTCAAAGTAGAGGTCTGGTTGCCGGTACCAGTACCACTAGTAGAGGGAGCGGGGGGGCATGACCTGCTGGGAAGAGATGAAGCTGTGGCAGGGGCTGCTGTACCCTGCTCACTTGTGGTGGTGGCGCTGCTACCACCACCACGCTTCATTTCGTCATGCACCCGCCAGTGATTTATCCTCAGGTGCTGGTTCAGGGCTGTGGTACCCACCCGAGCCAAAATCTTGCCTCTCTTCACCCTGACTGAACAGATCCGGCAGATGGCCACTAGAGGGTTGTCTGCCACCAGGGTGAAGTAGGCCCAGACAGGTGACTTCAGCGTCACCCTCCCGTCAGATGGGGTAACGCTGACTTGCATCTGCTGGGACTCGGTACGCACAGGTGGAGCTGCCTGCTGCTGCTGCTGCTGCTGCTGCTGCTGCTGACACCTCCTGCTGCCATCTCCAGTGGAGACCCTGACGCTGGTCTCCCTGGTGGTGACCTGGCGCACCGTTTCCACAGGGTGCCTACCTTCCCCGTCGTCACTGTCGCAGTGAGACGACGAGACAGATGGCAACCATGATGGGTCACCCTCCTCGCCCCCAGAGATGTCAGACCAAGGGCTGTGATGTTGTGGTATGAGGGAACCAGCTGACATGGAGCCGATAGCCTGGCTCTGCTGTTCCCTCACCCACGCCTGGGTCTGACTAGGTGCTGATGTTTCCTGCACCAAAACAGCACCACCACTTTGAAGGGATGTCTCTGGGATACTGACGGCAGGTATCCCATACTCATCGTCCATCCCTTCAAAAAGGTCCTGACCATCAGGACAGAGCGGGAGCTCTGCCCGATGCATGGCCTCTACCAAGACATCCCTCTCACTGTCGCTGTCGAACAGTAAGATGCTGGACTCTTGGGGGCTGGGGGGAGGGGTACTACAGGCAACGGTGTAATAGTGGAACTACTGTGAGTCGGGACCGACGACTCAGTGGCACTGCTGTGCCCCATGTAGTCCACCACTCCTTGAGCCTGAGATGGCAATATCGGGCGGCTGCCAGATGCAAAAAAATCACGCATGAGGCGGACTCCCCTTCCACCTGATCCTCTAGCAATAGTAGGGGCACGAGAGGTACCCCGTGCTGGCAGCGACCCAGCACTGGGAGTAACTCCCCTACCCCTGCTGCCACGGCCACGGATGCCGCTCATAATTGCTGATGTGTGTGTGTGGGGGGGTAAACTTTATTGGGGGAGGGAAATGTGTGTAAAATGTTTTTTGGTGTTTTTTTAAAAGACAGGCACGCAGACGTACACAGACAGCTACTAAACTTTAATAAAACTAGTACACCAAAGACAAGAACTACAAAAAATAAAAAGAAATGCACTCAACAAACACTAACTGCTTACACAAACGTATATGACTATAAACTAAGGCTACTTTTTTTTTTTTTTTTTTTTTTAAATACTAACTGACAAGGACTACAACTACAACAAAATAAAGAAACACTAACTAATAACTTTTTTTTTTTTTTAACACAGAACACAGACACTAAACACACACTAAAGTAAGCTAGCTGCAATAAATGTACACCAACAGTATGTACACTTACTATACAGAAATCTAACTAAAATGAACAACACAAAACCTAGCTTTTAAAAAAGCTCTTGGGCCTTTCAGGAAGCAGGAAAATCTGCAATTAAATCAATAAGAAGCAGTCAATAGCTAAGCTGCAACTTACTAAACTAACAGAAGTTGAACAACACAGCAGAAAACAAAAATGAGATTTTAAAAAAGCTCTTGGGCCTTTAAGGAATCAGGAAATCTGGAATATCTGCAATTAAATCAATAAGAAGCAGTCAATAGCTAAGCTGCAACTTACTACACTAACAGAAGTTGAACAACACAGCAGAAAAAAAAAGAGCTTTTAAAAAAGCTCCTGCGCCTTTAAGGAATCAGGAAATCTGGAATATCTGCAATTAAATCAATAAGAAGCAGTCAATAGCTAAGCTGCAACTTACTACACTAACAGAAGTTGAACAACACAGCAGAAAAAAAAAGAGCTTTTAAAAAAGCTCCTGCGCCTTTAAGGAATCAGGAAATCTGGAATATATGCAATTAAATGAATAAGAAGCAGTCAATAGCTAAGCTGCAACTTACTGAACTAACAGAATTTGAACAACACAGCAGAAAAATAAAGGGGCTTTTAAAAAATCTCTTGGGCCTTTCAGGAATCAGGAAATCTGGAATATCTGCAATTAAAGCAATAGGAAGCAGTCAATAGCTAAGCTGCAACTTACTACACTAACAGAAGTTGAACAACAGAGCACAAAACAAAAATTAGCTTTTAAAAAAGCTCTTGGGTGTATTGCTTTGAAAAAAGCAGTTTAGGATTATGAGCTGGAATATATCCACTGGAATCAGTAAGTACTCTAGCAAATAGCAACCATAAAGGACAATGCTGATGATGATGCAAGATGCAAAATACCAGCAACACAGACACAGTCTCCACACTCTCTAGCCAAGTTCTGGATCTGCAATGAAATGCTGCTGGGAGTGACCTTATATAATGCCCATACAGGCAGGTTCCTATTGGTTGCTAACCTATGACGAGTGTGGAAGGAGAACTCTGATTGGCTCTGATGCAGAAGGGCGGAGTAAATAATCGCGCAATATCCCTATTGCCGAATATTCGCATTGCGAATATTCGGCAATATAAAAAAATCGCGTCAGCTACTCGGACCAAGGTCTCTAATAATAACAGCAATGCTTTTAGACGTCGAAGGAGATCACTAGGATGTGATCTATTTTAATAATGAAACTGAAATAATCGTTCTGAGGCGGAAGAAAAGATAATCGCGCGATATCGCTACTGTCTCGTAATCGCATTGCGAATTTTTCGGCAATATACAATGATCGCGCGATAAGCCTAGTGACGCACATTCGCATTGCGAATATTCGGTAATATAAAAGGATCGCTGCAGCTACTCGGCCCAAGGTCTCTAATCATACCAGCAATGCTTTTACACGTCGACGGGGATGTCTAGGATGTGATCTGTCCTAAAAAAAAAATTGAAAAAATTCGAATATTCGAAATAGCGAATATTCACCGCGAAATTCGGAATATATCGCGAATACTCGAATATGCCATATTCGAGCCGAATATTCGCAATACGAATATTCGTGAGCAACACTAATTAAGAACAATGCAATGGGTTCTGTGAATGGTGCCTGTACCTAGCGGATGACCCCCAGGGTTTGGCTGGGTATGGCATATGCATATGCATTCTTATCTTATCATTCAGGTTGAACTCTCTATGGGATGTAAGTTTGTGTATCAGAGCATCTACGCATTTTTGTACAGAACTTTCAACAACAACATGGGTTCTCATTTAGACCATTTTACATTTCCGTGTATGCCGCGTACACACGATAATTTTTCGGCTTGTAAAAAACAACGTTTTTTAGCCTCCAGAAAAAACTATGTTTTTTCTAACTTCATCATTAAAACGGCCTTGCCCATACACAATCATTTAAAAAAAATGCTCTAGCAAAGCGCGGTGACGTACAACACGTACAACGGCACTATAAAGGGGAAGTTCCATGCGGATGACGCCACCCTTGGGGCTGCTTTTGCCGATTTTGTGTTAGTAAAAGACGATTCGCGCTTTTCTATCTGTAACAGCGTGATGAATGTGCTTACTCCATTACGAACGCTAGTTTTACCAAAACGAGCGCTCCCATCTCATAACTTGCTTCTGAGCATGCACGGGTTTTTCACGTCGTTAAAGCCCACACACGATCATTTTTTACAACCCGAAAAACTACATCGTTTAAAACGTCGTAAAAAAATAGAGCATGTTCGAATTTTTTTTTTACGTTTTTTTAGAACCCGAAAAATGCTCTGAAGCCCACACACCATCGTTTTAAATTACATTTTTTTAAAACGTTGATTGTTTGCACGCGGCATTACAGACAATCTAGCATTCGCTCCTGATGAGCCAGATTATCGATGAAACGCGTCGACCTTCAAAGGATGCAGCCCCCACTTTTACTATTGGACACCCTATTTCTGTACAATATGGTTTTATTCCATCATACTAATGTATTTTGCCTATTTCTCCCGTGTTATCTTACCAATGTTTTATACTATGGTCGTATTTATGTACTATTGTCAAGTTCAGTTTACTTGATACTCATGATGTTTTGCATGCTTTGAGTATTACTCTTTATGTACATTGTTATACATCCTCTTTACTTTTGTCAATAAATGGATATATTTATACATTGGGGGTTATTTACAAAAGGCAAATCCAGTGCAAACTACAAGTGCAAAGTGTACTTGAGATTGCACTGTGTACTTGGAAGTGTAGTCGCTGTAGATCTGAGGGGTAGATCTGAAACAAGGGGAAGCTCTGCTGATTTTATCATCCAATCATGTGCAAGCTAAAATCCTGTTTTTTATTTTCCTTGCATGTCCCCCTCAGATCGACAGGGACTGCACTTCCAAATGCACTTTCATTGCAATTTCAAGTGCACTTTGCACTTGTAGTTTGCACTTGTAGTGCAAAATGGATTTGCCTTTTGTAAATAACCCCCACTGTGTTATAGCCTGCCTCACTCATAGTCCCATACCTATTTTTTTTCTGTATGCATACTTACCTCGGTCCAAGCTGGACCAGTGTCAGCATGCAATATAAGATTAGCCCAGGGATTTATAAAGCAAATATTAACCACTTAAGGACCGCCTCCTGCACATTCACGTTGGCAGAATGGCACGGCTGGGCACATGTACGTACAGGTACGTGCTGTGCTAGTACCCAGCCGTGGGTCACGGGCGCGCGCCCGCGGCCGGGATCGCGGAATTCACGGACCCGATCGCTGCTGGAGTGCGGCGATCGGTCCCCGGAGCTGAAGAACGGGGAGAGCCATGTGTAAACACGGCTTCCCCGTTCTTCACTGTGGCGGCGTCATCGATCGCGTCATCCCTTTTATAGGGGGGACACGATCAATGACGTCACACCTACAGCCACACCCCCCTACAGTTGTAAACACACATTAGGGAACACATAACTCCTTCAGCGTCCCCTGTGGTAAACTTCCAAACTGCAACTGTCATTTCCACAGTAAACAATGCAATTTAAAAGCATTTTTTGCTGTGAAAATGACAATTGTCCCAAAAACATGTCAAAATTGTCCGAAGTGTCCGCAATGATGTCACAGTCACAAAAAAAAAATCGCTGATCGCCGCCATCAGTAGTAAAAAAACATTTTTTTATAAAAATGCAATAAAACTATCCCCTATTTTGTAAACGCTATAAATTTTGCGCAACCCAACCGATAAACGCTTATTGCGATTTTTTTTTACCAAAAATAGGTAGAAGAATACGTATCAGTCTAAACTGAGGAACAAAAATATTTTTTTATATATTTTTTGGGGGATATTTATTATAGTAAAAAGTAAAACATTTTGAATTTTTTTCAAAATTGTCGCTCTATTTTTGTATATAGCACAAAAAATAAAAACCGCAGAGGTGATCAAATACCACCAAAAGAAAGCTCTATTTGTGAGGAAAAAAGGACATCAATTTTGTTTGGGAGGCACGTCGCAATTGTCAGTTAAAGCGACGCAGTGCCGAATCTGAAAAAGGGGCAAGGTTCTTTAGCTGCATTTTGGTCTGGGTCTTAAGTGGTTAATATTTGCTTAATAAATATATAATATTTTTAAGCAAAATGTGTTTCAGTTAAGGTTTTCATCTGCTTTAAAGCAATACTGAGGTTCGGTTCACACAGGCTTAAATTGCATTGCACCAAACAAGTGTATGCACTCTTTTGGAGCTGCACTGCAATCGTATTGCGTGGTCATTTTCTGCGTGATCCGCTGCAGGCAAACGCACTGCTTTTTCTGACCTGCATATCGTTAACTTTGTATTGAACTATTGACACCCACAGCAGATTGCAAGGGATTTGCATGCTGTGCAGAAATCGCGCACGCTCCCTGCATTTCCCACACCACATAAGTGTGAACCTAGCCTAATCTAACAATCAAAATGTATTAAATTGAAGCTTACCAATTCTTAGATGTGGTGGATGCATTCATTTTCTTTTCTTTTTTTTTATGCTTTCAGCCCTTTTTTTTCACCTGATTATACTTTTCACCTTGCTTTAACAGACCAAGTTGTCCAGAAAACGTGGCAGCTTGAGTGCTGAGAAAAACTATTGAACACCGACAGAGGTGCTTACAATGATCAGCTTTTATTTATTCATTTAAAACATTCATCTCAGAAGTAAAGAAAAAAATAGGGATTCACTGATACCACTAATACTTTTTTTAGTACTTGCCAATACCAATTACTGATACCTACCGCAACTGTTTTGTGTACACTTCATCTGTCAGCAATGATACAAAGCATTGAAAAGTTATTTACAATTGAAATATATATATTTTTCCTCAGTTTAGGCCGATACGTATTCTTCTACCTATTTTTTGTAAAAATTAGGGTTGTCCCGATACCTCTTTTTTAGGACCGAGTACAAGTACCGATACTTTTTTTCAAGTAGTCGCCGATACCGAATACCGATACTTTTTATAAATGTGTCCCCAAATGCAGCCATGTCCCCCCACATATTGCAGCCATGTCCCCCCACAGATGCAGCCATGTCCCCCCACACATATTGCAGCCATGTCCCCCCCACAGATGCAGCCATGCATGTCCCCCACATATGCAGCCATGTCCCCCACAGATGCAGCCATGCATGTCCCCCACATATTGCAGCCATGTCCCCCACATATTGCAGCCATGTATGTCCCCCACATATTGCAGCCATGTATGTCCCCCACATATTGCAGCCATGTATGTCCCCCATATTGCAGCCATGTATGTCCCCCACATATTGCAGCCATGTATGTCCCCCACATATTGCAGCCATGTATGTACCCCACATATTGCAGCCATGTATGTCCCCCATACCTGTTGTAGTCGATATTCAAACAAAAGCTTGTAATGCGCGCTGTAATGCAGGGGGATTAACACGGCGGTATGCGGGGGGGGGGTTAAGTATTCTATTTAGGTATCGGGGGTATTTGCGGGAGTACAAGTACAACCCTAGTAAAAATCGCAATAAGCATTTATCGATTGGTTTGCGCAAAAAGTATAGCGTTTACAAAATAGGGGATAGTTTTATGGCATTTTTATTAATAATGTTTTTTTACTACTAATGGCGACGATCATCGATTTTTTTCGTGACTGCAACATTATGGCGGACACATCGGACAATTTTGACACATTTTTGGGACCATTGTCATTTTCACAGTGAAAAGTGCTATAAAAATGCATTGATTACTGTGAAAATTACAATTGCAGTTTAGGATTTTATCCACTTGGGGGCGCTCAAGGGGTTAAGTGTGACCTCATATGTGTTTCTAACTGTGGGGGGGCAGGGCTGGACGTGTGACATCAGTGATCGTCTTTCCCTATATCAGGGAACAGACGATCACTGACACTACCACAATGAAGAACCGTTCTTCAGCTCCGGTGACCGTTCGCGGGACACCGGTGGCGATCGAGTCGCGAGTGCACCGCTGGCGCGCGCTTGCGACCCCATGGCTGGGCCTTAAAGAGACACGTACAGGTACATGCTTTTTTGCCGTGCCATTTTGCCGATGTATATCGGCGTGAAGGGGTCCTTAAGTGGTTAATAAAATAACTGCTTTAATACTAGCCACTTTTAGCCCACAGGTATGCAGAGCAGCGGATGCCATTTAGCAGGTGCTGGTATGCAGAGTCGGAGCAGCGGTTGCAGGTCAGCAGGTACAGGTATGCAGAACCACGGATGCAGGTCAGCAGGTTCAGGTGTACAGAACCGTGGATGCAGGTCAGCAGGTGCAGGAGCGGAGTCAGACAAGCCAGGTCATACACATCAAGGTAAATAGCATAAACGGCAGGCAGAGAGTAGTCAGAGTCCAGGCTGGGTCTTGGCAAAAGGTGATCAGGCAGGTAACTGAGCAGGGTCAAACAAGCCAGGGTCAGGACTGAAGACAGGAGCGAGGTCAGGAAGCCGGGTCAAACACAGGAACAAGATACAGGCACAGAATCAGGAACACAGGGAACAGAAGCAGATCAAACCGCAAGGAACAGTACCCCTGGAGCATCTTTTATGGGCCGTTGGGCCCCAAAGCGCATCTAATGAACGTGCATGCGCACATTCGTGCATGAAGTCTGTGACTTGCGCATGCACATAGGCGCACGCCTTCTGAAGCGGGCAGTATGTCCCTGACAGTGTGTTTGTTTGTCTCTTGGGAGAGTGAGTCTAATGGGAGTGGTTTCATAATTATCAGTCAGCTGCATCTCTTATTAGAAATATCTTACCACAAATGAAATTTTTGTTGCAGGGGATGCCTGAAATCTGACTTGTATCTTAAGCAGACTTCTGGGAAAATTGGTGAACCAATTACACAATCAGTAAATTATGTTTCTGGGGAGTGGTCAGTGTACAGAACAACTCCATGTAGCCATATTGCTTTGCATTTATAGAAAATTACAGCAGATGCAGATTGGAAAGGATAATTGTATCATCATTTTATACTTATATTATTTTTTCTTTATTTGCTATTTTTTTTCCCCACGAAAGTGGTTACCCTTTAATCGTTATATGAAATTCCACCTCCTGGTAGTTAAAATTCTTCATTTAATTATTGATAGACCAGAAAATACTGATCGTAAATTAAGAATTACTTCCGTTTCCAATTAAACTCATGATAGTCATGTCTTATCTAAGAGTGACAACCAGTGGCCAAGGGAGGTAATGCATAAACAAATACAGATTTGATGATCAAACAATACCACTCAATAAAAGGGCAAGAGGATACAGATAGTGGAGATTATCTAACGGCAGCTGAACACACGGGGAACCCCATCAGACTACACACACACCATCTGAGACATTCCATCATCTGACACCTTAGTGACGCCAGGACACAGCTCCAGCATAGCTAGACACTATTTTGGAAAGGCAACTACAATTAGTAATCGGCAGGAGGGTCTGCCAAATAGCCATTTTGGGGGCAACTATATTTTCCAAATTTCTTATTGATTTTTATGGGTACAAGTATTTCATGATTGATGATTGGCTACCCCATTAGGTCTCCTAATATCCCATAATTTGGTCATTTTAAGTTCCCTGATTAACATAGCTCTAGACAAATTTCACCCAGTAATTCGACTGCAGCAGGTTCATAGGTCAAGTTAGTCCAACGCAGATTATTTTCTGCCAAATTTTATCTAATTGGTTCAGAAATCTAAAAGACGGCGAAAATCATTATTGTCTAATCTGTATATACCTTACAGTAAACACTGTTCAAAGTTTGTTGCAAAATTTTAATGTTTGTATCCGCCTGTTAATCAAACTATTTATGGTGTGTATGTGACTTATTGAAATAAAATAATAAAATGGGTAACTTAAAAAGAAAAAAAACAAAGGTCAGACTTTTAAGGCATGGGAACAATGGAGAAGTATAAATCAAAAAATAATATTTATTGGAACAAATACATAATAAGTATACAGTATTCAAGAATTAAAAATCATATAGGATGATATGGTTTGTATAAAGAGCCCTTAAATGTCTACGCGTTTTGCCATTGGGCTTCTTCAAGACAGCAAACAGGGTTTGAAAGGGATGACAAACAAAGAGAACGAGGCTCTCTATCTTAAAGTGGACTATGCTTCATGTACAAATTCCGGTAACCAAGGAGTTGTCACCGTGCGGAAAATTTCCCCAAAATTTTAGGGAAAGTTTACAACACACAAATGGTTCTAATCAGAAATCCAATATTGATATCCAATGGTGTACAGAGTATCAAAGAAATAGTGTAAAAAACGATGACTTGACTTCAAAACGGCAAATATATGTTGTGGTTAAATAGAACTAAGATTAGAACAGGGGCAGCTTCGCCTTACACATCACAGGCAATGGCAGAGAAGGATCCAAAGTCCAATAGAGGAGAGTATATGGAACATCTGGACACAGGCAGAATATTATAATAGCCAGCCAGGCGTGAACCCTCAAAAAAAGAATTAATACCGATCTCCAAATGGATAGGTAAGCAAGCCCTGGGAGACAGCGTTCTGCTGTGCACCAAATTGTAATAAATTAAATATTAATTTATTGTCGCTAGTTCAATCTGTACTCACATTAATCTTGTTCATGTTCTTTAAGAATTCTGTTTGGCTAAAAATGTACTCAAAACAACTAATTAAGTCGGTCAAATTATTCTTATATTGGAGGCACTGTGATTCGATTGGTTTGGCTGCCTGAATTAATTGTTCAGCCATTCCCTGATCAGTACACTGATCATAATTTTGCACCATAACAAAGTACCGTATATACTCGAGTATAAGCCGACCCGAGTATAAGCCGAGGACCTAATTTTACCACAACAACTGGGAGAACTTATTGACTCGAGTATAAGCCGAGGGTGAGAATGCAGCAGTCACTGTAAGCGGGAAAGAGGGTCAACAATGCCCATTTGCACGCCTCACTGTGCCCATTGCAACCTCACTGTTCCCATTGCAACCTCACTGTGCCATACCTCACTGTGCCCATTGCAACCTCATTGTGCCATACCTTACTGTGCCCATTGCAACCTCACTGTGCCATACCTCACTGTGCCCATTGCAGTCTCACTGTGTCATACCTCACTGTGCCCATTTCAGTCTCACTGTGCCATACCTTACTGTGCCCATTGCAACCTCACTGTGCCATACCTCACTGTGCCCATTGCAGTCTCTCTGTGTTATACCTCACTGTGTCCATTACAGTCTCACTGTGCCATACCTCATTGTGCCCATTGCAGTCTCACTGTGTCATACCTCACTGTGCCCATTGCAGTCTCACTGTGCCATACCTCACTGTGCCCATTGAAGTCTCACTGTGCCATACCTCACTGTGCCCATTGCAGTCTCACTGTGCCATACCTCACTGTGCCCATTACAGTCTCACTATGCCAAAGTACCTGTATTCTTGACAGGCGTCCATTTTTTTTAAATCGCGGCTTCCTCCTGGCCTATGTGTCCATGCATATTAGGACGTTTAAAGGTATATTTTAAACTCAGTGTTTAGAGGCAGAAAAAAAAAAATCTTCTGGATAGCATTTTCGAGAGTTTCCTGGCAGTAAAGAAAAACGCTAAACGCTCCTAAACACCTCTATAATAAAGCTCTTTATGAGCATTTTTTCTGACAACAGAACTGCCATTTTTTTAAGCCCAGGGTGCATGCTCCCTAAAGCTAAAAGCTCCTGGGGGGGGGCATTTTTTGTCAGTATTTACTTACATTTTAAAACAGTATTAAACTCAAAAAAAAATATGTATTATATTGCAGCTTAACTATTCTTACATGTGGTGGCTGCATTCATTTTCTTTTTCCTTTATTTTCACCTGATGATCTGCCATGTAACACACTTCCTGTCTTAGGATGGCTCCACTCTTTGCATAAGCAATAGAGACCATTGGACAGCAGCTTTGTCAATCTGGGGGAGGGTAGTTTCAGACACATTTTAAAATTTAGAGAGACTTGACTAACAAATTAAAGTCAAACTCCAGCTAACACATTTTAAGCAGTTATACCTTTTTTTTTTCTTTTGGGATACAGGTTTTGTCTATCCTCATGACACATCACAGGAAGCACCTCCATGGTTAACAGAAGACAGAATTAAAATTAGACCTGGGAAACTTAACATTAATAAATCACCGGGACCAGATGGCTTACTTAGGGAACTCAGTAAAGTAATTGCCAGACCATTGTTCCTAATTTTTACTGACAGTCTATTGACTGGAATGGTACCAGCTGATTGGAGAAAAGCCAATGTAGCACCAATATTTAAAAGGGGCCCAAAATACATTCCTGGGAATTACAGACCAGTTAGCCTAACATCAATAGTATGCAAGCTCTTGGAGGGGCTGATAAGGGACTATATACTAGATTTGAATAATGAGAACGGTATCATTAGCAGTAATCAGCATGGATTCATGAAGAATCGTTCTTGCCAAACCAATCTATTAACATTCTATGAGGAGGTGAGTTGCCATCTAGATAAAGGAATGCCCGTAGACGTGGTGTATCTGGATTTTGCAAAAGCATTCAACAAAGTTCCCCATATATGTTTACTGTACAAAATAAAGTCCATTGGCATGGACCATAGGGTGAGTACATGGATTGAAAACTGGCTACAAGGGCAAATTCAGAGGGTGGTAAAAATGGGGAGTACTTGGAACGGTCAGGGGTGGGAAGTGGGGTCCCCAGGGTTCTGTGCTAGGACCAATCCTGTTTAATTTGTTTATAAGCAATCTCTGTTTTTGCAGACGATACTAAGCTAAACAGGGCAATAACTTCTCCGCAGGATGTGAAAACCTTGCAAGAAGATCTGAACAAATTAATGGAGTGGGCAACTACATGGCAAATGAGGTTTAATGTAGAACAATGTAAAATAATGCATTTTGTTGGCAAAAATATGAATGCAATCTACTCACTAGGGGGAGATCCTCTGGGGGAATCTAGGATGGAAAAGGACCTGTTGGGCATGCTCAGCAATGGCATGCAAAAGAGATAAAGCGATTATTCTCCAGCTCTACAAGACTCTGGTCCAGCCGCACCTAGAGTATGCTGTCCAGTTCTGGGCACAAGTCATAAGGAAGGATGTGCTGGAAATGGAGTGAGTACAAAGAAGGGCAACATAACTAATAAAGGGTCTGGAGGATATTAGTTATGAAGAAAGGTTACAAGCCCCGAACTTATTCTCTCTGGAGAAGAAACGCTTGAGTGGGGGTATGATTTTAATTTACAAATACCGTACTGGTGACCCCACAATAGGGATACAACTTTTTTGCGGAAGGGAGTTTAACAAGACACACGGCCACTCATCAAAATTAGAAGAAAAGAAGTTTAACCTTAAACTACGTAGAGCAGTGATGGCGAACCTTGGCACTCCAGATGTTTTGGAACTACATTTCCCATGATGCTCATGCACTCTGCAGTGTAGTTGAGTATCATGGGAAATGTAGTTCCAAAACATCTGTGGTGCCAAGGTTTGCCATCACTGACGTAAGGGGTTGCTTACTGTAGGAGTGGCAAGGATGTGAAATTCCCTTCCACAGGCGGTGGTCTCAGTGAGGGGCATCAATGGTTTCAAGAAACTATTCGATAAGCACCTGAATGACCACAACATACAGAAATATACAAAGTAATACTGACATATAATCACACACATAGGTTGGACTTGATGGACTTGTGTCTTTTTTCAACCTCACCTACTATGTAACTATGAAAAGTTTTACATAAATAAATAAAAGATGATAAATGTTAGCACCCCCGGCAGTGGTAAATGGTTTTGCTGGACAGCTTGTTCTGTTAAATGAAGTAGAATAATAACAGACTTACTGGCGGGATTACCAGTGAAAGTGCAGCCACCCTCTAATACTTGGTAAGCTGGGGGTGGGTATCAGGGGTCAGTGACTGATTATCTGACATACTTGTGCTTTAGCCCTGGTTCACACTGGGCTGCGGGAGTGAAGCAGTGCAAGTTCAGCTGAACTCGCACGATTTCACTCCCGCCCGGCAGTCCCGATTTCAGCTGCGATTTCAGAGACATCTGTGCAGGTTTCTGCACAGATGTCAATGTAAATCGCTGGCTGAAATCGCAAAAAGTAGTACAGAGACTACTTTTTGAAATCGGTGCAATGCCGCAGATGCAGCGTCGCACCGATTAGGACGGTGCCATTGCCGTCAATCTGAGGCAAAATCTGCCGTTTTGACATGCGATTTGACATGCCAAATCGCATGTCAAAACGCACCAGTGTGAACCAGGGCTCAAGGTCACTGCCTTTATTGATCTGAAGTTAATAAGTGCAATTACACTTTTTTTTTTATGAAACTCCTGCAATCATTATGGGTGCAGTTTGTCAGATCTAATATCAAAACAATCAATGCTTTTAATGAGTACTGATTACATGTCAGCTTATTCCTGTTACTTAAAGTGGACCTTTCATCTTATATTGGACAGATCTTGTTTGTCCATCATCCTAATCCTCTTTTTTGCTGAAAAGCTGTGTGATGGTAACACCGCAGCATTTAGTTAATAAAGAACTGACTTTAAACAGCTCCCGGCTTACCAGGCCTTCATTTTAGGCACTGGATATATAGTCAATGCCTTCACATCACGAAAGGCTGCAGGCAGATCTCAGATATCTGACAGTTTTATTTTGCCAGTCAAACAAGAACTTGATTGTACACACATAGAAAAAAAATAAAAAATATATATATATATTTATATATATACACATACACACATACACACATATACATTTCTATACGTGACCAGACATCTCCTGTTTCTGGGGACAGTTCCGGATGTTAGGAGAGCTGTCCCTCCTCTGTAAATCTCAACTGGTAACCTATAAACATTTTCAAAGTGTCGCCTATGGAGATTTTTAAGTACCAAAGTTTGGCACCATTCCATGAGTGTGCGCAATTTTAAAGCGTGACATGTTAGGTATCTATTTACTCGGTGTAACATAATCTTTCATAATTTACAAAAAAAATTGGGCTAACTTTACTGTTTTGTTATTTTTTAATTCAAAAATTTCCAAAAAAAGGGCGTTTGAAAAATGATTGCGCGAATACCCTGCAAGCTAAAATGTTGCAATGACCGTTGTTTTATTCCCTAGGGTGTCTGCTAAAAAAACATATATAATGTTTGGAGGTTCTGCGTAATTTTCTAGCAAAATAATGATGATTTGTACATGTAGGAGAGAAGTGCCAGAATAGGCCCGGTATTGAGTTGTGTATAAAAGCCTGGTATTGAAGTGGTTAATGTGGACCGCTAAATCTCCCACAGTGATAACCGATTAGCTTTTGAATGGGTAAAAGTATTTTTAAAAGTATTTTTACTTCCTCCATGCAGAGATTACAGAAGGTTTGTCCTCTGTTCAGGAGCTTGGGTCCTCTAACCCAGTGGTCATCAACCCTGTCCTGCAGGGCCCACTAACAGGCCAGGTTTGCAAGATAACTGAAATGCATCACAGGTGTCATTTGCTGCTCAGTGATTGCAGTATTCTAATACTCTAATACTCTGCATCTCCCCAAGGTAAGCCCAGGTTCACACTGGGTACGATTTAGTTCGATTTGAGATGCATCTCAAATCGGCGGCGATTGCCGGTAATGACACCGTCCTAATCGGTAAGCTGCACCGATTTCAAAAAGTAGTTCCTGTACTACTTTTTGCGATTTCAGGACGCGATTTACATTGACATCTGTGCAGAACCCTGCACAGATGTCTCCTAAATCGCGCCGAAATCGGGACTGCCAGAGGGAGTGAAATCGCGCAAGTTCAGCTGAAATCGCGCGATTTCACTCCCGCAGCCCAGTGTGAACCAGGGCTTATACATAAAACCTGGCCTGTTAGTGGGCCCTGCAGGACAGGGTTGATGACCACTGCCCTAACCCATCGTTGCTTATCTCTAGCCATCTCAAGCTTGCTTGCCTTAGGAGATAGAAGATTTGCTGTCCAGGGTCCCAGACTATGGACACTTTGCCAGCCAGTATTCGGTTGGAAGAGAACCACTTAGCATTCAGGAGAAAGATCAAGACTCATCTCTTTTGATACCAAAGGAGACTGGAACAACAAGCGCCCAGAGGCGATTTAGTTTGCATGTGCTGCGCTATATAAGTTTTTCATTCATTCATGATGATGAAGCACATAACCTTATGGGTGCCCAATATTATCATGAAAAAGATCCTGCCACTGAAATCTGTTGATGATACCTATATCTTTTTAACTTTAATAGATGTTTATTAAAATTTTACAAAGAAAAACATAAAAACAACATGTGAACAGAGTAAATCAACATGAGGTACATCCAAAACATGTGGTGTCAGAGTTACAGTACACAATGAACAACAACATTAAGAAGTGTTGGAAGGCAACATGTTTATTTCATAAAACAAGATGTGTTTGAAATAAGAACTATTGAGTTTTCTTTCTGGTTATTTCAACTAGATGGCCCCCAAATTGGAATGTAACCGGTTAACATAAAAGCTTTGTAGCATATCAGAATCTGCATCTGAAAGTTAGCAAGTTTAACAAGGGCTTTGCTCAAGCCCACCGGGTGTGATATGTGTGATTATAGGCTTCAAAGCTGGGCTAGCTAAGATGGCACAGGGCTCATAGAGGTGATACATGGACAATGCTGCTCCTAAAGGCCAATATAATATATTACAAGGACTACCTCTTGGCAATATCTTATTGGACAGGAGACAAGTGGGGGTGGTTATCAGTGGGGGTGAATGATGTAAAAATCCCACACAGAAGAGAAATAGTTCCTTGTCCCATTTTGCCTTTTCTTTCGCTGCTGGCTTTTGCCTGAGCCTGATGACTCTCTCTTTTGCCATCCAGAGCCTAGCTGATGAGACTATGTCTAGAGGATTGTGATAAGTAATTTTGATATTCTGTTGTTTAGTGTTTGATGTTAGTATATTCCTATTTTCTTGGGAAATAAATGAAATATTGTTTTACTAAGTAGTGTGTTTACTTTCATAGATAACCTTATATCATTGTGCTTATCGGAGTCTTAATAGAGTAGCTAATTATAGGCTTAGACAAGTTATTACATGTATGCAATATATTGTATATTATTGCATCATTTACTTCAAGAAGTAACCCATGAAATTTGTGGTTTCCACATAGAAGCAAACTTTTTCCAGCCTGAGTGAAGAGACAACTCTTTTTTATCATAAGTAATTTTAACAGAGGCCACTATCTTGGACAGGTAAGGCACTGAATCTTTCTTCCAGTGCCTGCTAATGACATATTTAGAGGCCTGAAAAATGTGCTCACTAATGGGGCGATAGCTAAGTGAGAAGTTTTTGATTTCTAGATTAAGAATGGCAAGAGCTGGCGATGGAGGAGTTAGAATACATGTGATCGAGGCAACAAGACAGAATACTTGATTCCAGAAAATAGTGAAATTTTTACATGACCAAGATGTGTGGAGGAGGTTCCCCACCTTACCACAGTTTCGCCAGCACAACGGTGATCTAGAAGGATAGTATTGAGGCAACCTAAAGGGGGTTAGAGTAAATGCATTCTGGGGGTCCTCCTCCCACTGCAAAAGAGGGTTGGATTTATTGAATGGTATTATATAGGAGGGAAGTCCCTTTCAAGAAAGTGGATTGGGCTCTGTAGTATTACCATATCTGAGGGGGCAGGAGAAGGGATTGGTAGGGGATTGTTACTTATGAATTTTGAAATTTAATGTACGTGTAAAGCTCCACGGCAGGAGTGTTGTATATTCTAGATCAGAGAAAGTTTTAAGTGTAGTGTTGATGGGTAAGATATCTTCCACCAACTGAACACCGTGGGAGGACCATTTTTTGACTGACAAATATGGGATGTGAAGTTCCAATGAGGTAAATAGCATGGAAATCTGATGAAAATTGGAAGGATTCCCTGGATGAGCCATCTGAAATCCCTGGCCCTGTAAGCAAGGGGGTAGGGGTGGTGGTGATGGTGTACTAACCACCCAAACTGGATGAAGGACCTTTGCTCAACAGCAGCAAGGGCAGGAGTGGAATCCATACACACAGCACAAAATTGGTGAAACGTCCAATACCAGTAAAATTTAGGCAAGTGATATGTCAATGAAATCAGACCGGTAAAGTCGATCGCAGATTTGGATTCAGGAGGTCACTAGAAGGGAAATCTCTGCAAATCTACTTTAAATTTACCAAAACTGTATAATGTAAGGGCTCACCTAAACAATCCATTTAACGAGCAGGACCCTCTGCTTCCTCCTGGAGATTGCACAATAATATTGTAACATGTTTGGTCAGCTTTAGATAAATCACTTATCACTATTTGTAAATATAAACTTGTGCCATCCTTTCTTTGTGTATCATTTCTTCTGGTACATTTTAAGCTCCTGTTCACACCTGTGTGATTTCGGTCAGTTCTTAAATAACTAAGAGGTAGGGCCACCAGGTGATGTCAACTCTAAAGCCCTGTACACACGATCGGTCCATCCGATGAGAACGGTCTGATGGACCGTTTTCATCGGCTAACCGATGAAGCTGACTGTTGGTGAGCCGTGCCTACACACCATCGGTTAAAAAACCGATCGTGTCAGAACGCGGTGACGTAAAACACAACGACGTGCAGAAAAAAATGAAGTTCAATGCTTCCAAGAATGCGTTGACTTGATTCTGAGAATGCGTGGATTTTTAACCGATGGTCATGCCTACAAACTATCGTTTTTTTTGCTATTGGTTAGGTATCCATTGGTTAAATTTAAAACAAGTTTTTTTTTTTAACCGATGGATAAATAACCGATGGTGCCCACACATGATCAATTTGGACCGATGAAAACGGTCCATCAGACCGTTCTCATCAGTTTAACCGATCGTGTGTACGCGGCCTAAGATTTACATACACAAGTAAATGAGTCCCTCTGCCCCTCCCTCCACATGGCATCATCTGAGGTTTCAACGAGAGACAGAGTCCTGAAAGGAGACTACTGCTCTGCCCACTTTATAAAACCCACATTTCTCTGGGAATTCTTTGCCGTGTATTAAATGTTTATTTATAAAACATTATGCAGTAAATTTTATATAGCAAAATACATATCCGAAAACAGTACAAATGTTAAACAAGAAAGATATAAATAAAAACTCCAATATACCGTAGGTTTGTTTTTATTACATTCTTAGATGCTGCAGCCTAATATTAAATAATTTACCCATGATTGTTTTCTATTGTTAAGATTCAAATGTTTATTTTTAAGTAATTCTCATTAACAAGTATCAGGTAATTGCCTATGTAGTGAAAACACTGATGTTTCCACCATGGTGATCACTTTAGGCAGTTTTAATTATAACTGTGAAACTGTGTAATTGTTTGTAGAACACTGTGTGATTTTCTGGTTGACCTTTCCAACTCATCGAGGAGGTATATCTGCCTGCGAAATGACAGAAAAACTCACTGTTTGTTTTTTGCATGGATAATTACTACTGAGATCAAAGCCACAGCAGTGACAACTAATTGGAAATAATACTACACAGTTCTTCTGCTGTCAGTCCCTCTATAGTCCACAGGACACAATAATGTTCCAACATATTAATCTATTAACACGCTGGCACCTAAAGCCGCATACACACGATCAGTCAATCCGATGAGAACGGCCTGATGAATGGCGCCTACACACCATCAGTTAAAAAAAGATCGGGTCAGAACGCGTTGACGTAAAACACAACGACGTGCTGAAAAAAAATGAAGTTTGATGCTCCCAAGCATGCGTCGACTTGATTCTGAGCATGCGTGGATTTTTAACTGATGGTCGTGCCTACTAACGATCGGTTTTGACCTATCAGTTAGGAATCCATCGGTTAAATTTAAAACAAGTTTTTTTTTTTGGATAACTAACCGATGGCGCCCAAACACGATCGGTTTGGTCTGATGAAAACGGTCCATCGGTTTAACCTATCGTGTGTACACGGCCTTACTGTATCTTACCCTTAGGAGGCTGTTGTATTAAAAAGAATGAATCGGAAATCTGTTAAAAATTGAAGTGTTACCCATGGAGAACTGTTCTTGCTTATTATAAAATAAAAGTTAAACACCGATTGGTTGTTTGGTTAATAGCAAAACCGCTATCACTCTGAACCCAACTCCAGACAAAACGTTTCATTTTTTTGGGATAGAGTTGGGAGGGAGTAGAAACTTCTGGCAGGTTTTGTATTGCAGTCTCTGTGCAATAAAACCTGCCAGATTTCCACCTATTTCTCATGCCTGTTACAATGACTAAAAAGGAAAGGAAAACCTCTCCAATGGGCATAAAGACAGCAAGAACAAAACATATTTTTTTAGTACAATCTTGATCTAGTTTTCAATGCACCTGTACACCTTATTGTATGGTTCTTGGCCCAAGCAATCCTGTGAAAAATGTGTGGGAAAATCAGCTAGCACACCTGAGATAAAACCTCAATATATTACTGGGGTCATAGATGGGAAGATTCAAGAGCAAAAAATATACATTTTACCACTGACATTTTGAAGATACTGTATAAAGGTCCCCTTTCTCAAGGTCAGACAGAATGTTTTAGAGACACAAAGGTCTCCATTCTAAAGTTGACAGAGAAGCATGAAGGTCTGTTGGAATACAGAATTGTATTTTGTGCAACAACTACTGTTCATCAGTATTTAGTGGAGATTTATTTTTCAACCAGTAGATGGCAGTGTTTATAGTGTTAGTAGTTGCTCTATGATTAAACTCTATGGGCCAGATTCTCAGCGGCGATATGACGGAGTATCTCAGATACCACGTTGTATCGCCGTTTTTTTTGCCTCGTATCTATGCGCGTGATGCTTAGAATCACTTTGGCATAGATACGCTTCAACATCCGACAAGTGTAAAACCATTACACTTGCGGATCGTAGTTGTAATGACAACTCCGGCCACTAGGTTGCCTTTACGTTGTTTTCTCATTTGCATATGCAAATGAGGCATATGCAAATAAGGCGTCGGGTCAGCGTCGGCTTTTTCCGTCGCTTACGTCGTTTTACTAACTCGTTCGCGAATAGGGCATTGCGTAAGTGACGATCACGTCGTTTTGACGTCGGTTTCAATGACGCTTTCCGACGTGAGCTGGAGCATGCGCACTGGGCTTTTTCCCCGGCCGGCGCATGCGCAGTTCGTTTGACGCGGGGGCGCGCTTAATTTAAATACAAGCCGCCTCATTTGAATTACTCGGGCTTACGCTGGGCCATTTTCGCTACGCCAACGCAAACGACGGAGCAAATGGTTAGAGAATACGGCACCTGCTCTAGTACGATGCGGCGGCGTAGTGCAAATGGCTTACGATACGCAAGCGAAATTCTATGAGAATCTGGCCCTATGTCTTTTATATTTAATACATATTCCTGTATCCTGTCTACAGTTAAAGTGATTATAAACAATCCAGTTTAAAATAGAAATAAAAGGTAAAACATTTTTGTATAGATATAAAAAAACATTATAAATACCCCATTTCCTTTTTTATAAACAATCACAATTCCCTTGTTTTCAGATGCATAATAGCTAGGGTAGGAGAAGTGCACTTATCTTCACAGTGAATGGCTGTGTGTGTGTGTGTGTGTGTGTGGGGGGGGTTGCATGTCAGGACAAGTCTGATCATTGAAGGAGAGTACACTGAGTTCCCAACATAGCTAGAGAACTTACCACGGGGTGCTCTCCTGCTTAGTGTGGTCAGTTTGTATTAGTAAAGCAAGGGTACTAGCAGGAACACCAGGGATTTCAGATAAAGGAAGCAATACAAAGAGAACATGAGACTTTCGCTAATGCCGCGTACACACGATCGGTTTGTCTGATGAAAACGGTCTGATGGACCGTTTTCATCAGACTAACCAATCGTGTGTGGGCCCCATCGTTTTTTTATTCATCGGTTAAAAAACTAGGAACTTGTTTTAAAATTATCTGATGGTTAACTAACCGATAGAAAAACAACGATCGTCTGTGGGCACGTCCATCGCATGCTCAGAATCAAGTCGATGCATGCTTGGAAGCATTCAACTTAATTTTTCTCAGCGCGTCGTTGTATTTTACGTCACCGTGTTCTGACACAATCGGTTTTTTAACTGATGGTGTGTAGGCACGACTGATGAAAATCCATCAGTCCGTTTTCATCAGATGAACCGATCGTGTGTACAGGGAATTACAAGTACATGGTACAGCAGGCACATATCAGAAATATGAAGTATTGGGGTAAAAAAAGCCCATGAGGACTATGCACGGTCTGTTCTGTAGGGCTGAATACAGAATTTCTAACAAAGTCCCTTTCTCAGGATAACAGACAGACAAGAAGGTGAGAAATCCTCACTTCCTGTTCTTCTGTCTGTAACTCCACACTGTCGTGCTCGCCCCCTCGCTTGGACTACATGAGAGTCAGGGTACTCTATACTTTGCAGATAAAGAAAGGAGCTGTGTGTTAGTGGGCGTCCTAACACCCCTGTAGTCCAAGGGAGGGGGTGAGCATGACACTCCACACCAGGAAGAAAGCCTTGCATTACTGTGTGGAGTTACAGACAGAAGAATAGGAAGTGAGGATTTCTCAGAAGAAATAAGGACATTTAAAAGCAAAATCGAAGGATGAGGTAAGTGAAGGGGGACTGGACCAAGGTAAAGGAAGCTATTTAGGGGAAAAAAATGTACCTTTACAACCCCTTTAAGGTCTCCTTTGTCAAGGTGACAGCCAAACATGAAGGTCCCCTTCTCATGATGACAGACAGACATTTTGGAGACACAAAGATCCAATTTCTCAAGGTAACAGGACTTTTTGGCGACATGAAGGTCCCCTTTCTCAAGGTCAGACAGGATGTTTCAGTGGCAAAAGTGATTTGGGGACACAAAAGTTCCCATTCTCAATGTGACGGACACAATGGGGGGGGGGGGGGGGGATTCATAAACACCTTTTAAAATTGTGTTTGGCCACTGCATCAGTGATTGTACCCAACTCATGCACCTGTATCTGTTGGAGCCTGGCACTGAGTTGGGAGTTTCCCTACTGTGCACTTCCTTCTCAGCCACTACACCCATCATACTGACAGGCGCATGGCCGAGACATTTTGTAGTGTGACAGTGGGCGAATCCATAACCACAATTCAGTCCATTAGCTGCTTTTGAATATGCCCACTGTCATCTGCTGACAATGCCCCATACACACGATTGGATTTTCGCTCAAGCTTGGCTTGCATATAGACCACCACTCTCCCTGAAGCCTGCGACTGCCAACTCGTCCTCTTAGCAGCTGCCCATTCAGTTCATGGCATGGCTGGGGGGCAGCGACTAGAGGTTAAGCTAACTAGTGAGGAATGTAAAGTCGGAGGGGCTGGAGGAGACCCTATCTCCTGATTTCGGCATAGGTGTCACTGCTACAAGACACCACAAAGTCAGAGACACAGTGAGTAACGCTACCTGTGATTATACAGGCATTCCCCAGTTTTAAGTACACAATGAAGTTTATTTACTAAAGCTGGAAAGCGCATTATTAGGCTCACTTCTGCATAGAAACCAATGAGCTTCTAACCCCAGCTTGTTCAATAAATCCTGGTAATTAAAGCTGAAAGCTCATTGGTGTCTATGCAGAAGTGAGCCTGATTTTGCTCTTTACAGCTTTAGTAAATAAAAGTGGGATATGCCTGTAGTTGCCATTAAAAGTCCTCACAACAGTTCTCAGATTATAAGATGACCTTGATCAAAAGCACCTAATCCACTTATCCCATTCCCACCAAGGAGTAAGAGAAGGAAAAATAGAGAATACATGGAAGGGAGAGGAAAAGAGGGGGGAGGAACAAAGAAAAAGGGGGAGAAAGAATAAGAGAGAGAAAACAAGAAAGATGGCTAGAGAGGGATGGGGGGAAAAAAAAAGAAATTAGGAAAGAGAGATAAAAGTGAAAGAAAGGAGAACAATGAGAAAGAGTGGTACATCCTAAAATGCACTATAAGGAGTTTTAATATTGTACGAGTGGAAGGAAGCGCTAAATGTCCATGGGTTTGGGGCGCAAATTACTTGGGTGCTGACAATCCACGCTACGAAAATAATTTTACTGTTAGGGGTCCCCACAACTTGGGAAATTTTATGAAGGGGTCACAGCACTAGAAAGGTTGAGAACCACTGATATAAACGGTCACACAAAAGTTCTCTAAACTTTCGACCATCAAGAACGCGTGACATATAACACTACGCCGAGCTGAGAAAATTAAGTTCAATGCTTCCGAGCATGCGTCAAATTGTTTCCAAAAATGCGTCGGAATTGCTACAGACAATCGGAATTTCCAATTGGAAATGTACCCGCCTGAGAAATCGAGAAGCTGCTCTCAATCTTTTGCTGGCGGAAATTCCAACAGCAATAGTCAGATGGAGCATACACACATTTCTGACCAAAAGCTCACATCGGACTTTTGCTGGCGGAATTTCCGACCGTGTGTACCTGGCATAAGGTTATTTGGGAGCTAATTTCTCAGTTGGCCTTGCCATATTTGGCAAATGACATCTCCACTATCCCCAGCCCTTTTATTTAAATGTAGCTTTTGGTTGGGGAATCAGCCAACAGCTGAATGGGGCAGGAGATTAAGACCTGTTCAGGAAAATATCACATTCATGACCGCTTCCCAGCACAAACATGTCCCACTCTGAACCCCTATCAGGTTTATAGATAGACATATAGGGCCAGATTCAGTAAGAAGTTACGCGGCTTATCTCTAGATAAGCCGCGTAACTTCTTAGATGCGCCGGCGTATCTTTTTTCTGTATTCAGAAAACAAGATACGCCGGGATTGAGCTAACATACGAGCGGCGTAATTGTATTACGCTGTCGTATCTTAACTGCATTTTTAAGATGGCCGCTAGGGGCGTTCCCGCTGATTTATGCCTAGAATATGTTAATCAGCGAGATACGCCTATTCACGAACGTACGCCCGGCCGACGCAGTGAATTTACGTAAGACGTTTTCCGGGGTAAAGATAAACCACCAAAAAGATGGCGCATCCTATGTTAAGTATGAACGTCGGGGCCGCGTAGAATTTTTCAGATTTTACGTCGTTTGCGTAACTCGTCCGTGAATGGGGATTTACGTCAATTACGTTCAGGTCGAAAACAATGCGTTGTAGCGTCATAATTTGGAGCATGCGCACTGGGATACGTCCACGGTCAGCGCATGCGCAGTTAAAGAAAAAGTAAAAACCGTGGGGTCACAACACATTACCATAAAACACGCCCACCTCATTCACATTTGAATTACCCGGGCTTACGCTGGCTCATTTACGCTACGCCGCCGTAACTTAGCTTGGTGAATACAGCATTTGCCTCGCTAATTTACGGCGACGTATCGTAAACAAGATACGCTACGCCCGCACAAACTTATGGCGGGCTACTTGAATCTGGCCCATATACTTTCTGTGTCCTCCCCCCCCACACGCACACACACACGCCTATTAGGGAGATTCACCCTCTCTAATTGTCCTGTTTACTATTTACCAGAACAAAAGTAAAAGAAATCACCACATTCCGGGTTGTCACCAGAACAGGAATAAAGGGGAAATCTTCCAAAGGAGACACTAGTTGTGGTGACCGATCCCCTCACTTTGAAGGATATCTCCTCCATGCAGCTTGTTATGCTTCCCACAAGAATGCATAGGTTAACCACCTCCCGCCCACCATATTTGCATACTAACGATCAGTTTTGACCTATCGGTTAGGCGTCCATCGGTTACATTTTAAAGCAAGTTCTCTTTTTTTTGACCGAAGGATAACTGACCGATGGGGCCCACACACGATCGGTTTGGACTGATGAAATGGACCTTGACAGATCGTGTGTACGTGGCCTCTTAGGCCTGGTGGTCATTTAGGACCTTGGAAATCTGGTGAGCACAATTGTATGGCACTTTGGGTGAAGCACTTTGAATAGATGCACGTTGCACTTTTTTTTATAAAGCACAGTGTTGGAATATTAGAAGAGCTGAATTACCGTATTTATCGGCGTATACCGTGCACTTTTTTGGCTCCTCCCCGCTCGATCCCCGCTTTCCCGTGCCGAGTTTGAATACTGCGCCTGCATATACCGAGCGCAGTACACTCGTGTTTAGTCGGGCAGGCTCGGCTCCTCTCGCGCTCACGTCCTGGACGTACAGGACGTGAGCGTGAGAGTAGCCGAGCCTGCCCGACTATACACGAGTGTACTGCACTCGGTATATGCAGGCGCAGTATTCAAACTCAGCGCGGGAAAGCGGAGATCGAGCGGGGAGGATGCCGCAGAAGGATGCCGGACCCGACGAAAAGGACACCCGAAGCCGCAGACGGACGCCGGAACCCAACGAGGCCGCGCAAGACACCAAAACTGTAAGTACAAACATCTTTTTTACACAGGAATGCGGATCCACTTCAGGGGTGCGTGCTATACGCTAGAGCGCGCAATACCCCGATAAATACTGTAATTATTGCTTTATATTATTAACTGTTTATAATCTGCACTTATTATGGACATTTGAATAAGTATTTGATTTGGTGACACGTTATGTATTTTAAAATGTGGTATTTCACATTTTTGTTGCGCCCTTTCACTTTTCTATATGCAGCCTCAACAGTGCACATCAGTGAAGAAGAAAAATAACTTATTTACAAAATCCTATAACAGAAACTTTTTTTTTCTTTTTCAACATTTTTGGTGTTTTTTAGTTTGTTTAGCACCCATAGGTGATTAAATATCACCAGAAAAATAAAATATAAGTTTTTTTTTTTATTTGGTTAAGGCATTGCATGACTGCGCAATTGTCATTCAAAGTGCGATAGGGCTGAAAGCTGAAAAAAGGCCTGGGTAGGAAGGAGATGAAAGTGCCCAGTATTGAAGTGGTTAACGGAGAATTGTACAAAAAAAAGAGTGGTGAAACACACAAGTGTTTTTTTTACAAATACTATTCCTTTATACTGGCTTTTGGAATTTACAAATCCAGCAATTTAGAAATTGGATGAAATGTTTAGCGCTGGGAAACAATTATGGATATTGTATTTTATATACAACTATATAGATTAGACCAACATGAGGTACAAATAAGGAGGAAGGAGGGAGAAAGGGACTTTGTTCCAAATTAGGGACAGTCCCTTGAATTCAGGGACAGTTGGGAGCTAGGGATGAGTCGAACACCCCTGGGTTTGGGTTCGCACCAGAACCTGCAAACAGACCAAAAGTTTGTGTGAACTTTAGAACCCTGTTAAAGTCTATGGGACTCGAACATTTGAAATCTAAAGTACTAATTTTAAAGGCTAATATGCAAGTTATTGTCCTAAAAAGTGTTTGGGGACCCGGGTCCTGTCCCAGGGGAGTGTTTGGGGACCTGGGTCCTGCCCCAGGGGACATGTATCAATGCAAAAAAAGCAGTAATTTTAATAATGCTTAAAGTGAAACAATAAAATTTAAATATTCCTTCAAATTTCGTACCTAGGGGGGTGTATAGTATGCCTGTATATTAGCGCTTGTTTCCTGTGCTTAGAACTGTCCCTGCACAAAGTGTAATTTCTGAAGGAAAAAAGTCATTTAAAATCACTCACCTTAGGGTCTAGTATGGATATTAAGGGGAACCCTGCGTCAAATAAAAAAAAATGATGTGGGGTTCCACCCAAATATCCATTCCAGACCCTTCAGGTCTGGTATGGATTTTAAGGGGAACTTCACCCCAAATGTAAAAAAAAAATGCCGTAGACCCCCACACATTTAATTTTTTATGAATGACTTTTCTCTGTATTGCCGACAGCCGACAATTCATTATAGCCACGAGTGATTTTAAATAACTTTTTTTCCTTCAGAAATTACACTTTGTGCAGGGACAGTTCTAAGCATGGTAAACAAGCGTTACTTTACAAGCATAATATACACCCCCCCAGGTACGAAATTTAAAGGAATATTTCACTTTTATTGTTTCACTTAAAAGAATTATTAAAATCACTGCAGCCAAAAAAACTTTTTTTTGCATTGATACATGTCCCCTGGGGCAGAATACAGGTCCCCAAACACTTTTTAGGACAATAACTTGCATATTAGCCTTTAAAATTAGCACTTTAGATTTCAAACGTTCGAGTCCCATAGACTTTAACAGGGTTCTAAAGTTCACACGAACTTGCCACGAACACCCCAAATAGTTCGCTGTTCGGCGAACAGGCAATGTTCGAGTCGAACATGAGTTCGACTCGAACTCGAAGCTCATCCCTATTGGGAGCTATGCTAAAAAGTGAAACCTGCAGGATGCAATGCATTCGTGGGAACAAATTCAATTGAAAACGTTGAATACTTCAATTAGTTTGAGTCCACGTTTGTATTATATTTCCTTTACACATTGAAAACCTTCATTGTTGACTAGAAAAGATGTCAGCTTTGTCTCCATAGATTCACACAATTTCTTTACAACATCCTTGACATTATGATCCTATTGTATACCTATTTTTGTTCTGCTTTTTGTCCCCAGAGGCACCTCAGCAATGAAATAGTACGTTTGGTTTTTTTTTATTATTCTCCATATGATGTATAGGACACCTTGAAGATTTCCAGAATTACATTAGAGATGTGTCGGTGACCTCGGCTACACAACATTCAATGAGGAATTTTTATCTAAGGCATTGTAAGTGTCATTACACAGTCAACCTGGAACTGGGTTTGCTCTGATTTATCCTGTAAGTCTGACACTCCTGACATAAGTGTTACTCCTCGGTGTTCTGCACTTTGGCCCCATTCTACCATCTATGGAGCAATAACTCATTTATATAGCTTCACTCAATTACTCTAATATGAGATGTTCACTGTTTCTTCAGGAGGAAGATGTTAAAGGGGTTGTAAAGTTAAAAAACAAATTCCCTAAATAGCTTTCTTTACCTTAGTGCAGTCCTCCTTCACTTACCTCATCCTTCCATTTTGCTTTTAAATGTCCTTATTTCTTCTGAGAAATCCTCACTTCCTGTTCTTCTGTCTGTAACTCCACACAGTAATGCAAGGCTTTCTCGCTGGTGTGGAGAAAGCCTCTTGAGGGGGGAGGGGGCGAGCAGGAGTGTCAGGATGCCCACTAACACACAGCTCCTTTCTCTATCTGCAAAGTAGAGAGTGCCCTGACCCTCCTGCTCGCCCCCACCCCCCTCTAGAGGCTTTCTCCACACCAGCGAGAGAGCCTTGCATTACTGTGTGGAGTTACAGACAGAAGAACAGGAAGCGAGGATTTCTCAGAAGAAATAAGGACATTTAAAAGCAAAATTGAAGGATGAGGTAAGTGAAAGGAGGACTGCACTAAGGTAAAGGAAGCTATTTAGGGATTTTTTTTTTACCTTTACGACCCCTTTAACCACTTAAGCCCCGGACCAATATGCTGCTAAATGCCCAGAGGCGTTTTTACAATTCGGCACTGCGTCGCTTTAACAGACAATTGCGCGGTCGTGCGACGTGGCTCCCAAACAAAATTTGCTTCCTTTTCTTCCCACAAATAGGACTGGTAACAGGGAAAAAATGTGGGAATCAATCTCCCCTGTCTTGAGGGCCCTCCACTGGCTGCCCGTACAGGACTGGGTGACTTTCAAGCCCCTCTGCCTAACTCACAAATGTACACAAGAAAACGCTCCCCAATACTTAAGTGAGAAAATAAAACCCTACGTCACCAACCGCGTGCTCCGGTCAACCAAATCCCTAAATCCCACTACAAATCTAAGGGAGAGCGCAGATTTGCAGTCCAAGGACCTCGACTCTGGAATGCTCTACCCACGACCATCCAGCGGGAAGAAAACCATCTGGTTTTTAGGAAAAAACTAAAGACCCATCTCTTCTGAAGGACCAGGACGACACTGGAAGGAAAGCGCCTTGAGGCGATTAAGTTCGCATTTGTTGCGCTATACAAGTTACTCACTCACTCATCGATCTACATAGCATTAGCTACATTAGGGAACGTTTCCTGATTGTGCTTATAGGAAGAGAATTAGTTAGGAGTCAGTCCTACTTCACAAATCTAATTGCACTAGAATAGTGCCCCATCATTGGTATCATTGGGAGAAATAGTGCCGCATCATTGGTATCAGTGGGAGAAATAGTGCCCCATCATTGGTATCATTGGCAGGAATAGTGTCCCATCATTTGTGTCAGTGGGAGAAATAGTGCCCCATCATTGGTATCATTGGCAGGAATAATGTCCCATCATTAGTGTCAGTGGGAGAAATAGTGCCGCATCATTGGTATTAGTGGGAGGAATAGTGTCCCATCATTGGTATCATTGGCAGGAATAGTATCCCATCATTTGTGTCAGTGGGAGAAATAGTGCCGCATCATTGGTATCAGTGGGAGGAATAGTCTCCCATCATTGGTATCATTGGCAGGAATAGTGTCCCATAATTAGTTTCAGTGGGAGAAAAAGTACCCCATCATTGGTATCAGTGGGAGGAATAGTGTCCCATCATTGGTATCATTGGCAGGAATAGTGTCCCATCATTGGTATCATTGGCAGGAATAGTGTCCCATCATTTGTGTCAGTGGGAGAAATAGTGCCGCATCATTGGTATCAGTGGGAGGAATAGTGTCCCATCATTGGTATCATTGGCAGGAATAGTGTCCCATCATTAGTGTCAGTGGGAGAAATAGTGCCCCATCATTGGTATCATTGGCAGGAATAGTGTCCCATCATTAGTGTCAGTGAGAGAAATAGTGCCGCATCATTGGTATCAGTGGGAGGAATAGTGTCCCATCATTGGTATCATTGGCAGGAATAGTGTCCCATCATTGGTGTCAGTGGGAAAAATAGTGCCCCATCATTGGTATCATTGGCAGGAATAGTGTCCCATCATTAGTGTCAGTCTGAGAAATAGTGCCCCATCATTGGTATCATTGGCAGGAATAGTGTCCCATCATTGGTATCATTGGCAGGAATAGTGTCCCATCATTTGTGTCAGTGGGAGAAATAGTGCCCCATCATTGGTATCATTGGGAGGAATAGTGTCCCATCATTTGTGTCAGTGGGAGAAATAGTGCCGCATCATTGGTATCAGTGGGAGGAATAGTGTCCCATCATTTGTGTCAGTGGGAGAAATAGTGTCCCATCATTGGTATCAGTGGGAGGAATAGTGTCCCATCATTTGTGTCAGTGGGAGAAATAGTGTCCCATCATTGGTATCAGTGGGAGGAATAGTGTTCCATCATTGGGGAAAGTTCCTGCTTGTCAAGATTTTTTTTTAATGTATTTTATGTTATTTTAAGTTATTTCCCTATCCACATTTGATTGCAGAGTACTTGCCATGCTCTTACCAACATTGTGCTGCCATTTGCAGCCCTCTAACCCTTTCCCTCAGTTTTTTAGAGACATTTTAGTAGTCAAAAATTTGGGTCCCTATTGACTTCAATGGGGTCCGGGCTCGGGTAAAGTATGGGTCCCGAACCCGGACTTTTTTCTGAAGTTCGGCCGAACCCGAACATCCAGGTGTTCGCTCAACTCTACTCACTAGAGAAAACAACTATGGGCCAGATTCAGTAAGAAGTTACGCGGCTTATCTCTAGATAAGCCGCGTAACTTCTTAGATGCGCCGGCGTATCTTTTTTCTAAATTTAGAAAACCCTATGCCTGGAATGCTACTTTGCAGCGACTGCTTCAGGCAGCTTGAGAGTCAGCAGGTGTCACCTTGCTCAGCAAAATAGTCCCCAACCCCCTGGCTGAATTTTCCAGTCATCTCCGGCAGCCAGGGACAGTAGTGGTCAGACAGTATGGGCACTACACCAGGTCTAAACCAAGCCATTCAACCCTCTCTAATTCGAGGGGTACCAGGCACTTCGGGGGTGACTCCAGCCCAGCAGATTAGGCAGGCTAGTTCCCCAAACCCAGTATTATAGCCAGGGCTTTTTTTCTGGGGGAACTTGGGGGAACTCAGTTCCACCACCTTTGGCTCAGACCCTTTGGTGCCCGCTCACCACAATCACTTGTAAACACAGAAGTCTGGTTTCTGTGTTTACAAGTGCCAGCTCTTCACTCTGTGTGTAACCCCCCTGAACTCTGCACTCTGTATTAGTGCAATTCTGGTATTTAATGCCCCTTTAAGACCCTTCTACTGTTTGTGAATTCTGAACGGGGTCGTGGTTGAGTTCCTGCACCTATTTTCTGAGAAAAAAAGCTCTGATTATAGCCAACCTTTCAGGCAGAGGGAGATGATATTGCCTCCTCCTCATCAGAAGATCCTGAAGGTTGAGGCTTTGTTTTATACTAATATCCTCATTTGTTATGGCAGTAAAGCTGCACTGTAATGGGTGGATCCGGTACCTCCTCCGAAGAAGGAGAAAGCCTGTTATTACACACCGTACAATCTGATTTTAAAATTGTGTGACAATCGCTGTACAATATGCATTAGGTACCGTTATTCTTTCAGGGCACCCCAAATGCCATGCGATTCTAATGTGATAGGTCACGTTGGAGAACGCACCTTTCAAAACATTGGGTAAAGCTGGTCGCCCTCAAATAGGAGCAGGGGCTTCTATTTGCGCACATAGGGCAACCAAGTGAATGGGCCGCACCCATGCGATTTGCAACATTGTGTACAAATCGCTCTTTGAAAATCGCATTGCATATACATTGGTCTACTCTAAGTGACAATTTCAAATACCTCTGAAAGGTGACCTAAGCACAGATTGCTTTTCAGTGCAATGTCAGATCCTGCTGCAAGTGTAAACAAGCCTTTGGGTTCCATAGGAGGAATCTAAAGAAGCAGGTAAGTTACCTTTTCTCTTATGACAGAAATAGGAAGCCTGTTTTAGGAGGAATGAGAAAGGGAGAGAGAAAATCCTCCTCAGCCAATAGGTTGCAGAAGTTGTATTCACGAATGGGGAAGGATGCGACTCGTTTATCTACCCTCCAACGGTGGATGCGGCAGTCACCAGACTGACCAACAATGTGACACTTCCGATGGAAGGCCCTTCCTACTTTCACAAGATCCTTGTGAGACACATTGCTTTAGCATCTATAGCAAGTACTATGCGAGTGTGTGGGAGCAGAACTTGGAGTATGCGATTAAACCCAGCTGCCAAAGAGAAGAGTCATTAAGGCTCTTGATAAGATAACTTTCAGCGGACCCTACAGGTGAGGCAGCTATAGACATCATTCGATGGTCATCCAGAGCCATCCTTGGCTCAGTCACAGCCCAAGGTGCACTGGGGCAAAATCCTGGGCGGCTGGCCCATCCTCAAAGCAGAATTGCTGTAAACTGCCTTTTAATGGGAAGGCGTTGTTTTGCCTAAAATACCGGAAACCATCTTCTCCAGGGTTATAGGAGGAAAATCAGATCTTCTACCCCAAGATCGAAGAGCCAGAGGGGGCAACCATTCAGAGGAGCGCCAAACAGGTACTGCGATTTTGGAGGCTTTCGCCCATCCAAGGGCGTCAGAAGGCGTTAGAGGGATACATATTCGACCTTCATAAGATCGCAGGAGGCCAAGACCCATGCGGCTCCCCAAGATGCTCAGAAGCCCATTTTAACGCCAGGCCTGCCCAGGAGGCAGTTGGAGCCAAGTGGCTCAAAGTGACCCAGTTCCAGTAAGACCACTACTGAAGAATGGTGGTTTCAGCCATGTAAGAAAAGAAATGGCTGCGCATCCAGGAATTTTGATTTTTCCTTTTATTGTTTAAAGTGATGACACCAAAGACACCAACACGAGGTCACATAGACGCATTTCACACATTCGTTTTGTGCTTAATCATTACCAATGGCAAGGCCGTTATTGGTTGTTCAATCGGCAGCCTCCAGAACTACGTCAAGAGGCTGAATCAATTTATACGGATAGACTCAAGAGGGAGTCTCTCCATACCATAAATCCAGTTCAGTCAACAAGGTTACGGGGGGATTTCAGTGGACCTGCAGTATATCTATCAGCATGTCCCGATTCTTAAGCCATACCAACCGTTTCGAGTTGAGGGGCAAGCATTGCCAAAACTAGCTGGCGCCTATGCAGAATATGCTCTACCTAGGGGCCCGATTTAATACTCGGGCAGCCTTAGTTTCTTTGCCATCTCAAACTCCCCAAAGTCAGGGAGATGTTCCAACAGGCGTTGGCTGCACCAGTGATGTCAGCATCCCAGTGCATGAGTCCTCTCGGGACAATGGCTTCTTGTATTCCGATGATCCTCTGGGCTTACTGGAAACTACGTTTTCCACAAGGCTTCCTGATGCAGTGGAAGCGTTTGTCTAGCCGAAGGCACCAGAGTTCAGGTGATTAAAAAAAAAAAATGCTAAATGGCCTAGTCTATTAGGGCTGCAGCCATGGATCATTGTTGCTACAGATGCCAGCACAGCAGGGTGGGGCTCCACCTGCGAGCATCTCAGGATCCAGGGCAGTTGTGAATTTCGCACTTAGGGCCTAGTTTCCAATATTCTGGAACTCCTACCAGCATTGACATTGAACACTTTACTGCCACACATATAGGGTCTGCCAGTCCTGCTCCATCTGGACCACATGACAGCAGTCCTATATACAGCGACAAGGTGACATGCACAGCCATTCCCTCTTGAGAGAGGTGGGACCAATCATGACTTTGGCCCAGCAATATCTCCCAGATTTGAGGGCCATATATCTTCCAGCCTATCAGAATTTGGAAGCTGATTGTCTATCTGGGCAATTCAAGGATCCCAACGAATGATCCCTTCACCCCGAAGTGTTCCAAGGGATCATCCACGAGTGGTGGTTACCACCACTGGATCTGTTTCGCCTCATTGGCCTACTACAAGGGGAACCAGTTCCTCTCGCGCTACACTCATCCATTAGTGGAGGGGACAGATGCCTTTACCAATCCTTGGGTTGGGCAACTGGCCTATATCTTCCCTCAAGGAGTTTTAGGAGTAAAGAAATTGATGAGATTTGACAGTCTTCACAGGTTTTCCTTAGTGGCCTCACAGACCATGGGTCTCTCTGGCAATGGGTATCAGCTTGTGCACACCAATCACTCTGCCAGTGACTCCTCATCTCCTCGTATCTGTGGGAGATGCACTACATCGGCAACCATCACGACTAACTTTAGCAGCCTGGAAATTATAAGGCAGAAGTTACAGGAGTTCCCCAGATGTTTTCCAGAGGGGATTAGAACTTTGCAGAGTTCTTTGAAGGATCAATCAATGCCATCTACTCCAGAATATGGATTAGGTTCACAAGCTTGCAGCTGGGCATCAGTTTGACCCTCGGGACCCAAATTTATCTCAAATCCTGTCTTTTTTCTACAATCTGAATCGGATTCGGAGCTCAGTTTGCTTAAGGGGAAAATTTCCGTCATCTTGGCTTTTACCCAAAAGAAATGGGCAGCAAACCTGCTGATGGATCACTTCATGGGAGGTACTTGGACTACGCCCTCCCAAAAGAAATAGGTCCCCTTAATGGGACCTGGCAGTAGTCCTCAATTTTCTAGCAAACCCTCATTGTACTCTTGACAGAACACTGTTCTTTATGGGAGATCGGCTTCTCTATTAGCCTTGATTTCGGGGGAAAGTGCGTAGACTCCGAAATTTGGACATTTCAAAGTCCTCAAAGCCTATCTCAGGCTACGTCTACATTCAGAATGTTTAAGATTTAAAGAGTAAGTGGCTTCGGCCCGAACCATCTTGGCCTGAATCGTGAAAATACTCACTGGGCATGTGGAGCCGGTAAGGATCCTCCAGAGATGGTTAGAGCCCATCGCTCAACCAGGGAGATGTCATCTTCTTGAATAGCACAGGCAGGGTTGTCTCTGTAGACATTCTGCAAAGAGGCTAGCTGGTCATCACATTCAATGTTCTTAATACACCACAGGGTGGATCTAGCAGCTCTTACTACAGTAGAGTTTGGGAGGAAGTTTATTCAAGCTTCTTTGTCTTTTTTAAGTTTACGGCATTAAACCCTCCCTCTAGAAAGCTCTTCATGTATCATAGGTATGCTGCCATGTCTGGCGTCAGGAAAATGGAAAATTGTATCAAATACTTACCGTAATTTTCCTTTCCTGATGCCAAGACATGGCAGCATACGAACCCTCCCTCTGATCTTTGTACTTTATACAGAGAATGGGGGAGGTAGCTCTCAGTCAGAGTTTTATAGAGAGTTGTCATGTGGGTGGATATAGGGGCGGGGCTATATCATAGGTATGCTGCCATGTCTTGGCATCAGGAAAGGAAAATTACGGTAAGTATTTGATACAATTTTTCATTTTCATGTCTGCCTTCTCAGTCATGCATTTTACACAGTCTTGGCAATCAGCATAGCAAGAAAGGATGACACCTTTTTGTTTGTTATAGTAAAAAAAACAACTTCAGTTGCCATCCTTTTATTAACTTTAGGGAAGATGGTAACAATTTACATATACTGGGCCAGATTCTCAAAAGAATTACGCCAGTGTATGTGCACATACACCGGCGTAATTCCAATTTCCCTCCGGTGTATCATTGTTTTATATTCTGAAAACATGATACGCCGGTTTTAAGCTTGGATCCGACTTGTGTAAGTCATTTACACTGTCGGATCCTAAATGCAATACTACGACGGCTGCCAGGTGGCGTTTACGTCTATTTCACCGCCGAATATGCAAATGAGCCGATACGCCGATTCTCGAACGTTTTTGCGACGCGGCGACGTAGGTTGCGTACAAGTAAGGTTACCCCTGCTATATGAGGGGTAGGTATCCGAAGTTCCGTCGTTGCCATGTTAAGTATGGCGTCGGGTCAGCGTCGTCTTTTTCCGTCGGTTACGTCGTTTTACTAAGTCGTTCGAGAATAGGGAATTGCGTAAGTGACGATCACGACGTTTTGACGTCGGTTTCAACGCCGCTTTCCGACGTGAGCTGGAGCATGCGCACTGGGCTTTTTTCCCGGCCGGCGCATGCGCAGTTCGTTTGACGCGGGGGCGTGCTTAATTTAAATACAGCACGCCCCCTCCCTCACTATTTGAATTACGCGGCCTTACGACGCCGCATTTACGATACGCCGCTGAAAATTACGGAGCAAGTGCTTTAAGAATACGGCACTTGCTCCAGTAATTGGCGTAGGCGTAGCGTAAATGCGGTACGATGCGCTACGCCGCCATATACGCAATTTTTTAAGAATCTGGCCCACTGTATGTAGAAATAGAATGCTGGCTTTCTTGTTAGAGCTTATAAAGAGATCTTTTAGATGCTTCAGGAAGTGGCAGCACTTGGGATGAGGTTCAGGTTTGCCCATACCTATAAGGACGAGCTCCTGGTTTGGACTGAAAATCGCGTGTTTGAAAGTTTGGGCAGAATCCAAATTATTGGTACATTTGGTGGGAATTGTTGAATGTGGGCCAAGCCTTGTGCTGAAAGAAAGGGCTGAACTTAATTTTAGAAGTAGAAATTTGGGAAGAGTGTGGAGTTGTTCTGTGTTTAGAGAAGCTGGGAGCTTCTGAAGTGGTGCTTTTGTGACCTATCTATGAGGAATCATAACACTATGGCCTCTTTAATTAATTGCTCAAATGCCTCACCAAATAGCCATCTTCCTTGAAAAAGGCCTGCACATGAGGTGCCCCTTATTAACAGCTTCTTCTGTCCAATCTTCTACTGTCAAATGTTCAGCTCGTCTGAAGTGAACCCAAGCTATCAGGTGACATGGCTCCCCAAATGAACTGGACCTCATGCAACTTGAGTTCTGTGCCTCTCCACTCTTCCTCCAGACTCTGGGATGTTGATTTTCAAGTGAAATGCAAAATTTTCCACAGTCCGTGATGATTTGGGGAGCCATGTCATCTGCTGATGTTGGTCCACTATGTTTTACCGAGTCCAAAGTCAGGGCATCCCTCTACCAAGAAAATTCTAGCCACTTCCTGACGGCCGTACGACTAGATACGGCCGAAGGGTGGTTCTAAATCTCTGGGTCGCCATCTTTTTACAGCCTCCGCTCCTCTGGGCCACTGGGGGGCGCGCGAGCACCGGCGAGCATGCCTGCCGCATCACGGAACTGGCGATGCGCGTGCCTGGCAGCCGCGATGTCCGCCAGGCACCTGCGATCGACGGTTACAGAGACAAGGACGTGGATCTCTGTGTGTAAACACAGAGATCCACATTCTGTCAGGGATAGAGGAGACACAGAGGGACACAGATCGGTCACCTCCCCCAGTCACCCCCCTCCCCCACAGTTAGAACACTATGCAGGGTACAGATTTAACCCCTCCCTCACCCCCTAGTGTTAACCCCTTCAATGCCAGTCACATTAACACTGTAATTAGTGCATATTTATAGCACTGATCGCAGTATAAATGTGAATGGCGCCAAAAATGTGTCAAACGTGTCCGATGTGTCCGCCATAATGTCGCAGTCCCAATAAAAATCGCAGATCGCCGACATTACTAGTAAAAAAAAATAATAATAATAAAAAATAATAATTCTGTCCCCTATTTTGTAGGCGCTATAACTTTTGCGCAAACCAATCACTTATTTTTTTTTTAATTGGGCTATTTATTATAGCAACAATTAAAAAATATTATTTTTTTTCAAAATTGTCGGTCTTTTTTTGTTTATAGCGCAAAAAATAAAAACTGCAGAGGTGATCAAATACCACCAAAAGAAAGCTCTATTTGTGGGAAAAAAGGACGTCAATTTTGTTTGGGAGCCACGTCGCACGACTGCGCAATTGTCAGTTAAAGCGATGCAGTGCCGGAAGCTGAAATTTCACCTGGGCAGGAGGGGGGTATATGTGCCCAGTAAGCAAGTGGTTAAAGCACTTCATGCTTCCCTCTGCTGACCAGCTTTATTTCATTTTCCAGCAGGACTTGGCATGTGCCCACCCTGACAAAAGTATCAATACCTGGTTTAACCACTTCCGCACGCCGATATACGGTGACTGTTTGAAGAGGGATATCTTTGTTATGCCATAGCATCACTTCAGCCCATAGCTCTTAAGGGGACTTTTTTTTTCCAAAAGATCAATTTTTTTTTTATTATTGCATTTTAGTGTAAATATCAGATCTGGGGTCTTTTTGACCCCAGATCTCATATGTAATAGAGGTCCTGCCATGCTTTACATTCCTTGCAATAGGAATAAAAGTGACAACATTTTTTTCTAGCAAGAACAAATCTCAGAAAGAAGCTCGGTCCTTAAGTGATTAATGATCATGGTATCACTGTGCTTGATTGGCCAGCAAATTCACCGTAGCTCTGACAAGGAAGGGCTCATAGTAGTCATGAATGTGGACCCCTATAGGGAAGAGGCTCTTCGCCAACTATCAGACAATCATACATATACTAAAATTAGGAGGGACCCTGCTAAACAGTATAAAGCAGTCCTTGCTGGATTGATTGGGGGAGGGGTACGGATGGGTGTTTTCAGTCAGAGGGAAGCCATAAAAATAATTCCTGAATACCTCACCCTTCCCACATTCTATTATCGCTCCAAAACCCACAAGGGGTCAAATCCCTTATAGGGATGGCCAATTATATCAGGCATTAACTCCCTAAATGAAAGGCTAGGGCAGTGGCTGGACAGGTAGTCACAGCCCTTGGTCCAGCAGCACCCTGGCTATTTAAAAGACACAAATCACCTCTTAAACATCCTAAAGGACTTTAAATGGGAAAATGGTTTCTATTTTGGAAGTCATGGAATATCTATTGTCCCATAATTATTTAAAGCGGGTGTCCCACGCAAAATCTAATTTTTCTTTATGGGCTCTTTACATGTGTAATAGCATTGCTGTGCTAAACTCAAGTTTCCGGTGTCCCTCCGCCGCTCCGCTGTGATTCTGTGTGTAATAAATACTTATATTCTGCTTATCCACCCGTTGCCATCTTAGCTTTGGGCGTTCTAATCCCACACGCAGGCACTTCCTCTTTGCGGTGGATGCTGTCCCAGCATCCACTGCTCGATCTCGCGCATGCGCACTGGTAATGGTGACCGGCGGCGTGAGCGTCTCTGTTGTCATCGCAATGGCAGGCGTATGAATGAAAAGTTCCCGCCTGCTGTAATGGAGAATTTTCAAACGCCCGCCCTTTCCTTTGTTTACATCCGCGTCACTTCCTGTAAAACGAAGTCGCGCGATGTCTCGGCTAACAGAGAGGAATATTATAATTAGGGAGCTCTGAGACAGGCTCCCAGCAGACACAGCATGGGACAGGAAGCTGCAGAAAACCTGAGGAAGCCTGTGTGTTTAACAAGGTATTCTAACACTTTATTTTATGAAAATCGCTGATTATGCATTGTTTTGGAGCGGTAGAAATATTAAACTAAAGTTGATTTCAGGGTGGAGCTCCGCTTTAACCTTTGATGGGGGGGGGGGGTTGTGTTCTACCTCCAGAGATGCAGGGGTCAAGCCAACTTATACATGGGTTGGTGGGAGCGGTCCCGCATCTTCGAAGGAGAGAACCCCTTTAGGTCATCGATCAGGTTATACCTGAGGTACGTTGATGACCTATTGTCGATTATGGAGGATGGAATAAACACACTGACTCCTTTTTTGGAATATCTAAACTGTAACAACAACAATCTTGCGTTCACTGACGGTGCTAATGAGAAGGAAATTCACTTTTTGGATGTGTGTTTGACAGGAGCCAATTTGAAAGTTTGATCCACTCTATATAGGAAGCCTTTATTGAGTAATTCTCTAGTATTGGCACAGTCTGGACACCCGAGCCCTACCATTAAGGGTATACTCAGTTCTTACGGGTTAGGAGAATCTGTAATATTAATCAACAGTTTGAACGAGAGGTGGCCTCTTTATACCAACGTTTTCTGGAAAGGGGTTACCCTAAATGTCTGATTACCAGGGCTTTAGCTATGGCTAAAATCAAGGACAGGAAGGAGGTACTTAAAAAAAGGGCACAAGATAATAGTTCACATCAAAGTACTGTAAAATAACCCTTTCTACCCCATACAGTACTGAGTTTAGAGAGGTAAGAAACATCATCTACAGACATCTGCCTATGTTACACTTAGATGAGGCTTGTGCTAATATACTACGGGAAGGCATAAATGTGATGCCTTCGGAGGGCCCCTACATTGGGTCGTTCTTTGTCCCCTAGCTTCTTTAAAGCCCTGTACACGCGATTGGTCAAACCGATGAGAACGGTCTGATGGATTTTTCCATTGGTTAACCGATGAAACTGACTGATGGTCAGTCGTGCCTAAACACCATCGGTTAAAACAAACGATCGTGTCAGAACGTGGTGACGTAAAACACAACGATGTGCTGAAAACAATGAAGTTCAATGCTTCCAAGCATGCGTCGACTTGATTCTGAGCATGCGTGGATTTTTAACCGATGGTCGTGCCTACTAACGATCGGTTTTGACCTATCGGTTCGGAATCCATCGGTTAAATTTAAAACAAGTTGGCTTTTTTTTAAACGATAGTTAAATAACCGATGGCGCCCACACGCGATCGGTTTTGACCGTTGAAAATGGTCCATCAGACCATTCTCATTGGTTTAACCGATCGCGTGTACGCGGCATAATACAAAAACAATGAAACCTGTAATGTGGCTGCATTTTAAAGGGGAACTTCAAATGTGGAGCCACAGAGTGACCTCGCTGTGGCCACATTATGGGGGGTAACAAATTTCATTCAACAATGACACAGAAAGAGTATGATATTTGTTCCTTCCATAATTGCAATACCAGCAATACCAGTCTATTTTCTTACCTGTGACTTATTACACATTCAATATGTTGGTAGAATTACTAGACGCCCTCGGGATTGCTTTAATGAGCATGTATACAGTGTGGTAAAAAAATCAATCGACTAATGTAACAAAACACCTCAATACGTTTCATGATGGCAACACATTAGCCATGTGTCACGTGTACAAGTGATTGATAAAATCAAGGACCCAAAAAGAGGGGGTGACATTTTCTGATTGCTGTGTTAAGTGGTGCAGGGTGCTGTGTAATGTAAAGGGGTCCAGCGGTGCCATCATCATTTTTTTGTCATTTTTATGTTTTTTTTTTTTTACCTTAGTTGTTTATTCACTATATTCACTGATTGGACCTCACTGGTACTTATTCAAATTCTACTGTTTACAATTGGAGCACCACATTATTATTTTATATGAATAACTTGCCACTGACAAGTACATTTTTTTCAATACATTCTCCATATTATGTGTAGTACACCTGAAGATTTTCAAGAATTACATTGGAGATGTGTCAGTGACCAATTACATTGGAGATGTGTCAGTGACCTCGGCTATACAACATTCTATAAAGAGTGTTTATCTAAGGCAGCCTAAGCGCCATTACATCGTCAAAGTGGAACTGATTTCATTCTAATTTATTCTTTATGTCTGACACTAGTCCTGACATCTAGTAAGTGTTACTCCTCGTGTACTGCACTTTGATCCCATTATACCATTTACAGAGCAATACTCAATTCTATGGCTTCAGTCAATTACATTAATACTAGATTTTTGCTGTATCTAGTGGAAAGATGTTTACAAAATGACATAAAGGTTTCTTGTTCTAAGACTTTTAAAATGTACGATATTGGCTCCATAGAAGTGATTATGGACTCTAGAGGGACATACTAAAACATTTAATGTGAAAATGGCTTAATGTAGCTTAACGAGCAAAAAAGTGCCTAAACCTCAATCAATTGCCCTGAAACTTTGCACACCCCAAGAAATCGACGTTCCAAACATATCCAAGAAGTTTCAAGCGATTTGGTGTTCCACAAGGCAAACTATGAACATTAAGCTTGTTTTTTTGGGAGCTTAATGTGGCTTAACGTACGAAAAAGACCTTAAATGTTAACCAATCTCTCTCAAACTTCACACAATAGAAGACTCTATCCATAGTAACATATTTTGAAAATTTCAGCTCATTTGGTTAATCACACCAAAAGTTATTCACATTAAGCTATATTTTACAATACTAAAACATTTAATGTGAAATTGGCTTAATGTAGCTTAACGAGCAATAAAGTGCCTAAACCTCAATCAATTGCCCTGAAACTTTGCACAGCCTGAGATCTCAACTACTCAAACATATCCTATAAGTTTTGTGCTATTTGGTATCCCACAAGGCAAACTAGGGACATTAAGCTTGTTTTTTTGGGAGCTTAATGTAGCTTAACGTACGAAAAAGACCTTAAATGTTAACCAATTTCCCCCAAACTCCACACAGTAGAAAGCTCTATCGATGCCAACATATTCTGAAAATTTCAGCTCATTTGGTTTATCACACCAAAATTTATTCACATTAAGCTATATTTTACAATGCAAAAACAGAGCTTAACGTACCATAATGTAACTAAACCTTGATCAATTGTCTTAAAACTTTGCACAGCCTAAGATCTTAACTACCCAAACCTATCCAATAAGTTTTGTGTGATTCAGGGTCCCACAAGGAAAACTATGGACATTAAGCTTGTTTTTTTGGGAGCTTAATGTGGCTTAACGTACGAAAAAGACCTTAAATGTTAATCAGTTTCCACCAAACTTCACACAGTAGAAGACCCTATCCACGCTAACATATTCTGAAAATTTCAGCTTATTTGGTTAATCACACCAAAAGTTATTCGCATTAAGCTATATTTTACAATACTAAAACATTTAATGTGAAATTAGCTTAATGTAGCTTAACGAGCAATAAAGTGCCTAAACCTCAATCAATTGCCCTGAAACTTTGCACATCCCAAGATCTCGAACTTACAAACATATCTAAGACATTTCAAGTGATTTGATGGTCCACAAGGCAAACAAGGAACATTAAGCTTGTTTTTTTGGGAGCTTAACGTACAAAAAAGACCTTAAATGTTAACCAATTTCCCCCAAATTTCACACAATAGAAGACCACATCCATGCCAACATTTTCTGAAAATGTTCAACTCATTTGGTGAATCACACCAAAAGTTATTCACATTAAGCTATATTTTACAATACTGAAATTGGCTTAATGTAGCTTAATGTAGCTTAACAAGCAAAAAAGTGCCTGAACCTCAATCAATTGCCCTGAAACTTTGCACACCCCAAGATCTCGACCTTTCAAACATATCCAAGAAGGTTCAAGTGATTTGGTGTCCCAGAAGGCAAACTAGGGACATTAAGCTTGTTTTTTTGGGAGCTTAATGTGGCTTAACGTACGAAAAATACCTTAAATGTTAACCAATTTCCCCCAAACTACACACAGTAGAAAGCTCTATCGATGCTAACATATTCTGAAAATTTTAGCTCATTTGGGTTATCACACCAAAATTTATTCACATTAAGCTATATTTTACAATGCAAAAACAGAGCTTAACGTACCATAATGTAACTAAACCTTGATCAATTGTCTTAAAACTTTGCACAGCCTAAGATCTTAACTACCCAAACCTATCCAAGACGTTTTGTGTGATTCGGGGTCCCACAAGGCAAACTATGGACATTAAGCTTGTTTTTTGGGGAGCTTAATGTGGCTTAACGTACGAAAAAGACCTTAAATGTTAATCAATTTCCACCAAACTTCACACAGTAGAAGACCCCATCCACGCTAACATATTCTGAAAATTTCAGCTTATTTGGTTAATCACACCAAAAGTTATTCGCATTAAGCTATATTTTACAATACTAAAACATTTAATGTGAAATTAGCTTAATGTAGCTTAACGAGCAATAAAGTGCCTAAACCTCAATCAATTGCCCTGAAACTTTGCACATCCCAAGATCTTACAAACATATCTAAGACATTTCAAGTGATTTGATGGTCCACAAGGCAAACAAGGAACATTAAGCTTGTTTTTTTGGGAGCTTAACGTACAAAACATACCTTAAATGTTAACCAATGTCCCCCAAATTTCACACAATAGAAGACCACATCCATGCCAACATATTCTGAAAATGTCAGCTCATTTGGTTAATCACACCAAAAGTTATTCACATTAAGCTATATTTTACAATACTGAAATTGGCTTAATGTAGCTTAACAAGCAAAAAAGTACCTGAACCTCAATCAATTGCCCTGAAACTTTGCACACCTCAAGATATCGACCTTTCAAACATATCCAAGAAGGTTCAAGTGATTTGGTGTCCCAGAAGGCAAACTAGGGACATTAAGCTTGTTTTTTTGGGAGCTTAATGTAGCTTAATTTACAAAAAAAGACCTTAAATGTTAACCAATCTCCCCCAAACTTCAAACAATAGAAGACTCTGACCATGCCAAAATATTCTGAAATTTTCAGCTCATTTGGTTAATCACAATAAAAGTTATTCACATTAAGCTATATTTTACAATACTGAAATTAGCTTAATGTAGCTTAACGAGCAAAAAAGTGCCTGAACCTCAATCAATTGCCCTAAAACTTTGCACACCCCAATATCTCACCTTTAAAACATATCCAAGCGATTTGGTGTCCCAGGAGGCAAACTAGGGACATTAAGATTGTTTTTTTGGGGGGCTTAATGTGGCTTAATGTACAAAACATACCTTAAATGTTAACCAATTTCCCCCAAATTTCACACAATAGAAGACCACATCCATGCCAACATATTCTGAAAATGTCAGCTCATTTGGTTAATCACACCAAAAGTTATTCACATTAAGCTATATTTTACAATACTGAAATTGGCTTAATGTAGCTTAATGTAGCTTAACGAGCAAAAAGGTACCTGAACCTCAATCAATTGCCCTGAAACTTTGCACACCTCAAGATCTCGACCTTTCAAACATATCCAAGAAGGTTCAAGTGATTTGGTGTCCCAGAAGGCAAACTAGGGACATTAAGCTTGTTTTTTTGGGAGCTTAATGTAGCTTAATTTACGAAAAAGACCTTAAATGTTAACCAATCTCCCCCAAACTTCAAACAATAGAAGACTCTGACCATGCCAAAATATTCTAAAATTTTCAGCTCATTTGGTTAATCACAATAAAAGTTATTCACATTAAGCAATATTTTACAAAACTGCAATTAGCTTAATGTAGCTTAACCAGCAAGAAAGTGCCTGAACCTCAATCAATTGCCCTGGAAATTTGCACACCCCAAGATCTCGACCTTCCAAACATATCCAAGAAGGTTCAAGTGATTTGGTGTCCCAGAAGGCAAACTAGGGACATTAAGCTTGTTTTTTTGGGAGCTTAATGTAGCTTAATTTACAAAAAAGACCTTAAATGTTAACCAATCTCCCCCAAACTTCAAACAATAGAAGACTCTGACCATGCCAAAATATTCTGAAATTTTCAGCTCATTTGGTTAATCACAATAAAAGTTATTCACATTAAGCTATATTTTACAATACTGAAATTAGCTTAATGTAGCTTAACGAGCAAAAAAGTGCCTGAACCTCAATCAATTGCCCTAAAACTTTGCACACCCCAATATCTCACCTTTAAAACATATCCAAGCGATTTGGTGTCCCAGGAGGCAAACTAGGGACATTAAGATTGTTTTTTTGGGGGGCTTAATGTGGCTTAATGTACAAAACATACCTTAAATGTTAACCAATTTCCCCCAAATTTCACACAATAGAAGACCACATCCATGCCAACATATTCTGAAAATGTCAGCTCATTTGGTTAATCACACCAAAAGTTATTCACATTAAGCTATATTTTACAATACTGAAATTGGCTTAATGTAGCTTAATGTAGCTTAACGAGCAAAAAGGTACCTGAACCTCAATCAATTGCCCTGAAACTTTGCACACCTCAAGATCTCGACCTTTCAAACATATCCAAGAAGGTTCAAGTGATTTGGTGTCCCAGAAGGCAAACTAGGGACATTAAGCTTGTTTTTTTGGGAGCTTAATGTAGCTTAATTTACGAAAAAGACCTTAAATGTTAACCAATCTCCCCCAAACTTCAAACAATAGAAGACTCTGACCATGCCAAAATATTCTAAAATTTTCAGCTCATTTGGTTAATCACAATAAAAGTTATTCACATTAAGCAATATTTTACAAAACTGCAATTAGCTTAATGTAGCTTAACCAGCAAGAAAGTGCCTGAACCTCAATCAATTGCCCTGGAAATTTGCACACCCCAAGATCTCGACCTTCCAAACATATCCAAGAAGGTTCAAGTGATTTGGTGTCCCAGAAGGCAAACTAGGGACATTAAGCTTGTTTTTTTGGGAGCTTAATGTAGCTTAATTTACAAAAAAGACCTTAAATGTTAACCAATCTCCCCCAAACTTCAAACAATAGAAGACTCTGACCATGCCAAAATATTCTGAAATTTTCAGCTCATTTGGTTAATCACAATAAAAGTTATTCACATTAAGCTATATTTTACAATACTGAAATTAGCTTAATGTAGCTTAACGAGCAAAAAAGTGCCTGAACCTCAATCAATTGCCCTAAAACTTTGCACACCCCAATATCTCACCTTTAAAACATATCCAAGCGATTTGGTGTCCCAGGAGGCAAACTAGGGACATTAAGATTGTTTTTTGGGGGGCTTAATGTGGCTTAATGTACGAAAAAGACCTTAAATGTTAACCAATTCCCCGCAAACTTCACACAATAGAAGACCACATCCATTCCAACATATTCTGAAAATTTCAGCTCATTTTGTTAATCACACCAACAGTTATTCACATTAAGCTATATTTTACAATACTGAAATTGGCTTAATGTAGCTTAACGAGCAAAAAGTACATGAACCTCAATCAATTGCCCTGAAACTTTGCACACCCCAAGAGCTTGACCTTCCAAACATATCCAAGAAGTGTCCCAGAAGGCAATCTAGGTACATTAATCTGAAAATTTCAGCTCATTTGGTTAATCACACCAACAGTTATTCACATTAAGCTATATTTTACATTACTGAAATTGGCTTAATGTAGCTTAAAGAGGTGGTTTACCCTAAATATAAGCCCTCCCATGTGATCCAGCATACTGGCGTCAGCGCCAGTATGCTGTTTTGTTTTTTTTTAATCCATCACTTACTGTATTATGGTGAATTTTAATCTCTTACCCCCGTGGTGGACGACGTCAGTATAGCGCGTCACATCTTACGGAAATACCCGATAAGGACTCGGGTAATCTCGGCGAAAATGCGGTGCCTGCGCACAGACCTAGGAGCTGACTGCGCAGGCGCCGTATTTCTCCGAGTCCTACGGCTATGGCGCGTCACGCCCTCCGAAAAATGCCGAAATAGGACTCGGAGAAATACGGCGCCTGCGCAGTCAGCTCCTAGGTCTGTGTGCAGGCGCCGCATTTTCGCCGAGATTACCCGAGTCCTTATCGGGTATTTTCGTAAGATGTGACGCGCTATACTAGATCCGTCCACTGTGGGGGAAATTCACCATAATACAGTAAGTGATGGATTAAAAAAAAAAACAGCATACTGGCGCTGACGCCAGTATGCTGGATCACATGGGAGAGCTTATATTTAGGATGAACCTCCACTTTAATGTAGCTTAACGAGCAAAAAAGTGCCTGAACCTCAATCAATTGCCCTGAAACTTTGCACACCCCAATATCTCACCTTTTAAACATATCCAAGCGATTTGGTGTCCCAGGAGGCAAACTAGGGACATTAAACATGTTTTTTTGGGGAGCTTAATGTGGCTTAACGTACAAAAAAGACCTTAAATGTTAACCAATTCCCCCCAAACTTCACACAATATAAGACTCTATCCACACGAACATATTCTAAAAATTTCAGCTCATTTGTTTAATCACACCAAAAGTTATTCACATTAAGCTATATTTGACAATACTGAAAAAAGTGCCTGAATCTCAATAAATTGCCCTGAAACTTTTCACACCCCAAGATCTCGACCTTCCAAACATATCCAAGAAGTTTCCAGTGATTTGGTGACCCAGAAAGAAAACTAGGCACATTAAGCTTGTTTTTTTGGGGAGCTTAATGTGGCTTAATGTACATAAAATACCTTAAATGTTAACCAATCTCCCTCAAACTTCACACAATAGAAGACTCCCTCCATAGCAACGTATTCTGAAAATTATTAATAAGTATTCAGATCATTTGGTTAATCACACAAAAAGTTATTCACATTAAGCTATATTTTACAATGCTAAAACACTTAATGTAAAGAGCTTAACGTACCATAATGTGCTTTAACCTCAATCAATTTTCTTGAAACATTGCACAGCCTAAGTTTTCAACTTCCCAAATCTATCCAAGAAGTTTCAAGCTATTTGGTGTACCAAAAGGCAAACTAGGGACATTAAGCTTGTGTTTTGGGGAGCTTAATGTGGCTTAACGTACATAAAAGACATTAAATGTTAACCAATCTCCACACAATAGAAGAATATATCCATGCCAACATATTATGAATATTTCAGCTCATTTGGTTAATTACACCAAAAGTTATTCACATTAAGCTATATTTTACAATGCTAAAACATTTAGGGCCAGATTCTGAAAGGAGATACAACGGCATCGTATCTCTGTTTGCGGGGCTGTGCATCTATGCGCTTGATTCTTAGAATCAGTTACGCATAGATTTTGCTTAGATCCGACTTGCGTAAGTCACTTACATCGTCGGTTGCAATGTTACGCTGGCCGCTAGATGGCATTCCCGTCGATTTCTGCGTTGAATATGCAAATGAGCCTGATACGCCGATTCCCGAACGTTTTTGCGCCGCTTTGCCGTAGTTTACGTCGTTTCCGTAAGCACAAGGTTACCCCTGCTATATGAGGGGTAACCTTTCTTACGTCGGTCCGCCGTATGCCCTGTTAAGTATGGACTCGGGACAGCGTCGTATTTTTCCATCGTTTACGTTGTTTACGTAACTCGTTCGCGAATAGGCCTGTATGTTAATTACATTGTTGCTGTAATCAATGTATTTGCGGCGTACTATGGAGCATGTGCAGTGGCCTATGTTTAAGGCCGGCGCATGCGCAGTTCGTTTGGCACGGGGGCGCGCTTAATTTAAATACAGGCCGCCCCCTTTGAATTACGCGGCCTTACGCCGGGCCATTTACACTACGCCACTGCAAATTACGGAGCAAGTGCTTGGAGAATACGGCACTTACTCCTGTAAGTTGCGGCAGCGTAGTGTAAATAGCTTACGATACACTACTCCGGCATCTACGAGAATCTGGAACTTAATGTGAAATTGGCCTAATGTAGCTTAACGAGCAATAAAGTGCCTAAACTTCAATCAATTGCCCTGAAACTTTGCACAGCCCAAGATCTCAACCCCTTAAAACTATCCTATATGTTTCCTGCGATTTGATGTTCCACAAGGCAAACTAGCATCATTAAGCTTCTTTTTTGGGGAGCTTAACTTACAAAACTGACCTTAAATGTCAACTAATTTCCCCCATTTGGTAAATCACACCAAAAATTAGTCAAATTTTACATGCCCAAAACACATAGCTTAGTGTAAAAAGAGCCTAATGCAGTTGGGTAGTAAGTCGGGGGCGGGGGGGGTGTGCTGCACCAGGTGCCACACACTGAAGGGGGTGTCAGGCCGGTGCCCCCCCTCCGTGACTAAAGACTAAAGGCAGAGACAGAGGGCAGCATGGCGTGATGACTGGGAGGCAGCGGCAGCCTAAGTAGCACACTGCAGGCTGAAGCCGCCTCGCTTTGCAGGGGGGGTGAGAGCCGCACCCTGAGTGATACCCATCCCGTCGGCGGACCCAGGTCCCGGCCGCAACAATCCCCTTCTCTCGTGGCCACGCCGTGGCTCTGATAAGTCTTGGCTGCGACTGTCTCGCAGTCACATAGCCGAGCAGAGTGAAGCCACGCCGCCTCCCCCTCCTCTGTGTTATCTACCATTGCTGTGTGTGCAGCACGCAGCACGCTGATCATCTGAGCCTAGCGAGGTGCATTACAGGTCTGAAAGGGGGGGGTGTTTGCACTGTTGTAGGGGGGTCTGTATTGTAGGGGGGTCTGTATTGTTGGGGGGGCTGTTTTGTAGGGGAGGTCTGTTTTGTATGACGGCTCTTATATAGGTGAGGCGGGGCCACCCGTCACGTGACCCATGTGGCCTGGTACAGTTCAGGAGGGAGGGCGCTCTCTCGTCCCACCTTTTTTCGGTGGCAGGCCAGGTTACATGCTCTGATAAGGGGTCTGGTGTGAATTGTTGGGGGAACTCCACGCCATTTTTTTTTTATTGGCGGCAGGGGTTCCCCCTAAAATCCATATTAGACCTGAAGGGCCAGGTAATTGAATTTGGGGGGACCCCCATGCTTTGCTGGATATGTGCATTGGGTCCCTCACCGTGCAGTGGGCACACGCCTGCTATGGCTCTTAAAGGACATTTCTTCATTTGTGTTGTCACATGAAAAGATAAAATAGTTACAAAAATGTGAGGGGTGTACTTACTTTTGTGAGATACTGTACCTCCTCTGTACAGTGTTTTTTCCTGCCAAATGCCCCCACAGCAAGCAGCTTGCTATGGGGCACTTGAGCAGAGCCGCAGCTTTGTGTGTCCATTAAGACACAGAGCCGTGGTTTGGCAACGCCCCCTCTCTGTCTTCAATCTGTCCCTTGGCTCTCGGGTGGAGGCGCCGTCATCTTCGGTCATCTTAAGGGAACCGGGAAGAGAAGTCTTGCTGATAATCCAGACTTTCCTCCAGGAATGGACATTAAATTACTTACGGTCAGCACAGGGAAACTTCTGGCCATTTACTGTCTCCCGGACAATAGGATCAAATCTCTTAACAGGTTGAAATCAGAACTTGGACACGCCTACCCCGGTTTTTGTTTCTATCTACAAACACAAGATTTTTTGGTCAATAGCAGGCTTAAGTTAGAATACTGTAAAACCCCCACCCAGTTGGAACAAATCTGCCTCTCAGGCTCCCCTATCTTAAAGACAACTTCCTGGCCTACTCTTGGTTAAGCTCCCACCATACACCAGCACCAGATAAACACAAGAATAAATGGCAGAGTGAACTAAATGTCACATTCTCGGAAGGCCAATGGGAAAAAAGCGTGCGTATTTGCACATAAATGTTCCTTAAGCTCCAAGTTCCAAGTAATTTCGTACAAAATCCTTACACACTGGTATATCACCCCCCAGAAAATAAAGGCTTGGTCACCGACCGCGTCTGATAGATGCTGGAGGTGCAAGAGTGACGTTGGGTCCTTCATCCATATTTGGTGGTCCTGCCCTATGATATCAGGCTTTTGGTTTCAAATAATACACCATATCAAACGGATCACGGACACAAGTATCTCACTTGATGCTGCTGCTTGTCTCTTGCATATTAACCACATGTCCATTCGTAGATACAAAAAAATCACTGACAAGGCACTTACTAACAGCCGCCAAAACGCTAATTCCGCTGTTTTGGAAGTCCTCTAAATGCCCCTCGATTGTGGATTGGTTGAACAGGGTACATTACATTTACAGAATAAAGGAATTAATAGCTATGAGAAGTGAAGATTCAAACCAATTCAATGAAACTTGGCAACCGTGGGTACTGTTTAAATACTCCAATGATTATCAGTTGTTGGTGGCTTGATTTGTACTGATTCTGTCATACATTATAGAATACTGATCCCTGTAATGTTTAGGGTTTATCTTTTAACATCTGTTATTGTCTGTTGATTGACAGAAGGTTTACTACCCTTACACGACCCCTGGATGTTTATATCGAAGGTCAAACTCCCCCCCACTTCCCCCCCTTTTTTTTTCTTTCTTTCTACATAACAATGCTTAAGAATACGTGCTTCGACCCAAATTTTTCGAACACTAAATACTCGATCCAACTCGTCTTTGTTAATGTCATGCCCATGTTAATGTATGATTGGATTTTGGTCTTTCATATTGTCTGTTCTTTGATATTGTAACTTTGCTACTTTTGAATCAATAAACTTGATTGTGAAAAAAAAAAGAAAAAGAGAAGCCTTGCTGCTTCACAGCCTGGCTCCCTACTGCGCATTCTCGAGTCGCTCTGCGCAATCCCACTGGTCCCTGCTGTCTTCTGGGACCTGTGTGTCTCCCAGAAGACAGCGGTGGGACGGAGGAGGAGCCGAACGTAGCGTAGTTATCGGCGGGTACTGCGCCTATCAATGCACGGGAGTGGGAGCAAAATACCTGTATTAGACAGGTATCTGCTTTCCCCTACCCCTGAAAGATGTCAAATGTGACAAGGACCGGGGGAGGATTCCGAAAGGTGGAAGTTCCATTTTTAGATGTAAGTCCGCTTTAAGATAATGACGTAATACGTACAATTTTTTTTAGGGTCAAACAAGTTTTTTCTGTGAATATTGTCCTGCACCAATATTTTTATTTAATTTTTTTGCAATCCTTAGACAATTAAATGTAATACAACTAAACAAAAGGCAGTAGATATATGTAAAAAGTTGTAAAAAAATATTAATAAGCGAAGCAAACAAAAACCTGAAAAAAAGTTTATTAGATAAATAAAATAGAAAAGAAAAAAAAATCACCAGGAAAATTACATTTGAATAGAGAAGGAGAATATAGAGTTAATCAGTGCTGATTAGAGAAAACTAAAGGGTTAATAAGGGGTTCAACAGAGGAACATGTAATTAGAAAAAAAAATGTTTTGCCTTGTCATGGTTGCTTTAAATCTTTTCACCTGCAAACCAAAGTTCATCTCTATATAGATGCAAAACACAGAACATTACAATTGATACAATGTTTCAATGTAACTTTCTGTGAAGTGTTTGTTGATAGACTTTGCCAGCCTGCTTCTTTTTTTATTTATTTTGACAGCTGCTGCTGAATTGCTGTGTACTGAAACAGGGAAGGGTAAAATATAGCTTAATGTGAATAACTTTTGGTGTTATTAACCAAATGAGCTGAAAATTTCAGAATATGTTGGCATGGTCAGAGACTTCTATTGTATAAAGTTTGGGGAAAATTGGTTAACATTTAAGGTCTTTTATGTACGTTAAGCCACATTAAGCTCCCAAAAAAAACAAGCTTAATGTCCCTAGTTTGCCTTCTGGGACACCAAATCATTTGAAACGTCTTAGATATGTTTGGAAGGTCGAGATCTTAGGGTGTGCAAAGTTTTAGGGCAATTGATTGAGGTTCAGGCACTTTTTTGCTCGTTAAGCTACATTAAGCCAATTTCAGTATTGTAAAATATAGCTTAATGTGAATAACTTTTGGTGTGATTAAACAAATGAGCTGAAAATTTCAGAATATTTTGGCATGGTCATAGTCTTCTATTGTATGAAGTTTGGGGGAGATTGGTTAACATTTAAGGTCTTTTTCGTACGTTAAGCTACATTAAGCTCCCAAAAAAAACAAGCTTAATGTCCCTAGTTTGCCTTCTGGGACACCAAATCACTTGAACCTTCTTGGATATGTTTGGAAGGTCGAGATCTTGGGGTGTGCAAATTTCCAGGGCAATTGATTGAGGTTCAGGCACTTTTTTGCTTGTTAAGCTACATTAAGCCAATTTCAGTATTGTAAAATATAGCTTAATGTGAATAACTTTTGGTGTGATTAACCGAATGAGCTGAAATTTTCAGAATATGTTGGCATTGATAGGGTCTTCTATTGTGTGAAATTTGGGGGAAATTGGTTAACATTTAAAGTCTTTTTTGTACGTTAAGCTCCCAAAAAAACAAGCTTAATGTTCCTAGTTTGCCTTGTGGGATACCAAATAGCACAAAACGTATAGGATATGTTGGGTAGTTGAGATCTTGGGGTGTACAAAGTTTCAGGGCAATTGATTGAGGTTTAGGCACTTTATTGCTCGTTAAGCTACATTAAGCTAATTTCACATTAAATGTTTTAGTATTGTAAAAATATAGCTTATGCGAATAACTTTTGGTGTGATTACCAAATGAGCTGAAAATTTCAGAATATTTTGGCATGGTCAGAGTCTTCTATTTTGTTTTGTGAAGTTTGGGGAGATTGGTTAACATTAGGTCTTTTTTCGTACGTTAAGCTACATTAAGCTCCCAAAAAACAAGCTTAATGTCCCTAGTTTGCCTTCTGGGACACCAAATCACTTGAAACTTCCTAGATGCGTTTGGAAGGTCGAGATCTTGGGGGTGTGCAAAGTTTTAGGGCAATTGATTGAGGTTCAGGCACTTTTTTGCTCGTTAAGCTACATTAAGCTACATTAAGCCAATTTCAGTATTGTAAAATATAGCTTAATGTAAATAACTTTTGGTGTGATTAACCGAATGAGCTGAAATTTTCAGAATATGTTGGCATTGATAGGGTCTTCTATTGTGTGAAATTTGGGGGAAATTGGTTAACATTTAAAGTCTTTTTTGTACGTTAAGCTCCCAAAAAAACAAGCTTAATGTTCCTAGTTTGCTTGTGGGATACCAAATAGCACAAAACGTATAGGATATGTTTGGGTAGTTGAGATCTTGGGGTGTACAAAGTTTCAGGGCAATTGATTGAGGTTTAGGCACTTTATTGCTCGTTAAGCTACATTAAGCTAATTTCACATTAAATGTTTTAGTATTGTAAAATATAGCTTAATGCGAATAACTTTTGGTGTGATTAACCAAATGAGCTGAAATTTTAGAATATTTTGGCATGGTCAGAGTCTTCTATTTTGTGAAGTTTTGGGGAGATTGGTTAACATTTAAGGTCTTTTTCGTACGTTAAGCTACATTTAAGCTCCCAAAAAAACAAGCTTAATGTCCCTAGTTTGCCTTCTGGGACACCAAATCACTTGAAACTTCCTAGATGCGTTTGGAAGGTCGAGATCTTGGGGTGTGCAAAGTTTTAGGGCAATTGATTGAGGTTCAGGCACTTTTTTGCTCGTTAAGCTACATTAAGCTACATTAAGCCAATTTCAGTATTGTAAAATATAGCTTAATGTGAATAACTTTTGGTGTGATTAACCAAATGAGCTGAAATTTCAGAATATGTTGGCATTGATAGGGTCTTCTATTGTGTGTGAATTTTGGGGAAATGGTTAACATTTAAAGTCTTTTTTGTACGTTAAGCTCCCAAAAAAACAAGCTTAATGTTCCTAGTTTGCCTTGTGGGATACCAAATAGCACAAAACGTATAGGATATGTTTGGGTAGTTGAGATCTTGGGGTGTGTACAAAGTTTCAGGGCAATTGATTGAGGTTTAGGCACTTTATTGCTCGTTAAGCTACATTAAGCTAATTTCACATTAAATGTTTTAGTATTGTAAAATATAGCTTAATGTGAATAACTTTTGGGTGTGATTAACCAAATAAGCTGAAAATTCTAGAATATGTCGACATGAACAGAGTCTTCTATTGTGGGAAGTTAGAGTCTTCTATTGTGGGAAGTTTGGGGGAAATTGGTTAACATTTAATGTATTTTTTGTACGTTAAGCTTCCAAAAAAACAAGCTTAATGTCCCTAGTTTTCCTTGTGGAACACCAAATCGCTTGAAATGTCTTAGATATGTTTGTAGGGTCAAGATCTTGGGATGTGCAAAGTTTCAGGGCAATTGAGTGAGGTTTAGGCACTTTATTGCTCGTTAAGCTACATTAAGCTAATTTCACATTAAATGTTTTAGTATTGTAAAATATAGCTTAATGCGAATAACTTTTGGTGTGATTAACCAAATGAGCTGAAAATTTCAGAATATTTTGGCATGGTCAGAGTCTTCTATTTTGTGAAGTTTGGGGAGATTGGTTAACATTTAGGTCTTTTTCGTACGTTAAGCTACATTAAGCTCCCAAAAAACAAGCTTAATGTCCCTAGTTTGCCTTCTGGGACACAAATCACTTGAAACTTCTAGATGCGTTTGGAAGGTCGAGATCTTGGGGTGTGCAAAGTTTTAGGGCAATTGATTGAGGTTCAGGCACTTTTTTGCTCGTTAAGCTACATTAAGCTACATTAAGCCAATTTCAGTATTGTAAAATATAGCTTAATGTGAATAACTTTTGTGTGATTAACCAAATGAGCTGAAATTTTCAGAATATGTTGGCATTGATAGGGTCTTCTATTGTGTGAAATTTGGGGGAAATTGGTTAACATTTAAAGTCTTTTTTGTACGTTAAGCTCCAAAAAAAACAAGCTTAATGTTCCTAGTTTGCCTTGTGGGATACCAAATAGCACAAAACGTATAGGATATGTTTGGGTAGTTGAGATCTTGGGGTGTACAAAGTTTTCAGGGCAATTGATTGAGGTTTAGGCACTTTATTGCTCGTTAAGCTACATTAAGCTAATTTCACATTAAATATTTTAGTATTGTAAAATATAGCTTAATGTGAATAACTTTTGGTGGTGTGATTAACCAAATAAGCTGAAAATTCTAGAATATGTCGACATGAACAGAGTCTTCTATTGTGGGAAGTTAGAGTCTTCTATTGTGGGAAGTTTGGGGGAAATTGGTTAACATTTAATGTATTTTTTGTACGTTAAGCTTCCAAAAAAACAAGCTTAATGTCCCTAGTTTTCCTTGTGGAACACCAAATCGCTTGAAATGTCTTAGATATGTTTGTAGGGTCAAGATCTTGGGATGTGCAAAGTTTCAGGGCAATTGAGTGAGGTTTAGGCACTTTATTGCTCGTTAAGCTACATTAAGCTAATTTCACATTAAATGTTTTAGTATTGTAAAATATAGCTTAATGCGAATAACTTTTGGTGTGATTAACCAAATGAGCTGAAAATTTCAGAATATTTTGGCATGGTCAGAGTCTTCTATTTTGTGAAGTTTGGGAGATTGGTTAACATTTAAGGTCTTTTTCGTACGTTAAGCTACATTAAGCTCCCAAAAAAACAAGCTTAATGTCCCTAGTTTGCCTTCTGGGACACCAAATCACTTGAAACTTCCTAGATACGTTTGGAAGGTCGAGATCTTGGGTGTGCATGTAATTTCCAGGGCAATTGATTGAGGTTCAGGCACTTTTTTGCTTGTTAAGCTTCATTAAGCCAATTTCAGTATTGTAAAATATAGCTTAATGTGAATAACTTTTGGTGTGATTAACCAAATGAGCTGAAATTTTCAGAAGATGTTGTCATGGATAGAGTCATTTAGTGTGTGAAGTTTGGGGAAAATTGGTTAACATTTAAGGTCTTTTATGTACGTTAAGCCACATTAAGCTCCCAAAAAAAACAAGCTTAATGTCCCTAGTTTGCCTTCTGGGACACCAAATCATTTGAAACGTCTTAGATATGTTTGGAAGGTCGAGATCTTGGGGTGTGCAAAGTTTTAGGGCAATTGATTGAGGTTCAGGCACTTTTTTGCTCGTTAAGCTACATTAAGCTACATTAAGCCAATTTCAGTATTGTAAAATATAGCTTAATGTGAATAACTTTTGGTGTGATTAAACAAATGAGCTGAAAATTTCAGAATATTTTGGCATGGTCATAGTCTTCTATTGTATGAAGTTTGGGGGAGATTGGTTAACATTTAAGGTCTTTTTCGTACGTTAAGCTACATTAAGCTCCCAAAAAAACAAGCTTAATGTCCCTAGTTTGCCTTCTGGGACACCAAATCACTTGAACCTTCTTGGATATGTTTGGAAGGTCGAGATCTTGGGGTGTGCAAATTTCCAGGGCAATTGATTGAGGTTCAGGCACTTTTTTGCTTGTTAAGCTACATTAAGCCAATTTCAGTATTGTAAAATATAGCTTAATGTGAATAACTTTTGGTGTGATTAACCAAATGAGCTGAAATTTTCAGAATATGTTGGCATCTTCTATTGTTTGAAATTTGGGGAAATTGGTTAACATTTAAAGTCTTTTTTGTACGTTAAGCTCCCAAAAAAAACAAGCTTAATGTTCCTAGTTTACCTTGTGGGGTACCAAATAGCACAAAACGTATAGGATATGTTTGGGTAGTTGAGATCTTGGGGTGTGTACAAAGTTTCAGGGCAATTGATTGAGGTTTAGGCACTTTATTGCTCGTTAAGCTACATTAAGCTAATTTCACATTAAATGTTTTAGTATTGTAAAATATAGCTTAATGTGAATAACTTTTGGTGTGATTAACCAAATAAGCTGAAAATTCTAGAATATGTCGACATGAACAGAGTCTTCTATTGTGTGAAGTTTGGGGAAAATTGGTTAACATTTAATGTATTTTTTGTACGTTAAGCTTCCAAAAAAACAAGCTTAATGTCCCTAGTTTTCCTTGTGGAACTCCAAATCGCTTGAAATGTCTTAGATATGTTTGTAGGGTCGAGATCTTGGGATGTGCAAAGTTTCAGGGCAATTGAGTGAGGTTTAGGCACTTTATTGCTCGTTAAGCTACATTAAGCTAATTTCACATTAAATGTTTTAGTATTGTAAAATATAGCTTAATGCGAATAACTTTTGGTGTGATTAACCAAATAAGCTGAAATTTTCAGAATATGTTGGCATGGATAGAGTCTTCTACTGTGTGAAGTTTGGTGGAAATTGGTTAACATTTAAGTTTTTTTTCGTACGTTAAGCCACATTAAGCTCCCTAAAAAACAAGCTTAATGTCCCTAGTTTGCCTTGTGGGACCCCGAATCACACAAAACTTCTTGGATAGGTTTGGGTAGTTAAGATCTTAGGCTGTGCACAGTTTTAAGACAATTGATTGAGGTTTAGGTACATTATGGTACGTTAAGCTCTGTTTTTGCATTGTAAAATATAGCTTAATGTGAATACATTTTGTTGTGATAACCCAAATGAGCTGAAATTTTCAGAATATGTTGGCATCGATAGAGCCTTCTACTGTGTGAAGTTTTGGGGAGATTGGTTAACATTTAAGGTCTTTTTCGTACGTTAAGCTACATTAAGCTCCCAAAAAACAAGCTTAATGTCCCTAGTTTGCCTTGTGGGACACCAAATAGCACAAAACTTATAGGATATGTTTGGGTAGTTTAGATCTTGGGCTGTGCAAAGTTTCAGGGCAATTGATTGAGGTTTAGGCACTTTTTTGCTTGTTAAGCTTCATTAAGCCAATTTCAGTATTGTAAAATATAGCTTAATGTGAATAACTTTTGGTGTGATTAACCAAATGAGCTGAAATTTTCAGAAGATGTTGTCATGGATAGAGTCATTTAGTGTGTGAAGTTTGGGGAAAATTGGTTAACATTTAAGGTCTTTTATGTACGTTAAGCCACATTAAGCTCCCAAAAAAAACAAGCTTAATGTCCCTAGTTTGCCTTCTGGGACACCAAATCATTTGAAACGTCTTAGATATGTTTGGAAGGTCGAGATCTTGGGGTGTGCAAAGTTTTAGGGCAATTGATTGAGGTTCAGGCACTTTTTTGCTCGTTAACTACATTAAGCTACATTAAGCCAATTTCAGTATTGTAAAATATAGCTTAATGTGAATAACTTTTGGTGTGTGATTAAACAAATGAGCTGAAAATTTCAGAATATTTTGGCATGGTCATAGTCTTCTATTGTATGAAGTTTGGGGGAGATTGGTTAACATTTAAGGTCTTTTTCGTACGTTAAGCTACATTAAGCTCCCAAAAAAACAAGCTTAATGTCCCTAGTTTGCCTTCTGGGACACCAAATCACTTGAACCTTCTTGGATATGTTTGGAAGGTCGAGATCTTGGGGTGTGCAAATTTCCAGGGCAATTGATTGAGGTTCAGGCACTTTTTGCTTGTTAAGCTACATTAAGCCAATTTCAGTATTGTAAAATATAGCTTAATGTGAATAACTTTTGGTGTGATTAACCAAATGAGCTGAAATTTTCAGAATATGTTGGCATCTTCTATGTTTGTTGAAAATTGGGGGAAATTGGTTAACATTTAAAGTCTTTTTTGTACGTTAAGCTCCCAAAAAAACAAGCTTAATGTTCCTAGTTTACCTTGTGGGGTACCAAATAGCACAAAACGTATAGGATATGTTTGGGTAGTTGAGATCTTGGGGTGTACAAAGTTTCAGGGCAATTGATTGAGGTTTAGGCACTTTATTGCTCTTAAGCTACATTAAGCTAATTTCACATTAAATGTTTAAGTATTGTAAAATATAGCTTAAATGTGAATAACTTTTGGTGTGATTAACCAAATAAGCTGAAAATTCTAGAATATGTCGACATGAACAGAGTCTTCTATTTGTGAAGTTTGGGGGAAAATTGGTTAACATTTAATGTATTTTTTGTACGTTTAAGCTTCCAAAAAAACAAGCTTAATGTCCCTAGTTTTCCTTGTGGAACTCCAAATCGCTTGAAATGTCTTAGATATGTTTGTAGGGTCGAGATCTGGGATGTGCAAAGTTTCAGGGCAATTGAGTGAGGTTTAGGCACTTTATTGCTCGTTAAGCTACATTAAGCTAATTCACATTAAATGTTTTAGTATTGTAAAATATAGCTTAATGCGAATAACTTTTGGTGTGATTAACCAAATAAGCTGAAATTTCCAAATATGTTGCATGGATAGAGTCTTCTACTTGTGAAGTTTGGTGGAAATTGGTTAACATTAAGTTTTTTTTTTCGTACGTTAAGCCACATTAAGCTCCCTAAAAAACAAGCTTAATGTCCCTAGTTTGCCTTGTGGGACCCCGAATCACACAAAACTTCTTGGATAGGTTTGGGTAGTTTAAGATCTTTAGGCTGTGCACAGTTTTAAGACAATTGATTGAGGTTTAGGTACATTATGGTACGTTAACTCTGTTTTTGCATTGTAAAATAAGCTTAATGTGAATACATTTTGTTGTGATAACCCAAATGAGCTGAAATTTTCAGAATATGTTGGCATCGATAGAGCCTTCTACTGTGTGAAGTTTTGGGGAGATTGGTTTAACATTTAAGGTCTTTTTCGAACGTTTAACTACATTAAGCTCCCAAAAAAACAAGCTTAATGTCCCTAGTTTGCCTTGTGGGACACCAAATAGCACAAAACTTATAGGATATGTTTGGGTAGTTTAGATCTTGGGCTGTGCAAAGTTTCAGGGCAATTGATTGAGGTTTAGGCACTTTATTGCTCGTTAAGCTACATTAAGCCAATTTCACATTAAATGTTTTAGTATATCCCTCTAGACAAACATATTTTAGATACATAGATGAATTACATAGAGCAAAGCTGTTTAATCTGCCAAAGGATTTTCATGTTTGCACTCTTAGTGCATTATATACAGCCTTCACAATCAGAAGAATGACATTCCTTTCCTTGTTACAGTAAAGAGCCTAACTCCAGGTGTCATTCTTTTATTAGCTAAAACAAGCCATACATTATACAACTTTCCTTTCTTCAATCACAGGTTGAAGGAAAGAAAATTGGTCCATTCCCCATCAACATAGTCAGTGTTAATGTGCTGTGTTGTTGTATTTTGACAGGGGTAGGTTTCCCAGCTGTCAGAATACAATGATTGCTGCCAGCAGCTATAGTCACCGACAACGATCGCACAAAAAAAAATGACAGGCTGGCTGTACTGAAGTCAATCAATGGCTTTCTATCCTTGCTTTTTCTTCTCTGATACATTGTCACCAAAACTTCAATATAGCTACCCATTAAAATTGAAACCTTCAAAGTTTAACCTGGACTGTAGCTGATAATTTCTGTGTGATGCTGTATTGTCCTTCTGCAGTGTGGACAGGGTTACACTGAATATTAAAAAATGCAGAAGAACAGCAGCCATCTTTAGGAAGACCACATTGTAAAGCTCATCTAGGGAGTATCTCCAGTGCAGAAGGCAGGCATTATGGCTGGGTCTGGGTCGATGCTGGAAAGTCGATAATTGGCAGCGGCAACAAGCAAGGGGAGTAGGGCTTTTAAGACAAAGCAAGAGGGCAGTCTTAACCACTTAACCCCCGGACCATATTGCTGCCCAATGACCAGAGCACTTTTTGCGATTCGGCACTGCGTCGCTTTAACTGACAATTGCACGGTCATGCAACGTGGTATTTGATCACCTCTGCGGTTTTTATTTTTTGCGCTATAAACAAAAATAGAGCGACTATTTTGAAAAAAATTCTATATTTTTTACTTTTTGCTATAATAAATATCCCCCAAAAGTATATAAAAAACTTATTTTTTCCTCAGTTTAGGCCGATACGTATTCTTCCACATATTTTTCGTAAAAAAAATCACAATAAGCGTTTATTGATTGGTTTGCGCAAAAGTTATAGCGTTTACAAAATAGGGGATAGTTTTATGGCATTTTTATAAATATTATTTTTTTACTAGTAATGGTGGCGATCAGCGATTTTTTTTTTTTTTCGGTACTGCGACATTATGGCGGACACTTTTGACACATTTTTGGGACCATTGACATTTTTATAGTGATCAGTGCTATAACAATGCATTGATTACTATAAAAATGCCACTGGCAGTGAAGGGGTTAACACTAGGGGGCGGGGAAGGGTTTAAGTATGTTGTGTGTTCTCTCCCTGACAGGACCGGTCCTCGCTCTGTATCGAGCAATCGCGGGTGCCCGGCGGCGACTGTGCCCACCGGGCACGCGCACGGGACTCGGGGGCGAGCATGCCTCCGGAGGCACGCACGCGTCCCTAGTGGCCGCTAAGAGAGCCGACGTAGAGCTACGGGCTCTCGCGCAGGGGAGCCAACCTTTCGCTGTATAACTGCGTATGTCGGCAACCAGTTAAAGGAGATGGCGGTGAGGAAAAGAGACTGGACTCTCCCAGTGTCCCCTGTGTGCTCTACCTCCTCCAGTGTCCCCTGTGTGCTCTACCTCCTCCAATGTTCCCTGTGTGCTTTCCCTCCCCCAGTGTCCCCCTGTATGCTCTCCCTCCCCCAGTGTCCCCCTGTGTGCTCGTCCTCCCCCAGTGTCCCCCTGAGTGCTCCCCCCAGTGTCTCCGTGTGTGCTCTCCCTCCCCCAGTGTCCCCTGTGTGCTCTCCCTCCCCAGTGTCCCCCTGTGTGCTCCCCCAGTGTCCCCCTGTGTGCTCCCCCAGTGTCCCCCTGTGTGCTCCCCCAGTTTCCCCCTGTGTGCTCCTCCCAGTGTCCCCCTGTGTGCTCTCCCTCAGTGTCCCCCTGTGTGCTCTCCCCGTGTCCCCCTGTGTGCTCTCCCTCCCCAGTGTCCCCCTGTGTGCTCTCCGTCCCCCAGTGTCCCCCTGTGTGCACTCCCTCTTCCAGTGTCCCCCTGTGTGCACTCCCTCCTCCAGTGTCCCCCCTGTGTGCTTTCCCCCACAGTGTCCCCCTGTGTGATTCCCCCCCACAGTGTCCCCCTGTGTGCTTCCCCAGTATCCCCCCTGTGTGCCCCCCCCCACAGTGTCACCCTGTGCGCTCCCGCCCCCCCCCCACAGTGTCCCCCCGTGTGCTCCCCACGTGTCTCCCTGTGCAGGTGTGGCTTGAGTGTGGGCGGGTACACAGAGGGCCCCATGATCTTCCATTGCCCGGGGGGGCCATGAGTTGTCAATCCGTCCCTGGTTATAGACCCCAAAAAATATAAGGTGTGGAACCGAGAGATTACTGAAATTAAGGAAAGCTCGGAAACTCAGGGGTGTTAAAGAGAACAAATGTCTGGGAACTCAAGTAGATCATTTTAAAAGTGAATTTGAAACATCATAACGACTTCTTTTTCACCACAATTACTAGTCCACTCGATTGACAATTTTAAAACAAGTCTCCAACAAAGGGCTCAAACAGATTATTAACAACTGAGATCACATTATGGATATTTAAATTACCTCTTATTAAATTTGGATGTGTCCTTCCTTCTCATAATCATAGAAGGAAATCATCAGGAGTCAGTGGTGTATAAGTAGCTACCAGTAATAGTACAAGAGTAGCAAGTGTCAGATTAAGCAACATCATATTAGATCTTAAAGTCATGCACACTGTGGACCAGTTCATGATAAGGATTTGATTAAATGCATTTCCCTTTCTAGAATTGTATAAATAACCACTCACAACTTATTACTTTAGCATTCACACTTTCGAAGACATTCATTTAAAGAGTGCTGATTCCTTGAAAGTTTGGAAAAAAAGAATGATTTGAACCCGTGCACAAAGCAAGGTCCAAAAGACATGGATGACTGAGTTGGGGTGGAGGCTGGGCCGGACTTACCATTGGGCTTGACTGGGCTCAAGCCCACAGGCCCAGCTCAATAGGGAACACCCCCCCCCCCCCATCTACGTTGTTTTTTTTTTTTTCAATAATATGCCTGTCATTTAATTTTTTATTTAAAGTGTGTTGATTGGTCTACCATTTTTACCTGTTCTAGGGACATTGACCTTTTTTTGTCCTCCGTCCAAGTAGACAAACTGTCTTTCTTTTATTATTACCCTTGTGAAGCTATTTTTGCAATTTTATGCCCGGTGTCTGTCCTTTTGCTGGATGTGGCATGTTACTTTGGCTCCAATTGCTGGATTTGCCCTTTGAATACATTGCACTCTGACTTGTGTCAGTGCTTTTTTTGTTCCCATATACATCATGTCCTTCGGGACAACACTATGTTTACTATTGATGACTACGCGTCATCATTATGCGATGACGTCATTACGCCTGGTCATTCTTCTGCGCATGTGCGGGCATCCGAATGACACTATTTATAGCTGCGGCGGCTACCGATGGACAGATGTGACAGCTTGTACGGCGGAATTATATGATCCCTCTCTATCTGACAGGTACAGCGGAAGCTCTTTCCTTGCCAGGCTCTTTGTGGTGATATTGGGTTATTTATCCCCATACACACATTCATTGTATGCTGTTTTGCTTCCCTTTTCATTATGGGTTGCTTATACCAATATAATTGAATCTGATCCTGGAATTTTGGATACGCTTGAGTCACTTTCAGGTAGGGCCCGAAAGTGACTTAAGCCCAGGGGCCCCCACCACTCTAATGCCGCGTACACACGATCATTTTTTGTGATGAAAAAAAAACGACGTTTTCTGTGAAGTAAAAAACGACGTTTTCTGTGAAGTAAAAAACGACGTTTTTGAAACGTCACTTTTCAAAGACGATGTTGCATACACACCATCGTTTTTTCACAAAAAGCGAGGTTACGTTCACCACTCTTTTCCATTGAAGCTCGCTACATAACTAGCTTCTGGGCATGCACTACGTTTTTGCTACACACGGTGACTTTTTGTGAAACAAAAACAACGTTTTGAAAAACGACACAAAAAATTCAAGCATGTTGGAATTTTTTTTGGTCGTTTTTTTTAAGACAAAAAACAACGTTTTGCCCACACAATTTAAATGACGTTTTAAAAACCAAAGTTTTTTTTCATCGCAAAAAACGACCGTGTGTACGCGGCATAAGTCCTGCCCTGGGTGAAGGAACTTGACTGGTCTGCATAGAGTCCTGACCTCAACCCGATAGAACACCTTTGGGATGAATTAGAGTGGAGACTACGAGTAGTAGCTCCTATTATGTTGGGGCTGCTTTTAAAACGTTAGTAAAGGAATTTTTTTTTTCCTTTAAAATAACAAACATGTCATACTTACCTCAACTGTGCAGTTCGTTTTGCACAGAGTGGCCCCGATCCACATCTTCTGGGGTCCTTTGTCAGGTGTCTCTGGTCCTTCCCGCAAGTACTGACCACAGTCATGTGAGAGAGCTCGCATGGTAGTGAGTAATTGCGGGCGCAATCCCGTCATACAGTAAGCGGCCATAGCCGCTCACTGTATCACTCAGCCCCTTGGCCCTCTGCACGCCGCGACACTGGATGTGATTGACAGTGCTCTCAATCCATCCGCTCTAGCCAATCAGAGGCCAGGTTGAGCGGCGAAGAGGATCTTGGGACCGCGTGCCGGACCTTCGAGGGGTCAGGTAAGTAAAACGGGGGCTGGGGGGGGGGGCGGTGTCATCAGAAGTTTTTTCACCTTAATGCATAGATTGCATTAAGGTGAAAAAAATGTTTTCTTTACAACTCCTTTAAGCAGGGCTTATTACTCCTTTCTGGATGGATACTATGGGTGGCTCTAGCTTAGTCACATATATATCAGGTCTGGGGCAGAGGTAAGAGGAAAAGGTCTGTATAGTTATGCCCTGTACACACAATCGGAAATTCCAACAGCAAAAGTTCGATGTGAGCTTTTGAACAGAAATTCCAACCGTGTGTAGGCTCCATCAGACTTTTGCTGTCGGAATTTCTGCCAACAAATATTGAGAGCTGGTTCTCAAATGTTCAGACGGAAAAAATTTCGATCGGAAAATCCGATTGTCTGTAGCAATTCCAACACACAAAATTCTGACGCATGTCCGGAAGCATTGAACGGAACTTTTGTGTGACCGTGTGTATGCAAGCCAAGCTTGAGCAGAATTTCGTCGGAAAAACCATCCAAGGTCTTTTCGACAGAAAATCCGAGAGTGTGTACGCGGCATAACAGTTCAAAGAAGTAGTCCTTGTGAGAAGCCCAAATGTAGGCCCTACTGGAGAGTCAATCATAGGTAACCTACAGCGAGGAATAGAAGTGCTGGTCAGCATCTTTACCCTAATTTTATTTGAACTGGGCAGTGTTACTGATGTTGGATGCTTTGAAAAGGTTGGTACACTCTGTTACTGCCACAAAACATTAAAAAGTTAAGCATGTGGACAACCAAGATGGCAGAGCTCCTTCTCGTTCCAGGTGTGTGGTGCCCTATCTCATTTCTGTTGCAGGAGATGGTGGAAGATACCCTTGGCCAGCATGGTTGTTCCTGGAAGTGAACCTGGGCTGTACTTACATGCTGACATAACATCACAGATGGCAGCACCCTGTAGCAGTCTTAGGGCTTTTGGACAGTGGCGGCTGTTCATACGGAGTGCAGGAGAGCTGCCCCCCTGAACTCCATGCGGCCGTCCCCTAATCTCCATGCAGGGTGCTGGACGCATGGATTTCTATGTTTTTTTTGTTTGTTTTTTTGAATGAATGAATGAAAAAAACTTATATAGCGCAGCACATGCGAACTTAATCGCCTCTGGGCACTTGTTGATCCTGTCTCCTTTGGTATCAAAAGAGATGAGTCTTGATCTTTCTCCTGAACGCTAAGTGGTTCTCCTCCACCCGAATGCTTGTTGGTAAAGCGTTCCATAGTCTGGGACCTTGGACCGCAAATCTCCTTTCTCCTTTGGACTTGTACTTAGCTTTCGGTATCTGGAGTAGATTTTGATTGGTGGATCGCAGAACGTGATTGGGATTATGAGCTTTTATTTTTTAGCATAAATAATGGGGTGCATTCCCATGGATACACCTATGCGTTAGACAGAGTGCTTTAAAAGTGATTCTGTCTTTTACTGGTAACCAGTGAAGGGATCTCAGCGAAGGTGCAATTGATTCCCAAGGTTTTTTCCCAGTCACAAGTCTAGCGGCCGTATTTTGAACGACTTGTAGATGAGCGATTTGGTACTTAGGGAGTCCGAGGTAAAGGGCATTTGCATAGTCCAGTCTGGAGTTTACAATTGCTCCCACCACGACCGCTATGTCTTCCTTGGGAATAAAAGGAGTAAGTCTGCGTAGTAGGCGCAGTAGATGGTGAGATCCGCTGACCACTGACCCTATTTGTGCGTCCATTGTCATGTAGGAGTCAAAGATGACCCCAAGACTTTTGACTTTGTCGCTAGGGGTGATGATTTTGCCCAGAATGGGCGGGGGGGTCCAGGTTGTTGCAGGTTGAATCATACGCTTGGCGTGAAACAGAAGAAGTTCTGTTTTCGCTCCGTTGAGTTTAAGATAACTCTTTCTCATCCAGTCCTCTATCAGAGAGAGGCATGTCTCTAGATTGAGGTGATGATCTTTTTATTGCAAATGCGAAAATACAGTTGCGTATCGTCTGCATATGAGTGGTAGAGCAGTTTTTGGCTGCTAATAATCTCAAAAAGAGGGCGAAGATAGATGTTGACTACACCGGTGACAGGGGGGATCCTTGAGGGACTCCGCACGATAATGTGCGTTTCTCAGAAGTGAAAGGTCCTAACTTCACTATTGCGTTCGGTTTTTCCAAAAAAAGAGGGAGAACCAAGATAAATCGCCTTCTGCGACTCTGGCTACTTCGGCTAGCCGAGTTAATAAAAGCTTGTGGTCTCTACTGTGTCAAAGGCTGCACTTAGGTCCAACAGAACCAGAAGACAAGATTTCTTCGTCGTCTGCGGCCTCGAGAACGTCGTCCCATATTTTGAGCAATGCGGTTTCCGTCCCGTGTCCGGGCCGGAATCCCGATTGAAATGGATCAAGTAGGTTGTGGGTATCTAGATGCTGTTGCAGCTGTTGTACCACTACTTTTTCCATTACTTTTGAGAGTACATTTAGGCCTGTTTTTGGACGACGGTGGAGTGGATCCTTGGGGTCCAGATTAGGTTTCTTCAGAATGGGTCGAATTATACCCTCCTTCAATTGGGAGGGCACTGTGCCTTCCCTGAAAGATTGGTTGATAAGCTGCGTGATAGAAGGCGCCAGGATGTCGGCGCATTCCTTCAGCAGTTTAGTGGGGATAATATCATTCGGCGCGGTGCTGTTACGCAAAGTACCGATGATATTATTGGTGTCATGTGATTAGCGCTTGAGGCTCTAATTGGCTTCAAAATGGGTGGGCTTTGGTGCAAAGCACTGGGCCCGAACCCACTCACTTGTGTGACATTAGCAAATTAGTATTCACTATTATCTTCCTGCTTCTCATCCCGGCCAATCAGAAAGATTGACCAGGAAGTGAAGCAACTGGATTGGCCAGTAGGAGAAGCAGTGGGGAAGCAGCCAATGCCACCCGGGAAGCTGCCAAAGAGGAGGAGCAGCTAGAAAACAGTCGAAGTACCAAATATTTCAGATCCCTGCCTGGATCGATAAGTCAAACATAAATTACAATAAAGTGAGTGCCACACTATACACAAAGAAATAAATAATGCATAAATATGTAAACTTAATATAATAAATAAATGTAAGAGCCAAGCAAAGTCAGCATAGAATACGTGCAAAAAAATATTATATATACAGTAATAATATAATAAATAAATAAATAAATATAGGAAAGTCTCTGAGTGGTGGTCCCAAAAAACCAAGTGTTGAGAAATGAGGAGCTTCAGTCTGCAAAGGATACCTCTTGTGACTTCTTAGCAGCTTACCTCACAGCTGGTGCTCTAAAGACCTGATAATTCTCAAGGGATACACATCTGATATTGACCAATAATATAATCAGCCAGATGGTAGGAAACCCAAACCAGTGAGTACCTCATTTAACTCTTAGGCCCCATACACACGAGCAGACACATTTGTTCAAATCGGTCGGACAGACCGATTTGAACAAATCTGTCTGCTGGGGACATATTGGTTTGATCGTGTACACACGATCAAATCAAAATCCCCGCCGGCAGACGGGGCGCTGACGTGGCGGTGACGTTGACGCCAGTGAGGCATAAGCACAGTGAGGCATGCAGATGGACACCCTAGGCTTATATTCAAATCAATATGTTTTCCCATTTTTTTGTGGTAACATTAGGTGCCTCGGCTTATATTCGGGTTGGCTTATACTCGAGTATATACGGTATGTTAGGGTAGATTATAGACCCTAAAAAATATAAAGCATGGAACTGAGAGATTGCTGAAATGAAGAAAAAGCTCTGAAACTCAAGGGTGTTAAAGGGAACAAAGACCTGGGAACTCAAGTGGATAATCTGAAAAGTGAATTTGCAACATCATAACGACGTATTTTTTACCACAATTACTAGTCAGCTCGATTGCACGCTGACAATTTTATAACAGAGCTAGAACAGATTATTGACAACTGAGATCACATTATGGATATTTAAATTACCTCTCATTAAGTTTAGATGTGTCCTTCCTTCTCATAATCATAGAAAGGCAATCATCTGGAGTGGTGTATAAGTAGCTACCAGTAATAGTACAAGAGTAGCAAGTGTCAGTTTAAGCAAATTAGGTCTTAAAGTCATGCACATTGTGGACCAGTTCATGATAAGGATTTGATTAACCACTTCAGCCCCGGACTATTTTGCTGGTGACCGGGCCACTTTTTGCGATTCGGCACTGCGTAGTTTTTAACTGACAATTGCGCGGTCGTGTCACTTAGCTCCCAAACAAAATTGGCGTCCTTTTTTTCCCACAAATAGAGCTTTCTTTTAGTGGTATTTGATCACTTCTGCGGTTTTTATTTTTTGCGTTATAAACAAAAATAGAGCGACAATTTTGATTTTTTTTTATATTTTTTACTTTTTGCTATAATAAATATCCCCCAAAAATATATAAAAATAATATTTTTTTCCCTCAGTTTAGGCCAATATGTATTCTTCTACATATTTTTCAATAAGCGTTTATTGATTGGTTTGCGCAAAAGTTATAGCGTCTACAAAATAGGGGATAGTTTTATGGCATTTTTATTAATAACTTTTTTACTAGTAATGGCGGCGATCTATGATTTTTATCGGTACTGCGTCCTTTTGGCGGACACTTCGGACACTCTTGACACATTTTTGGGACCATTGGCATTTTTATAGCGATCAGTGCTATAAAAATGCATTGATTACTGTAAAAAATGTCACTGGCAGGGAAGGGGTTAACACCAGGGGGCGAGGAAGGGGTTAATTATGTTCCCTCAATGTGTTCTAACTGAAGGGGGGGGGGTGGGACTGACTAGGGGAAATGACAGTCATTTCTCCCCCTGAAAGAACCGGGAGCTGTGTGTTTACACACACAGCTCCCGGTTCTCGCTCTGTAACGAGCCCAGTGCCCGGCGGGCACTCACATCGGCACCAGGGGCGAGCAGGGGGCGCAATGCAAAATCACATACTACTACTTGATTTTGCACAGCTGAGCAGACCTGCCGCCGTAAAACTACGGTGGGCAGTTAGCAAGCGGTTAAATGCATTTCCCTTTCTAGAACTTTTAAAATAACCCCTCACAACCTATTTTTTTTTTTTAACAGAAGGAATATTTATTCAAGAAAATCAGGTGATTACATGCTTATACCAGACAGATAATGCAGTCAGGGCCACAAGGCTCCACACATTTGTTACAGACAGTGCAGGAGAGAGAAAAGAAAAAAAACAAGAAAAAAAACCCAAGACAATAAAAAATAAGATAAATATCCACATACAAAAACGTCATATTAGCCTAACTGGGCAGGAGAGGGAAGACATGGACACAAAGGGGAAAAAGGAGAGAGAAACAACGGGGGGGGGGGGGGGGGGAGGGGGAGGGGGGGAAGGGGAAAAAGGGGGGGAAGGGGGGAGGGGGAAGAGGGAGGGGGAGAGGGGAGAGAGGGAGACATCCCATACAGCAGGCCAAATGGATTGGAGTAGACACACCACATATTACAATATGCATCCGCACTGAGCCCCAGACATGTTATTATTCCAAGGACATACATATAGAAGGTTCCCACTAACCCACTTCATAGACCCGGGAGAGGGCAGGGGAGACCCAGGACCACCCGGGAGGGAATAGGGCACAAACCACCGTCCACAAATTTAAACGCACTAGACCGTTAGTCCCTTGGCCGCCACCCAGGCCCCCCAGATCTTCTCAAACTTTGTGGGGCAGTTGCGTCCCATATAAGTTAGCTTATACATAGGAAGGGTGTCATTCACCAGCTTCCGCCAGGCAGATAGACCAGGCGGGTCAGCTGCCTTCCACTGGAGCAGGATAGCTTTACGAGCATAGAAAGCTGTGTAGAAGATAAAAAGCTTCTTGTGCGTGGAGGTAGGGAGGTTATCTGTGATACCCAGCAATAGGATCAAGGGATTCAGTCCAACAGCCACGCCACTAACCGCCTCCATCTCAGCCGCCACCAGCCGCCAGAACTCCTGGATTTTCGGGCAGAGCCAGACCATGTGAATGAAATTCCCCACTTCCCGGTTACATCTAGGACATTTATCCCCAGAGGTGTGGTAAATAACTGCCAGCCTCTGAGGCGTATAATAGACCCTATGAATAAATTTTAGCTGAATGAAACGTTCTTTCGCAGATATCATGAGGGGGATGCACTGCTGCAATCCCTCCGACCAGTCTTCCGACGTGAGGGCAGGCAAGTCCCGCTGCCAGGCCGAAAAGGCCCGTGTGGCCCCGGCCCCCCCAGCACAGGTCAACCTAAAGTAAATAGAGGAGAGCACCCCATCCACCAGCCGTGAAGTAAGAAGCCTCTCCACCGAGTGGGGCTCCACTTTAATAGGATCTGGAAACTGCGCTCTGATCGCGTGCCGAAGCTGAAGAAACCTGAAAAACATCCAGGGGGAAGTCCAAACTTAGCTTTTAACACACCGAAGGAGAGCAAACGACCCTCCGGCATGACATCTCTCAGGGTTTTAACATTGTACCTGGCCCACAGCTGCGGATCCGGTACAGTCCTCAAATGTGACAGGGATGGGTTGCCCCAGAGAGGAATGTGGGGGGAGAAAGATCCGGGCTCAACCAGAAGCCTCGAGACCTGTCCCCACACCACAACCGTGGCCCTCATCGGTGCGGTAACCTGTGTACTAGCCCTGACCCCCCTATAGACCAAATTACTCAATCCATCATAGGACCCCAATATGGCTGCTTCAAGAGTGACCGATGGGTTAGTAGGGTCTTGTGCAAACCACCACCAAACAGACACTAGCACAGCCGCCCAGTAGTACTTTCTAAAGTTCGGAAGGGCTAAACCGCCCTCCGACAGGGGGAGCTGGAGTATGGGTCTACCTACCCTCGGGACCGAGGCCTGCCAAACAAATGAACCCACCGCTTGGTCTAGCTTGTCAAAGAAAGACTTATGGATAGTCACCGGCGTGTGTCTGAAGGCGTATAGGAACTTGGGGAGAAAGGACATTTTAACCAGGTTAACCCTGCCAACCGGAGTGAGAGGCAGGGTCTTCCAGGCCGAGCACCTATGGAGAAACTTCTGGAGAACAGGTTTCACATTGGCCTCAATATATTCAGACAGGTTTCTGCGAACCATGATGCCCAGATATTTAAAGCTGTCAACCCACTGAAGCGGGGCCGGCAGATCGTCGGGAGGGAGTGACCTAGTCAGAGGAAACAGGACCGACTTGTCCCAGTTGATCCGAATACCCGCAAACCTGCCAAACCTATCAATAATCGAGAGGGCAGCGGAGAGGGAGCTGCGCGAGTCATTAAGGTATAGGAGAGTGTCGTCTGCATACATAGACACCCGTTCAACCACAGAGCAGATCGTGATACCAGAGACCTCAGGGGCGGAGCGAAGCATAATAGCCAAGGGCTCGATGGCTAGGGCGAATAGGACCGGGGAGAGGGGGCACCCCTGTCTTGTACCTCGGTGGAGCGGGAAGGATGCAGAGAGGGAGCCATTCGTCCGGACTCTCGCAGTCGGGTTGGCGTACAGCATCCTAAGCCAGGAGATGAATTGCGGACCTAGGCCAAATCTTCGTAGAACCTCCCATAGATATTCCCACTCCACCGAGTCAAAGGCCTTTTCGGCGTCAAGGGAGGCAATCACCTCATCTCCCCCCCTCCCAGCCACCCGGTCAATAACCGTGAACAGCCTCCGCAAATTTATGTCCGTTCCTTTGCCCGGCATGAATCCAGTCTGATCCCCGTTAATCACGGAGAGTATCACCGCCCCGAGCCGATTCGCCAATACCTTAGTGAATATCTTCGCATCGACATTCAATAACGAAATCGGCCTGTACGATGAGCAGAGAGTGGGGTCCTTCCCTGGTTTGGGAATCACCACAACAACTGCCCGCTGCATGGAAGGGGGCAACGAGTGTCTCCGGAGGGAGGTCAGCAGGGCCCCCCGATACCGCGCTCCCAGGCAGGCACCGTGTGTCTTGAAGAATTCGGCCGGCAGACCGTCATCTCCGGGGGTCTTCCCCGCCTGCAAGGAGGCGATCGCCACCTGGATCTCTTTCAGAGTGACCGGAGCGTCCAGCGACGCGCGAGCTCCCTCCGAAAGAGCGGGGAAGACCAGGCCATCTAAGAAGGTGTGTAGTTCCTCGGGCGAGTAATCAACTCTAGATGAATACAGTCCTTCATAGTAGGCAGCAAAGCAGGCGTTTATTTCACTCGGGTCGGACAACAGGTCCCCGGACGCACTCCGGATGCTGGCAATAGGGACAGAGTTGGTCGGGTCTCTAGAGATCCATGCCAACAGCCGCCCCGTCTTTTCCCCCTGTTCGAACACTCTCTGAGACTGATAGAGGAGCTGCTTCTTTGCAGCCGACAGTCTAAGGAGCTGAACCTCTCGTACCGCCACCTGGAGATCCACCCTCCGCTGCTCCCCACCGGCCTCTACGTATTGTGTTTCCAGTAATCGAGCCCTGTCTTCCGCCTGGGCAAGTGAGGCCCGGGAGGAGGCGCGAGCAGACTGGATAAGGGACTGGTACTTATTCCTAACTAAAAGTTTGAACCCCTCCCAGCGCTCCGGAGATTCATCTCCCGGAGCATCGGAGGACCAGTACTCGGCTATACAGGATTCCATTTCAGGTTCTATCCTATCATCGGACACCCAGTACCTCGAGAGACGCCAAAGGCTGCCACTCGGGGCAAGACCAGTATGCAACCGAAGGAGAATGGGGGCATGGTCTGAAATCCCCCTAGGGAGCACAGAGATCTCTTGCACTTTAGTTAAGATGGGGCTGCTGGCATACAGAAGGTCGATTCGCGACATGGCTGCGTGAGTGGCTGAGCTACAGGTAAAGCTTTTAATCCCTGGATTTCTCCACCTCCAAACATCCGTAAGGCCAACGGCCTCCGCCCACCGGGAGAGCGGGGAGTCAACCGCAGGCCCAGAGGACATCCTGTCTAAGTTCGGGCAGGGCACCATATTGAAATCCCCAGCTAAGAGGACCGCAGTGGCGGAATAGGACGCCACTAGCTGGATAATCTTATTGAGGAGTCCAATAGTAGCAGGGGGGGGATTATATAGGCCCACCAAAACCATCGGTAAACCAGCCAGTACGGCATGTATCACCACATAATTACCCTCTGGATCCAAATGCAGGTCTAGTAGCGTAAACAGTAGGGACTTACGGATTAGGATGCTAACTCCCCTGGCCCTACTCGAGTGGGTGGCATGATAGTAGTGCCCAACCCACGGTTTACGCAGGCTAAGTATCCTGCCACCCACTAGATGCGTCTCTTGTAGAATACAAACGTCAGGGGAGTAGTGCTGAAGAAATTTAAAAACCAACGCCCTCTTAATTTTTGAGTTGAGCCCCCGGACATTCCATGAGACTATCGAGAGGGAAGCCATTGTAAAACAGGGAAAAATAAAAATAGGAATAAAGAAACAAAAAGGGGACAGGGAGGTAACAGACACCTGCGGCCATATCCCGGGGCCCAATGTAGGTGGACCACCGCCCCCTCCCCCAACTGCACATGTACACATCTGGATCCAAGCATATTATCTATTCCTTCAAACAGCAACAGAACACATAAAAAGAAAAGGAAAACCAAAAGAAAACTTACAGTATTAACATCCCCAACTCCCCCCCACCCTGTACATTCGTTAAAACCAGAATGCACCTGGATCCCCCCAACAAAAGTGATTAAACACCACATAGGGACGTGAACATCAATCAAGCAGGCAAGTGCAATCCGAGCACTAGGTGCACAGGCAAACAGCAGAGGTGCCGCCAACAGAGCGGGACTCAGAAGAAATAAGCAATCACCTGGCGTGGCCAGGGGCACAGTACTTAGCTGGAGTCTGACAGTGACAAGCAGCGGGTGGCCATGAGCCACATCAGTCACATATAGATAGGCATCCCCGGGGCAGAGCAAACCCCGGCAGTCCCACAAGGCGGCTCGTAGCAGCTCCGTTCTGCATCATGGCCCAAACAGTGAAGCATAATAACATAAAACAACCTCCCCTGTCCCCGCCGGATCCTGCAATCGGCCGCCACCCCCTCCCCCAGGGTAAGTCTCGGAGCTCTCAATCCTCCAGTGTAGACAGGAGTCACCAGAAGCAAATATCCAGTGCGATCAATCCCAGGACAGAGGAGTGGTAGTGGTAATAATAATAATAGTACTAATCGGGCCACAGCAAATTCCCCCCCAAGTCCGGGACAGCCAAAGACAGGCAAGGATGTGGGGGTACCAGGACTGACCGCACCCCATCAGGAGGCCCCCAACAGTTCCAGGGCCCAGGGAGAAAGATAGGAGGGCAAAGTCCCCATCCCAGGGGGGATACCGAGGGGCAAGCAGAAAAAACAGCCAGACAGGGTACTACTCACGGGACCATCAGAACAGTAGGCTCAGGCTCGGGGCAGGGTGTCAATCCATCTAGCAGCCTCCTCAGGTACGGTGAAGAATCGAACGGTCTCGCCATCCATTACCCGCAGGCGTGCTGGGAACATCATGCTGTACTTCACGTTCCGGGCACGGAGGGACTGCTTGACCGCGTCAAAGGATTTCCGCCTCTTCTGCGTATCCACCGCAAAGTCCGGGAAGAACATGATCTTGGTGGCCTCAAACCGGACAGCCTCAATCTTCCGTGCCTCCCGCAGAACTAGATCCCGGTCTCTGAAGTTCAGCAGTTTAAAGATGAAAGTGCGCGGGGGGGCACCAGGGGGACCGCGAGCAGCCGGCATCCTGTGTGCTCTCTCCACTACGAAGTGTGCAGAGAATGCAGCCTGGGGGAACAGCCCACGGAGAGCCGCTCAGTAAAGGGCCGAGCATCCGACCCTCCGATCCCTCCGGGAGGCCGACAATCCGCAAATTGTGCGCCGTTCCTGTTCTCGGCGTCCTCAGACTGGCTTCCAGTGTTTAAGCCTGACTTGCACCTGTGGAGCGTGGCAGTATGGTCATGTAGTACATCCTCAGCTTCTCCAGCCGGCGCTCCGTCTCCGCCACGCGGCCCGGATCTTATCCTGGTCCCTCCGCATGAGACCCATCTCTGCCTGGAGGGAGTCGATTTTTGCCGTCAGTGCTGCCTGGCAGCCATTGATAGCCTGCATCAGGGCCGAGAAATTTGCGTCTGCTGTGAGAGCCGGTCCAGCTTCAGCCGTCTGTGTCGCCATGTTGGAGGTCTTCTCCACGTGCGCGGCCGCAGCTGAGGGGGGATGAGACGATCGGCTATTCACGGCCGCCCGGGACCCGTTCTTGTATTTTTTCCGGGTCTGCACCATCAGCCAACACCAGCAGAGAGGATGAGGGGTGTCCCCGCCAGATCAGGATAAGCAAAAAAGGATGATATCCCCTCTGTTTCAGCAGAGCTCCGCTCCTACACGTCCAGCTCGGTTGCCATCTTGGCCACGCCCCCCCTCACAACCTATTAATTTAGCATTCTTACTTTCAAAGACAATCATTTAAAGAGGGCCGATTCCTTGAAAGTTTGGAAAAAGAAATAAAGCATGTCAAGCCAGTTTTTTTTTTTCCTTGTTGTTTTGTATAGAATAGGAAATGACGAGGACCAGACCACTGAGCTGAAAGAATCCAAATAGCCCATACACTATCTTATCAAAGCATTGGGGCGCCTGCCTTTGCAAGATGATCTAATGGCATCCCAGTCTCAGTCCGTAGGGTTCAATATTGAGTTGGCCCACCCTTTGCAGCTATAACAGCTTCAACTCTTCTGGGAAGGCTGTCCACAAGGTTTAGGAGTGTGTCTATGGGAATGTTTAACCATTCTTCCAGAAGCGCATTTGTGAGGTCAGGCACTGATGTGACCAAGTAGGCCTGTCTCACAGTCTCCACTCGAATTCATCCCAAGGGTGCTCTATCAGGTTGAGGTCCGGACTCTGTGCAGGCGAGTCAAGTTCCTCCACCCCAAACTCGCCTTCCCAGAAGAGTTGAAGCTGTTATAGCTGCAAAGGGTGGGCCAACTCAATAGTAAACCCTACAGACTAAGACTGGAATTCCACTAAAGTTCATGTGCGTGTAAAGGAAGGCTTCCCAATACTTTTGGTAATATATTGTATATATGCAGTATAATATATATATATATATATATATATATATATATATATACGGTATATATATATATATATATACACGGTATATATATATCTGTATAAACAGCCAGTAAAATAAGTATTGAACACGTCACCATTTTTTTAGGTAAATATATTTCTATAGGTGCTATGGACATGAAGTGCCAGAGAGATACATTTAGGCGGGCGTAGCGTTTCTCATATACGCTACGCCACCGTAACTTTGAGAGGCGAGTATGGTATTCTGAAAGATTTTGCGGTCTAAGTTACTGCGGCGTAGCGTATATGGGCCGGCGTAAGCCCGCCTAATTCAAATGTGTTTGATGTGGGCGTGTTTTATATATATTTAGTGTGACCCCACGTAAATTACGTTTTTTACTAACGGCGCATGCGCCGTCCGTAGACGTATCCCAGTGCGCATGCTCCAAATTACGCTGCTAAGACTCATTGGTTTCGACGTGAACGTAATTTACGCCCAGCCCCATTCACGGACGAGTTACACAAACAACGTAAAACGTGAAAAATTTGACGCGGTCCCGACGTCCATACTTAACATTGGCTTTGACATCTTTTTGGTGGTTTATCTTTACGCCTGAAAACACCTTACATAAACGGCGTATCTTTACTGCGACGGCCGGGCGTACGTTCGCGAATAGGCGTATCTCGCTGATTTACATATTCTAGGCGTAAATCAGCGTACACGCCCCTAGCGGCAGGCATAAATAGGGAGCTAAGATACGACGGCATAGGAGACTTACGCTGGTCGTATCTTAGCAACATTTAAGCGTATCTCAGTTTGAGCATACGCTTAAAGTTGCGACGACGCGGATTTGGACTTACGATGGCGTATCTACTGATACGCCCGTCGTAAGTCTTTCTGAAGCCCGAAATGTTTACCACATGGCGGTAACAACCCATGCAATGCATACATACAATGAAACCAAAAAAAAAGTCTGAAGTTTATTTATTCTTTGTATGCAGGGCTCAAGTCCTGCAGCAACTTGTGGGAACAGAGTCCCTGCACTTCTTTTTACAGCAGGAACACAGTTCCCTTTGCAGGACTAGAGCAGCCGAGCTGCCCGAGCCAATCCTTCACTTAGCGGCGATGCCCAGCTCGAGTCACTGTCAGGGGCAGGCGAACCTTAGTAATCCTTTATGTTACTGGCCGCTTCCTGTATATGGATTCATAGGGTAGTGTGCGGGTATTCCGTCACTTCCTTGATGCCGCAATGTCTCCTGGGAGCTTTTGTCATTGTTTTCAGACATTGCGGAGGTCTGCCACGAGTTATCACTGGATTTAGAAAGAACTTGCTTAAAAAAAAACATGCGGCTTAGTAATTATGCATATGAGCGTATCATTTTTTTTTTTGGTGGAGGAGAGGATCTTGGGAGAGAGTTCCCACACTTTTTTTCCCCAGGACTTGACCCCTGTTTGTATGTATGGATGGATTGCATGGGTTGTTACCGCCATGTGGAAAACATTTCATGTCCATAGCACCTATAGAAATATATTTTTCTAGAAAAATGGTGATGTGTTCAATACTGTACTTATTTTACCTGCTGTATATGGCATAATCTTTAAACTGTCACTAAACCCACATCAGAAAAAACTATCAATAATTGGTGTATTATAGGCTGTTCATACTCACTCAGTGATTATGAAACTTGTTTTCTGTATTCTGCAAAAAAAGGGTTAACCCTGCTGCTCTCTTCCTCCATTTTCTGTCCATGTCCTCAATTCAGCTGGGGATTTTGCAGCTGTGGTGGCAGCTCTGCACATGCTCAGTTTTCAGTGATTTTCTATGCTGAGCATTTCCTCCCTATCACATCTGAGCAGGGCTGGACTGGGACAGAAATTTGGCCCTGGACTATATCCAGACTGGCCCACTTTCACAGGTCTCTCCCATGGCAGCTGGGCAACTCCTGCACCCCCCCCCCCCCCCACCCAAGCCCCCCTCTCCCCCTTCACCAGCCATTCTACTTTATTAACCACTTGCCCACCGCGCCATAGGCATTTTACTGCTACGGCGCGGCGGGGTTACCTCGGGACGACGTCCCTGGGACGTCGTCCTTCACTTTCGCGATTGCGCATCCCCTGGGACGCGCTCACGAAAGTGTCCGTGCTCGCCGGGTCTAGAAGACCCGGCGCATCACGGATCACGGTAAATTGCCGCTGATCGCGGCCGTTTACCACGTGATCGCGCCGTCAAATGACGGCGCGATCACTTGTAAACAAACCGGCGTCATTTGATGACGCCGGTTCCTCCCTCTCCTCCCTCTCCGCTCTGTACAGTGTGCGAGGAGAGGGGGGGGGGAGCGGGGTGTCAGCAGCTGAGCTGTGGCTGGATCTGTGACAAATGCAGTCACAGATCCAGCCATCCCTCAAAACATCCCAGCTCTGCCATCCCCCCAGTACCCTGCAATCCCCAGTACCCTGCAATCCCCAGTACCCTGCAATCCCCAGTACCCAACAATACTCAGCAATCCCCCCAGTACCCAACAATACCCCAGTACTCAACAATACCCCAGTACTCAACAATACCCCCAGTACTCAACAATACCCCAGTACTCAACAATACCCCAGTACTCAACAATACCCCAGTACTCCAGTACTCAACGATACCCCAATACTCGGCAATACCCCAATACTCGGCAATACCCCAATACTCGGCAATACCCCAATACTCGGCAATACCCCAGTACTCGGCAATACCCCAGTACTCGGCAATACCCCAGTACTCGGCAATACCCCAATACTCGGCAATACCCCAGTACTCGGCAATACCCCAGTACTCAACAATACCCCAGTACTCAACAATACCCCCAGTACTCAACAATACCCCCAGTACTCAACAATACCCCCAGTACTCAACAATACCCCAGTACTCAACAATACTCCAGTACTCAACGATACCCCAATACTCGGCAATACCCCAATACTCGGCAATACCCCAATACTCGGCAATACCCCAATACTCGGCAATACCCCAATGCTTGGCAATACCCCAATACTCCAGTACTCAACGATACCCCAGTACTCAACAATACCACAGTACTCAACAATACCCCAGTACTCAACAATACCCCAGTACTCAACAATACCCCAGTACTCGGCAATACCCCAATACTCGGCAATACCCCAATACTCGGCAATACCCCAATACTCGGCAATACCCCAATACTCGGCAATACCCCAATACTCGGCAATACCCCAATACTCCAGTACTCAACGATACCCCAGTACTCGGCAATACCCCAGTACTCCAGTACTCAACGATACCCCAGTACTCGGCAATACCCCAGTACTCCAGTACTCAACGATACCCCAATACTCGGCGATACCCCAATACTCGGCAATACCCCAATACTCGGCAATACCCCAATACTCGGCAATACCCCAATACTCGGCAATACCCCAGTACTCGGCAATACCCCAATACCCTGCATGATACTTTGCAATACCCCAATACTCTGCAATACCGCCTATGGGGATTTTTAGGTAGCAAAGTTTGGCGCCATTCCATGAGCGTGCGCAATTTTGAAGGGTGACATGTTGGGTATCTATTTACTCAGCGTAACTTCATCTTTCACATTATGAAAAAAAATTGGGCTAACTTTACTGTTTTGTTTTACGCACAAAACAGTTTTTTAAAAAACACGCGTTCAATACATTTCTGCGAAAATACCGTGCGAGATAAAAAGTTGTAACGGCCGCCATTGTATTCTCTAGGGTCTTTGCTAAAAAAGCATATATAATGTTTTGGGGTTCTATGTAATTTTCTAGCAAATAAATGATGATTTTTCCATGTAGGAGAGAAATGTCAGAATTGGTCTGGGTGTTCCAGAACGCCTGATGGCGTTCCCTGCATGTTGGGCCTCTGTATGTGGCCACGCTGTGTAAAAGTCCCACAAATGGGGTATCGCCATACTCGGGAGGAATAGCAGAATGTGTTTTGGGGTGTAATTTGTGGTATGCATATGCTGTGTGTGAGAAATAACCTGCTAATATGACAGAAACAAGATTTTTTTATTTTTTTTTACAGAATTTTCAGTCGTTTTTCTTTTATAGCGCAAAAAATAAAAAACCCAGAGGTGATCAAATACCACCAAAAGAAAGCTCTATTTGTGTGAAAAAAAGGACAAAAATTTCAAATGGGTAGAATGTTGTATGACTGAGTAATTGTCATTCATATTGTGAGAGCACCGAAAGCTGAAAATTGGTCTGGTTAGGAAGGGTGTTTAAGTGCCCAGTGGTCAAGTGGTTAAAGTAGAATGGCTGGTGCTGGTACTCTTATAGGCAGTACCAGTGGGAAAGCTAGATATTATTTCACCCGGGGCAAAGAATCAGTTTAGTGCCCCCCATAGGACAAAATTAGGCAGAAGTGAGAAACTCCTAGGCCATAGCTGTTGTCCTCCCCCTGCCTCTTTGTTCCCCCCCAGGTGAGTGCTGCGGGGAGGAAGAGGAGGTGAGCGCTGGGGGAAGGGAGAGACAGAGGAGCAGAAGGGGCGGCCCGATGTCACTGAAGCCGGCCCACTGAGCCATCGGCCCACCGGGAAACTCCCTGTAGTCCCAATGGCCAGTCCATCCCTGCATCTGAGCAGCTCATGTGACTATAGAGTCACACATGTGGGTGTATACACAGTGGTAAGCAGGGCTGGTGCAAGGATTTTTGACACCCTAGGCGAAAACCCTTATTGGCTCCACCCCGGACTCCACCCCCTTTCCCATGTGACAGGAGGCGACTCTATACAGGAAGCATCGGCTCTGCTTCCTCTAGCGCTGGCTCCCATACTGCGCTGCATCTCTGGAAAACCAGCAGCCGGGCGCTCCTAGGCAGCAGTGCGCCCTAGGAAGCTGCCTAGTGATAAGTGACAGCCCGCTCCCTCCTTCTTCCTCCATGTCCACCAACCAGCTAAACCAAATCGGGGCAGGATATTCAATTTTAATTCACCTCCCTCTTATTCTAAGACACAGACTGGAGGGGTGGGCGGACACAGCATGTGACTCACACCATGTTATTGCAACAAATATATATATATATATATATATATATATATATAATTTGTAAAACAATGTAAAACTGTTTATTAATATTATGTATGTGAGCGGCAGATGACTAAAAGATCCTCCTGTTTATGTTAATCTGCAGAAAGGCTAGGAAAGAGCTGGGTCATATGAAAGCTGTATATCACATAGGAAAATGTTTCCCTTTTTTTATAATTACAGTGCCATCCTCCACATATAGAAATAGAAGGGATGATGTCAATTAAACAGTGTGGCCCGGATTCACGTAGCACTTACGCCGACGTATCTCGAACTACGACGTCGTAAGTACAAATGTGCGCCGTCGTATCTATGCGCCGATTCCCTAGAAGCTAAATACGTCGAAAAATGAGGCTTCAACCGCCCGACGTAACTTGCCTACGCCGGCGTATCGTGGGCGCATAGTTACGCTGAACGCATTTGGCGTTCACATTTTAAATATGCAAATTAATAAGATACGCCGATTCACGAACATACTTGTGCCCGGCGCATGTTTTAAGCGATTTGCGCAAGGGTTACGCCCGGCGTAAAGTTATTCCTCATATAGGAGGCGCAACCCATGCAAAGTTTTGGACCAGGGAACGGACGCCGTCAAATTTTTCAGCGTGTACGCCTCATTTAAATGTAACACGTCCACTTCCACCTACTTACGCTGACGACTATATGCTGCGCCGGCGCAACGTTGGGAGAATTGGCTTTGTGAATTCCATGCTTGCCTCTTAACGTTGCGCCGGCGTAGCGTAAAGAAGATACGCTACACCCGCATAAAGATGCGCCGATGTATGTGAATCTACCCCTGTGTGTTTAGTATTGCTTTAAGCCAAAAAGCTACACTAATTATCATTATTGTTTATTTTCTTTGTTTAGTTGTATAGATTGTTTGACAATTTTAGTATGAATCATGCAGAAACTTCTGAAATGTATCAAATCAGTAAAGGATTTTTTTCTGGCTGCCATCAATTAAAGACTTGAAGCCAATGAACAATCGTTGCACAAAATCAATATACTGGCAGCCAAAGAGCATATTATTGTAATTTAATGTCACATAATGATATGTTGCAAGAAAAAGAAAGCCCTGACTACGGAGGTGTATGTTTTTTGGCAAAGCATCCACCATGTTAATGTGATACTAAACCTAGGAGCCTGCATTCACTGTATCTGGACTCCCACAGTACACAGAACATGGGAAAAGTATTTTAGTAAATATAAACTGCTAAATACCTTTTCTCATCACAAGTATATAGCAGTCTTGTTACTTATATCAGTGTCTGGTTAAAGCTTGTAGGATGGGTTTTCATTCTACTCTGACTGTCCTATGAGGTTGCTGGACTCCTGATCCTTTGGACAGTGCTGATTGGCACTGTGCTGATCACATACACTCTCCCAGGGAAAAAAAACGGTTTTGTTGTCGGGATTTCCGATCGTCTGTACGCGGCATAACATTTGTTGTCGGAAATTCCGACAGCATATGTCCGATGGAGCCTACACACGGTCGGATTTTCCGACAACAAGCTCACATCGAACATTTGTTGTTAGAAATTTCATTATAGTGTTAAAAGCAATTACTTGGCACCTTCTTCTCAGTCTTCCAAATTTGGGATGCAGCCTAGACGCTTTGAGATGCTTGATTGAAATAGCTACTGCTAATTGTAAGCTCTTTAGTAAGCAAGACTGTTGCTCTGTGAATTCTATTTCTAGATTTAAGTGCAATGAAAGTGTAAAACCTAATATGAAGATTATATATTAACCTTGCAACACAGGAGAAGGGATAGAGTGACCTGCGTAATGATGGTTTTGTAGAAGAGGAGGAAGAATTAAATGTTTGGGACAAGGTCAACAGCTCTGACTGTTTAGGAGGAATTGAGAATAAGGACAAAATATTGAATACGAAAACACAATTGCAGATGGAAGATTGATTTTATGTTTGACATTTCCTTCTGCTACTTGTCAAATACAAGAGAAAAAAAATCTAATTTCAAAGAGACTATACGTTTTCCCATCAGACAAATCATTTATACTGCCTTTGTCTGAGTGAGGTGTACCACCATCCATACCCGATAGAACACCTTGGGATGAATTGGAACGGAGACTGCAAGCCAGGCCTTCTCGTCCAACATCAGTGCCTGACTTCACAAATGCGCTTTTGGAGCAATGGTCAAACATTTCCATAGACACACTTTGCTAGTCTGCTCTCTGCCAATGCCACCAGATCCAAAATCGATGCTGCCCTTCTATCCACCACCAGTTTTTGTGCAGCTTATTTCAGGCCGTTGTCTTCTCTTCAACTTCTGGGAAGTTACTGAAGGGGGTGATACATCGTCCTGGCATTTTGCTCCACTCTCAGTATCTTAGGCCTCGTACACACGATCAAATCTGTCCGCTGGAAACGGTCTGCTGGGCCGTTTCAGCAGACAGATTCGATCGTGTGTACGGCCGAGCCGACGGATTTGGCCACCCGACAGATTTCAAAGCATGCTTTGAAATCTATCGGGTGGGAATCCGTCCGCCCGACATGTCTGCTGGTTAGTACACTTACCAGCAGACATGTCGCCCCGCACCGCCGCCGCACCACCGCCGAATGGATTCGGCGCATGCGCGGAAGTGTTTTACTTCCTGGTGCGGTGACGTGGCGGCGTCAACGTCACCGCCACGTCACCGACACGTCAGCGCGCCGTCTGCTGGCGGGGATTTTGGTTTGCTCGTGTGTACACGCGAGCAAACCAAAATCCCAGCAGACAGATTTGTTCAAATCTGTCGGACAGACAGATTTGAACAAATCTGTCTGCTCGTGTGTACGAGGCCTTAGAGGTGCCAGTAGGTAACCAAGAGGCTAAGAAGTTTTTCTGTGGGGGATCAGTGTATCTATCACTCTCAGTGCCATCATGGGGCCCCCAATTACAGGGCAGTGTGGGCTCAAGGACCAGCTGCTTTGGGGAAAGTGCAGGGGCCCCCCATGCAGTCGGGGCCCCTGGGCAGTGCCCAGGTGTGCCCTCTCATTAAGACAGCCCTGGTCTACATTCCGGTACCCTTCTGGCACCTGGAAATGCAGAGAGTGGAGCTGGGTGCAAGGATGATGTAACACTATCATTAGTGTTCGCCCAATAACTGAAGAGGAAAAAGGCCTGGAAGAAGTGACAGAGAAGATGAAGGTAGGCAGTGAAGAGACAATAGGTATAAATCTGTGGAAAAGGAAGGTGAGCAGACAAGGTCTTTAATAAAGTGTAAGTATGCTTTTAGGGGAGGACAAGAACCTTTGGCTTAGGGGCAAACACAAAAAAAAGCTAGCCCTCTCATCATTTCTGTGGGCTTAATTAAGTTTACTACACAAAGTGTGCTAGGGTGCCTCATTGATTGTAGGTAAGGCCGATCCAGCAGGCAGAGGATCTCAAATCCTCACTTTCCTCACTTTTCTCTCTCTTCTTCATGCAGCACTTCTGGGATTTAGGAGTCACTGTTAGGGTGCTAGCCAATCAGAATCGCTCTGTTCCATCCTGGAAGCACTGCAAACTGGAGCTGCTTCGGCTGTGCTGACAACTCAGCAACCCCAGAGGTAAGTACAGCAGAGACAGGAGGGGTGGTGAGGGTGTCCAGTGCTAGTTCACCTTTAATTTTTTTCTGTGAGTTTGACCTAACACTTCAAAGGCCATGTTTTTTTGTGACACACTTTTTCACATCTTCCAGTACAGCATTTGGTCACATGACATCTCAAAGGCAGTTGTGGGAAGATGCAGTGATTGCAGGTCTGAAGGGGGAGACAGTAACTGTAATGGGAGGGCCCGTGAAATCCAGAAGCGCTTAGAAAGTATGTTTCAGCTTCATCGATGCCTCTTATGTGTAGATAACAGGGTGAATGAGAACCCCACTATGGTCTGTGCTAGTCACATTTAATGCGGTATAGATATTGTATATTATTGTATATACAGTATATTGTGTGTTGGCTGATGTGTACTATTAAGCTTGCTGTGGTAATTAAGTATGCTACTGTGATGTAAATGAACCTAGGATGGCTTCTAAGAAACCTTTCATTGTGTTATGCTAATTGACACTGTATTATTTTATTTATTACTAATTGAAGCGCACATATACCACCAGTCGGTGGTGCCAAAGCGCTTTGTGACAGGTTGCCCAGATGTTCTGGCGAGGGTAGCATAAATAAAACAAAACTGCTGCAGAGCAGAGGTGAAGATAGATAAGAAAAGAGAGGGAGAGACAAAGGGAGGGGGAGAAAAAGATTTAGGCCGCGTACACACGGCATAGAACATCGACGATTCGGCGACCAGCCATTCATCCCGACGGGCCGTCGAGCAAATAGAGAACCTGCTCTCTATTTCGGCTCGACGGCATTCCCGACGGGATGCTCGCCGAATCCGTACACACGGCAGAATCAGGATGCCAGCGAGGTTCTCGCTGGTTTCTGCCGAGAACCTCGGCCGTGTGTACGGGGCTTTAGAAGTCAACGAGTGGGTGAGCGGAGGAAAATTGGCCTAGGATTGGAATGCTTGGCAGCAGAGCTTTTTTTCTCAAAAAATAGGTGCAGGAACTCAACCTCGACCCCATTCAAATTTCACAAACAGTAGAAGGGTCTTAAAGGGGCATTAAATACCAGCATTGCACTACATACAGAGTGCAGAGTTCAGGGGGTTACACTCAGAGTGCAGAGCTGCCACTTGTAAACACAGAAACCAGACTTCTGTGTTTACAAGTGATTGTGGTGAGCGGGCACCAAAGGGTCTGAGCCAGAGGTGGTGGAACTGAGTTCCCCCAAGTTCCCCCAGAAAAAAAGCCCTGCTTGGCAGAATAGCCAGGTCTTCAGCTTTTTCCTGAATGTAAATAGGCTTGGGGAGATGCGAATGTTAAGCAGGATTTGGTTCCAGAGAGTTGCCCCCGCAGAGCCAACCTGTTTTCCTCCTATGGAAATTAGCCTGTCGGTATTGCCAGTGATCAGGGCTTTGTTGGCTGAACTTCTATTGATAATAAATGTGGATTGTGGGTTAGCACAGTCTAAAGGTCAGATGTCTGACTTGTCCGCTGTAGTTAATTAGCTCATGTAGATTATGTCAGAGTTCGAGTCAGAATGTCTGACTAAAGGAATGTATATTGAGGGGGGCTCATTAGGAACCATTGTATAATGTTGTGGGTGGAGATCAAACATTGTTCATATTTGGTTGCTGACTGTATAAAAGAGCCTGGATTTTGTCATTAAAGTGTCTATCCGTTTTGAACCAGAGAACAGAGCTCTGTGTCTCGTTTCTGGGGGAATTCTTATGGGTCGTGGTCGCCGGATTGTGGAGTGTTGATAAACTGTCTTGGGTTCGGAATGGAATATCTTATACGGCGTTAACCCCTGTCCCATTTGGGGTTTCGTTACAGTAACTATATAATGTCCAACACTTCAGATTCTACCATGATGTCTGAATGATGACATATCTCCACTCAGGGGCACCAGCCCTGCTATCATGTATCTGTTGAAGACTGGAATGTTGTGGAGGACTCTCATACACCTCCTGCCCATCACTGCTGGAGGTGGAGACAGAGAGTATAAGGGCAAGGAGTGGCACATAGTAGCTGGCTGGTGTTGTCCACTCTGTAGGTGGGTAGAGCTGGTAGTTGCAGTCCTCGGAACAGGATGCAGGAGCTGATTGGCAGCACAGCGAGAGATGGTAGCAGAACCAAGAGACGAGCAGCGGTCAGAAGCAACTGGGCAGCAAGGAACCGAATCAGAAGCAAAACAAGTCCAGGAGACAGGCCAAGGTCAGTAATAGTTGGGCAAAGTGGTACAGAGTCCGCAGACGGGTCAGGTCCAGTAAACAGGCTGAGGTCAGAGTAGTTAGGTAACCAGTTCTATACTGCAAGGTTCCCTTTAAAGAAAATAAAGATGCTTCACACAAATTCTCAAAAGATGACTCCATACCAACAAAAACTGCAAACTGCCAATTTTACTGACAAACAATATTCTGTCTATCATGTAGTCGTAAAAATTACAATGTGCACCAAGAGGAAGGCATATAACAATGGCGCTCTGGATGGTGGTACGCTTCACACAGATAATTGTGGCTTTATAAATTTAAATCTTGATGTAAAATTCTTTGTCAGACAGTACAATGTATGATGATTTCTTTAAAACTCTTTCTTTTGTAGTTGATGCTTGGCAGAAGGAAACAGCGGACATAAAAGTAGAGGGTAGTCCAAATCAGGTAAGACTAAGGAATATTCATAAACATTTCACAAAAGATTTTCATAACTTTCATCCAAGAGTCACACATTTGTCTAATAGGATTCAGTTTGAAAAGTACGTAATTTGTGGTAAAAGTTGTGTGAATTTTTTTTTTTTATTAAAATTTTTTATTTTTTTTTGCTTTTCACAGAATTCCAATACAGTAAAACAGTCAGAATGTAGTTTGATCATAATCATATAAATATTAGGCAGTTAATTCCCATCACTAAACTCGTTTAAAGAAAGATTCTCACAACTACGGGTCATAATCATAACTCAAGCGTGGGTGACGGGACTAATTTATCGAAGCGGTAACAGATAGTCAATGTCTAACCCACAGGTGTCAAACACAAGGCCCGCGGGCCGAATCCGACCCTCCAAACCATTTCATGTGGCCCTCCAGCCCTCCTCTGGTCCTCCTCCAATCCCTTACTTTCTGCTTTCAAGCAATGCATCTAGCTTCTTCCCAGCAGCAGCATAAGGAAGAGGGGGGGGGTGCACTGCGATGTAAGAGAGAGTGGGGGACTCAACTTCTGATGGTGGGGTGGCTCTTGACATCTAATATATGGAGAGGGGATGTGCTGGACATCTAATCTTACAGATGCAAACGGGCCTTTTGAGAACAATCATAATGCTCATGCGGCCCACGATGAAATTGAGTTTGACACCCCTCTAACCCATAAATCATATACCCTAAAGTTGTGTGAATTTTGTGTAAAAATATTTGTAAACAGACACTGCAATAAAGTTTATCCTATCAATTTAATAGGATGAATTACTTGTGATGAATGGATATACTCTTTGGGTGGAAGTACTTTTTTATAAATAGGATGACTAAAATCATTAAAAACGATCGTGTGTGGGCTTCAGAGCATTTTTCGAGTTCTAAAAAATGGGCAATTTTTTTTTTCGAACATGCTCTATTTTTTCACAATTTTTTTAACGTTGTCGTTTTTAAGGATGTAAAAAGTGGCCGTGTGGGCTTTAACGATGTGAAAAATCTGCGTATGCTCAGAAGCAAGTTATGAGATGGGCGCGCTCCTTTACTAACACAAAATCAGCTAAAGCAGCCCAAAGGGTGGCGTCATCCGAATGGAACTTCCCCTTTATAGTGCTGTTGTACGTCACCGCGCTTTGCTAGAGCATTTTTTTTCCACGATCGTGTGTAGGCAAGGCCGTTTTAATGATCGGGTTGAAAAAAACTTTGTTTTTTCTAGACCCTTAAAAACGTCATTTTTTAGAACCCGAAAAACGGTGGTGTGTACGCGGCATTACTTTTGAGATATTTTGCCTCTTGAGGCTCCACCCTCTATCCCAAATGATATTGTACATATAACATCATAAGCTGCTACACCCCATACCTGGGCTATGGCAGTCACTGTTGCAAATGGGGTCTTTATTATTGGAGAGAGAGTAGAACAGGGGTCATCGATTATATCTACGCATTTCACAGCCAAAAGCAGCCACTTTGCCAATAGCACAGACTCTCAGAACAATACATTTAATGTGCATATGAAAGAGTAACACAGTGTCACCATATTTATACTGTAAAATATACAGTATTTCTTACCCCTACCAGTGTGGTATTCTGGACACAGCTGCTGGCCCCCAACCCCCTAGTAGGGGCAATTTCCCATAGAACCACACACCCCTCCCAAGAAAAGTCACTGGAGCACACAGAAGCACGCAAAAACTCTACCATGACAGCCTATTTACCGTGGTGTCACCTAAAATAGTAGTAGGCAAAATACAAGTAATCTAGAAAATATTGTACATACAGTACCTTAAAAAAGTGAGTACACCCCTCACATTTTTGTAAATATTTTATTATATATTTTCACGTGACAACACTGAAAAAATTACACTTTGCTACAATGTAAAGTAGTTAGTGTACAGCTTGTATAACAGTGTAAATGTGCTGTCCCCTAAAAATAACTCAACACACAGCTATTAATGTCTAAACCACTGGCAACAATAGTGAGTACACCCCTAAGTGCAAACGTCCATATTGGACCCAATTAGCCAGTTTCCCTCCCCGGTGTCACGTGACTTGTTAGTGTTGCAAGGTCTCAGGTGTGAATGGGGAGTAGGTGTGTTAAATTTGGTATTATCGCTCTCACTCTCTCATACTGGGCACTGGAAGTCAAACATGGCACCTCATGGCAAAGAAATCTCTGAGGATCTGAAAAAATAATTGTTGCTCTATATTAAAGAGGAAGTAAACTCTACATTCTGTATTGGGCTTTTCATGTACTTTGACTGGAAACATTATTTACAAGCATTGCAGAGTTTAATGTATAAAAGAGAGATGCTTGCCTACTGTAAAATCATCTTCCAGGATTAGACTGCGCCATCTTGAGTAATTTTTTCTGTCTCCCCCTGGGGATGTCATTTCCGTCTTTCCTTGTTCCCCTGCTGAAATCTCGCACATGTGTGATTGTGTGTAATCCAAGCCTCTTTACCACTCTACGTTGCTATAGCAGCCATGCTCGGCTGCTCATAGGTGCCATGCCACAACCCATAACACATGTTTACTAAGTTGATTTGTCCCTAAAAAATTTCATAATTTTCCATGCGGTTTATTTGCTTGGTTTTGCAAGCCTCAGAAGATTGCCGCTATAGAGGTCTCTCGGATCCCCTGTGCGGGGAGAACCAGAAAGCTCCAGTCTCGCAAGGCTTCTAAGATGTGCCACAGACAACGGACCGTGCATGGCATGATGTTGATGGGAGAGCATGTTGTGAATCAAGGGAAGAGAAGCGCGTGCACCGGTGACATCATTGATCATTGCTGGATGGATTGCAAGAATAAGGTACAAGTAAGGAGATTTTATTAGGCAGCAATCAATACCTGCTTGCAATGTGCCAAAGTTGTAATGGAGGGTTTACAACCACTTTAAGCTGGTCTAACCTATAAGAAGACCCTAAAAAAAGCTGCAGCACAGTGGCCAAGATGAGTGGTTTTTACAGTACAGGTTCCAATCAGAAAAGACCTCACGATGGTCGACCAAAGAAGTTAAGTGCATGTGCTCAGCATCATATCCAGAGTTTTTTGGGGGGAATAGATGTATGAGTAAAATGTCCAAATTGGGCCCAAAGTGTCATTTTTTTTGTATGGCCACCATTATTTTCCTTCACTGCCTCAACCCTCGTGGGCATGGAGTTCACCAGACCTTCACAGGTTGCCACTGGAGTCCTTTTCCACTCCTCCATGAGGACATCACGGAGCTGGTGGATGTTAGAGACCTTGTGCTCCTCCACCTTCCATTTCAGGATGACCCACAGATGCTCAATAGGGTTTAGGTCTGTCGACATGCTTGGCCAGTCCATCCCCTATACCCTCATCTTCTTTAGCAAGGCAGTGGTAATCTTGGAGGTGTGTTTGGGGTCTTTATCATGTTGGAATACTGCCCTGCGGCCCAGTCTCTGAAGGGAGGGTATCATGCTCTACTTCAGTATGTCACAGTACGTGTTGGCATTCATGGTTCCCTCAATGAACTGTAGCTCCTCAGTGCCGGCAGCACTCATGCAGCCCCAGACCATGACACTCCCATCACCATGCTTGACTGTAGACAAGATACACTCATATTATGAACTATTTGGGTATTTTGGTAAATGTCACTTTTTCTTTATAATGATGCTACGACCCCAAGGCCAGAGGAATGGCCTTCCCTTCGGTATGTTACTTTATATGTTTGGAAACAATAAAAAGAAAGTTGAAAAGAAAAGGAAAACAATTAAAAATAAATAAAAATAAGATACACTTGTCTTTGTACTCCTAACCTGGTTACCGCCACACACGCTTGACACCATCTGAACCAAATACGTTTATCTTGGTCTCATCAGACCACAGGACATGGGTCCAGTAATCCATGTATTTATTCTGCTTGTCTGAGCTGAGCATGTGCACTCAGCTTCTTTGGTCGACCATGGCAATGCTTGTTCTGAGTGGAACCTGTCCTGTTAAACCGCTGTCCGGTCTTGGCCACCGTACTGCAGCTTAGTTTCAGGGTCTTGGCAATCTTCTTATCTCCTAGGCCATCTTTATGTAGAGCAACAATTCTTTTTGTGCAGCTCCTCAGAGTTCTTTGACATGAGGTGCCATGCTGAACTTCCAGCGACCAGTATGAGAGAGTGAGAGTGATAACACCAAATTTAATACACCTGCTACCCATTCACACCTGAGACCTTGTAACACTAATGAGTCACATGACTCCGAGGAGGAAAAATGGCTAATTGACCCAATTTGGACATATTCACTTAGGGGTGTACTCACTTTTGTTGCCAGTGGTTTAGATATTAATGGCTGTGAGTAATTTTGAGGGGACAACAAATTTACACTGTTATACAAGCTGTACACTCACTACTTTACATTGTAGCAAAGTGTCATTTCTTCAGTGTTGTCGCATGAAAAGATATAATAAAATATTTTCAAAAATGTGAGGGGTGTACTCACTTTTGTGAGATACTGTAATTTAAATTTTATTAATGAATAATAACTTCTGAGATGTGTTTCTATCGCTATTATAATAAATCTTCTGGTGTCAGTCGGGATTCTTTTTAAAACTGCTGCATCTTTAAGCCCCACCCATATGACCACTCCCACATTTTGATGGCCACACCCACTCCTCGCTACAGTGCATTATATGTGTTACATTCTGTCCATAAAAAAAAAAAATGTTTGTTCAAAATGCTTTGTTAAACCCCAGCTCCAGCCAAAAGTACTTTGTATTTGTTTAGGATAGAACAAAGAAGGTTAGTGCCTCCGTAATGATTTTGGTGTATGTGTACCCATTATGCCGCGTACACACGATCACTTTTCAGCATGAAAAAAAAAACGTAGTTTTTCAGCATGTAGAAAAAAACAAAGTTTTTCCAACTTTATCATTAAAAACAACGTTGCCCATACACCATCGGTTTTAAAAAAATGATGAGCAAAGCGCGGTGACGTACGAAGGCACTCTAAAGGGGAAGTTCCATTCAAGCTCTCGTCTCATAACTTGCTTCTGAGCATGCGCGGGTTTAAAACATAGTTTTTTACGTCGTTTTAGCCCACACACGATCATTTTTTACAACCCAAAAAACAACATTTTTTAAAACGACGTTAAAAAATGCAGCATGCTCAAATTTTTTTTTTTGTCGTTTTTCAGAAGATGAAAAACTATGTGAAGCCCACACATGATCATTTTAAATGACGTTTTTAAAAACGTCGTTTTTTTTCATGCCGAAAAGTGATCGTGTGTACGCGGCATGAGGGAAAAAGTTCCTATTACTTCCTGTTGGCTCAGGAAATTATTGGAAAATCTCTTTAGCCAGGACATAGGGAAAAAAAGCAGACGGTTGCATTCCAATAATAACCGCACCCCGACTGCAGGTCATAGTCGGGTTCACCAGTCCAGCATACCATACTCCTATAAATGTACATAATATAACTGGGCACTGACAATGAGGCCGCGTACACACGATCGGTCCAACCCGATGGGAATGGTCCGACCGACCGTTTTCATCAGTTCACAGACTGATGGTCTGATGGTCTGATGTGCGGACACACCATCAGTTCAAAAACCGATCGTGTCAGTACGTGGTGACGTAAAACACAATGACGTGCTGAAAAAAATTAAGTTCAATGCTTCCAAGCATGCGTCGACTTTTTTTGGACCGATGCTTTTGCGTCCTAACGATCGGTTTGGACCAATTGGCCATACACACGGTCGGTTTGGACCGATGAAACAGGACTTAAAGCGGAGCTCCAGCCGCAATTTTTTTTTTTTTTAAAGTCGGCAGCTACTAACAGTGTAGCTGCTGACTTTAAATAAGGACACTTACCTGTCCTAGGCGCCCGCGCTGATGGGCCCCCCGATGCCGGTCCCATGATCGCTCCGGGTCCCGCGCCTCCATCCACACTATGGGAAACAGGCAGTGAAGCCGTACGGCTTCACTGCCCATTTCCTACTGCGCCTGCGTGAGTCTCACGCTGGCTTGTGAATGGGCGCGCTGCTCTCTGAGAACACACACAGTTCCCAGAAAGCAGCGCGCCCCATTCATTAGGAGAAGAAGAAATCGTACCGCGGTGCAGGTGAGGCAGATTACGGACTTCCGCATAGCAACAGGTATTTCGGGTGAGTATTTTTATTTATTTTTTCGGGGTTTTTTTTATTAAATTTTTTTAAAGAAGATGGGCAAAAGTGGTTTTCCTGGGTGGAACTCCGCTTTAAGTCCATTTTCATCGGTTTGGACCGATCGTGTGTATGCGGCCTTATAGGTAAAGTTCATCCGGGGAAAATCCAATTGCCTCTCGGGTGATCAGGAAGGAATTTTTTCCCCTGCTGTAGCAAATTGGAACATGCTCTGCTGTTTTTTTTTTTTTGGTTGAACTGTGCGTATAGAATTGGGCATATGGGATTGTACGATATTTTTTATTTTATTTATTTTTTATGGTTGAACTAGATGGACTTGTGTCTATTTTCAACCTGACTAACTATGCAACTAGTACTGACCCCAGGGGGCAAATGCAACCCCCCCCCCCCTTCTCTGCCCAAGTACTTTGCATACTTTTTGCATACTTTCTTGCAAAAATTAGCAATGATAACTTAACCAGTTCAATTCTAAAAAGGTTCCTAAGACATGGCTCCACTCTGACGAAGACTGCCAACTGCCAATTTTACTGACATTCCAAATTTATCTTAAAGTGGAGTTCCACCCTAAAAACAAAACAAAACAAACACAAAAAAACACAAAAAATCCTGCAAAAAAATGCGGAAGTTCCTAATCTGCCTCTTCCCATACCGTGCCAGATCTTCTTCCTCGTCCTATCGTCTTCTAGGGAATGGGGCATGCTGCCTTCTGGGAACTGTGTGTATCCCAGAAAGCAGCCGCCCACTCACAAAAGCACCGTGCAACTCGCGCATGCACAGTAGGAAACGTTCAGTGAAGCCGCAAGGCTCCACTGCCTGTTTCCCTCAGTAAGGATGGAGGCGCCGGGAGCTGCCATGATCGAGACATCACAGATGCCTAGGACAGGTAAGTGTCATTATAAAAAAATAAAAAATAAATCATGGGTGCAACCCCGATTTAACCATTGTTCAGAAAAAAAGTGTTCTGTCTATCATGTACTCATAAAGGCACATAACAAAGGTTCTCTGGATGGAGGTACACTTCGCACAGATGAGTGAAGCTGTATAAATTTGTATCCTAATGCAAAATGCTTTCTCTGAAGGGAAAATTAATGATAATCTCTTTGAAATTCAATTTTTCTCCTGTAGTTGACACATGCCAGAAGGACATAAAAGCAGAGGGTGGATCAATGCCAACAAGATTAAATGTAATTCACCCCATTTATTCAAAAATGATGAGAAATTGTCCCTCTTACGGCTCTTTGGGCAGGACGTGAAATGAGCAGCAAGTAGACTATTTCTAAACCTTAAGCTATGTCTGGCCATAGATGATTTATTTTTAATTAATTCAGGGGCCGTCAATGATGCCCCTGAAAGGTACAGGAGGCTCTGTGTGCAGATGAAGGTTATAAGATGTAGACTGTCAGCTGCAAACCCAGCAGGGTAAAAAAATCTGTCAAAGTAAAAAGTCAGTACTCTGCCCCAGGCTGTGCAATCTCCTTTATTAAACAACAGGGTAAAATCCACAGATAAGACAGCACTAATGCTAATGCATATCAGCCAGGAAAGGCCGTTATCATAGCTCCACACACACCAGGCATTCAGAATCTTTCAGGCCCTGTACACACGAGGAGACATGTCCGATGAAATCGGTCCGTGGACCGTTTTCATCGGACATGTCTTCAGGGATCTTTTGGTCTGATGTGTGTAGAAGACACCGACGTTCTCAAAACAGGAAGTTCAATGCTTCCACGCATGCGTCGAATCAATTCGACGCATGCGCGGGATTTCGGTCCGATGGTTAGGCATACTAACCATCGGACATGTCCGACGGACAGGTTTCCAGCAGACAAGTTTCTTAGCATGCTTAGAAACTTTTGTCCGCTGGAAACCTGTCCGCTAGGCCGTACACACGATCGGACATGTCCGCGGAAACTGGTCTGCGGACCAGTTTCAGCGGACATGTCTCCTTGTGTGTACGCGGCCTTAAAGGGATTCCAGGGCAGGAGGGAAGAAGTTAAAGAGACACTTTCACCTTGCCCATTCTCAACTTACCAGTGGTTCCCTGATACCTGTTGAGACACTACCACGTATGATGGACAGACCTGTCGCTACAGGACAGGCAAAACAAACAATTGCTTGGGGCCCCGAGCTGGCCTGGGGCCCCCAACATCCCCTTCCCAGGCTGTAGCTTGGCCGAGCTCCACTTCCTGCCTCCAGAAAGCCCGTCAGTCCGGCCAGGTACCGCATGTAGTACAGGAGATTCTGTTTCCTGTTCTCGGCCGGAATGACAGGAAGTGCACACCGAGTGCTCACTCCCTTTCAGTGCGGCTGGAAACACAGGAAACTGAATCTTCTGTACTGCATGGTACCCATCCTGGGCACTATCTGATAGGGGACTGGGGACCCATAATGATAGAACACCGGACTGATAGGAGGAAGAGGAGCTCGGCCACGCTACAGCGGCAGCCTACAGGGATAAAGGAGAGGTGAGTATAGAAAAACATAGTGACTGGGGGGGGGGGAGTAAAAACATGGGTGTAAAAAATTAGTAAAGCGATAACATAGGCTTTGCGTGCAAATGGGGGGGGGTGCGAAGGGGGCCCCCATTTTGCTTGGGGCCCCCAAATTCCTTCAAACGGCCCTGATGATGGATCATTATGATGGACAGTGCTCGGGCCTAGAAGCAAATCTATAACCCTGAGCATGACAAAAGGAGCAATGTAATCACCACCCCCAGGTTGCTGACACAAATGATTTCAGCCAGTGGCGTTACTAGGGTTGGTGTCACCCTGTGCCGTAAAACATGGTGTTACCCCCCTGTTGCCACCGCTGACATGATACAAGAGATGGTCAGAGACTGCAGAGAGGATACAAAAGATGGTCAGAGACTGCAGACATGATACAAGAGATGGTCAGAAACTGCAGACATTAAACTAGAGATGGTCAGAGACTTCAGACATGATACAAAAGATCGTCAGAGATGGCAGACATGAGACAGGAGATGGTCAGAGACTGCAGAGAGGATACAAGACATAGTCAGAGACTTCAGAGAGGATACAAAAGATGGTCAGAGATTGTGGCCAAAGCCGTACTCACAGTGGCGAGGGAGTCCAGCAGCCATGAATGGAAGGTGCAAGAGTCCAGTCTCTGTGACTCTGTGTGGTCATGCTCACAGTGGTGTGGCAGGAGTCTCCAGCAGCTATGCACAGTTGATGCAGAGCAGGGGCCCAATTTATTTAGCCACATGTCTTTAGTAAAAAAAAAAATCGCAATAAAAAAAAAAAATAGCTACCTAGCGGGAACAGTGACACGAATACAGCGATCAGAAAAATGATCGCTTAGTGACGCTGGCAATAGGGAGTGAAAGGGTTAACTAGGGCGGTGATCAAGGGGTTAAAACTTTATTAGGGGGGGTGGGGGGGCTATCCTGAGCCTAACACTAACTGACTGTCACACTGACACTAAATACAGTACATATATGATTACTGCATTCAGTGACACTGCGACAGGGGGAGGGGGGGGGGGTGATCGCAAGGGGTTAATGTGCCTATGTGTACTGGTGTCAGTGTAGTGTTGTGCAAACTTACTGTGTGATGTGATCTCTCCTCAGCGCAGAGAGCAGAGATCACATCACTTCCCTCTCCCTGTGTTTACACAGGAGGAGGAAGTGACACCGCGGGGAGCGTGCGGATTCGCTGGGAGCAACCTGGAGGGGGCGGACAAAAACGAATAGCCGCCCCCTCATCCTGGATCGCTCGCACAGCAAACCGGACCGCCGTATGTACCGGGGGGGGGGGTCCCGATCGGACCCCCGACCCACGTCAAGGCAGCAACGTATATATATGTTGATGTGCCTGCCTGTGCCATTCTGCTGACGTAAATGTACATGCGGCGGTCCTTAAGGGGTTAAGTCACTATGCATAACTATTTTGTGATTTGTGGCCTAAAATAAGCATGTGTACTTCTGACTGATGTGCACGGGACAGTGGGAAAAAAATGATAGTGTCTAAAAAAAATTTTAATAATTTTAATTTATACACCGCTGGATTAAATATTCTGTTCAGATTTTCCTATGGCTGAGTTGTAATTGAATAGGAAAGATTGTGAATAAAAAGGTAACACAATTACCTTCAAACATTCGTTTCATTATGTTACAGCCCACCATATTCACAGACATCTTGTCATCTTGTCTTGACAGTTCTTCATTCTGAAAGGAAAGTAGACAATTTTCTCTGTCACTGTTGGAAGTAACTAATACTTTCGCCCATCAGTAATACAAAGACCATTTATTTGCTATGACCACGGATGATGTAAATTGTCATGGATGGCAGAGTCTACAGTATCTGAAACCCGATTATTGTTTTTTTGTGCATCATTTTCAGTTTGATAAACAAATTCCTAATGGTTAGACTGCTGTCAGCTCTAGATTCTTGCATAGCATTTCCCTGATCTAAGAACAAATAATAGATGGAAAAGGCATAATGTTTTTTACTGTTACCAAGATCTTATAGTTACATAAGTAGTTGAGGTTGAAAAAAAATGTGTGTGATTATATGTCGGTATTACATTGTATATCCCTGTGTGTTGTGGTCGTTCAGGTGCATATCTAATGCCACGTACACACGATCATTTTTCGGGTTGTAAAAAACAACGTTTTTCAGCCTCTAGAAAAAAATTTTTTTCCAACTTCATCATTAAAACGACGTTGCCCACACACGATCGTGAAAAAAAAATGCTCTAGCAAAGTGCAGTGACGTACAACACGTACGACGGCACTATAAAGGGGGAAGTTCCATACAGATGGCGCAACCCTTGGGGCTGCTTTAGCTGATTTTGTGTTAGTAAAAGACGATTCACGCTTTTCAGTCTGTTACAGCGTGATGAATGTGTTTACTCCATTACGAACGGTAGTTTTGCTAGAACGAGCGCTCCCATCTAATAACTTGCTTCTGAGCATACACTGATTTTTCACGTCGTTAAAGCCCTAACACACTCATTTTTAACAACCGGAAAAACGACATCGTTCAAAATGTTGTTCAAATTTTTTTTGGGCGTTTTTCAGAACCCGAAAATAGCTCTGAAGCCCACACACAATCGTTTTAAATGACATTTAAAAAATAAATAAATTACAACCGAAAAATGATCGTGTGTACACGGCATAATAGTTTTTTGAAACTATCGGTGCCCCCCGCTGAGACCACTGCCTGTGGAAGGGGATTCCACATCCTTGCCACTCTTACAGTACAGAACCCTCTACGTTGTTTAAGGTAAACCTTTTTTTCTTCTAATTTTAATGAGTGGCCACGTTTCTTGTTAACCGCTTGGGAACCGCACACAGTCAAATGATGGCGGGCGGAATCCCCTATTGTTCTGACAAGACATCATATGATGTCCTGTCATTCAAAGCCGCTAGGGGGCGCGCACGCCCCCAGCACATTACTGGGAACTCAATGCGCGTGCCCGGCTGCCGCGATGACCGCCGAGCACCCACGATTGCCCAGTAACTGAGCAGGGACGTAGAGCTCTGTGTGTAAACACAGAGCTCCACATTCTGTCAGGGAGAGAGGAGACCGATTTGTGTCCTTTGTACATAGGGACGCAATCGGTCACCTCCCCCAGTCACCCCCTCCCCCTACAGTTAGAACACTCAATAGGACACACATTTAACCCCTTCCCTGCCCCCTAGTGGTTAACCCCTTCACTGCCAGTCACATTTATACAGTAATCAATGCATATTTATAGTACTGTTCACTGTATAAATGTGATTGGTCCCAAAAATGTGTCAAAAGTGTCCGATGTGTCCGCTATAATGTCGCAGTCCCAAAAAACCGCAGATCGTCGCCATTCCTAGTAAAAAAAAAAAAAACATAATTATGTCCCCTATTTTGTAGGCAATATAACTTTTGCGCAAACCAGTTACTATACGGTTATTGTGATTTTTTTTTTTTTACCAAAAATATGTAGAAGAATACGTATTGGCCTAAACTGAGATAAATATATATATATATTTTTTTAAATGAGATATTTATTATAGCAAAAAGCAAAAAATATTGTTTTTTTTTCAAAATGTATGCTCTTTTCTTGTTTATAGCCCAAAAAATAAAAACCGCGCGGGCGATCAAATACCACCAAAAGAAAGCTCTATTTGTGGGGAAAAAATGACGTCAATTTTGTTTGGGAGCCTCGTCGTACGACAATTGTACAATCGTACGTGCAATTGTCAGTTAAAGCAACGTAGTGCCAGAAGCTAAAATTTTGTCTGGGCAGGAAGGGGGTGTATGTGCTCAGTAGGCAAGTGGTTAAACTCCCTTTCACGAAAAAGTTTTATTCCTATTGTGGGGTCACCAGTACAGTATTTGTAAATTTAAATCATATCCCCTCTCAAGCGTCTCTTCTCCAGAGAGAATAAGTTCAGTGTTCCCCACCTTTCCTCATAACTAATATCCTGCCCTTCTTTGTACTCACTCCATTTCTAGTGCATCCTTCCGGAGGACAGCCAGTAGCAGCCACCAATCATACTCGCCTGGGGGACAGCAGCAGCCAGCGATACCTGCAAGACTCCTGAGGCTGCATTCACACCTGAGCGTAGGCGGGAGCCGGCGTATTGCAGCGACATGGATTCAGCGTTTTGTCCCCGCGATTTGCGGCGACAAGTCACTCCTTGTTTTTCGCTGGAGGGGTGATTTTTAACATTGTCGGCTATTCCCGAACGCCTAATACGCCTGAAAAAAGGGTCCGAGACTTGTTTCAAGCTTCAGGCGTACGGCGTTTCGGCGTTCGGCGTAGAGATGTGAACCATCTCCATAGCCGACAATGTTAATTCGCCCCTCCAGCGTATCTCAGGCTGCTTTAGCGTCGGGCGTAGGGCGACAAAATGCCTAGGTGTGAATGCAGCCTAAGGATGAAGTGAAGATTGAGGTCAGTTGAGGTGCAGGTAAACAGCAGTGCATCAGTGTGAAAGCAGCCTTAGGCCCTTTTTACATGATCGGTCCAATCGGGTCCGCCTGTCTGTTTTTCAGATGGACCCAATTAGACCCTCCATTCACCTCTTTAGAGTGGCAAATGTAAACAGACTTGTGTCTGTTTACACCGTCTATCTAAATAAGAGAGAACAATATATTCAAACATGGACAGGATAGAACTTATTTATGTACTTGGAAGAGGGGAGGAGGATGTCAGAGGAGATAGGCGAGGAGTGAGGGGTGGAGATGTTTTATGTCTTCAGAAAAATGACCAAAAAAAAATTTGAACATGCTTGAATTTTTTATGTCATTTTTTGTGTCATAAAAAATTATCGTGTGTGGGCAAAAACGAAGTTTTAAACCCGCACATGCCCAGAAGCAAGTTAGGAGACGGGAGGTAAAACTACCATTCATAATGGAGTAAGCACATTCATCACGCTGTAACAGACAAAAAAGCACGAATCGTCTTTTACTAACAAGTAACCAGCTACTGTAAAAGCAGCCTCAAGGCAAATAGAACTTTACGCTTTATTCATCATCATTCAACTTTTCGCTTTATTCATCATTTTCCAAAAACGATGGTGTGTGGGCAACATCATTTTTTTTTTTGTTTTCAAAAAGTTTTATTTGGAAGACTTGCAAAAAAAAAAAACAGTACAATACAATGCATTGGAATAGGAATGATACAAGAGTTAGGACACAATGGAGTCAAAAGTGAAGAGGTGATGGCGGGAGATGCATACAAGGGGGAGGGTAATGTCATATATATATATACATACTGAAAGGGAGAAAGATTAGTTATAAATGGAACTTGAGTAATAAACATAGATTCAGCCGGAAATGAGAATGAGGGTAGGTAAATCAGATCACAAAATGATGTAAGAGGATGGGGATATTTGTCAAGGAGGCATAGACCAGTGGACCCATTTATTGGTATAAGTATGCATGGTACCATGTAAAGTGTGGTGGATTCTTTCTGAGAGCCTGATAGATTCCATTCTAGATAATACTTGAGGCCATGGGAGGTTTCGTGATTTCCAATTGCAAGCGATCATCCATTGTATAGCGCTGATGAATGAGTGGATTAATCTGTTTCATGGAGGGGGAACATCTGGGACCGTGGCGTACAGTAAACATATATGAGGGGTAAGGGAGATTCTTTTCTTGAGGAAGATTTCTAGTCTGTTTACCAATTCCAGCCATATGGGTTTCAATAGAGTACATTCCCAAAAAATATGGAAATAGTTGCCAACCTCGGGGCAACCCCTGAAGCAGTTCGGGGAGGTATTAGGGTAGAAGGAGTGGATTTTGGCCGGAGTCATGTACCATCTGGTGAAAATTTTTAAAGGAGTTTCTCTAAAGTCATATTAGACCATTGATCTACTGGAAAGAACAATTGAGTTCCAGTTCCCAGCGTAACATTGGGCCAGATTTGTTAGGTTGAAATAAGGAGTTTAGATAGTTGTAGAAAGAAGATATTAAGCCTTTGTCCCTAGGGCAAGATGAGCAGACGTGTTCAAATAGGGTGTTGGGAGGGGAGATAGATGTGGAGAAGTATTTTTCAAAAAAGCCTTGAATTTGAGAGTATTGAATGAGGTTGGAGGGGGGGAGGTTGTATTTAGCTTGTAGGGAAGAGAAGGAAAGGAATGAGGAGTTGAATGTGAGTGATTTTAACGTGGTGAGGTTGGCGGCAATACAGTCATTAAATGTGGCACTGTCAGGGAATGCAGGAGTGAATCTGGGGTCTCCAAGGTATGATGCAAGGGGAGGAGTTGGAGAAGAGAGACCATGTTTAACACAGACCCGCTTCCAAAGTTGCAGCATCTGGGCTACAATTATATTTTTTTTGGAGAGAACATGGTGTGGTATTGCCCTGGACCAAAGAATGCCTCTGAGGTTTATGGGTTGTATCGAGATTAATTCAAAGCGGAGCCATGGTATATCAGCTTCAGAGGAAAACCATTGTGTTAATTGTGCTAACTTAGCTGCCAAAAAATAGCTCAATAAGTTTGGTAGGCCGAAACCACCACTAAGTTGGGATCTGTGCATCAGAGAGTAGCTGCACTTGGGTTTTCTATCATTCCATATCAATTTGTTAATTTCTCTTTGTAGGGCTTCTAAGCGGGTTTTGAAAGCACAAATTCTGCCCAGATAAGAGATATGATAGGAGGACCACACCTTGATTAATGCGCTGATATGGGAGAATAAGGGACGGTAATTAGAATTGAAAAGTAGGTTGTGAGAGGCAGTGATATGAACACCAAGATATTTAAAAGATGTGTAGGGCCATAAGACATTAAAGTTTTGTTTCATCAGGGAAATGAGATGGGAAGGACAGTTTATGGGGAGAATGGAACACTTGTTAGTGCTGATGGACAGGCCAGAAAGTTTATGGAATGAGTTGAGTACTGATAGGAGACTAGGGATAGAAGTTAGGGGATCTGTTAAGAATAGGAGGGCGTCATCTGCGTATAGACTGAGTTTAAATTGATGAGGGTCCTTATTATATCCATGAATGTTAGGATTTTGTCTGATGGCAATAGCAAGTGGCTCTATGGCTAGGGCAAAAAGGAGGGGAGAGAGGGGACAGCCCTGTCTAGTACCTCTGCTAAGGGGGAAGAAGGCCGAATTACTACCCGGAATCTTAATTCTGGTCTTGGGTAGGTGGTAGAGGGCATTGAATCCATGAATAAATCTCTCTGAGATGCCAAACCTGGGGAGAAGATGGTTAAGGTACGACCAGTTTACACTATCGAATGCCTTGTGAATATCAAGACTAAGTAGACATAAGGGGCTGGAGTGTAGGTTAACGTCTTGCACTATGTTGGTGACCAGTCTGATATTATCAACTATTTGTCTACCTGGGATGAAGCCTGTTTGGTCAACATGGATGAGGGACGTAATAACCGAGGACAATCTGTTCGCAAGCAGTCTGCCAAACAGTTTAAGGTCATTATTAAGGACTTAAATTGGGCGGAAGTTCTGGGGAAGAGAATGGTCTTTTTGGGGTTTGGGTATCAGGGAAAGGTTTGCCAGCAGCATGTCCTTAGGGAAGATACCACCCTGGAGGATGTGATTGAATAATTTAGTAAGACTGGGTGTAAGTAGGGGGGCAAATTTTTTATAGTATGTAGCAGAAAAGCCATCAGGGCCGGGAGCCGTAGAAGACTTAATAGATTTAATAATATCAGCGATTTCAGTCTCAGAGCAGGGCTCATTTAAGGAGGAGATCTGAGCATTATCTAGTTTGGGGAGGTGCAGTGAGTTCAGCCAGGCTAGAGAGTAGGGACTAGGGTGAGTTTGAGGGCCAGAGAGGAGGTCTTTATAGAAAGAGGTGAAAATCTGGAGAACATCTTGAGGATGTGTGACAAAGTTGCCCCTTTGGTTTCTTAATTTGTAAACGTGGGGAGGTTTAGTATCATGGTTCAGTTTACGGGCGAACATAGCAGAGGCCGAGTTGCCCTGTAGGAGAAATTTGGCTTTGGAGAATCTGAGGGACTTTTCAGTGTCTTCAGAGAGCAGTGTGTTAAGGGCTTGACATTTGGATTGAATAGTATCAGAAAGCGATGTAGAGGGGGAGGAGTTTAATTTATTATATAAGTCATTTAATTCTCTGGTGAGACACATTATGTCTGCAAGTTTAGCTTTATGTTTAGCAGCGGCTATGTTAATAATATGTCCCCTTAGGACTGCTTTATGAGCAGCCCAGATGGAAGTAGGGAGCACCTCTTCGGGGGTGTTTTCTTGAAAATAATTTTCGATGTGGGATCTAATTTTTTGGAGGGTAGAGGGGTCTGAGAGAAGAGAGTCATTAAGACGCCATTTGAAGGTGGTTGGGGCTAGCCCAATTTGGGAAGTTTCAAAAGCAGCAACATTATGATCTGACCATGGGCAGGGATGGATAGAGGCTTTAGAAGAGTTCGCCAAAAGTATCGTGGTGCAGAATATATAGTCCAGTCTAGAGAAGGAGTCGTGAGGGTGAGAGTAGTGAGTGTAGGCCCTAATTCCAGTATTATGTGCTCTCCATGTATCAATTAATTGTGATTTATTAAGAAGGCCATTAATAGTTTTAGTAAAGGTTTTAGAAGAGGGAGAGGTTCTGTTCCTGTCTAATGTGGGGTGAGCGGCTAGGTTAAAGTCACCCCCTATAATCACGTGAGGGGGTTGAAATTTATCAAGAGTGTCAAAAAATTTCTTAAAAAATGAAGTTTGAGCGTCATTTGGGGCATATAGTGAGGCTATTGTTGTTTTACGTTGGTTTATGATGCCCTTCAATATAATAAATCTACTCTCGATATCCTTAAAGACAGACTGTAGTTCAAAGATTACTGTGTTTCTGATAAAAACTGCGACTCTGTGTGATTTATTCGGAAATGTTGTGTAATGCAGTTGGTTGAAGGTCTTATCAAAGTATTGGGGGTGATTAGACTCTGAGAAATGGGTTTCTTGCATTAGGATGATGTCTGCACCCAATCTTTTATAATGTCTAAAGGCTTTCTTGCGTTTATTGGGAGAATTAAAGCCATGGACATTATGTGAAAATATTTTTAGTCCCATAATATAGAAAGAGGGGGGGGGGCACTGTGTGAGTAAGAGGGGATCGATGGGAGGCCTAGGAATAGAGGGTTGGAAAAAACTATTGAGTAAACACCTGAGATTAATAACATAAAAGACATTCCAAGGGTTCCTAAACGATAAAGGGGGAGGGAAGAACATAAAAAATATAGACATTGTATGCAGTAAACAACCAAATAGAAAAACCATTGCATTGGGAGAAAAAGGTAATCTTCCAGAAAAACATAGGGCCAGATTCAGATACACTTAATTTTGCGCTGCGTAATCGAAATACTCTACGCTGCCGTATTTTACCAGGCTCTACATCGAATTCTGGTAGATTTTTGCCCGTACGCTACAGCGGCGTAGTCTATTTCTCGCAGCGTAATCGAAATACGCGATTAGGGGGCGTGAAGCATTTAAATTAAGCGCGTCCCCGCGGCGATCGAACTGCGCATGCTCCGTTCAGAAATTTCCCGCCGTGCATTGCGCGAAATCACGTCGTTACGTCATTCGTTGTTTGAGTAGCGTCGTTTACGAACATTCCTATTCCCAGACGACTTACGTTAAAAATAATACAAGACGTCGGAAAACGTAGAAATTTGACGCGGGAATGACGGCCATACTTAACATGGGCTGTCTAATATTAGACCAGCAAAAAGCTGGTATAGTGTTATGCAAAAAAAAGATGACTAAAGATGCCGTAAGAGATTGCGATTGAAGATCGTAATTTCTGGGATCGCCGGCAAAAGCTCATTAGCATACCCCGACGCGGAAAACGACGGGAAGTCCACCCAGTGGCCGCAATTTTATTGCAGCGTAGATCCGAAGGCAAACGAACACGTAATCCAGTCAAATTGAAGCCCGCAGCCGTCTATTGAGGTTTGAGGTTTCCGACTAGCTAAAAAACGCGCGTAATTTGAAATTACTCCAGTCTAACACAAGTTAGACAGGAGTTACGGCTCTCTGAATCTGGCCCACAGTGTATAGAGACGTGCCATCAAGGCAAAAAAAACCCTGACAGCTAAAAAGTGCCAGAAAAGGGGACCAGGGGACAGGAGGTCTCCTGGTACAGACAAATATGTAAGTGGACAATTAAGTCCAATTTCCACCAGCAGGGCCAGCAGACAAGCCCGAAAACAGGCCAGCCCACAGACCGCGCGGGGGGAATGGGGGACAATCCAGCAACGGCGGACGAGCCAGGCATTATGAAAGAAAAAAGTAACTAGTCTGGCAAAAACAGTAGTATGTAAGTGCATGCATAACATATGCATAACATATAAACATATCCTACAACAATATGAGTAAGCCACATAGTGAGAGTTTCAAAGGAAAAAAAGTAGGGTCGGAGTGGGGACTGGGCACGGGGAGAGGTCGTGGGTACACAAAAAAAAAGGGGGTGGCGAATAGGGGAGCAATCGGGGAGAGGGAGGATTACAAAGGTGTTGAAAATGATTTGTTACCAGGAAGACCAGTCACAGTGTGGAAAACATTGCATCATAGTGTAGGCAGTAAATAAGCAATGGAGGAGTTACCCAAGTAAAAGGGGAAGAGGGGCCCCCACCTAGTGGGGGGGTGCAAACCTGTCATGAGAAGCAACCAACGCGGGAGTCTGTGTAGGTTGTACGTGGAGCCGCAGCTCACCGATCAGGGTGTAAAGTTCAGTCAATAAATTCCGGAAGGTCTTCTGACACTAACTACATAGGCGCTGGTTTACATAGTGGGCCACCTGGTGGAGATATCCAAGGGGGTTCGCCATTTACTGAACATTCCTGTAAGAAATAGAAAAAAAAGAGAAAAAGGAAAAAAAAGGGGAAGGGTAGGGGGGGAGGAGTTATCGTGAGAGCACGGTCAGATGTTGCAGGACTAAATAGCTTGAAAAACTTGCAGAACCTGAAAAGGCTGAGTTAACTTGTGAAACCTGAGAAAACTATAGGAGTTGCACATAAAAAAAGGAGAGAAAAAAAAAGGGGGCAGAAATGCTTGAAAAAACTCAGGCTGTTGTGTTATTCTAGCGTGCTTGATCATGCATGGGGTGTTGAATCCATCTTCTTTGGTCACGTTGATCTCTCTGATCTCTCTGACTGCGTCTTGTTGAAGGGGTGGACCAGATGGGAGAAGATCTCGGGGTCACTGGAAAGCGACGCTGGGGTTCTTGGTCCAATAGGCCTAGCTTGATTAGCAAATCTTTTCCTTCAATCACAGACAGTGGGCCAGATTCATGAAAGGTTACGCTGGCGGATCGAGTGATCCGCCAGCGTAACAGTGGCTTTGAGCCGGCGTTTCTGTTTTCTGTAACCAGAAAACAAGAAACGCCGGGTTGAAGTTCCGATGCGATGAGCGTAACTGAGTTTCGCCATCGCATCTTTACTTCAATTTAAAAATGGCGCCGGGGGCGTTCCCGCCGATTTACGCTCAAAAAATATGTTAATGAGCGGAAATCGGCAATTCACGATCGAAATCCGGCGCGACGCAGTGACGTTACGACGTTTCCGGACGGGATACGCGGCGCATAGTTATACCTACATGGGGTTGGAGTATCCTATGTTAGGTATAGGCGTCGTCATCGCGTCGGGAAAAAAAAAAAAAAAACGTCGCTTGCGTAAAACGGTCATGAATGGGAATGTGACGTCATTGACGTTCATTCACAGATTTTGGAGCATGCGCACGGGGATGTTTTGACACTCGACGCATGCGCAGTACGTCGGCGGCGGGATCGCGCGTAGTTAGCATACTACACGCCCCGTACCCGCGACATTTGAATTCCGCCGGCTCATTTGCGATGCGCTGCCGCAACTTTAGGAGCAAGTGCTTCGTGAATGACAGCACTTGCTCCTAAAAATTCGGCAGCGCAACGCAAATCAGAAGCGTTACTCCAGAGCAAAGATGCTCTGGAATACGTGAATCTGGCCCAGTGTTTGTAGTACCATTATGCATAATGGACAGTTTGAAGGGAAAACCCCATCTATATTTGATTCTAGCAGACTGCAATATACTAGTAACTTCCTTCATCCTGCATCTGCGATCCAGGGTCACAGGGGAGATATCAGGGTAGATCTGTAGTTTGACTCCATCCAAATTGATGTTTGGAGTGTTCCTGGATGCCCTCATAATATCTTATTTAGTAATATAGTCTTTTAGACACATTATCACATCTCTAGGGGGTTTGTCAGGAGTTGGTTTGGGGCGCAGTGCTCTGTGCAATCTGTCACAGGCAAAGGCAGAAGTTGGTTTGTCTGGTACTAGATAGTGGAACAGCTTAATGATTGCTTGGTTAAGATCTGTGATTGATTCAGGGATGCCACAAACTCTAATATTATTGCGTCTGTTTCTATTGTCCAAATCTTCCACGTGAGCTTGCATAAAAGAGAAACTGTCAGCAAGTAACTCATAGGGCCAGATTCAGGTAGATCAGAGCATCTTTGCTCTGGAGTAACGCTTCTCATTTACGTTACTCTGCCGAAATTTTAGGAGCAAGTGCTGTTATTCATGAAGCACTTGCTCCTAAAGTTGCGGCAGCGCATCGCAAATGAGCCGGCGGAATTCAAATTGGGCGGGTACGGGGCGTGTAGTATTCAAACTAAGCCCGATCCCGCGGCGAACGTACTGCGCATGCGTCGACTGTCAATGCATCCCAGTGCGCAATGCCCAAAATTCTGTCAGTGAACGTCAATGACGTCACATCCCCATTCATGAATGTTTTACGCAAGCGACGCGATTTGTTTTTTTTCCGACGCGATGACGACGCCTATACTTAACATAGGATACTCCACTAGGGGGCTGCTTTATCTATACGCAGCGTATCGCTTCCGGAAACGTTGTAAAGTCACTGCCGATTCCCGCTCATTAACATATTTTTTGAGCGTAAACAGGCGGAAACGCCCCCGGCGCCATTTTTAGGTTGAAGTAACGATGCGATGGCGAAATTCAATTGCGCCGATCGCATCGGAACTCCAACCCGGCGTTTCTTGTTTTCTGGTTACAGAAAACAAAAACGCCGGCTTAAAGTGACAGTTAGGCTGGCGGATCCATTGATCCGCCAGCCTAACTCTACCTGAATCTGGCCCATAATCTTTTCTCAGATCATTGTGTGCAAGGGCTAGTTCGTCATGTTTTGTTTCAAGAATGTCAGTGCGGCCCCCAATACTAGCAATTTCTTGTGTAAGGGCACTGGCAGTTTTATGCAGTTCGTGCTCCAGTTTACCCACTAGCTTCTCATAGATTGCAGAAAGGCTAGCATCCAGATCAGCCTTGGAGAGAGGCTGAGGGTACTCACTGTTAGTGGAGAGTAGGGAGGAAGCATGAGAGGATCTGTTAGGACTTGGGACATCCTTCTCTCCAGGTCCAGGAGAAAGTTGGTAATCGTATGAGGGGAGCGGCGTTTTTGCCAGAGGGCATGCACGTAGTCCCGCAGGGGTGCTGTGTGAAAGTTGGGCACAAATTAATGCAGGATGGCCCTGGGATCCATGCCTGGCTCTCCTGGATGGACAGAGCTCACTCCATCTGCATCCGTCCATCGTCGCGCCACGCATGCGCCCCCTGGGCAACATCATTTTCAATGATGAAGTTGGAAAATTTTTGTTTTTTTCATGAAGAAAAATTACATTTTTTTTTTTATAAGTGATCGTGTGTATGGGGCATTAGGATACTTATAATAGGGGAACATAGATGTATGTATGTATATATATATATATATATATATATATATATATATATATATATATATATATGTATATATATATATATATATATATATATATATATATATATATATAGATGAAGTGTGAATATGACTATGTATGTTCCCTTTTTTTTTCATTCTGTTTTGTTTCCTGCATAATACCTCCTTTTCTTTGGATATAAAAATAAAATATATAAATTTGAAAAATAAAATAAAAATATCTGATCCACTTAAAAAAAACTAAATGGGATCTGTCCCCTTCTGTCTGGGCAGATCGAAGGGCCCATAGAGTAGAGAGGGATGTGTCCATGTCTGCTCTGTATATGCAAAGCGGACACAGACCTGTCATCTGCCTGCTCATTGTGGCCCGCGACCAGTTAGTTATCAAGCTAAAGTGGCCCTTTCTCCTCAAAAGGTTGAGAAACCCTGGCATGGACTTTGTCACCAAAAAACAAACATAAATAAAGCACAACACATACCATAAAATGGAATTATACTTAACAGTCCTACCACTAATGACTCAGAAAGCTATGGGCAGGACTAGGCTTGACCAAATTCTGATAAACAAGCTAAAGGCTTGTGAATCTGCACTGCTGGAAGCCCGCCCCTGCAACATTTGTTTCATTCTACTGTAGTGCAAGCAGACATGAGGGTGGCAACTCCGCTCTGAACTAAGTAGTAGTGCAGCATGGTTGCCACACCATCACAGAAAGCTGCTATAGGTAGACTTCACTGGCAGGAATAAAAGTTATTTGTGGGCCTTTGCTGGAAAACTAAGAGAAAGGTATACAGATGCACTTATAATTAAGTGCTGCAGCACATATATTTTAACCTTCCTGGCGGTATGATTCTGTCTGGAATTACGTACCAAAAGCGGTACAATTATTTTGCATGGAAATTCTGCGTTTCATACTGTAGGCCTGCAATTTTTAGGAATAACTCACTTAAATTTGTCCAAACCAGAGTCTAGTAGACATCCCGGGTATGATAAAGTTTGAAACACAAAATCATAAAATTATAATATAATAAATAACTATAAATAATTATAACAAATAATAATGTAATTATAATAAAAATTATTCACTAATGTAATCAAATCAAAATCACTGAAATTTGCTTAGTTGCAGAATTGTCGCTGTCATTACTTTTATTTTTTTATGACGAATTTCCCCACAAATCGCTATCGCTCAATTCTGCAAGTGATTATCATTTATTATCGCTGTTTTCTAGCTGCTCTAAAATCACTTTTGACATAAAGGGACACTTTTGGTTGCTATGGACAATCTACAGTTTGCAGGCACAAAAAACCTTAGTTACACTTACCGGTAACGGTATTTCTATGAGTCTTTCAGGACAGCACTTGGAGAGAGAGCAGCTCCACCCACTTCCCAGGAAACACTGCAGTCACTGCTATAACTTCCGCCCACCTCCACCATGGCCTCAGTTGTACACGAGCACCTCCGGCCATACTAAAATGAGATAAGCAGAACATAGCAACCAAACATGTTAGTACAACACATATATATATATATATATACACATATATCCACCAGAAGAGAGAAGGGTGGGTTATCGGTGCTGTCCTGAAAGACTCGTAGAAATACCGTTACCGGTAAGTGTAACTAAGGTTTTCTCACTTCGTCTTTCAGGACAGCACTTGGAGATGATAACCGAGTACTTACTCTAGGGTGGGACCACCGCTTGCAGGACCTTCCTGCCAAAAGACTGCTCCGCCGCTGAGAGCAGATCCATCCTGTAGTGGCGAGTAAAAGTGGAAAAACTCGTCCACGTAGCTGCCTTGCAGATAAGCTCTGGTGAAGCTCCAGCCCGTTCTGCCCAGGAAGTTGCCACTGCCCTTGTAGAATGTGCCACCACCCCTGGGGGAGGTTCTATATCCCTAGTCTTATAGGCCTCGTGGATAGCCATACGGAGCCATCTGGCTAGCGTACTTTTGGAAGCACCGTACCCCCTACGTGCACCCGAGAACACCACAAACAGAGAATTGGATTTCCTAAATTCCCTGGTGACTTCCAGGTAGTGCATAATGCACCTTCTGACATCTAAGGTATGAAACTCTTCTTCCCTTGAACCGGAAGGAGCCGGACAAAATGTAGGTAACACTATTTCTTGTGTCCTATGGAAGGCCGATACCACCTTAGGAAGGAACCCAGGATCTGTCCTCAACACAACTCTATCTGGGAAGATGGTCAAGAAGGGTTCCACAATAGAAAGAGCCTGTAGCTCACTAATTCTCCTAGCCGAGGTGACGGCTACTAAAAGGACCGCTTTCAGGGTCCAAAATTTTAAAGATGCTTCTAACAGTGGTTCGACAGGTCTTTTTGTCAGACCCCACAAAACCACCGATAAGTCCCACTTGGGAAAAAACTTAAAGGGGGAAGGCCTAGCCCTGGCTAATGCCTTAAAAAATCTGATGACATAGGGATCTAGAGATAACCGTCTCTCTAGAAATACTGATAGCACAGCAACCTGCGCTTTCAGGGTGCTGGCTGCCAGACCCTTGTCCATCCCGTCCTGTAAAAACTCCAGGACCGAAAAATTATTCATGGGGGAACAATTCTTTGAACTGCAACAGGAATTAAAGACCCTCCAGGTCTTAAAATAAATCGCCCTGGTAACTTCCTTCCTGCTACTAAGTAGCGTATCCACTAACCGTTTAGATAAACCCTTCCTACTCAGGATTAACTCTTCAGTAACCAGGCCGCCAGGTTGAGCCGATCCACGTTGGGATGGAGCAGAGGACCCTAGTATAACAAGTCCTTTCTGACTGGAAGTAGCTGGTGAGGTTCTATTGCCAGTTTCAGCAGGGTTGAAAACCAAGGCCTTTTGGGCCAGTATGGGGCTATCAGGATAAGAGTCGTCTTTTCTACCTGAAGTTTCCGCAGAACTAACGGAATCATTTGTACTGGGGGGAAAGCATAACACAAACGGAAGGGCCAATGCTGAACTAACGCATCTAGACCCTCCGATTGATCCAGTCTGTTGAGGGAAAAGAAAACCGGAACCTTGGCGTTGGCTTGGGACGCGAACAGGTCTATCTGAGGGGTTCCCCACCTGTCTGCTATTTTCTGGAACACCTCTGAATTTAGACTCCACTCGGATTCTAGAACCCTCCTCCTGCTTAGGAAGTCTGCCAGGTGGTTTAAACTGCCCTTTAGGTGTACTGCAGACAGAGATGCCAAGTTTGTCTCTGCCCAGTAAAGCATGTGTAGGGCCAGGTTCAGGAGACCCCTGCTCCTCGTGCCCCCCTGCCTTGAGACGAAAGCTACCGCTGTAGCATTGTCCGACAGTATATGGACATGCTGACCCTGTATTGTCTCCTGGAAGGCCCAAAGCCCCAGGCAAACGGCTTTGAGTTCCCTCCAATTAGAGGATCTCTTGGACTCTTCCCTGGACCAGGATCCCTGAGCCAACTGACCCCTGAGGTGAGCACCCCATCCCCAGGAGCTGGCATCCGTAGTTAGGACCATTGTAGCGGGGAAGGACCACACTAGACCCTGACTCAAATTTGCGTAAGTCCTCCACCACCAAAGTTTCCTTTTTACTGAGGCTGGAACCCTGATCTCCTTCTCCAAGGGTTCTCCATGCGTCCAATTCTGTAGAATCGCCTGCTGGAGACTCCTTGAATGCAGGCGGGCCCACTGAACCGCAGGAATGGAGGATGTGAGTAGTCCCAGGGTGGACATAGCTGCACGAACTGAAACTGACAGGTTCGTCTGCACTGCCTTCACTGCTGCCTGAACCTTGATTATTTTCTCCTCTGGTAGAAATAACTTCTCCTGGATGGAGTCTATGGTGTACCCCAAAAAGGACTATGACCTTAGAGGGGACTAGATTTGACTTCTCTCTGTTCATAATCCAACCTAGGCCCTCCAAATGGGCCTGAGTCCTCCACAGGTCTTTGAGAAGCTGATCTTCTGTCTTGGCGAACAGGAGGTCGTCCAAGTATGGAATTACCGAAACTCCTTCCAGCCTTAGAGGTGCCAAGGCCTCCGCCACCACCTTCGAAAAGATCCTCGGAGAGGAGAAGAGACCAAACGGCAGGGCCCTGAACTGAAAGTGTTTGACCTCGCTTCCTGTCCTGATTGCTAGACGCAGGAAACGCTGAGAAGAGGCTCTTATCGGGATGTGAAGATAAGCATCCCTTAGGTCTATCGAAGACAGAAAGCAACCCGCTGGAAGAAGCCTTCTGACCGAGTAGATGGTATCCATCCGGAACCTCTTGTACTTTATGGACCGATTCAGGAATTTTAAGTTCAGAATCAAACGAAATTTTCCTGCCGTCTTTTTTACTAGAAACACATGGGAGTAGCAACCCGTCCCCTGCTCTTGTTGGGGTGCCGGGGTGATCACCCTCTGCTGGAGAAATTCCTCTAACAGTGACAACATTGCCCTGGATTTCTCCTGATCCCTGGGTAGCCGAGTCGTGTAGAAACGAGACGGTGGTTTCTCTGAGAACTCCAGCGCGTAGCCCTCTGCAATAACCTTGAGGATGTATGCACTGGAAGTCGTCTCTGCCCACTGTGGAAGGAAAGACTGAAGACATCCTCCCACAGCCGGGCGACCGTCACTGGGGTTTAGCGGGCTGGCTAGGGGAGCGAAACACCCCGGGTCTCCCTCTACCCCTCTGAGGCCGCCAGGACCTTCCACCCTGACCTCTTTGTGCCTCTTTAGGATCTTGGGGCTGGAAAAAAGGACGAACATTTTTCCTGGTCCGCGGTACTACCTTCTTTAAGGGGAAGGCTTTTTTCCTATCCGCCGTCCTATCCAGAACAGTGTCCAGACCGGCGCCAAATACCAGATCTCCATCGAAGGGCAGGCCACATACTTAGCCTTCGAAGCCGTGTCCCCAGTCCAGGTTTTGACCCAGAGAGCCCTCCTGGCCGAATTCACTAGGGCCGAGGAACGGGCTGATATTCTCACTGACTCGGCTGAGGCATCCGCCATGTAGCCTACTGCCTTCAGAAGAATCGGGAAGGACTCTAGCAACTCTCTGCGTGAGGTCCCGGACTCAATGTGACCCTTTAGCTGTTCCAACCAATGCTCAAGGTTCCTGGCCACTACTGTGGATGCCATAGCTGGTTTGAGGTTGGCCAGGGAGGCATCCCAAGCCTTCTTTAAGAGCGCCTCTGCTCTTTTATCTAGGGCAGGGGTGTCAAACTGGCGGCCCTCCAGCTGTTCCGAAACTACAAGTCCCATCATGCCTCTGGCTGTGGGAGTCATGCTTGTAACTGTTAGCCTTGCAATACCTCATGGGACTTGTAGTTTTGGAACAGCTGGAGGGCCGCCAGTTTGACACCCCTGATCTAGGGGATCCTTTAAGGTGCCCGTATCCTCAAAGGCCAAGTCCGTATTTCGGGATACCTTTGAAAATGCAGCATCCAGCTTAGGTTTCTTATTCCATACCTGCGCTGGATCCTCATCAAAAGGAAATCTCCTCTTAAGTGACCGGGAAAAGAAAGGAGCCATCTCTGGGTCTGTCCACTCCCTTTTAACCGCATCTGACAATACTCTATGTACTGGAAAGGTTCGATGCTTGACTTCGTCTAAACCCTGGTACATCTTGTCATGCAGAGATAAATGCGTCTTATCCACCTTAATGTTTAAGGTGGAATGAATAGTTTTCAGCAAGTCATCCACCTCTTCTAAGGACAACTTGTAACGTGAAGAAGATTCTCCTGTATCTTCCTCTTCCGCCTCTGACCCTGAGACTAGGCTGCTAGGTTCTTCCTCCTTGGACTCACTACCTGCCCCTCTATAATCCAAGGGTGCACTAGTGGAGGCCTTAGCTGCTGACCCTGACGCCGCCCCTCTGTCCAAGTAGGAGTGGAACGACTGAAAGGAAGAGAGCATCTTTTTAGGTTGTTCGGAGGCTGCACTAGGAGAGGCTTCCCCTTTGACTATGTCTGCGATGCATGCCTTGCATAACGGCTTAGTCCAAGACCCTTTAAGGGTTGTTTTGCAGGTAGCACACCGTTTTAGGAGGGGGCACTGCAATTTTTAGCTTTTCTTTAGCTTTCTGAAAAACACAAAAGACAACAACCCCATGTTTAACTTTTTGTGTCTCAGACCCAAACCACAACCACCACAAAACAGCCAGTGAACAAAAACACACCAGGTCCCATCACCGATGTACCAAAACAAACAACACTCTCCCAGGGACGTGACTAGGGTGAGTGAGGCAGGCTCCTCTCCCCAAAGGGGCAGTAGGAGGGACATAACAAGGAACCAGGTAGACTTAAACCGCTGTTTTCCTACCTGGGACGGGCTGGTGCATGTGGCTCCTGCTCCCGCCACCTCCGCTGCGTCTTCTGGCTCCATTTTCCCAGAATGCGGCGATCGTTTGTGCGCCTTCTTTTTGAAAGTCCCGGTTAACCCCACCGCTGTGGGAACCGGAAATTGCACCGCCGAGGCGGCCCCTCCCTTCTGCGTTCCAGCGGCCGGAACCGGAAGCCGCCACGCGCCACCGGAAGTCCCGCCTCCACCGGAAATGACGTTGCCCGCCCTCCGTACCGGGACATCGCAGACCCCAGGAGACCGGCATCTAACCGCCCCAAAAACGGCCTGTAATGCCCAGCCTATTGGCGCGGAACCTCCGGCAGCCTTTACCCTCGCCGGGCTCGAGAAGAGGGGAGCACCGAAACATCCCCCACGCGTCAGGGGGGAGGTTGGGTCTGCCTCCTGAAAAAAAAAAACAACCGATCGCAGGTATGCTCTTCCATCCATCTCCCCCTGGAGAGAGTCCAGCATCCTCCTGGTCCCCATGCAGTGCTTCCACCATGGCCGGAGGAAACACTACAACTGAGGCCATGGTGGAGGTGGGCGGAAGTTATAGCAGTGACTGCAGTGTTTCCTGGGAAGTGGGTGGAGCTGCGCTCTCTCCAAGTGCTGTCCTGAAAGACGAAGTGAGAAAAAATGTTTTTATTATGTAAAAGAACATGCAGGGCACTGGGCAGACCACTAGGGACAAGGGGGGTGTGTACTTTTTACATACAGTACTGTAATCTATAAGATTACAGTATTCTGTATGTAATGTGTTTGTTTACTTTTTTGAATTTGCCGCCGGTCTCCGCCCCCGTGCGCCGTTACGTCGCAGGGAACGGAGATCGGCGGCGTGCGGGCACTGTGTGAGTCGAATGGAGGACGCCACTCGCTCACACAGCGGGGATGCATCGCTGGATCCAGGGACAAGGTAAGTACAGTAACCCTGCCTGGATACAAGGTAAGCCAGCGCGCTGCAGGCTCTGCATATTCACCCCGAGCGCGACTCAGGGATATCGATTTTTACATAAAAAATCCACCCGAGTCACGCTCGGGGATACCGGCAGGGGGGTTAATGGGCAGCCATAGTTCTACTTTAAAGACCTACACCAGCCAAAGAATCTTATAGCAGATTTCTGATCTACCGCTTCTGGAGGTTCCACCTGCTGACCGGTACAGGGTACACATTGGTGTTGTAGCAGTTGGCAGATGAAACCATATCGCAGCAGGTGACCAAGTGTTATGGTTCTGCTGGACCTGTGTTTCTACTCACATATGCTGTTGGCTTCTTTGATTACCTATGGGTGTAGCCTGCTCCAGTTTGAATGTATATCTCTTTCCCTTCTATGACCTCCTGGTCCACCTCTTAGTCTTTTTCTCTATATATAGACATGCTCAGTGCTGCTCACATTGCCTGAGCAACTTCCAAATGTCTTTGTGCTCCTGCTTTCCCACATATTATTTGTATTCTGTGACTGATTTCACATGTACAGACCCCGACTTTGTCTACCTTATTTGCCTGCCTGGTGTCCACCCTGACCTTGGCTTGTTTCCTAAACCCTCTTCTGTCTCCTGCCATTATACTCTGCACATATGAGTGGTCTCCACATCGTCAACTGGGCGTACCTGGTTCCAGTCTGTTGCAAGTCCATTCCCATCATCAGGGGCTATGGTGAAGAAACAAGCTGGGGCTTGGACGATGTGCTTCAGGGAACCCCAAGGTAGTCTTCTGCAAGAAATTACTACTATAGGAACCTGACACCAAGCATCTGACAACCTGAAGTGTGTTAAATGCTGAAGGTTCTTCAGCTGATGCTACTCTTACCCCCTTCCTGACCAGAACACTTTTTACAATTTTGTCAAAGGTAATTTAGAACTTTTGTTTCCCACAAATGGAGCTTTTTTTTGGTGGTATTTGATCCCCTCTGTGGTTTTTATATTTTGCGCTATAAACCAAAAAAAGAGTGTCAATTTTGAAAAATATTTTTTTTTTTTTTTGCTATAATGAATATCCCCAACAATGTTTTTTTTTTAAAACAAACTTCTTCATCAGTTTAGACCAATATATATTCTTCTACATATTTTAGATTAAATAAAATCGCAATAAGCGTATATTGGTTGGTTTGCTCAAAAGTTATAGCGTCTACAAACTATGGGAAAGACTTATGGCATTTTTATTATTTTATTTTTCACTAGTAGTGGCGGTGATCTGTGATTTTTAGCGGTACAGCAACATTGCGATGGACAGATCGGACACTTTTGACAGATTTTTGGGACCAGTGACACTTATACAGCGATCAGTGCTATAAATGTGTACTGATTACTGTGTAAATGTCACTGGTAGAGAAGGGGTTAATACTAGGGGGTGATCAAGGGGTTAAATGTGTGTTCCCTAGATGTGTTCTAACTGTATGGGGATAGGACTGACTGGGGAAGAGACATAACGTTGTTCCTACTTAGTAGGAACAAACAAAATGTCTCCTCTCCCCTGACAGAACAGGGATTTGTTTGTTTACACACAAAAATCCCTGTGCTGGCTCTTGTGCATACAATCATGTGTGGTCGACTGCGATCGTGGTTGCCAGCCACACGCATTGGGTCCCCCTGCAGTGCAGCCGGCGTGAACGTCCTCTGGCGGCTCTTAAAGGGGGAAGAGTACAGAGTTTCGCCCAGCCCTGCCATTCTGCCAACGTATATCGTCGTGAGCCAGTCGGCAAGCGGTTAAACAAAGACTATAGTCGCTGGCGACGAGACTGATAATTATTTATCTCTCTTATTTTGATATTCATGTACTTATTTATTTAGTGATTGAGTCGCTTTAAGCATTTTGCAGCAGCAGATGAGAATAAAAAGTGAGCATTTTATAATCACCCCTGGCAGTGATACAGCTTATCATTTTCACTTCTTCTAGACGCCTGTCACACATGTAGATGTAGAGAAAATAAAATAAAGGCATGTGATAAAAATAAATAAATAGGGAATCCATCTCCTGAATGCTATCATTATACAGATTACGTAGTGTTATCCGAATATAATATCTTGATTCCGCAGATGTCTTTAAACAACTGAGTGTGACAACTGAATAAACGGTAAATGAAAAGAAAAGATCACATCATATTATGATGGCTTCTGTTGAATACAACACTGAGTAATGTAATAGCTATAAACGCTAGTCTATAATTCCCAAGATGTCATGGTGATACTTTGCATTAAAAAAGTTCTGTGTATTTTGGTTAAGAAGGAAGTAATAAAAAGAAAAAGATAGGAGCGGAAGAATAGAAAAAGGAACTGAACCAAAGTAAAGCAAGAGTGAGGGGTTTTATAAATCTGACAGCATATCTGACAGTATAAGTGCATGTTTATACTTGTGGGAGGTCTCTGAAGAGCAATTGCTTTTCATAGGGTTTATGACTGGTGGTGAGGAGACATTATGTTGCCTTCTTACTACCCGTTTTAACTCCTCAAAGCCTGCATCACTGTGCTGTAACCACACTATCACACCACAACCATGTCTGTGTATTGCTAAGCATTGAAGCTGCAGGGTGTGTATACTGGTAGCGGTAAAAATGTTGCTCAACTGCTTGTATAACAAGCAATGCTACATAAGTGTCCTAGAGGCAGGGGGATCCAGGGGGGCAACAGAGCAATTGCCACCCCCAAGAAATTCGTTTTAGTTGTGTAAATTTTGCTGGCACCAGAGAGTCTGAGCAGGCGGCTCCGAGAAATTTGTTTTAGTTGCGGATTTCGCGGGTGCCGGGAGCCTGAGCGGGTTGGCTCTGTGCTCTGTGGGTATGCGGGTGGCTGGCCAATTAACAAGCCCGGGGAGCAGAGAGATGACAAAAAGATGACAAAAAGTCCTTTTAGTTAGTTTTAAGGCACTTGAAGGCAGCCCAGTGAAGATGTAAAGTGTATCTGAAGTCAGCTGGGGAGAAAGCACAATGGCGCCACTCTAAGTGCAATATGTTGTGTTACATTTATTGATTAAAAACATAGGTGAGATTAAGGCATGTATCACCAGGGAACGTCCGAGGGGGTTACTGCATGCGGCTGTGTTGCGGAGCGGGTGGCGTCGGTGCTACTATACACCCAACGCGGGCCAACTGCCCTTTTTTCATAAATTGTTATATACTTTGTCCCCTAACCTGGAGGGGGGGGGGGGTTATCCTCTTTGGAGGAGACTCCAATGTAGCCCTAGACTCTATCTTTGACAAAACTAAGAAACCTTCCTCTGCTCAGCGACGTTCCCCCAAAATTGGATCTAAATTAGCCAAAATGTTACACTACCACAACCTAATTGGCGTTTGGAGAGAATTGAACCCATCCAGGAAAGATTACATGTTCTTCTCCCATGTACATAAAATACCTATTCCAGAATAGATCACCTATTCACGAACCTCGCCAACGTACCTTGTTTTCAAACCAGTAAGATAAGAGAAGTGACTTAGATCACTCTTTGCTTTGGACCACATGTATCTCCCTGCGAGACACCAGGGGTCCCGCTCCCTGGAGACTAAATGATTCACTTCTGAGCAACCCTTCTGTCTGTTTTCATATAGAACAACATTTTTCTATGAATAATTCAGAAGACACTTCCCCTATAACTAATTGGGAAGCCCACAAAGCAACAATTAGAGGCTATTTCATACAAATGGCGTCCCGAATGAAAAACAAATTCCACCTTATTAATTAAAGAAAAAGAACGGGAATTAACTAATCTAATTACCCAACATAAACAACACCCCAACGTAGACCTTAGAAACAAAATAGATTCCACTCGATTGGAATTGAACCTCTGTTTAACCACTCCCTTACTACCTATAGACCTCCTGATGTGGCTTTCAACAAAAGAACATCATGCCATTTTAAGCCCTACTTTATCCCACTCTTTACATCTATGGGACACGGCATGTAAATTATACCCACTAAAATCTTCCCATTCCCCTGTAGCCCCTATACTTAACCCACACGTTCCTCCAGGACAAAACCCCCAACAATTTTCATGGTGGGTTAACAAAGGCCTTTACAGGATAGCACACTTCATAGACCATAAAGGGATTAAACCACGACCATTCTTCTAGAAAAAATTACAGATGCCCCAGATAGAATTATTTAATCTACATCAAATTACTCACTTCAGAAAATCGCTGGATACAGATCTGACAGATATAACCAATAAGACCTTGATTGAAAAAAATAAATGCTTATGTAGACCTGAATCACGAGGAGGAATTTCGGAACTATATAATCTCTTCAATGATAAACAGACTAAGTCTTCTTACCAAATAGCATGGGAATCGGACCTAGGTGAAACTATAGAGGAAGAGATCTGGGAACATTGGTCGAACATGGTGCACAGAGGAATACTTAATACTTCCCTAGTGGAAGAAAATTTTAAGGTGCTATTCAGATGGTATTTAGTTCTGGCAAAAATAGCAAAAATATACCCTGATGCTTCACCCCTTTGCTTCAGAGAATGCGGACAAGAGGGTACTATGTTTCATGTCTGGTGGTCCTGTCCCAAAGTCCAATGCTTTTGGATCAGAGTTTTTACATTGATCCACTCAGTGGCTGGACATAATATACATATGAATCCTAAGACAGCGCTATTTGCGGACCTACTGGACGGGACCCCTAGACATCTTCGGACTCTTTTCTTTTTTTCTCTGCAAAAAAAAAATAACGATAACGCGAGCATGGAAAACTCAAATGATCAGTCTTAAGGTGTTGAAAAGTAAACTTTCTTGGATTACGGTCAATGAAAAATTGACCAGCATTCTTATAGACAAACAAACAAGATTTGACAAGGTATGGTCCCCTTGGATTAAATACCTCCAAACTCCATGATCCCTGGATCTGATTATTGAAAAGATTTAGATAGGTAGACATGACTTCCGTTTTGATATTTTAGCCTAATTGTCTCTCATTTATATCATATTTTATTTCTCCTCCTCTAATTGATTATTTTGATTATCTTTTTTGTAATCTATTTCCCGTCCAGGGATGTAATCATTTTTTCTGTAATGAAATATCATTTGTAACTAATGTTATTTAAATAAAAAATCTATTGTATCGAAATCTAAAGTGCTAATTTTAAAGGCTAATGCAAGTTATTGTCCTAAAAAGTGTTTGGGGACCTGGGTCCTGCCCCTGTATTAATGCAAAAAATGTTTTAAAAACTTAGGTTTTTTTTTGGAAGCAGTGATTTTAAATGACTTTTTATCCTTCATAAATGACACTTTGTGCAGGGACAGTTCTAAGCACGGGAAACAAGCGCTGCTTTACAGGCATACTTTACATACCCCCTAGGTACAACATTTAAAGAAATATTTCACTTTTATTGTTTCACTCTAAGCATTATTAAAATCACTGCTCCCAAAAAAACGTTTGTTTTTTTTAAACTTTTTTGCATTGATACATGTCCCCTGGGGCAGGGCCCAGGTCCCCAAACACTTTTTATGACAACAACTTGCAATAAGCCTTTAAAATTAGCACTTTAGATTTCTCCCAGGAGACTTTTCCAGGGTGTTCTGCGGCTTTTCGAATTTGCAGCAAACACCCCAAATTGTTCACTGTTCGGCGAACAGACAATGTTTGAGTCGAACATGAGTTCGACTCAAGCTCAAAGCTCATCCCTAGCGTACATCTGTCCGTGATCACACAAACCAATTATTATACACTTAACTGGATTTTTTTTTTACCAAAGACATGTAACAGAATACATTTTGGTTTAATTTTATGACAACATTTTATTTTGTTGGACTTCTTTTAAGATAGAAAGAAGAAAATAGTTATTTTTTTCAAATTTGCACAGTTTTTTTGCTTATATAGCAAAAAAAACGTAGCCGTGAATTAATACCACCAAAAGAAAGTTCTATTTGTGTGAACAAAATGATAAAAATTTCATTTGGGTACAGCGTAGCATGACTGCGCAATTGTCACTGAAAGTCAGAGAGAGCTGAAAGCTGAAAATTGGTCTGGGAAGCAAGGGGGCGAAAGTGCCCAGTATTAAACCCTTGCCACGCAGTCCGTGTTATTATTTAAAGGTTTAGTAGAAGGGCCGAGGTTGACCAAACCTTTAGTCGAGAAGTCATGATGCTGCAGACACCAGTGCAATGCAGAATGTGTATGGGGGGTTGGTTGTGCCCCAAAACCAGCGCAAAGTGGAAAAAGGTACTATTATTAGTGGTAAAAGTGATAAAGCAATAAGTGATAATAATAATATAAATGGAAGCAGCTCGTTATATAAAAAGAAAGTATGTAAAAAAATGAATCAAAGCTAAATTAAATATTAAAGATTAAACGGTGCTTCTTAAAACATGCAATAAAATTAAGAGCAATCTCACCAGAGAGCCAACATATAAAACACTATAATAGTGCAATATATAAAAAATGTTGGGCTTTTTATATATTGTTTTATATGTTGGCTCTCTGGTTAGAATAAATTTAGCATTGATTTGTATTTTTACCAGTGCAATACAAGTGGCTGAAGAGCTGGTGTAGTAAAGAGGGGTTTGGGCTCCTGGAGGACTGGGTCGACTTTTCAGTCGATAACCAGTACTATAGAAGGGACGGACTGCACCTAAATGAGGAGGGTGCAGATCAGCTGGGAATAAGGATGGCCAAAAAGTTATAGGGGTTTTTAAACTAGGCGACGGGGGGGGGAGGGTCCAGAGATAGAGATAGTCAGTGTGGAACATATTCAAGAGGGTAGTATTAGGGGCATTAGAGGAAGGATAACCAAAGCACATAAACCCAAGGTAAGTAGAGTAGCAGGTCCTAGTTGCAATCTCAGAACACCCAAGAGGATAGTATGTGACCGGTCAAAATAGATTAATGGAGTAAAGTGTTTGTTCACCAATGCCAGAAGTCTGCCAAGCAAAACAGGTGAGTTGGAAGCTCTGGTGCATGAGAAGAGATATGATGTAATTAGGGTTGTCCCGATACCACTTTAAGACCGAGTACAAGTACCGATACTTTTTTTCAAGTACTCGCCGATACCGAATACCGATACTTTTTTTCAATGTCAGTGGCAGTTTGACAGATGGGGACTGATAGGTGGCACTTGTGGGCACGGACTGGTGACTGGCGCTGATGGGCACTAATAGGTGGCACTGATAGGTGGCACTTGTGGGCACTGATTGCACTGATAGGTGTCTGGCACTGAAATCTCTGAACCCCCTTACATTACACAGCACCCTCTACCTCTGGACCCCTTCACATTACACAGCACCCTGCACCTCTGGACCACTTTACATTACACAGCAGTGACAGCACCCTGCACCCCTTTACATTACACAGCACCCTGCACCACTGGACCCCTTTACATTACACAGCCCCCACAGCTCTAGACACCTGTATGTTGCACAGACACCCCCCAACAATTCTGGACCCCCTGCATGTTACAGAGAACCCCCCTACAATGCAGACCCCCACTACAAAACAGACACATACCCCCCCTTTGCAATACAGACACATACCCCCCCCCCTCTGCAATACAGACACATTCCCCCCTGCAATACAGACACATCCCCCCCTGCAATACAGACACATTCCCCCCCTGCAATACAGACACATCCCCCCCTGCAATACAGACACATTCCCCCCTGCAATACAGACACATTCCCCCCCCTGCAAAACAGACACATCCCCCCCTGCAATACAGACACACCCCCCCTGCAATACAGACACATTCCCCCCCCCCCTGCAATACAGACACATTCCCCCCCTGCAATACAGACACATTCCCCCCCTGCAATACAGACACATCCCCCCCTGCAATACAGACACATCCCCCCCTGCAATACAGACACATCCCCCCCTGCAAAACAGACACATTCCCACCCCTGCAATACAGACACACCCCCCCCTGCAATACAGACACACACCCCCCCTGCAATACAGAGACATCCCCCCCACTGCAATACAGACACATCCCCCCCTGCAATACAGACACATTCTCCCCCCTGCAATACAGACACACTTCACTTCTACACTACAGAGACAACCCCCCCACCCTCTGCAATACAGACATGCCCCCCCTTTACAATACAGACACACCCCCCTTTGCAATACAGCACAACCCCCCCTTTGCAATACAGACACACCTCCCTTCTACAATTCAGAGACAACCCCCCACAATACAGAGGCAACCCCCCTTTAGACCCGTAATGCTGTGCACCTCGGCTGATGATGATCAGCGTGCCATGCACAGCACTTGTTGAATACATAGTGGAGGGGGAGGCGGTTTCGATCTGCACGGCGTGTTTGACTGTGAGACAGTCACACAGCCGAGACTTGTTAGAGCTGCGGACGGGTCCCGAGTGTGCCGACGGACAACCGCCCCCCCCCCCCGCAAAGCAGTCACTGTTAGGCTGTTGCCTTTTACCTTCCTTTCACCGCCATCACTGCCATGCCGCTTTGCGCTAAGTCCTCTTTAGTCCCGGAAGGGGGCTGGCAGCCTGACACCCCCCAGCGTGTGCTGCCAGCCCCCTCTCCAGCCAAACTCTGTCTGCACTTCCTCCGCCCTCTCCTGTCTTCCCCAGCCACTGACTCCTCCTGCCCTCTCCAGCCACGCTACAAAAAAAAGTATTCAGTGAAGCATCGGGAGCATTTGCGCGAGTACAAGTACTCGCGCAAATACTCTGTATCGGTCCCGATACCGATACTAGTATCGGTATCGGGACAACCCTGGATGTAATCGGTATTGCTGAAACTTGGCTTCAATCCTCACATGACTGGGCTATTAATATTCCTGGCTATGCTCTTTCGGAAAGATAGGGTAAAAAAGGAAAGGTGGCGGGGTCTGTCTCTATGTGAGAAGTGACCTCAAAGCAAGCGTGAAAGAGGACTTGGTTAATGGAGAGTGTGATGAAGCTGAAGCATTATGGGTGGAACTGAATACAGATGTGCGTAGTTCAAAGTTAATCATTGGAGTTTGTTATAGACCACCCAATGTTAACGAGGAGGTGGAGACTCGGCTCCTTGCACAGATGGAAAGGGCTGCAAGGGCTGGGACGGTGATAGTAATGGGGGATTTTAACTACCCAGAAATTGACTGGAGTAATCGCACTGCTGGGACAGGTAAAGGGCAAAAATGTAAAAACCTTTTGCAGGAAAATGTTATGGTCCAGCTTATTGAGGCCCCAACTAGGAATGCTGCTCTGTTGGACCTGGTAATCTCAAACCATGCAGAGCTTATTACTATTGTTCAGATAAAGGAAGAGAGCACATTTTCCAAGGATGAGGACTGCTCTCCAGGACAGAAATGGTAATTCTTCAAAAAGTCAGTTTATGAACTCACTGCAAAGTATATTCCCATGGGCAATAAGTTTAAAAGGCTAAAGATAAAACCTATGTGGCTCACGGTCAAAGTTAAAAAAGCTATTAACAATAAGAAAATAGCTTTTAAAAAATATAAAAATGAAGGAACACTAGTGTCGTTTAAATGTTACAAAGAATATAACAGGATATGTAAAAGGCAAATCAAGGATGCAAAAATTCTAAACGAACGGCAGATCACAAAAGATAGTAGGACAAACCCCCAAAAAAATCTTCAAATATATTAATAGTAAAAAGGTCAAGTCTGAGCATGTAGGCCCTTTACAATATAATTAGCATCTTCCCAACTATAGAAGTTAAACTAACAGGTCTATAGTTACTTGGTAAAGACTTTGTTCCTTTTTTTTTATGTACAAATATATAAGGGGTCCATATAGTGAACTTGGTGTTGAGTTATTCACTTTACGGTCATCACAGAGGACAAGGGGGCACTCTTTACATCTAGAGGATACGGAAAGAATTCTTCACAGTAAGAGCTGTGAAAATGTGGAACAGACTCCCTCCAGAGGTGGTTCTGGCAAGCTCAGTACAAAGGTCTGGATACTTTCCTAAATGTACATAATATAACTGAGTACTAAGATTTGTAGGTAAAGTTTATCCAGGGAAAATCCGATTGCCTCTCGGGGGATCAGGGAGGAATTTTTTCTCCTGCTGTAGCAAATTGGATCATGCTCTGCTGTTTTTTTTTTCCTTCCTCTGGATCAACTGTGGGTATGGAGTTGGGGGTATGGGATTGTACTGTGTTTTTTATTTTGTTTGTTAATTTTTTTGTGGTTGGATTGGATGGACTTTTTTCAACCTGACTAACTATGTAACTATGTAATACAGAGCTCATTGTGACTATGGGATGGACATTCAGTTCTGCTATAAAGGCCGATCACACCAGAACCTGTGTGGAAAACCCAAATTCTACTGTGGGTCAAAATAATCCTAACGACACCCCAATCAAAGATTGCAAATGCACCGGATCACATGGTACCATGCACTACTTTTGGTGCAATCCAGTGTGATCTCAAATGAATGGGTTGAAAAATTGCACCACGCCGAATCACACAGGAATTGCACAGAAACGCTGACCACATTCCCGTGCATTTCAGCTGGGAATGGGCCCTTAAGGTAATTCATGACTCTTGGGGGCTGAAAGTGACTCACTGCAGCCCTTTTTGCTGTTGAAGATATTGATTTTTTAAGACAGAAAATTCATTTCAGTAGAATATTACAGCCAGGAATGTTTAGCAAATATTCATTTAGAAGAGATGAGGAGCTTCAAACAATCAAAAACGGAGAATCCACCATCTGCAAATTATTTTCTATTGTTTGGTTAGTGCTTTTCAAATATGTTGTCAGCATGACAATGTTTTTCCGTAGTGTTACCATAGTACCCGAGCTAAACCATATATTGCCAAATACAAGATACAGTACTTAGAACGGAAACTCCCGCCTTATCTTTTTTTTCCCACACCCTTAGCCAGTCTTCTCCTCTGTAGAAATGATTTAGTCTCAATTCTCTGCAAACTTTCATCTCCATAATATAACACTTTGAAGCTATTCTGAGACTATCCTTCCTATCACCTCTTCTCCTAATCTGTATTGTCTTTGCCCACGTCCAACAGCTATTGGCTTTCTCTTCTATCAATCATTTTGCTCCCAAGCATTACATAAAAAAAAAAACACATCCCTGGCTCCCTTTAGCTATGCCCCAGTTGAAGACCTATAGAGTCGGGTTTACAATTTTTGCTTTCCACATTGCTTTTTATATTTTACGTTTGTGATCACTTTTTATCCACTTCTACATCTGTCATATGATGTATGATATTTATCTTAAATAAACCGTCTTTGGTTGACCTGCACCATATGGAGCCATTTTTGTGTTCTATCCTTGGTTGACGCCTTTGGTGAGAATATCCATCATTTTCATCACCTCTTTGATTGACCTCCCTGCCTGGACTGCCATAGCCGTTTCCTTACATGGTTTGGAGTCCAAAGATACATCATTTGGCCCAATTTGGCCTCTTCACTTACACAGCCCTGAAGCATAAGGAACCAAGGGTTCAGAGCCTGTCTGGCCCACTACTATATGGTATGTATGTCCATCTTATCCAGTAAGAGTACCCAAGCCTTTTCTTTAACCACTTGCGCTGTAGCCGAATGACGGCTACAACACGGACCTGAATAGCCAAGCCGCCGTCAATTGACAGCCGCCCCTTTGGGCTTTCCCAGCGCGCGCTCCAGAGCGCGCAGCGGGGAAGCTCTGTGTTGGCCGTGTCCCTTGGACACAGCCAATCACAGATCGCGGCGAACGGCCAATCAGAGTGGCCGTTCGCTATGTGATCTGCACGGCCAATGAGAGATGATCTCATATGTAAACATATGATCATCTCTCATTGCCATTTTACAAAGAGACAGCGTCCTGTCTCTGGAGAGGAGGAGACCGTACATAGGGACACAGATCGATCACCCCCCCTCCCCCCACAGTTAGAACACACCTAGGATACACATTAAACACTTCCTCACCCCCAAGTGTTAACCCCTTCAATACCAGTCACATTTATACAGTAATTAGTGCATATTTATAGCACTGACACAAAATGTGTCAAAAGTGTCCGATGTGTCCGCCATAACGTCGCAGTCCCAATAAAAAGCGCAGATCGCCGCCATTTCTAGTAAAAAATAAATAAAATAAAAAATAATAATTCTGTCCCCTATTTTGTAGGCGCTATAACTTTTGCGCAAACCAATCGCTTATTGCGATTTTTTTTTTACCAAAAATATGTAGAAGAATATGTATCGACCTAAACTGAGAATTTTTTTTTTTTTCTTTATTGGGCTATTTATTATAGCAACAAGTAAAAAATATTGTATTTTTTTCAAAATTTTCGCTCTTTTTTGTTTATAGCGCAAAAAATAAAAACCGCACAGGCGATCAAATACCACCAAAAGAAAGCTCTACTTGTGCGAAAAAAAGGACGTAAATTTTGTTTGGGAGCCACGTCGAACGACCGCGCAATTGTGAGTTAAAGCGACGCAGTGCCGGAAGCTGAAATTTCACCTGGACAGGAGGGGGGTATATGTGCCCAGTAAGCAAGTGGTTAAGAGTCTGTCGAAGTGACCAAATGCTTTTGAATAGCTTATTCTTATTATATGCTATCAATTGCATTATGAAGTGGACTACACTCTTTGTCCCATTGGATTTTGGTGCCTATTGCTTGTGGATTCACCACTTTCTCATATATATTTTTGTGGACTTTTATTCACTTATGCATTTGAGTGTATTCATTTTGCACCTATTTTTACAATTTATTGTGTTATAAAGGTTTCAATATTCCGTATTATCTAATTTCTCCTTATTATAATTTTGTGTTATAGTGGTTCATCACCACCTGTTTACACACGGGCAAGACGTTTTCTTTGACGAGATTCTTGGCAAGAATCTCTTGCTGCCCGAGTGTACACACTGACCTTTCAAAAGAACCGCGGTTCTCTTGAAAGGCAAGAACGTGGTGACGTCATCGCGTACGACAAGCATGCGCTCATCACATTCGATGCCGTCGCCGCCATCTTGCTTCACCTAACTATGCCGTGGAAGCTACCACGCATGCGTCAAAGTCATTTCGAGCAAGCGCGGGTTTCTTCGGCGACAGGTAAGTATACACACTCGGGAAACAGGCCGACAAGAATCTCGACTAGAAAAAAAGAGAGCAGGTTCTCTTTTTTTCTCATCGAGATTCTGGCCAGATTTCCAGACGAGAAACCTGAGAGCCTCATACACACGAACAGTTTTCTCGGCAAGAAGCAGTTTTCTTTCTGTTTTTGCCGAGAAAACCGGTCGCATGTACGAGCTTCACTCATTTTTCTTTTACCACTGTGCATTTCCCAGCACATAGATATTTTCACTTATGTGGTTTCGCTATTAAGTGCTACACTAATTTCTTTCCCATTCCCTTTAGATATGAATGCTTCCTTGGTGGCGCAGACTTTAGCTGCGCAATTTCTGTTAAGTTGCTTTATTACAAATCAAGTTCAAACAGGAAATGTTTTACTTAATATACTTGAGGCAATACTCCCCACTTTGTTCAAACAGGAAATTAAGGAATTACTAATCATACCAATTAAGCAACTGATCAGCAGATAAAATGTCTGTAGCACCCAGTGGCCAGCAGGAAAGACCATGAACGTCTAAGCGGATGCCAGGAATGTATTTTTCATATAACACTACAAATTGTAAGGCACACACTATATTGCCAAAAGTATTGGGAAGCCTGCCTTTACACGCAGATGAACTTTAATGGCATCCCAGTCTTAGTCCGTAGGGTTCAATATTGAGTTGGCCCACCCTTTGCAGCTATAACAACTTCAACTCTATTGGAAAGGCTGTCCACAAGGTATAGGAGTGTGTCTGTGGGAATGTTTGACCATTCTTCCAGAAACGCATTTGTGAGGTCAGGCACTGATGTTGAACGAGAAGGCCTGGCCCGCAGTCTCCGCTCTAATTCATCCCAAAGGTGTTCTATGGGGTTACCACATCATCCCTTTAATGCAGGACACACATTAACCACTTTAGGACCGAGCCTCTTTCTGAGTTTTTTTTGCTAGAAAATTACTAAAAAAAAACAAACGTTATACATTTTTTACAGAAATTACACTACTGTGGGTGCTCTGGATTGAGGCAAGTACATACTAAAGAAGAATATGTTTTGTTCATTTTTCATTTCTGAGGTTTACAACCACTTTAACTGTCCAATCAGCAATACAAAACTTTAAAAAGTTATGAATTTACATGCTCTTTAAGGTAGGTGTGTGGGTTTTGAATGATATTTTTGAGGCCTGTGCACCCGCTGGTGTCAAAAGCTCCCAAGAACATTTCATTTTCTGTTGTGGTGTCACAAATCCAAAATAAAAGGTGACAAATTTTCCACTGCTCTTTACTGAGCGTTTGGCAGCAAGAATGTAAAAATAAAAGCTGAGTTTCATTCAGCTTTAACATACTGTGAATTGTCTTCACAGACGGAAGATTTGCTTTTGAAGCAAATTTTACATTAGGTGTCTTGGCAGCTTCTGTAATTATACACCAGAAAAAAAGAAAATGACAGTAATATTCACTAACGTCAGAGATGCCCAGACACACAGGTTACTCAGATGGCTGCTCTTCCATCCGTAGAATATGATTTGTCTTCCCAGGCTGTATATGAGAAATAATTTGCTGAAATAACTGAAAAACATCAACTAATCTGAAATCAGAATGCAGGAGCCGCATTTATATAAACAGGTGAAAGTGTGCCTATGGCCGCCACAGTATTAAGGAACTTTCAAACTAAAAACCGACTCAGTAAGTCAAATCAAATTAAAAAGAGAAACATCATGATTTAAAAAATACAAATTTATCAATAAAATCACAGTTACGGTTGTGTTACATAATATCGACTGGGCTCTCATGTTTTTTCTTATTTAAAATGAAAGCAACTAAAGTCAGAATTGAAATACATGTCAAAATAGATGCAAACCCAATCACTGTCATTTTCAATATTTTTCAATATTTCTAGCCAATTCTATCAAATAAAAATATCCAATTTTTTGGGATCATAGGCAAAAGGATTGTCAAAAAAAAAAAAATAGCTGGGGGGTATGTACTTCCATGAGAAACACTACAAATGCAAAATAATGTTTTAAAACTTCCATTCTGTTAGGATTGCTGATTTACAAATTCAAAAACGGGTTTTGGCAAATTACAGTCTACACGGGATGTAAAAAATTACATATTTTTTTTATGTCATTAAAAACGATCGTGTGTGGGTTCCAGAGCTTTTTTTACGATAAAAAATGGCCATTAAAAATGTAGTACATTCTCTAAATTTTCACGTTGTTTTTAACTTTTTGGTTTTTAACGTCGTAAAAAATAGTCGTGTGCGGGCTTTAATGACGTGAAAAAAACGTGCATGCTCAGAAGCAAGGTATGAGATGGGAGCGATCGTTCTGGTAAAACTAGCGTTCATAATGGAGATAGCACATTCATTACGCTGTAAAAGACTGAAAAGCGCGAATCGTCTCTCACCAAACTTTTACTAACACAAAATCAGCAAAAGCAGCCCCAAGGGTGGCGCCATCCGAATGGAACTTCCCCTTTATAGTGCCATCTTACAACATTCTTTGAAGCTTGCTTATCCCTAATTTTGTACTTTTGTAATTTTTTTCGCCGTTTTTTTCTAGACCATTAAAAATGGTCGTGTGTGTACGCAGCAATAGAGTTAGGGCTGCTACAGTATATAGAGGGGTCTTGACGTAGTGTTAGAAATTTGATATATAGCCCCACAGGACAGACAGTGCACACTTCACATGTTTGCTGTATTGCTGCCAGACTCTGTTGTTATTCACCCTTGCTTTTGCCGTGTATCATGCTGTCAGTGCAGATGTCCCCGCTGAGGGATGCTGCTTACCATCTCTACTTGCTTCACATGCTGTTAACGAACAGATAAAACAATAATTATTTCGCTCTGCAAGACTCTGGTCCAGTCGCACCTAGAGTATGCTGTCCAGTTCTGGACACCAGTCCTCAGGAAGGATGTACTGGAAATGGAGAGAGAACAAAGAAGTGCAGCTCTTTGTAACCAGGAATGTTAAACACACAAGGACATTTTGCTAGAATTTGACTTTAGGTAAATTGAATGGACTTTGTGACATCAACACCTCTGTAGTCCCCCTAATATTCAGTTAACTGATTTCACTTGTTGCCTGGAGATTCCATTTATTTCATGTTTATTATACCCCCCACCTTCACCCACCTATTAGATTTTTTCATGGAATATTTGAGAGCTCAGCTGCATGGCACTCTATGTACATAGCTGTCATTAACCTGTAGGGAGAACAAATGGTACATGATGGACCACGACCTTGTGTAGCAGCATGTTTGTGAAGGTCACATAACAGAAGCTAATGTGATAATTATCTTGCTTTATTACAAGACTCATTACTTAATTAGGCCGTGAGACACAAGCTCTGTAATCATGTGAGAATATCAGACTGACGTAACAGTAAATCAATTTCCATTTCTGGGGACATTATGGGCCTGTGAAAATGTCTTTGCTCATAGTGATCAGAACTTGGTGAAAGGAATTGTTTGGATTATGTTTTATTATTAGGAGGTCAGCTTGGCCCAAACAAACTATTTAGAGTGAAAGGTAACCTGGAATTGGGCTTTAAAGGAGTTGTAAAGGAAAACATTTTTTTGCCTAAAATTAATGTCTGCAAGGTAGACAGACAGAATAGCGTAATGATTCTGTTTAAAAATGAGTAAATATCTATTAAATTCCTTCATCTATATCACCTCCGGCATTCTAGTTTCTGTTCTCTCATTCACTTCCTGGTTTGCGGCGATCGTTCATGTAAAAACTACATTTCCCAGTATGAATTGTGGCACGCCCAGTAATACACACCTCCTTGAAGTCTCTAAGACGTAGAGAACGTCCTGCCATGCAGATGTAGTTCCCAGGAGGGGGCGAGTACATCACTGACCATCGCAGTAAAGCCTCCCTTCACAGTGGTGAGTAAAAATTAGACAAGCAGGTAGTGAACAGAACAGAGAAGAAATAGAGCAACTTCTGAGCAAAAATGAACAACGAGGACAATGAGGAAGTGAAAAGAGGAATGTCTGCAGGTAAAGGATGCCTATTTATGAAAAAACATTTTTTCCTTTACAACCCCTTTAAGTATGAAGATAAAGGTTGTTGGGACTTTATATTAGGGCCATGACTATACAGTGCACAGGTCTCCACCCCCAAATAGTTGAAGAAAAAATGGCAATAGGGGCAGGGAAGGGACAGGGGAGGGGGCAGCGGGACTTTTAAATGAAACAAAACACTGGGGCAAGATGAGTCAATCAAGATAAACACAACATTTAATAGTTACATCATTGAGTATAGTACATAAAGTGACATTCATATTACATCCATAAAACAATACCGGGTAGGTATAAAATTATTGGTAAATCATATCAAACATGGTAGGCACTTGTTGCAAAAAGTGCGTAGTGGCCCATGATTCTTATAGATGTCAGGAGTGTACCCAAATGTTGAACATATTAAGATAGTACATTGGAATAACATTAATTAATGACTCAAACTTATCAGTGAAACCCATGGTGACTTCATGATTGCTGTGATATGACATCAATAGGTAATGAGGCTCGACGCGTTTCGTGGAGTAATATCCACTCATCAGGAGCAGTAATTGGGGTCATCTATAATAAATGTAATGTGGATGTAATATGAATGTCATTTTATGTACTATACTCAATGATGTAACTATTAAATGCTGTGTTTATCTTATTGATTGACTCATCTTGCCCCAGTGTTTTGTTTCATTTAAAAGTCCCACTGCCCCCTCCCCTGTCCCTTCCCTGCCCCTATTGCCATTTTTTCTTCAACCCCTTTAAGTAGATTGAAGGCAAATTATCCTGGACATATAAAAATATCCAGGGAATGCCAAAAAGTCTGTTTCATATGCTGGTTTTACAAAGGGGATCAATGTGCCACATCCCTATTATATTCCAGGAACGCATTTCATCATCCAGCTTTAAAAAACAATATCTCAATATGCCAGTTTATATATTTATATATAATTTAAAGGAGACGTACAGCCAAAACTAATTTTGCACTCCTGTGACCCGCTCTCTGCTGACGTCACAGAAGTTGGTCCAGGCTGGGCGACATCATGACCATGGAGCGATCTGCTGAGAGCCTAAGCCTAAATTCTAGTATGAGATATGAGCCTGTATGCATCCCTTATGCTATATACAGCTACTTAAGGGATACTCTTCCCAAAGATTTGACCTAGTATTCAACAAGGATATCTACCTGGAATAATTGATCCAGGGATCCAAACTCATTCTTCCTTTTAAGTAGACTAAACATCATCCGTGGCGGCTGGTGTTTAAAAAATTTGGGGGCGCAAATAAACTAAAAAGAATTAAAAAAAAACATCAAACACTGCCACTGTGCCATCAAACGCTACCACTGTGCCATCAAATGCTGCCACTGTGCCCACAAAATGTTGCCACTGTGCCACCAAATGCTGCCAGTGTGCCCACCAAATGTTGCCACTGTGCCACCAAATGCTGCCAGTGTGCCCACCAAATGTTTCCACTGTGCCACCAAATGCTGCCAGTGTGCCAAATGCTGCCACTGTGCCATGTGCCAAATGCTGCCAGTGTGCCGAATTCTGCCAGTGTGCCGAATGCTGCCAATTTTCCCAATTCTGCCAGTGTGCCAGTGTGCCTAATGCTGCCAAGTGTTGCCACAGTGCCCCAAACGCTGCCCGCTGTCTGCCCGGCCCTTACCTTGTCTCGGGTTGGCAGAGGGTGACGGCAGCAGGCAGTGAGCAGTGTCCTTCATTTCTTCCTCGATGAGGAAGACTCTTTCCCCGCCTGCTCCTCATGTCATCCTTCCAAGTCTGCCGCTTCAGCCAATCAGATGACCTGTACCCAGACCTGGTGAACCAGATTGGCTGAGAAGCGGGTCAGTGTTAGGGAAGCAATTCCCTAACACAGCACTGTTTAACCAGGTAACTCACAGCCTGTGCGCTCTCTGGTTAACCATTTGGAAGCCGATTAAAGCCCACAGGCTCTAAACAGGAAGCCTATTAGAGCCATGCAATGCATGAATCTATGTATTGTTGATTGATGGGTGCTGGAGAGAGGGGGCGGTGCTCCTGTGCCCACTATGGTTGCACCTCCACTGAACATCACTATTATGAAGATATCAATTGTGAGTTTTGGTAAAAAGTCAGTAACTCATCTTCATCTCCACAACTACTACCTCTGCTAAAAAGCAGTGACACATATTTCTTACAAAAAGAAAACAAAGGTGTCTTTGACGTGCAACCTATGATGGACACTTTGGCATCACCTTCTGTATGCTGTGCAGGAGGCAAGGTGGTGGCATCCAGTGGATGACTAAATGGTCGTGGGGCCGATTAGAGACAAGTTTTTGTTCACTGGTTATGCACTATTGAGTAGTTTTATAAACTTAATATAGTTTATATTTGTCAGTGGTTTCTGTAAGCATTAGCAAAGGAAAGGGTTGCTTTTTGGACAATTCCAGGAAAAGATAAATGTTCTGTAATAAATACAATGGAAGAAAGGCTGCTGAAAAATCAATGTTCTATAAATGGTTTTCAGCCTATGACCTGACCCAAAAGTGCCATCATAATGAGGAAGTATAGTACTTCTTTATTAGAACAGTGATATCACATAGGCAATGCCGAGACAACATACTGTAGCTACATTTTATACCTAAATAAAAAATATTTTCTACTGACATTATAGTCGTTGTGTGATTTGATGACTATTTCGTCATTCTGTATAGGACTTCTACTATTTATTACAGTAGTTTGTTTGTTGCTTTCCAAGTCTGCACAGCACTGGAGGGGTTATGGTGAAAGGTGGCTCAGTTCGCTTTGTTGTTTGTTCGCATTAGAGATGAGTGACTTCATCCACATAACTAGAGTTCTCTTTTGGCTGCAACTTCTGTTATTTCACTGAAAGTAAGTGAGTGACTTTCATCATTGTCATTGGAGCTTTTTGTGACTCTGTGATTCAGTATAGAATAAAAAGCCACCAAATATAGGGGGGAAAAAGAAAGAAAATTGAGACATTAAATGTACCTCAGGTGTTAATAAAAAATGTAGCACCCTGGTGTTTAGACAGGGTTGCTAACAAATTTCGTTTGCCAGGAGGCAATTCTCCTAGTTAATTGTTATAGATCAATTGATTCCTCCCTAAATTCTGGAATTGCTGCATCTTTTCTCCTCTGTCACTAAGTGGCGCTGTGGCTGGTGACATTAGATTAAGGGCTAAGCAAGGTCAGATCATAAATTAATGGGATGTCTCAACCAATTGACAGGGTTTTTTTTTATTCCCTTGGCCTGCTGGGAAAGCCTATTTATTTGGGTGGAGTGGGGTGATCGGGGTTCTGTGCCACCTTGATAACTGTCTGGGTGGACATGTGTTATGTTACCCCGGGCTGCTAAGCCGAAAGCCTGAGGCCTACTCCAGGGACACCTGGCTGCTAGCCTGCCTGAGGCCTATCCAAGAGCAGAAGAAGCAACATAGGGTTGGGACTGCAGGATTGGAGTCCAACCGAGTTGCGAAGGTTCAGCCAGATGGGGAACCAGTTGTGGCCGGAGGTAGAGGGGAAGCTGTCTCCACTAAAGGACCATCCACCTTCTTACCGGAGACTACCGTGAGTAAGCTGAAGCAAGTACCTGAGCAGTCTTCTCACCAGCAGGGGACAGTGAAGAAGTGGGAAAGCAACAGCAAGTGTCAAGCCAGGAACCCAGCAGGATAGCGGTGTTGACTCTTGAGGAGTATACAGCGGGGTAGCTGTGGAAGAGCTCAGGGGATCCAGTGATGACTGGAATATGGAAATCTAGTGAGAGACTGGGAGCTCAGTGAGTGAAGATCTACATTTGGATACTGTGAGATAAGTAAAGGACTGTTCTGCATTACCTAGAGTTATGTACAGTTACCATTAGTAACTGTTGCAAGATTAGTTGCTATAGGAAGCAGCGGTCCTACCTATACAGAAGTGTCATACGGCTGGAGGCCTTCCACTGTATAGTTGTCTATGTATAGAAGTCTCAATGTCTGCCAATTATCATTACATCTACTCAATTGTGTCCTGGCTCTAACCCTCTCTTCCACAGTTCTGTTAAGAGACAATAAATCTCTTGTTCGCATCCAAAAGTAACTGGCACCCATCATTTCTTCTTGCATCACACCCACCATGCCTGGTGACACACTATACAAGGAAGGGTGTCAGCTCTCCCTAACCTTGGAGATTACCATTAGGCATCTGGGGCCCTGGGACCTTGCTACAAAAAAAAAAATACACAAAGAATAAAATAATAGTTTATCATAATTTTTATTAACCACTTGACCACTGGGCACTTAAACCCCCTTCCTGACCAGACCAATTTTCAGCTTTCGGTGCTCTCACAATTTGAATGACAATACAACATTGTACCCATTTGAAATTTTTGTCCTTTTTTTCACATAAATAGAGCTTTCTTGTGGTGGTATTTGATCACCTCTGGGTTTTTTATTTTTTGCGCTATAAAAGAAAAACGACTGAAAATTCTGTAAAAAAATAAATAAATATCTTGTTTCTGTCATATTAGCAGGTTATTTCTCACACACAGCATATGCATACCACAAATTACACCCGGAAACACATTCTGCTATTCCTCCCGAGTATGGCGATACCACATGTGTGAGACTTTTACACAGCGTGGCCACATACAGAGGCCCAACATGCAGGGAACGCCATCAGGCATTTTGGAGCACCCAGACCAATTCTGACATTTCTCTCCTACATGTAAAAATCATCATTTATTTGCTAGAAAATTACATAGAACCCCAAAACATTATATATGCTTTTTTAGCAAAGACCCTAAAGAATACAATGGCGGCCGTTACTACTTTTTATCTCGCATGGTATTTTCGCAGACATTTTTTGAACGCGTGTTTTTAAAAAACACTGTTTTGTGCTTAGAAAAAAACAAAAACAGTAAAGTTAGCCCAATTTTTTTTCATAATGTTAAAGATGAAGTTACGCCGAGTAAATAGATACCCAAAATGTCACACTTCAAAATTGTGCACACCCATGGAATGGCGCCAAACTTTGCTACTTAAAAATCCCCATAGGCGACGCTTTAATTACTTTTATTGGTTACATGTTTTTAGTTACGGAGGAGGTCTAGGGCCAAAATGATTGCTCTCGCTCTAACGTTCGCAGAGATACCTCACATGTGTAGCTTGAACACCGTTTTCATATGTGGGCGGGACTTACGTATGCGTTCACTTCTGCATGCGAGCTCACGGGGACAGGGGTGCTTTAAAAAAAATGGGTATTGCAGAGTATTGGGGTATTGCAGAGTATTGGGGTATTGCAGGGTATTGGGGTATTGCAGAGTATCGCTCAGGGTATTGGGGTATTGCAGAGTATCGCGCAGGGTATTGGGGTATTGCAGAGTATTGGGGTATTGCAGAGTATTGCGCAGGGTATTGCAGAGTATTGGGGTATTGCAGAGTATTGCGGTATTGCAGAGTATCGCGCAGGATATTGGGGTATTGCAGCGTATCGCGCAGAGTATTGCAGAGTATTGGGGTATTGCAGAGTATTGCGCAGGGTATTGCAGAGTATTAGGGTATTGCAGAGTATTGCGCAGGGTATTGGGGTATTGCAGAGTATTGCGCAGGGTATTGGGGTATTGCAGAGTATTGTGCAGGGTATTGGGGTATTGCAGAGTATTGTGCAGGGTACTGGGGTATTGCAGAGTACTGGGGTATTGCAGAGTATTGTGCAGGGTACTGGGGTATTGCAGAGTACTGGGGTATTGCAGAGTACTGGGGTATTGCAGAGTATCGCGCAGGGTATTGGGGTATTGCAGAGTATTGGGGTATTGCAGAGTATTGCGCAGGGTATTGCAGAGTATTGGGGTATTGCAGAGTATTGCGGTATTGCAGAGTATCGCGCAGGATATTGGGGTATTGCAGCGTATCGCGCAGAGTATTGCAGAGTATTGGGGTATTGCAGAGTATTGCGCAGGGTATTGCAGAGTATTGGGGTATTGCAGAGTATTGCGCAGGGTATTGGGGTATTGCAGAGTATTGCGCAGGGTATTGGGGTATTGCAGAGTATTGTGCAGGGTATTGGGGTATTGCAGAGTATTGTGCAGGGTACTGGGGTATTGCAGAGTACTGGGGTATTGCAGAGTATTGTGCAGGGTACTGGGGTATTGCAGAGTACTGGGGTATTGCAGAGTACTGGGGTATTGCAGAGTATTGTGCAGGGTACTGGGGTATTGCAGAGTACTGGGGTATTGCAGAGTACTGGGGTATTGCACAATATGGGGCAGGGATGGCTGAGCTGGGATGGATGGATCTGTGACTGCATTTGTCACAGATCCAGCCACAGCGCTGCTGCTGCCTCCGCTCTCCTCCCTCTCCTCTCACACTGTACCGAACGGTACAGAGAGGAGAGGGAGGAACATCGCGATCAAGTGGTAAACGGCTGCTATCAGTGGCAATTTACCGTGATCCGTGATGCGCACGGACACTTCCGCGAGTGCGTCCCAGGGGACGCGCAATCGCGGAAGTGCATGAGGACGTCCCAGGGATGTTGTCCCACAGTAGCTCCACCGCGCTGTAGCAGTAAAATGTCTATGGCGCGGTGGGCAAGTGGTTAATGAAGTGTATACCATTAAAGCAATCAATATATAAATAAACAATACCATTGAAAGCTCCAGGATCCAGGCCAAGACTTATTAAGATTCTAAGAAAGCATGTGTAGTATGTAATCCATGGTGTAGAGATAAGCAGTAAAAAAAAAAGGGGAGTGGGAATAGGACCCAAGGTGTCCTTGCCTTCAATGAAGGAAAAGGAACAAACTGTGGTTTAACCTGATATAACTTTATTAGAGCAATTAGTAGAAAAATATTTTATAATTCAAAGGAAAGCATAAACAATAGGAAATTGCACATGGTAAAAACTGACAACGTTGTCACTTAAAAACACATGCCCATGAGCTTAGCCATATCCAAATCATCCACATGTGTTAATCACCTCAAGCTATTTAGTGTGACTTAACATATGATGCTAACGTTCGTTCGGCGAGGTGAGTTCTGGGAAACCTTGGTACCACAGACCCGTATCTGTATTGTGTTTAACCATGGATCTCCAGACTCCCTATATGCCTATAGAGCTGCTGCATTAGGTATTTACAGTAATGAAAAAGGCATTAATTATCACAGACAAATAAATGCAATTTTGGCTGGAAGGTATCCCTGCTAGTTAGTGAACAAGGCAGGTTTAGTTTCTTAGTGTAGCACTAGCAGTCATAGAGATGGTAGAATAGTAGAATGCAGCACACAGTGATGTAGATGTTGCGACTTGAGTCAAGGAGAAACAGTAGATCCACAGTAAGCCTATTAATCATTCAGCGCCATGTTTCCATGGTAGGCATCGATGTAGAGTCTCTTTAGACATCTATACCCCATGCATGGGGCTTGGCAGCAGTAGCACACTTTTTCGACCAGAAATTTCCACGTATGGGACCTCAGAATGAGTTCATCCTTGAGATGCTACAGTTTGTCTTGAGCAATAATTGCTTTCAATTCCTAGGGGTCTACTATAGACAAATACAAGGCACCTTTCATGGGGGCCTATGCATGCTTACCGGTAGTGTATTTAGCTTTTGTGCTGCCCTAGGCCTGACTAATTAAAATTTAAATACGACCCATCCCTTCCTGTCAAGGCCACACCCCTTGCTGTTTAAGACCCGCCTGAAATTTTCGAGGGTGGATACTAGTTCTGTGAGCCTTGGGGGGGCAATGTATTCCCTTAATTTACATAGATTTCCTCTCACTTCCTGTTGGCTATGGGGCAGGAAACTAAGGGAAATCTCTGCAATGGGACAGGGATCGTAAAAAATTTTACTGACAGGGGCTACTAATCAAAATGAAATAAAGTGTTGCCTATAGTTCTAAAAAGGTCAATGTGAACTGACCATAGTGCATATACAGTGCTTCAATAAACTTAATATGATAAAGGATTGCTAAATATAAAAATACGTGAATAAAAATGTCAAAATAGTCCCTCTAGATGACAAAGTATATAACATGTAATCAAACTGAAAATTGGGTTCAGACGTAAATGATTAAGAAAGTCCGTCCAAATTCATATATATCCAAACAGTGAAAAGATGAGAAGGTCAAATCCACCACCGATTAAAAATTTGATTGATTGAAATGAGAAAATTCCACAAGATCACATTAAAAGAAAGGTAAGTGAAAGCTCTTACCAGAATAGTTGGACCCTCTGTTAGATAGGGTCAAGAAGGCATATGTATCCACCCGATCTTATGATAAGAGATCACAGGGGTTGCTATCTCCTTGATTTCCAGCTGGTCTCCACGCAGTCTGTGCAAAGACATGCACTTATCAATTTGATATTTTCACTTATTTCCTTAGCGCGATATATTTCCCCCTTTTTTTTGATTGCCTATAGTTCTACCCAATCTTTGATCATTTTATGGAGAGGACTAAAAAGATATAACCATGCCAATGGTGCAGCAGAAAACATATAGCACAGTGAGGAAGGTTTGTGGTCCAGGTTGATTGGACAGTCAAAATTAGAAGCAGCGCCCCCCACAATTGGGAAATACCAGAAGCAGTGCGGCCACTTTATGGGGGCGCTAGACTAATTTACCTCTCAGTCCGTCCCATAATAATGGCGCTACACTTACAGTGTAGTACAAGCCGGCTGGGACTCTTTCCGTTCTGCCCCCTGCAAAGTGCTGCCCTAGGCCTGGGTCTTGTTGGCCTAGGCCAGGATACAATGTTGGTGGTTACGTCTTGGTTATTGGGAAGAGGAAGTTGTTTACTGCTCTGAATCTTATCTAGACCATGCTAAATTTTGGCTAAGATAGATTGATGATGTCCTGCTGCTGTGGCAGGGGTCTGTCGAATCCCTTGAAGAGTTCTTGAGTGAGCTGAAAGAAAACAGCCCCAATATATGCCTAACATTCACCTACGACTTGAACACAATTTTGTTTTTGGACCTTCTAATAAGGATAGATGGAGACCGCCTGTCCACAAAAACGTTTCATAAAGCAACAGCAGCAAACACTCTTTTTGAGGCAACCAGCCATCATCCTAAGTCCTAGGTCAGAGGTATACCGATGGGGCAGTTTCTAAAAATTAGACACAACTGAATCAGGACTATCAGACTGAATCAAAGCAACTTTATAAAAGGTTTAGAGAAAGGGGTTACCCGCATAGATCTTTAAGGAGCTCAAGAAAATGAGCATCCACAATTGACCGGAAAGATCTGTTAATACCAAAAGTTGACCAAGATACCAACAAGAGCCTCTCTGATCAAGTGAAAATCATCACCATGTTTGGTACACAGTGGGAGGATGTGCGAATTATCTTGACTAAACATTGGCACGTATTGATATGGTAGCAAGGAGAACCAAAAATTGGATTGATGAGCTTGTCAGATCTGAATATACCAGACCTAGTCCACGCAATTGGCTCACGGGCCTACCTCCACTGCGAGGGATGTATGCCTGTGGGAAATGCCACATTTGTGGATTTGTAGATAGATCTGACTCCTTTACAGATGCAACAGGAAGCAAGGTGTATCAAATTAAACATTTCATTAACTATAATACAACATGAGTACTGTATATGCTGGGATGTCCCTGTCATAAACTGTACATAGGCAAAACAAAGCGTCCCTTAAAGGTCCGCATGGTCCAAACGGACTTTAAATTAAGGGGTTCTATGCCCTAAAACTTCCAGTAAGAAGAGGCGACTTTGACATGGTACTCACTCAAAAAGAAAAGGAGTGGATTTTTTCGGCTGGGGACGCTCACCCCAACTGTATTAACCACTTCCCGACAGCCGTACGAATATATGCGGCCGCCGGGTGTTGCTCAATCTCTGACTGGACGCATATATGCGTCCAGCGCTCTTCCTGGCCACTAGAGGGCGCACGCGTGCCCGCTGCATTCCTGAGGTACCGATGCGCGTGCCTGGTGGCCGTGATGTTCGCCAGGCACTCACAATCCAGGGACAAGGCATGGATCTCTGTGTGTAAACACAGAGATCCATGTCCTGTCAGGGGAGAGAGGAGACCGATCTGTGTCCCTTGTACATAGGGACACAGCATCGGTCACCTCCCCCAGTCACCCCCTCCCCCCACAGATAGAACACACCCAGGACACACATTTAACCCCTAGTGTTAACCCCTTCACTGCCAGTCACATTTATACAGTAATCGGTGCATTTTTATAGCACTGATCGCTGTATTAATGTGAATGGTCCCAAAAAGTGTCTGATGTGTCCTCCATAACGTCGCAGTCCCAATAAAAATCGCAGATTGCCGCCATTACTAGTAAAAAATATAATAATAAAAATTAATAATAATTCTGTCCCCTATTTTGTAAACGCTATAACTTTTTTACCAAAAATATGTAGAATAATACGTATCGGCCTAAACTGAGAAAAAAAAATGTTTTAAAAAAAAAAAAAATGGGCTATTTATTATGGTAACAAGTAAATAATTTTCTTTTTTTTCAAAATTGTCGCTGTTTTTTTGTTTATAGCGCAAAAAATTAAAACCGCAGAGATGATCAAATACCACCAAAAGAAAGCTCTATTTGTGGGGAAAAAAGGATGCCAATTTTGTTTGGGAACCACGTCGCACGACCGCGCAATTGTCAGTTAAAGCGACGCAGTGCCAGAAGCTGAAATTTCACCTGGTCAGGAAGGGCTAAATGCGCCCAGTAAGGAAGTGGTTAACCACTTCAGCCCCGGACCATATTGCTGTCCAAAGACCAGAGCACTTTTTGCGATTCGGCACTGCATCGCTTTAACTGACAATTGCGCGGTCATGCGACGTGGCTCCCAAACAAAATTGGCGTCCTTTTTTTCCCACAAATATAGCTTTCTTTTGGTGGTATTTGATCATCTCTGCGGTTTTTATTTTTTGCGCTATAAACAAAAACAGAGCGACTATTTTGAAAAAAATGCAATATTTTTTACTTTTTTCTGTAATAAATATCCCCCAAAAATATATAAAAAAAAAATTTTTTTCCTCAGTTTAGGCCGATACGTATTCTTCTACAATATTTTTCGTAAAAAAAATCGCAATTAGCGTTTATTGATTGGTTTGCGCAAAAGTTATAGCGTTTACAAAATAGGGGGTAGTTTTATGGCATTTTTGTTATTATTATTTTTTTTACTAGTAATGGCGGCGATCAGCGGTTTTTTTCAGTACTGCGACCTTATGGCGGACACTTCGGACACTTTTGACACATTTGGGACCATTGGGACCATTTTTTTAGCGATCATTTTTTTAGCGATCAATGCTATAAAAATGCATTGGATTACTATAAAAATGCCATTGGCAGTGAAGGGGTTAACACTAGGGGGCGGGGAAGGGGTTAAGTGTGTTCCTATTCGTGTTCTAACTGTATGGGGGGGTGGACTTACTAGGGGGAATCACTGATCTTCCGTTCATACATTGTATGAACAGAAAATCAGCGTTTCCCCCGCTGACAGGAACGAGCGCTGTGTGTTTACACACACAGCTCCCGTTCCCCGCTCTGTAACGAGTGATCGCGTGTGCCCAGCGGCGATCGTGCCCGCCGGGCACACGCACGGGACTCGGGGGCGAGCGGGGGGCGCGCGCGCGGGCCGCCGGCGGCGCGCACGCGCCCCCTAGTGGCCGTCGAAGGTGGCGACGTAGAGCTACGGGCTCTCGCGTACCCGTGCCGACCTGCCACCGTATTACTGCGGCGGCTGGTCGGCAAGCGGTTAAACACTGAACTGAACTTACAGGTATTCCTGACTCCTTAAGTTTATCTTCTTCAAATTGATCGGCTGTCAAAATATCATACCGAGCCTCAGCTTGTACAAATGTATCTATTTAAATGTAAGAGCCAAATGGGCTCTTACATTTAAAAGCAGTATAACAAATGAACAAATAAAGTGCAAACCGAGCATTGTAGACGCCTCCAACGTCACTTCCGGATCCATGCCCGGATAAACCATAGGAACTAGACATGAGCATTAGTTTTCGTCCAAATGCATTTTCGTCCGAATTTCTGGTATTTTTGTTATCGTTTTCACAAATGAAAATGAATGCGCAGAATATAAAAACTGAAAGATCCGACATAAACAAATGCTTTATTTTCGTTTTCGTTGCAACAACAGTTCGATATAGATAGGAGATTCGATGTGACGCTGACAATAACAATCTGTGTCTATTGAACCTGTGGTCGAATGTGCCTAACCTTAACTCTATAAGTCCAAGATTATTCTACATAGAGAGAAAAGATTCGACATTAGAGAGAAAAGATTCGACCTTATAGAGAAAAGATTCAACATTATAGAGAGGAAAGATTCAACATTATAGAGAGGAAAGATTTGCTGCTGGAATTGGGTGGGGGTAGTAAAATAAAAATAATGATGATGAAGAATGTTATTGGCTGATTGTAACCAAAGAGGAGAAGCAGTAAAATAGCTAGAACTAACATGACAATTCAAAATGAACGACGAAGATTTGACAAAGCATCAAAAAACATACAAACGTCGAATCTGTCCCACGATCAGAGCGGTCCGATGAAACTGGCCTGAAGACACCTGTCCATCGGACCAAAACGATGGTTAGTACACAAAAGCATCGGACCAAAAACCTGCGCATGCTCAGAATCAAGTCGACGCATGCTTGGAAGCATTGAACTTCGTTTTTTCAGCACGTCGTTGTGTTCTACGTCACCGCGTTCTGGCCCGATGGGAATTTGGACTGATGGTGTGTACGCACATCAGACCATCAGACCACTTCAGCGGTGGTCTGATGAAAACGGTCCGCCGGACCAGTCTCATCGGTTTGGTCTGATTGTGTGTACGTGGCCTTATTTTCTGTCGAAAAATCTAAGAAGATTCGACGGAGCAGCTAAACTGTACGAAGCTGCAATCGTACATTTCCAGTCAAATGCTCAGCCAATAGGCTATAGAAGAATACTAAGCAGCTTACCAGAGGAATGACTGTAACCAGCAGTCGGCTGTGACCCAGCCGCGGCCTTTGAGGGAAACCGGACGAATCCCAAATCCTAGGGCAGTGCCTACACCTGGGCTCCACTCCGCAACTCCACCAATTAGATCATATGTATAAAATGATAAAAGGCAGACATAGCGTAATCCCGCAGGGACTTTTATTTAAAAATCATAAAAACCAGAATACTCACATTAGCGATGAGTTAGACAGGCATGTAAAACATAATGTTGCCGGACAGATAGAAAAAACCCTCCTCCAAAACGTGATGACGTCACCGCACGTCTTCCCAGACGCGTTTCGTCATAGGAAGTTGTCAATGGAATAGGGCGTTACGGTGAGTCATCACTTAAATAGGCCAGGACCTCGCCGTGAGGTGTAGATCCAGAGCTGCAGACGCCATCTTAGACAAGGGCAAGATGCCAATACTTGACCTCATCCAGAACTATTCCAGCATAAACTAAAAAAAACTTTCCTTAGGAGGTACAGCAGGCAGAACCCCTGTCTTGTAGTCCCGAGGGAATAGGAAAGAAAAAGAAGAAGCAGAAAAAACTATTCTTTAATAGCGTAGACACAGGAAGTTATAAGAAAAAAAATATAATCAAATACATTAATTCCGACACTGTGTGGAAAATGTTATATCTAATTAACCCAAAGGAAAAAATGTATTAATGATCCGAAAAAAACTATCTCCTGACCAAAATACCATCCTATCATTTCCCTTGGCGTCAACAGAAGATACAGCCACACCTAACGTTGAGTTCTGGTACATAATTAGGCATTGTTAATAAAGGCGTTGACGTCAGTTTCAATATTTAACCCATATGGTGTATAACATTTTAAGCGGTATATCCAGCTCATTTCCATTCTTAAAATGGTCCTTACTAGATAACTCCCCCTTCAATTGGGTTTAAATTTGTCTATCCCCACAAACAGAGTTTTGGATGGATCTTTGTTGTGTTTAAGAAGGTAGTGTTTCGAAACCGAATGGTTTCTAAACCCACTTATAATATTGGTTATATGTTCATTGATACAGACCTGTAGGGCCCGTTTAGTCCGTCCCACATATTGCAAGCCACAAGGGCACTGCAACATATAGACGACCCCCGTGGACGCACACGTGATGCATGGTTTTATGGTATGCTCCTGTCCTGTCACCGTAGAGATAAACTTAGTAATCCGCCTCTCTTGACAGGAATTCAAAGCGCATACTTTGCATTTTCTACACCTATAATACCCTGTTAATTGGTCGAAAAAAACCATACTCCCTGTTGGGGGATTTATGGTGTTAATCGCTACCTGAGTCCTTAGGGGTTGGGCTCCCCTAAAAATGACTCTTGGGTTATCTGGGAGAACCTCTTTCAAGACATTGTCATTCAATGCTAGATGCCAATGCTTTTTAATGAGTTGCTTAATACTTTTATGTTGCACCGAATATGTGGTGACAAAAGGCACCCCCAGCGGGAATTGCTCACCCTGTGCTGGGGCCTTATCTACCAAAAGGCTTTCTCTGTCAGTGTTAAGCACCTCTTCCCTGGTTACTTTCAGAATTTTTTCGTGGTAGCCCTTTTCTAGAAATCTCCCTGTCAGGACCTGGGCTTGATTCTTGTAGTCCGTATTATCACTACAGTTCCTCCTAAGCCTCAGATACTGGCTCTTGGGAACCCCAGTGATCCACGGTCTGTAGTGGCAACTGTCAGTAGGTATGAAGGAGTTTCTATCGGTCTCCTTAAAGAAGGTTGAGGTAGTGAACCTATCCCCTACTATTCTGATGTTTAGATCTAAATAGTGAACCTCTGTCTGGCTTGCCTCAAACTTAAGGGCTATTCCTCTATCGTTACTATTTAAGGAGGCCATGAAGGATGTTAACTCCTGGTGGTCACCTGCCCATAGGAGGAGGATGTCATCAATATACCTTGCTCAAAGGGTAACATGGGGTATATTATTGGACAAGATGACATCCTCCTCCCATTTAGCCATAAATAGGTTGGCCAGACTTGGGGCATATTTTGCCCCCATTGCCACTCCCGTATCTTGACGGTAGAAACTGCCTTCAAACCAAAAATAGTTAGAGGCGGCGGCAAATCTAAGTAAAGACATGATAAACTCTATTTGTTTGGCTTGCAGCCCCGACTGTAGTTGGAGGCAATATAACACGGCCTCAAACCCAAGATGGTGGGGGATGATGGTATATAAAGAATTTACATCAATAGTAACCATCCACATGTCCCTTGTGGGGGAATAATTAGCCAATAAATTAATAATGTGTTTGGAATCCCTTATGTAGGAGGGGATCTGTTTCACAAGTGGCTGTAAATAAAAATCGATATACCTACCCACCCGGGACGTGATCGAATCAATCCCACTAACTATGGGACGTCCCGGGGGGTGGGTGGGGTTCTTGTGCAACTTAGGTAAATAATAAATCGTGGGTGTACGTGACGCTTTAGGTATCAGATGTAATCTTTCTTTAGGCGTTAGAATCCCCTCATAGAGGCCTCTATCCACCAATAACTTAAGGGTTTTCATGTATTGAGCATGGGGGTCCCCTGGTAGCATGGTATATGTATTGGTATCGTCAACAATATGATGCAGTTCCCGTAGGTAGTCTACTTTATCTAAAACAACAATCCCTCCCCCTTTGTCCGCTGGCCTTATAACTAATTCTTTATTCTTACACAAAGAATCAAGACCCTCGTGTAGGGTCTTACTAAGCCTGGCCTTTTTAACCTCCAGCGTTTCGAGATCCCTAATGAGCACATCTCTAAACACTTTCAATGAAGGAGCAAGGGGTCCTGGGGGATTGAAGAGGGACGCATTGGATAGCCCAAAGTGGACATACTGGTTGGTGATACCAGCCCTATTATGTGAGATTCCCATCATATACCGTTTTATGTGCAATTTTCTCACAAATTTATGTATGTCCATAAATGTGTGGAATTTATCAAGATTAGTGGGGGGAACAAATTTAAGGCCTTTATCAAGAATCAATTTCTCCGCCTCGCTCAAAACTTGAGTACTTAAATTAGAAATCCCCTTTCCTGCTACAACCTTGTTCGCTTTAATTGCTCTGCTCCGCCTCCCCCCTCTGGTCCCTCGTCTCTTTCCCCTTGCCTTTTTTTGCCCTTGGGTGGGTTTGTGAAAACCCCAGCTATTTGGCCCATTGGGTATTGGAGGGCCTAAGGGATTGGGACCTTGGGCATTGTTAAAGTATGTTGGGGAGGGGGAATCCGTTGCGAAACCTCTGGAAATGGGAAATATTCCGATCCTTCCTCGTATAATGGGAGAAAGGAGTTAGACACTGGAATGTTATAATCCCAACCAGAGTTTGCTTCCATTCTAAATGGCGAGGGGGAATGGGCATCCAGGTCATACCCTTGGCCCTGTCCCCATCCATTAGAATAGTCGACATATGCTCCCTTCCGTCTATGTGCCCCCTGTGCCCACCCCCTACCTCTTACAGGGTGACCCCTAGTCTTGGGTGGTGGACCATAATACATATTGGGGACGTGATCCGTTCGGGGGCCCCCCGAACGGGCGTGTCTGGCCCCTCGATGGATACCCTCCCCTAGGAGGTCCATGACCTCTTCTCGGAGACTGGGATGATTGTGGTCCCGTTTTTTTTAAACCATCGATGATGGTCTTTTTGGGGATCACAGAGGGTGTTTGTTGAGACCCCTGTGGAATGGATCTCACCTCCATGTGGGCTAAAGTGTCCATATCATTAGAGTTGGTTTTACTTTGTTCTTCTGCAAGTTTCTTTTGCCAACTAAACACATTGCCCTCATGGTAGTCAGTGAGGTCCCTATTATACTTCTTTTTTTTGATACGTTGTTCCTTATCCTCTTTTTCCATGATTTTTTGGAGACCTGATGACCTCTCACGATACTCATCACAATCCTTATTGGGATTGAGTTTGTCTTTGATGAGTTTGATCTCATCATCTAATCTGGAAAGTTTAGAGGCTTTCCTTTCTAATAGGAAACGCAACAGGGAAACCCCGGCTAAGTTAAAATATGAATACCAGCCCTCGAGGTCAGTATCCCCTTTCTGTGGTGCTAGCTCCCACCTTAGACTGCGGGGAACCATGAGGTGTTTGACATATGTTTCTAAATACACTTAGTCCCACTAGTGTGATTTTCGGAGATCATAAGATTCTTGAGATGGGCAAAGGTCCCTCCCAAGTCACTTTCATCTTCTTTAAAGGATTCAAAAACCCCCTCTACGTTTACCATCTTGCTAGCCCTAAATTCAAAAATATCCATATTTAAATCAGATACTTGGGAGGATGGTAAGCGGAAAAGACAGCAGCAATAATAGAAAAATAATAATAATAATAGAAAACATTATATAATACAGGAAAAAAATTGCGCTTATCACAAATGAATACTCAATTAGTAACGATGTAACAGTCACTAAAGATAAAGAATGGGGAGGCAGCAGCTCTTGTGCCGAGACACTAGAGAAAATACAGCAAGAAAAACAGAGGGTTAGAGCTGCGCCTTGACACCCGGACTCGGTGTAGTCAAAGAGTCCATATATCAATCATGTGGAAATAACACAATCCTTCAGCCAAAAGAAATGTAGCAATAAATATTAGCTCCAGAAGTCTCTGCTGATCTTAATTCAGGATGGACGTGTAATAATCTCCACTGTGCTCAAACTTGGCTCTTCAATGTGGCCCACCACCAGAAGTCTAAGCAGCTTACCAGAGGAATGACTGTAACCAGCAGTCGGCTGTGACCCAGCCGCGGCCTTTGAGGGAAACCGGACGAATCCCAAATCCTAGGGCAGTGCCTACACTTGGGCTCCACTCCGCAACTCCACCAATTAGATCATATGTATAAAATGATAAAAGGCAGACATAGCGTAATCCCGCAGAGACTTTTATTTAAAAATCATAAAAACCAGAATACTCACATTAGCGATGAGTTAGACAGGCATGTAAAACATAATGTTGCCGGCCAGCAAACAGATAGAAAAAACCCTCCTCCAAAACGTGATGACGTCACAGCACGTCTTCCCAGGCGCGTTTCGTCATAGGACGTTGTCAATGGGATAGGGCGTTACGGTGAGTCATCACTTAAATAGGCCAGGACCTCGCCGTGAGGTGTAGATCCAGAGCTGCAGACGCCATCTTAGACAAGGGCAAGATGCCAATACTTGACCTCATCCAGAACTATTCCAGCATAAACTAAAAAAAACTTTCCTTAGGAGGTACAGCAGGCAGAACCCCTGTCTTGTAGTCCCGAGGGAATAGGAAAGAAAAAGAAGAAGCAGAAAAAACTATTCTTTAATAGCGTAGACACGGGAAGTTATAGCAGACGCCTGCTATATCATTCTCGTTATATACATCTAATCCTCGTTATGGCGACATCTAGTGGATTTTTTAAAAAATGCAGCGAGGTCATCACATTAGGAAAAAACGGCCAAGATATGTTGTCTGACTTGACCTTATCTAAACCATATGGTGCTAATATTGATCGATAGCTGCCGATCAAACAAATTTGATGGAATGCAAAATAAAAGGTGATCCCCAAAAAGACCATCATCGATGGTTTCAAAAAAACGGGACCACAATCGTCCCAGTCTCCGAGAAAAGGTCATGGACCTCCTAGGGGAGGGTATCCATTGAGGGGCCAGACACGCCCGTTCGGGGGCCCCCGAACGGATCACGTCCCCAATATGTATTATGGTCCACCACCTAAGACTAGGGGTCACCCTGTAAGAGGTAGGGGGTGGGCACAGGGGGCACATAGACGGAAGGGAGCATATGTCGACTATTCTAATGGATGGGGACAGGGCCAAGGGTATGACCTGGATGCCCATCCCCCCTCGCCATTTAGAATGGAAGCAAACTCTGGTTGGGATTATAACATTCCAGTGTCTAACTCCTTTCTCCCATTATACGAGGAAGGATCGGAATATTTCCCATTTCCAGAGGTTTCGCAACGGATTCCCCCTCCCCCAACATACTTTAACAATGCCCAAGGTCCCAATCCCTTAGGCCCTCCAATACCCAATGGGTCAAATAGCTGGGGTTTTCACAAACCCACCCAAGGGCTAAAAAGGCAAGGGGAAAGAGACGAGGGACCAGAGGGGGGAGGCAGAGCAGAGCAATTAAAGCGAGCAAGGTTGTAGCAGGAAAGGGGATTTCTAATTTAAGTACTCAAGTTTTGAGCGAGGCGGAGAAATTGATTCTTGATAAAGGCCTTAAATTTGTTCCCCCCACTAATCTTGATAAATTCCACACATTTATGGACATACATAAATTTGTGAGAAAATTGCACATAAAACGGTATATGATGGGAATCTCACATAATAGGGCTGGTATCACCAACCAGTATGTCCACTCTGGGCTATCCAATGCGTCCCTCTTCAATCCCCCAGGACCCCTTGCTCCTTCATTGAAAGTGTTTAGAGATGTGCTCATTAGGGATCTCGAAACGCTGGAGGTTAAAAAGGCCAGGCTTAGTAAGACCCTACACGAGGGTCTCGATTCTTTGTGTAAGAATAAAGAATTAGTTATAAGGCCAGCGGACAAAGGGGGAGGGATTGTTGTTTTAGATAAAGTAGACTACCTACGGGAACTGCATCATATTGTTGACGATACCAATACATATACCATGCTACCAGGGGACCCCCGTGCTCAATACACGAAAACCCTTAAGTTATTGGTGGATAGAGGCCTTTATGAGGGGATTCTAATGCCTAAAGAAAGATTACATCTGATACCTAAAGCGTCACATACACCCACGATTTATTATTTACCTAAGTTGCACAAGAACCCCACCCACCCCCTGGGACGTCCCATAGTTAGTGGGATTGATTCGATCACGTCCCGGGTGGGTAGGTATATCGATTTTTATTTACAGCCACTTGTGAAACAGATCCCCTCCTACTTTACATAAGGGATTCCAAACACATTATTAATTTATTGGCTAATTATTCCCCCACAAGGGACATGTGGATGGTTACTATTGATGTAAATTCTTTATATACCATCATCCCCCACCATCTTGGGTTTGAGGCCATGTTATATTACCTCCAACTACAGTCGGGGCTGCAAGCCAAACAAATAGAGTTTATCATGTCTTTACTTAGATTTGCCGCCGCCTCAAACTATTTTTGGTTTGAAAGCAGTTTCTACCGTCAAGATACGGGAGTGGCAATGGGGGCAAATATGCCCCAATGACATCTTCCTCCTATGGGCAGGTGACCACCAGGAGTTAACATCCTTCATGGCCTCCTTAAATAGTAACGATAGAGGAATAGCCCTTAAGTTTGAGGCAAGCCAGACAGAGGTTCACTATTTAGATCTAAACATCAGAATAGTAGGGGATAGGTTCACTACCTCAACCTTCTTTAAGGAGACCGATAGAAACTCCTTCATACCTACTGACAGTTGCCACTACAGACCGTGGATCACTGGGGTTCCCAAAAGCCAGTATCTGAGGCTTAGGAGGAACTGTAGTGATACCACGGACTTCAAGAATCAAGCCCAGGTCCTGACAGGGAGATTTCTAGAAAAGGGCTACCACGAAAAAATTCTGAAAGTAACCAGGGAAGAGGTGCTTAACACTGACAGAGAAAGCCTTTTGGTAGATAAGGCCCCAGCACAGGGTGAGCAATTCCCGCTGGGGGTGCCTTTTGTCACCACATATTCGGTGCAACATAAAAGTATTAAGCAACTCATTAAAAAGCATTGGCATCTAGCATTGAATGACAATGTCTTGAAAGAGGTTCTCCCAGATAACCCAAGAGTCATTTTTAGGGGAGCCCAACCCCTAAGGACTCAGGTAGCGATTAACACCATAAATCCCCCAACAGGGAGTATGGTTTTTTTCGACCAATTTAGAGGGTATTATAGGTGTAGAAAATGCAGAGTATGCGCTTTGAATTCCTGTCAAGAGAGGCGGATTACTAAGTTTGTCTCTACGGTGACAGGACAGGAGCATACCATAAAAGCATGCATCACGTGTGCGTCCACGGGGGTCGTCTATATGTTGCAGTGCCCTTGTGGCCTGCAATATGTGGGACAGACTAAACGGGCCCTACAGGTCCGTATCAATGAACATATAACCAATATTATAAGTGGGTTTAGAAACCATTCGGTTTCGAAACACTACCTCCTTAAACACAACAAAGATCCATCCAAAACTCTGTTTGTGGGGATAGACAAATTTAAACCCAATTGGAGGGGGAGTTATCTAGTAAGGACCATTTTCAAGAATGGAAATGAGCTGGATATACCGCTTAAAATGTTATACACCATATGGGTTAAACATTGAAACCGACGTCAACGCCTTTATTAACAATGCCTAATTATGTACCAGAACTCAACGTGAGGTGTGGCTGTATCTACTGTTGACGCCAAGGGAAATGATAGGATGGTATTTTGGTCAGGAGATTGTTTTTTTCGGATCATTAATACATTTTTTCCTTTGGGTTAATTAGATATAACATTTTCCACACAGTGTCGGAATTAATGTATTTGATTATATATTTTTTTCCTTTCCCCCCTCTCCCTTTTTTCTTTGTCTTCTTTTTTCCCCCCTTTTTTTCTCTTTTTCATATCAGGCCCATGTAATTATGAGCTCCTTGTAATGATCACTATATATAAAAAGTAGTCTGCACTTATGGTAATTATATGTAACATTTTCCACACTTGGTTGGAATTCTTTTACCAATCGAGTATTATGATGATTTTTATAGTTTTATTAGAGGCTCATCAAAATACGAGTCCTTTAAGCATATCACTAACACCCTACTAGTGTATATTATCTGGTGTATACACCTGCACTGTAGCTTCTTATTGAAACACTGATCCATAACCACGTAAGTGTGTGTATGTATAAATTCTCGATTTAAACCCTCATTGTGGGTTTAAAATTACATCAATATTAATGTTTAGTTCACTTTTATATTTTTCCACTTTAGTTATTAATTTCACCTAATTCGGGGGATGCATTAACTGTTGGGCTCATATCCCCTTTTATTTTGCATTCCATCAAATTTGTTTGATCGGCATCTCAATATTAGCACCATATTGTTTAGATAAGGTCAAGTCAGACAACATATCTTGGCCGTTTTTTCCTAATGTGATGACCTCGCTGCATTTTTCAAAAAAATCCACTAGATGTCGCCATAACGAGGATTAGATGTATATAACGAGAATGATATAGCAGGCGTCTGCTATAACTTCCCGTGTCTACGCTATTAAAGAATAGTTTTTTCTGCTTCTTCTTTTTCTTTCCTATTCCCTCGGGACTACAAGACTGGGGTTCTGCCTGCTGTACCTCCTAAGGAAAGTTTTTTTTAGTTTATGCTGGAATAGTTCTGGATGAGGTCAAGTATTGGCATCTTGCCCTTGTCTAAGATGGCGTCTGCAGCTCTGGATCTACACCTCACGGCGAGGTCCTGGCATATTTAAGTGATGACTCACCGTAACGCCCTATCCCATTGACAACGTCCTATGACGAAACGCGTCTGGGAAGACGTGCGGTGACGTCATCACGTTTTGGAGGAGGGTTTTTTCTATCTGTTTGCTGGCCGGCAACATTATGTTTTACATGCCTGTCTAACTCATCGCTAATGTGAGTATTCTGGTTTTTATGATTTTTAAATAAAAGTCCCTGCGGGATTACGCTATGTCTGCCTTTTATCATTTTATACATATGATCTAATTGGTGGAGTTGCGGAGTGGAGCCCATGTGTAGGCACTGCCCTAGGATTTGGGATTCGTCCGGTTTCCCTCAAAGGCCGCGGCTGGGTCACAGGCGACTGCTGGTTACAGTCATTCCTCTGGTAAGCTGCTTAGACTTCTGGTGGTGGGCCACATTGAAGAGCCAAGTTTGAGCACAGTGGTGATTATTACACGTCCATCCTGAATTAAAATCAGCAGAGACTTCTGGAGCTAATGTTTATTGCTACATTTCTTTTGGCTGAAGGATTGTGTTATTTCCACATGATTGATATATGGACTCTTTGACTACACCGAGTCCGGGTGTCAAGGCGCAGCTCTAACCCTCTGTTTTTCTTGCTGTATTTTCTCTAGTGTCTCGGCACAAGAGCTGCTGCCTCCCCATTCTTTATCTTTAGTGACTGTTACATCGTTACTAATTGAGTATTCATTTGTGATAAGCGCAATTTTTTTCCTGTATTATATAGAAGAATACTAATGTTGGTTGACTAGTAATAATAATTAACATCTAATTATTACTAGTGTCATACAACATTAGAATTCTTCTATAGCTTGTAGGCGGAACATTCGACCGGAAACGTACGATCTCGGCGTCGTACAGATTCGCTGCTCCGTCGAATCTTCTTTGAACATTCGACAGACACCCAGGGGCGGACTGACCATTCGGTCATTCGGGCACTGCCCGAGGGCCCCGTGATGGGGGGGGCCCGGGCCGGCTCAGTCCGCTCCTGAAGGTGCCCGCAGCAGTGCAGATGGATGGCTCATCAGAGCCGTGCGGGGATGTTTAGTGACAGGCGCTCCGGCCATATGTCACTGCCGTGGGTGGGGTACAATCTGAAGAAGCTCAGACTGGCGCCGCGGCTCCCTCCTCCCCTTCCGGGATCCCCTCTGCTCCATGCGATGTGCGGGGAGAGTGGGGGAGCAGGGAGTGAGGCAGAGACAGCGTGGGTGCTCGGGTTCCGACCGTCCCCACACACACCTCCACACAGCGCGGGCGCGGCTACAACTCTGTTCTCACTGCTGCTTTATCCTCACCATGTGACACCATCCACGCTACAGTCAGCACCTTCTCTGAGGTATGCTACAGGAGTACTGTATTGCAGAGGAGAGGACATAGTGGGGGGGGGGCATTTGTAGGTAACAATTATGCTGCCAGGAGTTATTTTAGGGGGGTTAGAGAATGGGTGCTAGGGGATGCTCTTTGTTTTGGGTTAGAGAGGAGTCGTCGTACTAGAAGTAGGAGGGGGCAGATTTGAAGTTTGACCACCCCCCCCACCAAAGCACCCCTAGAACATATCCTTTAATCCCCCCCCAAATCAAAGGTCCCATCCAGCTCCACCCACCGCCCAATCCTATACCCGCTCATCTATCCCCTGATCCCATCCCGACTCCATTCACCCCCCCGATCCCATACCAGCTCCACCCATCCCCCTGATCCCATCTCTGCTCCATACAACCCCCTGATCCCATCCCAGCTCTATCCATTCCCCCCCATCCCATCCCGCCTCAATCCATTCCTCCCGATCCCTTCCCAGCTCCACCCAGCCCCCAATTCCATACCCACTCCCGCTATCCCTCTAATCACATCCCGGCTCTATTCATCCCCCCTGATCCCATCCCTGCTCCATACAACCCCCTGATCCCATCCCAGCTCTATCGATTCTCCCCAATCCCATCCCCCCTCAATCCATTCCTCCCGATCCCTTCCCAGCTCCACCCATCCCCCTGATCCCATCCCTGCTCCATACAACCCCCTGATCCCATCCCAGCTCTATCCATTCCCCCCAATCCCATCCCGCCTCAATCCATTCCTCCCGATCCCTTCCCAGCTCTACCCAGCCCCCGATTCCATACCCACTCCCGCTATCCCTCTAATCACATCCCGACTCTATTCATCCCCCCTGATCCCATACCCGCTCCATATATCCTCCCTGATCATATCCCCACTCCATCCATCCCCCTGATCCCATCCCGGCTCTATTCATCCCCCCTGATCCTATATCTGCGCCATCCATCCCCCCTGATCCTATCCCTGCACCATCCATCCCCCCCTGATCCTATCCCTAAGCTATCCATCCCCCCTGATCCTATCCCCGCTCCATCCATCCCCCCGATCCTATCCCTTCTCCATCCATCCCCCCCGATCCTATTCCTTCTCCATCGATCCCTCCTGATCCTATCCCTTTTCCATCGATCCCCCCTGATCCTATCCCTTCTCCATCCACCCTCCCTGATCCTATCCCTTCTCCATCCATCCCCCCCTGATCCTATCCCTGCGCCATTCATCCCCCCCTGATCCTACCCCTGCTCCATCCATTCCTCGATCCCATCCCTACTCCATCCTTTCCCCTGATCCCATCCATTGTGGTAGGTTAAGGGGCGGAGCCGCACCGACGCACTAGCCTGCTTAGTGCCAGGGGTGGGGGTGACACCAAGTATTACCGCACCAGGTAACACTAACCCTAGTGACGCCACTGAAGGAGCTGGAGGCAGAGAGCACTGCACATAGAAAGGAAAAGACTGAGTCAGCTTGAAATTTCACAACGGCACCCACACTGACATGCCTTGTGTGCAGCATCAGCAGGTCAGTGTGATAATGAAATCACCACAGTTACTATATCTGTGTCTGTTATAAGAGCCATGCTGAGTGTTACTTTCTGGTTCCTTCCTTATTGCCCTGTGCTGTGCGCCTATATACCAGGTCAGGTGCTATTCACTAATGCACACTGATATCTGGTACACTGAATGCCACTCAATGCACATAGTGTATAGATATCAGTGTTATAAATAGGGAATAGCACTTAGCCCTGGTTCACATTGGAGCAATTTGCCATGCGATTTGACATGTCAAATCGCATGGCAATGGCACTACCTGAATCAGTGCAATGCCCCATTTGTGGCGCTGCAACGATTCCCAAAAGTAGTTTCTGTACAACTTTTGCTGACTTTGGGGTGCAATTTCCATAGACACCTGTGCAGCAACCTGCACAGATGTCTCTGAAATTGCCCGCCAAACTCGCACTGACATGCAGGTATGAAATCGTGCGAGTTTAGCTGAACTTGCAGGATTTCATTCCCCTCGTCAGTGTGAACCTGGGCTAAGTAAGTGTTATTCCCTATATATATATATATATATATATATATATATATATATATATATATATATATATATATATATATATATATATATATATATATATATATATATATAAAATCATTGACATGTATACACTAAGTGCTTTTCCCCCAAGTCCCCTTTCACACTCCCGCTTTTGGGCTACAAATAGCACCTGTAAAGCACCTGAAAAATGTCTCACCTGTAGTGTAAATGTGAAAGCCCGAGTACTTTCACACTGAGGCAATGTGCTGGCAGGGCGTTAAAAAATGTCCTGCAAGCAGCATCTTTGGAGTGGTGAAGGAGCAGTGTGTACACTGCTCCTGCCCATTGAAATGCAGCGGCGATTTGCGGGTGGTTTTATCCCTCTTTCAGACACTAGCAGGGGTTAAAAGCACCCCACTAGCGGCCGAATACCTCCTCAAAAATCACGGTAAAGCGCCGCTAAAAATAGCCGCCGCCACCCCAGTGTGAAAGCAGCTTAATACTGTCATCTGTACACTAAGAATGTGCCTTACATTGGTGATCAGTGGGAAGAATGTCCCTTGCATTGGTGATCAGTGAGAAGAATGCTCCTTACATTGGTGATCAGTGAGAAGAATGTTCCTTACATTGGTGATCAGTGAGAAGAATGTCTCTTACATTGGTGATCAGTGGGAAGAATGTCCCTTACATTGGTGGTCAGTGGGACGGATGTTCCTTACATTGGTGGTCAGTGGGAAGAATGTTCCTTACATTGGTGATCAGTGGGAAGAATGTCCCTTACATTGGTGATCAGTGGGAAGAATGTCCCTTACATTGGTGATCAGTGGGAAGAATGTTCCTTACATTGGTGATCAGTGGGAAGAATGTTCCTTACATTGGTGATCAGTGGGAACAATGTTCCTTACATTGGTGATCAGTGGGAAGAATGCTCCTTACATTGGTGATCAGTGGGAAGAATATCCCTTACATTGGTGATCAGTGAGAAGAATGTCCCTTACATTGGTGATCAGTGGGAAGAATGTCCCTTACATTGGTGATCAGTGGGAAGAATATCCCTTACATTGGTGATCAGTGAGAAGAATGTCCCTTACATTGGTGATCAGTGGGAAGAATGTCCCTTACATTGGTGATCAGTGAGAAGAATGTTCCTTACATTGGTGATCAGTGGGAAGAATGTCCCTTACATTGGTGATCAGTGAGAAGAATGTTCCTTACATTGGTGATCAGTGAGAAGAATGTTCCTTACATTGGTGATCAGTGAGAAGAATGTCCCTTACATTGGTGATCAGTGAGAAGAATGTTCCTTACATTGGTGATCAGTGAGAAGAATGTCCCTTACATTGGTGATCAGTGAGAAGAATGTTCCTTACATTGGTGATCAGTGGGAAGAATGTCCCTTACATTGGTGATCAGTGAGAAGAATGTTCCTTACATTGGTGGTCAGTGAGAAGAATGTCCCTTACATTGGTGATCAGTGGACAGAATGTCCCTTACATTGGTGATCAGTGGACAGAATGTCCCTTACATTGGTGATCAGTGAGAAGAATTAAATTCCTACAATAAACATTTAATTTTGAACATTGTGTAGAGAAATTCTTTGAACGCATGCAATGTAGGCAGTGCAATATGTAGGTGGGAATTTGTGTGGATGTAGATTGAACGTGGGCGAGGACACAGGGGGCCCCATGATCTCCTTTTGCCCGGGGGCCCCATGAGCTGTCAGTCCGCCCCTGCAGACACCATAAGCCTTCAATGACAGATTCGACCTTAATTCATTCAGATTTTCAGACGAACGCAATTTCTAATGAAAAATGAAATAAATAAAAATGAATTTCGGGAGTAACTAAATACATTTATTTTTCAGACGAAAACTAAATTCCAAAACCAAAATATTTCAGTGTGTACATGTCTAATAGGAACCGGAAGTGATATTGGAGGTGTCTACAACGTTCTGTTTGCACTTTATTTGTTCGTTTGTTATACTGCTTTTAAATGTAAGAGCCCATTTGGCCATTTAATAAATTGTTTTATCACACATTTTAACGCTATGGGAGGCTCTTTTTTTATCTTTTTATTAAATCTGAAACCGGGAGATCCATATACAGTTGGAAATCTAGAAAACCACCGGTGTCATTGGGGATCCCCAACTGGCTCCTGGATCGTCGTGAACTCAAGATCCTGGGAGATTGAGATTGGGAGTTGGTGATTTTGTAAGATCGAGAAGGTTTACTATATTCCTCTGTAGCGCCTTGCTCCTGTTGAGTATGCGCTATTTATAAATTTGGTTATCTGAGCTGTAGTTTAGCTCAGAATTTTATGCCAAACTATGGGTCTCTGTTCCAGCTCGGCTGCGTTGCACATCTTCCACCTGACTGTGGGTGTCGCTGTCACCGGGTGTCAAGGTTGAAACTGCAATGGGCTGGGTGTATTGGGTGCCTCTTGCCCAGAAGCATCTCAGTGGTATTGTCCCTGCAGCTGTGCATTCTGGGGAAGGGTACTTAAGGGACAGACACATTTCTGGCGGGGTCTTCTGCTCCTGACCTGAGGGCCCTCCTGGCCTCAGGGATGTGTTAACAGCCTTCTGGTCTCAGGGCCTGCTGGTCCGAGGCCTCACTACTGAGAGTAGGCCCAGAAGCATCTCACTGATGTTGTCCCTGCCGCTGTGCATTCTGGGGAAGGGTAGTTAAGGGACAGACACCGTTCTGCCGGGAGTCTTCTGAATCTGACCTAAGGGCCCCCCTGGCCTCAGGGATGTGTTAACAGCCTTCTGGGCTCGGGGCCTGCTGGCCCAAGACCTAACTACTGAGAGTGGGCCCAGGAGTTTCTGGGGCCTACTGGTCCAGGGGTGGTCCTGTGTTGACTTGTCTGCGGAAAGATTTACCTCACTGTGCGCACGGCTTGGCTAAAAGATTCTGGCACTGTGTGTAATTTTGCAACTTTGCAAAGTGTGTGTGTAGTTACATGATCCTGTGACAGAGGACCGTGTAAGGACTCAACGGCACTCATCAAGTCTGTGGCAGAGACTTTTGAATGAGTTTCGCACCGGCTTCTAGGTCAGTCCACCTTGAATAGGATGACACAGTTAAATATATTACATACAACACATAGGACACCTAACTGGTTACATAAAATCGTATTTGGAGATGCCCCTCTTTGACCTAGATGCTGTCGATACCTAAGCGATCTGATCTACATGTTGTGACTGTGTCCCAAACTATTCAGATATTGGCAATAAATTGTGTATATCATAAACATTATATTAAAATTCTCTCTGTCCTGATCAGCTGTGTTTTGGGGGAGCTAGTTTTTTAGGAGTTAAATAACTCTTTAATGCTGGCTATTAACCATCCTGTTTTTGGCAAGAAAGTGGCTAGGACGTGGCTTTCACCTGCCCCTACAACAGTTGATGATTGGATTAAAGAGGTTAAAATTGACCTATGGAAAAAAGAGGATGCCCTAAAAAAAATATATGGTTTGAATGACTAAAAATGCCTCAGGCAACCTACTGGAATGTATCAGAGACAAGTTACAATGGTAATATATTCATATATCTGCTTCCTATGTTATTTTTAAGTGCCATATGGGAGTATAACTCTCAAGCCGTGTACACACGATCGGTCAAACCGATGAGAATGATCTGAAGGACAGTTCTCTTAGGTTAACCGATGAAGCTGACTGATGGTCTGATGTGCCCACACACCATCAGTTAAAAAACCGATTGTATCAGAACGCCGTGACGTAAAACACAACAACGTTCTGAAAAAAATGAAGTTCAATGATTCCAAGCATGCGTCGACTTGAATCTGAGCATGCGCGAGTTTTTAACCGATGGTTTTGCATACTAACGATCGGTTTTGACCTATCGGTTATCAATCCATCGGTTAACCGATGGTTAAATAACCTATGGGCCCCACACACGATCGGTTTTGACCGCTGAAAACGGTCCTTCAGACCATTGTCTTCTTGTTAACCTATTGTGTGTACGCGGCTTAAGAGTAGGTTCGGATTGGTGATTTTTCCTCTATTTTTTTTTAATACTGTATATTGCACCCCTTTCTAGTGGGGTGCTCTGATTTACCACATGGATACAGAAACACGACAGAACATGGTTAACTGGTTGTAGACACAAATCAACGGTTTCAGTATTTTCTCTGTGCCAAGTTGATGGCTGAAGCATTCCCACTATTAGTGGTTACTATAAGAGGTTCCTATGTATATTCTAGTGTCCCTAGCTCTTGTGTCCCCCCTGGAGAAACAGCATGGGTTTGGTCCACAATGCCTCTAGCTCCCGCCCAGGTCCCCAGACTTAGGCAACAGTCTGCAGAGAATGACCCAAACCACTAGGCTCTACATGTAACTAACACATTTCCTTTGGGTGGCCTAACCCATTTATTAAGCCTTTCACAACTCTAATTCCTTGTAATCTTCACAATCCCATAAGTTTAGCATTGACCAATAGCCAATAATGTGCCATTTCATAAAATCAGGACAGCAGGTGTGGTCATAAAAAAAAGAGGTATTATGGCAGGAGGTATGTAAAAGTGCTATAAATATAAGAAAATTATTTAAATTGGTGCCTTTGTCCCATCAAAATATTGTATGAAAGAAAGAAGCTTAGGTGGACTTTTACGGTGCCTCTTTCTTTCATACAATATTATGGCAGGAGGATCTTGTGGCTGGATTATCCAAGACATATAAGAAGCCAGGAACTGATTCAACTAACAGACTCCCCTGTATATACGATATACCTTTTGAGCAGTGTAGCAATCACCGCTGGAGGGGCCGCTGAATATAAATCAGGTCTTTCTAGCTAGTGCAGAGGTTGTCTGCCATAGACATGCACAACAACAATGCAGGCTCAGTCTAGGGAGTGTGTTTTTTAGAATTTATTGCTGAATAACTTGAAACAGGAGAGGAGTTCAGGGGTTAAGATACTCCAAAATGATCAATAGAGGACAAACTTCTCACACAAATATTTATAGCTGCAGACACTCATAAAGGAGCTGACTGTCTCAGTGAGGCAGATAAACCAGGGGTCTCCAAACTGCAGCCCAAGGGCCGGATGTGGCCCTTTGCTAGCCTTCATCCGGCCCTTGAGGTGGTATTGCTCCCAATGATATGAGGCACTATTCCTCCCAATGGCACCAACAATGGGGCACTATTTCGTAGACTAATAGCAATGATGGAGAACCTACTACTGCCCACCAACACTGGGACCATGTTTGTTATCACTAACGCTCAGCCCTGAGGCATTTTCTACCCCAACTGGCCAGAATTTGGCCCCCCTGAAGTCGTAAAGACCATAAACTGGCCCCTTGCTTTAAAAGTATGGAGACACCTGAGATAAACGATTCTTCTCCAGACCAGGACTCCAGGACAGTGCCCTCCTGCAAAAATCTTTTAGTAATATCCTGCAGGCCCTCAGCCCAGCACCTGCTGAGGCCTAAGCTGCAGTTCTTTCCAGGAGCAGCAGCCCCAGAAGAATGAGAACTCTCCAAGCAGAGGTATAGCAAGCTGACCAGGGCTCCCAAACATTTATCACATATCCAGCCACCTTCTGGATGCCTCTTTCCAGGGATAGGCTGAGGCATGATAAATATTCATAACTGGATATATGACTCTCCATGCCCTATATTCTGTAAATTTCTCCCAGCATCAGGTAGGAGAAATCAAACACCCAGCTTAGGAAACCCTGACCAGAACAAATAATAAATCACTGCTCCACTGACTACAGTGAGGTCAAATACTAAGTCTAGCCTAACAAACTAACTAGAAGAGGACACTAAAGGAGAATGACCTATAGGAAATATTTGTTACATTGTATGCTAGAAGTTCCTTAATATGTGCAGTATTAGATACTTGGAATTCTCTGCTCCCAGTTCTAATTGCCTTAATGCTTATAGATGCTTCTTATTTATTCATTCTGCCAGCAGCAGGACCATAGGTTGTTTAGAGGTCAGTGTATATGAAAACAGGCATAAAAATGCCACTATTTAATTCAATTTACTTCCGACAACCATACTTTAATTAATAGCCCCATAATAATTATATTTCACAGATAACTCATGTTGCCATCTAATCTAATAATCTACAATAATTTTTCAGATGCTTGCCTACACCAAAACCAGAGAACAAATAAATACATCAACTTAAATTATACGCCCCCGTTTGTACCGTATAGTTAAGCAATGCTGGAGAGCTCATTTATGGTTTATTAGCTAAATAAGGGCATTTACATCACTAGCTAAAGACTTATCGTTTCATGAAACAAACTACGTATTCACATGTCAGCATGAGCAAATACTGCAGTAATTGTAACACCCAGAAAACCGAGCCATACATACGATGTTTAGATAACTTAAGCTGTAGGAAGCACTTAACTGGCATCTGTAAAGAATTACCTGTACAAGAACATAAAAGGACAAAAGCTTTCAAAGCACCAAATCTATTTAAAATCAGTTATAATTACTCACAATAAAAACGTGGACTAAAACATGTCAGTACCAGCAATACAAAGGAGCAATGAGGTTTTTGTTTTTCACCACCACCACCATGGGTTCCCAGTCAAACTTAAAGCAGAGTTCCACCCATTTTTAAGAGGTGGCCTTAAACTAAAGACCACCTTTCAACATCTTGTTTTTGGATATTATTTTGTTATTTACCTTTTTGGAAGTACTGAGTATACTTTCGATCCAGCCGGGTCACAGCCCACAACATCACGTCCTCTTCTGCAGCAAGCTCCCCCATTGTCTTCTGGGACCTGTGTGTCCCCAGAAGTCCATTCACAAAGTGCTGCGTGACTCGCACATGCGCAGTAGTAAACTGGCAGTGAAGCCGCAGGGCTACACTGCCGGTTTCCCTTAGTTGGAATGGTGGCGCCGATGGATCGGCCTCAGGGGGTCGACATTGCGGCTCCCTGGACAGGTAAGTGTCCTTATCAACCGGTTCCCGACCTGCGCACAACGATGTACGTCGACAGAATGGCACGGCTACGCAAATGGGCGTATAGGTACTTCCCCTTTAATTTGCGAGCCGTGGGGTCGCGCGTGTGCCGCCGGTGGTGTGCTCGCGACCCTGCTGTGAGCTCCATGACCATGTCCGCGGGACCCGTGGATCCGATCGTCGCCGGTGTCCCGCGATCGGGTCACAGAGCTGAAGAACGGGAAAATGTTAGTGTAAACACAACATCTCCCCGTTCTGCCTAGGTGACATTGTCACTGATGGTGTTCCATGTCATCGGGAACAACGATCAGTGACGTGTCGCGGAAAGCCACGCCCTAACAGAAGCACTCTCTAGGACACATTTAACCACTTTAGCGCCCCCTACAGGTTAACCCCTTCACTGCTAGTGTCATTTCTACAGAAATCAGTGCATTTTTATAGCACTGTTCGCTGTAAGAATGACAATGGTCCCAAAATGGTCTCCAAAGTGTCCAATGTGTCCGCAGTCACGATAAAAATCACAGATCGCCACTAGTAAAAAAAAAAGTTATTAATAAAAATGTTATAAAACTACCCTCTATTTTGTAAACGCTATAACTTTTGTGCAAACCAATCAATAAACGCTTATTGCGATTTTTTTTATATATATTATTTGGGGATATTTATTATAGCAAAAAGTGAAAAATATAGATTTTTTTTTAAAATTGTCACTTTACTTTTGATAATAGCGCAAAAAATAAAAACCGCAGAGGTGATGAAATACCACCAAAAGAAAGCTCTATTTGTGGGAAAAAAAGGGACGTCAATTTTGTTTGGGAGACACGTCGCACAACCGCGCAATTGACAGTTGAAGCAACGCAGTGCCAAATTGCAAAAAGTGGCCGGTCTTTAACCAGCCAAATGGTTCGGGGCTTAAGTGGTTAAAAGTCAGAGTTTGGAGCTGCCGACTTCTAAAAAAAATTATAATTTCGGCTGAAACACCTCTTTTAGTGGAGATTCATAAGGGAGAATGTTTTTTTAAAACCACATTGCACTGCATGGCCTTTTAACAATGGAGAACAGACAGAGCAACAATGGGGATTTTGGTTAAGCCAGCTCCTCAATGTAAAAGTGATAAGGCACAGAGCAGTAAAAGGAAAGGGTTGGGAAAGCTGACAAACTGCATAGGAAAATATGGTCAGTTAAGAAACTGTACTTTAATTCTGATTGCTAACTCGTTGGGCAATCAATCTATTTGATGCTTTTTTTTTCTAATTATTGGGGGTCTTTGTCTATAACCACTTCAGCCCGGAAGAATTTACCCCCTTCCTGACCAGAGCATTTTTTGCGACACCGCACTGCTTTGCTTTAACTGACAATTGGAGCGGTTGTGCGACGTGGCACCCAAACAAAATTGACGTTCTTTTTTCCCACAAATAGAGCTTTCTTTTGGTGGTATTTGTATTTTTTTTTTTTTTTTGTGCTATAATCAAAAAAAGAACGACAATTTTGAAAAAAAAAGCAATATTTTTGACTTTTTGCTATAATAAATATCCCCCAAAAATTTCTTCTTCATATTTTTGGTAAAAAAAAAAATCGCAATAAGCGTATATCGATTGGTTTGCGCATAAGATAAAGGGCCAGATTCTCAGAAGAGATACCACGGCGTATCTCCAGATACGCCGTGGTATCTCTGTTTCTGAGGCGGTTTATCTATGCGACTGATTCTTAGAATCAGTTATGCATAGATTTGGCATAGATCCGACTGGCGTAAGTCACTTACACCGTCGTATCTAAGTTGCAATTTTACGCTGGCCGCTAGGTGGCGTTTCTGTCGATTCCTACGTCGAATATGCAAATGAGATAGATACGCGTATTCCCGAACGTATTAGCGCCCCGTCGTCGTAGTTTACGTCGTTTGCGTAAGCGTAAGGTTATCCCTGCTATATGAGGGGTAACCTTGCGTAGGTCTGGCGTACGCCATGTTAAGTATGGATGTCGGGACAGCATCGTATTTTTCCGTCGTTTACGTAACTCATTCTCGAATAGGGCTTTGCGTAAGTCACGTTGATGTCGAAACCAATGTATTTGCAGCATAATTTGGAGCATGCGCCGTGGAATACGTCCAGGGACGGCGCATGCGCAGTTTGTTCGGTGCGGGGGTGCGCTTAATTTAAATACAAGACGCCCACCTCCTTCCTACTTTGTTTTACTTGGGCTTATGCCGGCCCTTTTACGCTACGCCGCTGCAAGTTACGGAGCAAGTGCTTTGAGTGGGGATGGGTGTTTTTTTTTTTTTTAAGCCTGATTAGAGCCATAGGCTCTAATAGGCTTCAAAATAGGGTGGGTTTGGGGCGCAGAGCATTGAATCCGGAGCCCACCCAAATGTGTTCTCCTCCTGGCCAATCGGGAAGTGGGTTTGATACCCGTCATCCGATTGTCTGAAAGGGCAGGCAATTCTATTGGACAGGGAGGAGGAGAAGACACAGCCGCTACCCGATGCCTGCTGCAGCTTGATGTCCACCGATGCCCCGATCCCCGCCGGTCCTTGATATCCGCCACTGCCCAATCCCTGCCACTGCCCGATGCCTGAAACAAAATGTATTTCTGGACAGCCACACTCTGAACAAATGGTAGCCTTTATTAAAATAAGGACAGCACTACAAGTCCTAGCAAAAATGAAAATAAAGCCTGGCTACTGACGCGTTTCACACTGAAACTAGTGATTAGTCATAGCTTTTTTTTAATTAAAAAACAAAGTGCTGCCACTGTGCCACAAATGTTGCCACTGTGCCCATTTAATGCTGTCACTGTCCCCCAAGTCCCACCACTGTGCCCCAAGTGAAAAGGGAGTAAGCCGCTCCAGGTGGGAACCCAAATGAAAATTCACCATGGCAGATAACTCAGGTGCAGGCAATGCACTCAGCAAGGCAGGAACAAAGGGTGTTTCTGGACAGCGGCACTCTGAACAAATAGTAGCCTTTATTAAAATAACGACAGCAGTACAAGTCACAGCAAAAATGAAAATAAAGCATGGCAACCTTGCAACTGGATGCCTCCTGCCTAAATGGGGTAAGTGGACCAATTGACAGACAGCAAGGGAGGTGGGGGTCTTTGAGGTGCCACGGGGGGATGGTTGTTTTGCCCCCCAAACAAAAAAACACAAGCTGCCACTGCCGTAGGGTTCAATATTGAGTTGGTCTACCCTCTGCTGCTATAAAAGCTTCAACTCTTCTGGGAAGGCTGTCCGTAAGGTTTAGGAGTGTCTATGGGAATATTTGACCATTCTTCCAGAAGCGCATCTATGAGGTCCAGCACTGATGTGGACAAAAAGGCCCGGCTGACAGTCTCCGCACTAATTCATCCCAAAGTTGTTTTATTGGGTTGAGGTCAGGACTCTATGCCAGCCAGTCAAGTTCCTCCACTCCAAACTCCTTCATCCATATCTACATTGGACCTTGCTTTGTACACTGGTCCAAATCATTTAGTGGAGGGGGGGTTAAGGTGTAGGGTTGCTTTTTCAGGAGGTGGGCTTGGCCTCTTAGTTCCTGTGAAGTAAACTCTTAAGGCATCATCTTACCAAGACATTTTGGACAATTTCATGCTCCTAACTTTGTGGGAACAGTTTGGGGATGGCCCCTTCCTGTTCCAACATGACTGCCCAACAGTACACAAAGCAAAGTCTACTATCTATAGTGTTTTTTTAATTTATAGCATCAGTCCACCCAAAATTAATATATCAGTGGTTGAAAATATAGGTGGAACACACCCACTGCTTTCAGGATGCTTCTGCAGATATGGTTCCACTTAAATCTATGGAAGGCTAAGACTTCCCATTAGGCATAGTGTAGGCCTATAAATGGCAGAGACAAAGGGCATGGCCTTCCTTGGAATAGTTATTGGTCATTGATTTTTGTTATAATTTGTTGCAATATTTTATGCTAGGTTATGACCAGTAATTGAAGTCAGTGTTTATAAAAAAAAAAAAAAAAAGCTGAGTCTAAAATTGGGGGTTCTTTGGAAGTTAAAGGTCCATGGTGCATGATCCAATGAAAGGTTTCCCAAGGTTACCCAAGACCTTCCTCAAGATACAAGAAATCATTTTTAATCATCTTTGTGACAGAACTCACTGCCACTGTGTGTTTTGGAAGGGACTGTGGGCTGGCCTCCTACCCACAGATTATGGCCCAGAAAAGGCTGGAGACCTGGGGACAAGCTGGCATTTAGATAATGTAATGTAATGCTAATGTCAGGTTCAGCGTCTAAAGGTGACCAGACATGTATGCTACACAAGGCAACTGAGACCAAACAAAGGATATATACAGTATATTAAGTGATATTTATTTACAGTGAACATACACCAATAAACATACACAGCAACCAGTGAAAACATAAACCACTCCAGCAAACAAGAATAACTAATAAACCTAAGAGCTATCTATATACAATATCTACAACATAAGGGAAAAGGCAACATGGATGCAAGGAAAAGCACACGGCTGGGGACAAGAGCATAGAACAAGGCAAGAAGGGAGCAGGATGGATTAGCATAAGGGCAGGTTGGCAGGCACAAGCTGGTAGCAGGCAGACAGGAAGGGACCAGAATCGTGACCCGCTGGAGGAAGGGAAGAGCAGCCTTAAATATCAACCTGGCAGCTGGAGCCAGGTGTGGCTGATCAGAACCTGCTGGCTTCTGGGAGACACCTGCTGGTGGAAACAGGAACTGCAGCAAACAGCGCAGAGCAAGATAGTGCCACCAGCAGGTAAACTTAATCCTAACAGCTAAATCCCTTCTCCCCATCCCCCCTCTTGTTTCTGTGTCTAATTGTGTCGGTAAATGGCACATAGACAATGGTCTGGACTGGAGACATCTCTCCATAGGGGATGTGTACTGAGAGGCTGCCTGCTTACCATAAGCCCATTATGTTTATCTGTAGACTGTTTCAATTTACAAGTGTTCAGTTCCAATTGGTTGTTCCTTGTCCCCTACCCCCTCCCCTCTATGACAAAACGAAGGGGCATGTCCCTAACTGTGTGTAAAATTGTATGTCTTGTATTTAATAAACAGTTTATGCTCTGTATGTTTAAGGCCGCGTACACACGATCGAACATATCTGCTGAAACTGGTCCACAGACCAGTTCCAGCGGGCATATCCGATTGTGTGTACGGACTAGCAGACAGGTTTCCAGCAGACAAAAGTTTTAAAGCATACTTTAAAACTTGTCTGCTGGAAAGCGGTCTGTCGGATATGTCCGCTGGTTAGTACGCCTAACCAGCGGACCGAAATCTCCGGCATGCGTAGAATGGTATTTTAGTATTAGTATTAGTATTAGTATTTAGTATTTTACTTCCTGGTTTGGTGACGTGGCGGCGTCAACGTCACCGCCACGTCACCGCGCTGTCTGTCCGCGGGGATTTTGGTTTGATCGTGTGTACACACATCAAACCAAAACATCCCAGGAGACATGTCCGATGAAAACGGTCTGTCGGACCGTTTTCATTGGATATGTCTCCTCGTGTGTACGCGGCCTAACCCTCAACACCTGTGTGGCTTGTCTCGTGATTGAGGGGTTAAGGGCTGGTTATGGCGAGTCTGCAGGCTGCGGGTGCATTTGGAGGACAGGAGACACATGTCTGGCAGAGGTGCCCACCTGGGGTATCCGAGATCCGTCACAATCTTTATACTAGAAAAAGAGCCGCATGCTTCTCTCTTCAATCAGAACCTAATGCCACGTACACACGATCACTTTTTGTGATGAAAAAAAAATGTTTTTGTGGGCAAAACGTAATTTTATGTCTTCTGAAAAACGACCAAAAAAAAATTCGAACATGCTAGAATTTTTTATGTCATTTTTAAAATGTAATTTTTTGTTTCATAAAAAATGATCGTGTGTGGGCAAAACGACGTAAAAAATTAAGTTTTAAACCCGCACATGCCCAGAAGCAAGTTAGGAGATGGGAGGTAAAACTACCATTCATAATGGAGTAAGCACATTCATCACGCTGTAACAGACAAAAAAGCACGAATCGTCTTTTACTAACAAGTAACCAGCTAAAAGCAGCCTCAAGGCAAATAGAACTTCCCCTTTAGAGTGCCGTAGTTTTGTTCATCATTTTCCAAAAATGATGGTGTGTACGCAACGTAATTTTTGAAAATTAAGTTTGAAAAATTTCGTTTTTTTTCATGAAGAAAAATTACATTTTTTTTCATCACAAAAAGTGATCGTGTGTAAGAGGCATAAGGGTTGGAAGCAGATGATGTATCAAGAGAAAAATAAACCATTATGGTATAAATAAGAAGATAGGATCCTGAGGTACTCCAGTAGAATCAGGGGAGGACGGCATTATATTTTAACAACCCTGCACCTATATAACAATGTAACAACTTGATAAGGGAATGTCAGCAAATTTTCTCCTCCAATCACTAGGTAATTCAGGAAGATATCCTGAACCCACATGGCTTGTTTAGCGAATCAGTAATTGACCCCTTAGTAGTTCATGCATAGATGTGCGCAGCCTATTGCATTAGGATGTGCACCCCAAAGCTCAGACACAGAACAGAGAAAGTGGTTAGGGATATGCACATGCCATGGCTATGATGCCATGCCATGGCAGAAATTAGAGAGCAAAACAACATTTTTGAGAATTTTGATATATTTTTTTATTATTTAAATGTTTATATATTAATTAATACATTTTTAAAATGTTAACATTTTAAGTGCCTTGTTGGGGGGGGGGGGGCCTTTAGTGAAATATCAGGGGCCTAAACAGACCCCTAATGTCTCACATTTAAGACTAATGCCACGGTCGTTTTTTGTCTTGGAAAAAAAACTTTGTTTTTTTCTCATGAAAAAAAACATTTTTCAAATTTCATTTTAAAAAACGACGTTGCCTACACACCATCGTTTTCTAAAAATGCTCTTGCAAAGCGCGGTTACGTACACCACGTTCGACGGCACTCTGTTCCATTCAAGCTCGCGTCATAACTTGCTTCTGAGCATGCACGGGTTTAAAAACATCGTTTTAAACGTCGTTTTAGCCCACACGCAATAATTTTTTATGACACAAAAAACAACATTTTGAAAAACGACATAAAAAAATTGAAGCAGGTTCGAATTATTTTTTGGTCATTTTTCAGAAGACAAAAAGCCCACACACGATAATTTTAAATGACGTTTTTTAAAACGTCGTTTTATTTCATCACAAAAAACGACTGTGTGTACGCGGCATAAGCCTCAGCTGCACAGGTGAATGAAGAGGAAGCACTTCTGGACTTTTTATTCACAAACTGAACACAGGAGAGATCGGTACCAATCGCTGTGTTCATTTAGAAAAGGAAGGGACCAGTAAATTACATTTACCAGCCCCTTCCCCACAATCCCCCTGTAGTGCAGCTGGAGGAAGATAAGGAGAAGCTGGCAGGGCTACAGGAAGAGGAACAAGACGATCTGTGTCTACAATAAGGCAATACAGCCACTCTTCCTTCTCAGCTAGTGCCCAGGCCCCCCTCTTGAACTGATAGGACTCAGGCCTGGTACAGGAGGGCCAGCTGCACTGCCTTATCAGTGGTACTGGTGCAGAGGGGTGATTAGAGTGTGCTCAGAACACCCCCTGCGCACGCCTATGAGTTCATGCGGGAAACATAGGTTCTAATTTTGAGTACATGCTGCTCAACCCCTCAGCCCTTTAGTTTATTTAAAAGGCAGAGAGCAAGGGTAGATGGTTATGTTCTAAATTAAAAATGAATTTGTACTTTAATTTACTTCCTTTTTAGTACTCAGGAACAAACAGCCATTAGGTTTTTGAAAATAAGAACATAAGACTCCCTACGGGGGAAAAGACCCAGCGTGACAAATGAGTACACACATTTGTTTATAGCGATATTCAACACGGTGATGAATTAAGGAACTTTAGCTGTAAATAAGCCAAAAGCAGTCCTCTAACTATACTTCCCAGCTAAATGATTGTTCATTAAATTCATTTATGAACATGTATGTAAAATGTTACTTTTACAGAGGTTTAAATATGAAGCAGTGTAGTAAAAAAGTTCAATGCTGCCCTTTTTTTTCTATAAAGCTATACAAATGTAGTACAGTATATCTTTGTACATATTTTTTATTTATTTTTTGTTTTATATTCATCCCTATTAATTTGAGGCCCTGCTGCTGTATCAAAAAAATAACGCAAAAAAAAAACGTTGCCACCACGCAATCTCAGCCCCTCGGCAACCTGACACCTGTTGAGACCATTGCAACCATGCCAAATTTTCTCAGCAGCCTGACACCCTTGTTGAGACCCTTGCAAACGCAATATCGTCTCAGCAGCTCCACACTCATTGAGATCCTTGCAACCACGCAAAATGATCCCAGCAGCCTGATACCCTTGTTAAGACCCTTGCAACACATGACCTTTACAAACGCAAAATATATATATATATATATATATATATATATATGAATAAACAAAAAAAACGCAAAAAGAAAAAAGAAATATAAAAGTGCAGAAAAAAAAATTGCCACCTCACAATCTCTGCCCAGCAACCTGACACCTGTTGAGACCATTGAAAACATGCAAAATCATCTCAGCAGCCTGACACCCTTGTTAAGACGCTTGCAAATGCAATACCGTCTCAGCAGCCCCACACTCATCGAGACACTTGTGACCATGCAAAATCACCTTAGCAGCCCGACACCCTTGTTAAGACCCTTGCAACACATGACCCTTACAAAAAATATATATAAAAAAAAGCTAGAAAAAAAAAAAAAAACGCTAAAAAAATTAAAAAAATTGCCACCACGCAATCTCGGCCCAGGAACCTGACACCTGTTGAGACCATTGCAACCACACAAATTCGTCTCAGCAGCCTGACACCCTTGTTGAGACCCTTGCTAACGCAATACCGTCTCAGCAGCCCCACACTCATTGAGACCCTTGCAACCTCCCACTCGATAAAGACCTTTGTGACCACGCAGTCTCGCCCCAGCAACCTGGCATTCATTGTGATCCGTACACACGATCGGTCCAACCTGATGAGAATGGTCCGAAGGACCGTTTTCATCGGGTCACCGCTGAAGTGGCCTGATGGTCTGATGTGCGTACACACCATCAGTCCAAAATCCGATCCTGTCAGAACGCGGTGACGTAAAACACAATGACGTGCTGAAAGAGCGAAGTTCAATGCTTCCAAGCATGAGTCGACTTGATTTTGAGCATGTGCGGGTTTTTGAACTGATGCTTTTGCGTGCTAACGATCAGTTTGGACCGATGGTCAGGCGTTTATCAGTCTGATTTTAAAGCAAGTTTCAAAACTTTGGTCCGAAGGACGACAGACCGATGGGCCGTACACACGGTCGGTTTGGACCGATGAAACTGGACTTCAGTCCTATTTCATCGGTTTAGAGTTTAGACCGATCGTGTGTACACGGCCTTAGGGAGTATATGCAATGTGATTCTGAGTATGTGCGCGCATTGCGCCGTTCAATCGGCCATTTATTTGCATGGGGTCACGCTTAATTTAAAAGCAATATCTGACAAAATTAGATGAAAACTTCCAAATTATTAACCTAACTGCTATAAAACTGACCAAAAAATTAGGGAATCTCTAAATACCTAATATTCTGTCTGTCAACACAAACTGCAATAAAACTTTTACCCCTGTTTGCTCGCAAGATACCTTGACAAGGATGATCTGCCATTTGAATTTATAATACGGGATTGGAAATATTGAGCTAGACGAGAATATGGAGCCCCTAGAGACTGAAAAGTACTGTTGGAGAAAGGCCATGTTTACAATACTGACATTTAAAATTGTGGATTGTAATAATAACAACTGGATATGCTCACATGGGACGTGATTAACCAAGACATGCCGTGGCTGATGTGTTCATCTAGACATTCCGTGTTGCTTTTTATCGATCATTTATTGTCCAACAGCTTTGACTTCTCCACAAATCCTGAACAATCTTATTAAGTGTGTCAACTATAATTTGTGAAACACTACAGCAGTGGTTCTCAAACCTTCTTGTGCCGTGACCACCTTGATAAAATTTCCCAAGTTGTGGGTACCCCTAACAGTTATGCACTGTACACACGATCGGTTCGTCTGATGAAAACGGACCGTTTTCATCGGACGAACCGATCGTGTGTGAGGCCCCATCAGTTTTTTTCCCATCGGTGAAAAACAATAGAACCTGTTTTAAATTTTTCGTATGGTTAAAAAACCGATCCATCGGTCAAAAATCCACACATGCTCAGAATCAAGTTGACGCATGCTCGGAAGCATTGAACTTCATTTTTCTCTGGACGTCATTGTGTTTTACGTCACGAGTGGGACACAATCAGATTTTTAACTGATGGTGTGTAGGCAAGAATGATGAAAGTCAGCTTCATCGTATACCCGATAAAAAATCCATCGGTCCGTTTTCATCGGATGAATCGATCGTGTGTACAGGGCATAACATTTTCATAACGTGGGTTGTCAGCACCCAAGGAAAGAAAAGTAATTTGCACCCATGACCCACATACATTTAGTGCTCCCTGAGTCCCTTCCACTCATACAGTATTAAAACCCCTCATGGTGCATTTTAGGATGTACCACTCTCTCTCTTTGCTCTCCTTTCTTTCCCTTTTATCTCTCTCTCTCTCTACTAATTTCTTGCCCCCCGCCCCATCCCTCTTCTATATAGCCCTCTATCTTGTTCTTTCTCTTATTCTTTCTCTCCCCTTTTCTTTGTTCCTCCCCCTCTTTTTCACTCCCTTCCATGTATTCTTCATTTTTTCCACCTTCTCTTACTCCTTTCTGGGGGGGAATGGTATGAGTGGCAGTGCTAGCGGGGAGTTGGGATGAGTGGCCGTTCTGGTGGAAGGTGGGATGAGTGGCAGTGCTGGGGGGAGTTCTGATCAGCCAACTTAGGTGCTCTTGATCAAGGTCATCTGCTGATCTGAGAACTGTAGTAGGGACTTTTAATGGCAACTCTAATTACGGGAAATGTTACTCACTGTGTCTCTGGCTTCACTGTGTCTCCAGCTCTGTGGTGTCTCGTAGCAAGGACACCTATGCTGAAATCAGGAGATAGGGTCTCCTCCAGCCCCTCCCACTTCACATTTCTCACAAGTCAACTGACCTCTAGTCTCTGCCCCACCAGCCATGCTGTGACCTGAATGGATGGCTGCGAAGAGGCTGAGTGGGCTCCAGGAACAGTCCAGCTGGGTGTCCGCAAATAGTCTAGAGGGAGTGTAATGTGGGCTTCAGGAACAGCCCAGGATTCAGTGACCCCTGGCAAATTGTCATTTGACTCCCGAGGGGGTCCCGACCCCCAGGTTGAGAACCACTGCACTACAGCTCCTTTGGAGTGCCAGGTTGTATTTTTGCAGCTGATACAGTATATTGGAATGAAGGCATGCATTAGGATTTCTCATTAGATCATAAAATAAGGTCTTCACGATCTTTTATGCTAAACAATTTCATAGACCTGATTAAATTAAAATTTAGAAAATTGTAATGCTGATTTTGAAATTTAGGAGTGACTGGACTGATCCTTACGATTTCCCCATCTCTGCATTCATTTAATTTTTTTTTATATATATATATATATATATATATATATAGGTTACATACTTTAAATTAAAGTGGAGTTTCACCCAAAAATGGAACTTCTGCTTTACGGAACCCTCCACCCCCTCCGGTGTCACATTTGGCACCTTTCAGGGGGAGGGGGGTGCAGATACCTGTTTAATACAAGTATTTTCACCCACTTCCGGGAGAGACTCCCACGGGAGTCATTTCACTTCCCGTTGTCATCCCCTTGCTGCCTTCTGGGAAACACACTGGTCCCTGGAGACAGAGGGGAGCACTGGGAACAAGGCGCACTACTCGCGCATGCGCAGTAGGGAAACGGGCAGTGAAGCCTCAAGGCTTCACTTTCTGATTCCCTCACCGAGGATGGTGGCAGAGGCAGCAGAGAGACGAGCGATTGCTCATCTTCTGCTGACGACATCGTGGGCGCGCTGGACAGGTAAGTGTCCATTTATTAAAAGTCAGCAGATGCAGTATTTGTAGCTGCTGGCTTTTAATATTTTTTTTTCGCTGGACCTCCGCTTTAATATTGTAAACAACATACCTAAAAGGCTTCCAAATTTTTAGAATGCTCAAAGCTCCATGCTTTTCTTATCCTATCTACAGATTTATAAATCCTGTCTCTGGTGGTCATCTGATCAATGTCAGCAAATATAATCAACATATAACTTCAACCAAAACTTTTTTTGACTGTTAAGCCAGGTACACACGGATCGGATTTTCCACGGACAAAGCATAGGACTTTTGTCCGAAGGGCATTGGCCATGAACTTGTCTTGCATACAAATGGTACACAATTGTCGGCCAACAAACTCTTTAGCGCCACCCTTTGGGCACATCCTGCTAATGTTGTGTTTGGTGAGCATTGCTTCCGAGCATCCGTGTTTGTACTTTGCACTTTTGTCCGACGAACTTGTGTACACACGTTAGGAAAATCTGACAACAGAAATATTAAATTCTGCCATCCAACATTTGCCTGCAGAAAATCCGACAACAAATGTCCGATGGAGCATACAAACGGTCGGATTTTCCACCAACAGCCTGTCATCAAACAATTCCCGTCACATAATCCGATCGTGTGTCCGAGGCTTTAGGTATTTAAGGCAGTCAGTATCCCTGTTGGGGAGATTTCTCCTCACTTCTTGATCCAGAACCACACAGAAGTTATGTTTTCAATCAGAGACACAGACAACATTAAAAAGTGGGGAAAAGTGATTCAAAATTTCAATGCCGATATGTAAAATAGTCCACAGGTATTGGATGCTGTATTTGTTCTGATCATACATTTACATACGTAGAGGTTTATCAGCTCCTAATTTTGACCCTGCTTAAATTAATGTTAACATTTGGGGGTTAGTGACAGGCAGCGCCGCACCCTCTCGCTCGCACCGCAACTGACACAATACATAGATTCATGCATTGCATGAATCTATGTATTGCTGCCGCCGACTATTCAGATGGCCGGCCCCCTGGTGAGTGCCGGTCATCTGAATAACGGCAGTTGGTTGGCTGTGGAAGTGCCTATCAGAGCCAGCGGCTCTGATAGGCTTTCCGATTACAGCCCTCAGGCTGTAATCGGCTCCCAAATACTTATCCAAGGGATGCACGGGGGGTGCGCTCCTTGAATAAGACTGACTGGTGTCTCAGCCAATCAGGTTCACCGGTTCTGGTTATCGGTAACCTGATTGGCTGAAGCTTCATCGAGGGCGGGAGAAGACATTGAGGGAACGTGGAAGGAGGATAGCCGACCCCAGAAAGGTAAGTGCCGGGTGGGTGGGGCAGCATTTTACAGGGCACAGCGGGGACAATAAAAGGGCACAGTGGTGACAATTGGCACAGTGGTGACAATTAAAGGGCACAGTGGCATCAATTGGCACAGTGGTGACAATTTATGGGCACAGTGGCTGCGTTTGATGGCACGGTGCAGTGGCTGCATTTGATGGCATGGCACAGTGGTGACAATTGATGGCACAGTGGCTGTGTTGAAAGCATGGCACAGTGGTGACAATTGATGGGCACAGTGGCTGCGTTTGATGGCATGGCACAGTGGCGACAATTGATGGGCACAGTGGCTGCGTTTGATGGCATGGCACGGTGGCTGCGTTTGATGGCATGGCACAGTGGTGAAAATTGCTAGCACATTGGCTGCGTTTGATGGCATGGCACAGTGGTGACAATTAATTGCACAATGGCTGCGTTTGATGGCATGGCACAGTGGCTGCGTTTGATGGCATGGCACAGTGGTGACAATTGATGGCTCATTGGCTGAGTTTGATGGCATGGCACAGTGGTGACAATTGATGGCACAGTGGCTGCGTTTGATGGGCACAGTGGCTGCATTTGATGGACACAGTGGCTGCATTTGATGGGCACAGTGGCTGCATTTGATGGGCTCAGTGAGGCTGCAATTGTTTGTTTTTTTGTTTGTCTGCGCCCCCCCCCCCCCCCCCCCCCTAAAATTGAGCACCAGCCGCCACTGCTTTGGACTGCATGTGTTCAGGTCTGATGTACTAATTTGTGATCTGTTATGTCTAAAGGAACTACTGTGTTCCAAATATCCCTATATTTAAGATATAGACAAAGAAGGCATGTGGGACTTTAAATGAGGCCATTGACTTGTGGAGGTGGAATCGTTAGTAAACATTATTTTTTCGCGACAATGGTATAAAAACAAGTAAGAAAGTAATTTTACTTGATTAATTGTAGATATAGTACAGGCTAAATTTCTGTCAAATAACTTTAATTGAAAAATATAGGTTGCTTACAACATACACATACACGTGATATAGTATAAGGAGGGGCATAGAAAGAGAAGGCACACAGTTGCCCGTGGTACAAGTAGTCAGGTATAAAACAGCATGGGCAGTTTACATGCCCCTAGGCAACAACAAGCGCCGAATTGAAGTTGAGAATGCCACAGCATGATATCAGATCAGTACGTTGCAAAACAGGCTAAATTTCTATTGACAGGCATGTAGATGAATCCTGAACTACTGATGCATGTTCTATATAAAAAAAAATATTCTCATGGGCGGATGCTACAAGTTATCTGCAAAGAACAGAATAAAAATAATCTAGTGTGATACTAAGCAATAGGAAAAGGCAAATTGCCAGTCCTGGGTACTTATATGGGATATAATGAGATGGTGTTAGCTGGATGTGAGGCCAGGGGATTGTCCATCCCGGCAGCTCGAGACTACCTCAGCTCCCGGAATAGACAACTGCCTGGCCCTGGCCCCACATCCAGCTAACACCATGTCATTCCATCCCATGTACCATATATACTTAAGTACAAGCCGACTTTTTCGGCACATTTTTTATGCTGAAAAAGCCCCCTCTTGGCTTATACTCGAGTCTCCCACTGTGTAATGTCGTCTTAAAGGAGTTGTAAAGGAAAACTTTTTTCTGCTGAAATGACTGTTTACAGGGTATAGAGACATAATAGTTAACTGATTCATTTTAAAAACGATTAAAAATAAAAAAAATCAATCATATAATGTACCTGTAGTTTCAGTTTCGTTTTTGCATCTAGTTTCGTCTTTGCATGTTATTTCCTGCCTCTGTGCTATACAGAGTCATAGAGCAGTGATGGTTTGGAAAACGAAACTAGAAGCTCCCAGTACTGGGGTCACAGGGAAACAGACAACCAGGAAGTGTCCAGAACAGAGAAGAATTACAGCAACATCAGAGCAAAAAACGAACAATGAGGACCAGGACTGCAGTAAGGTAAAGGAAACTATTTAGCTAAAAAAAAATCCTTTAGTGACCCTTTAACTGCATTTGGCGGCTGTCCACTATAACAAAGCCCCACCTCCTCCTCGTCCATGATTTTTTTTGCAGCTGACCCCACCAGAACACCTCCAGCGCCAAGATGAGGTGTGATAGGTGGGGTGGTTGCCATGGTATCGGCACACCACCTGAGAGCTGGTGTGGGAGGACTCAGTGTATAGGCTGCAGATGGGCACAGTGAGGATGCAGATGGGCACAGTGAGGATGCAGATGGGCATTGATGAGATCGAGTGAGTCGGTAACTTATATAGCATTACAAATACGAACTAAATCGCCTAAAGGGGCTTTGCATGCAGTGTCGTTCTGATCCTTCAGAAGAGGTGGGTCTTAAGTTTTTTTTCCTGAAGGCCCAATGGTTTTCTTCAATGCAGATGTTCGTGGGTTCGTGAGACAGGTGGGCACAGTGAGGCTGCAAATGGGTAGAGTGAGGCTGCAAATGGGCATTGTTGAGACTCTTTTTCCACTTACAGTAGCTGCTGCATTCTCACCCCAGGCTTATACTCGAGTCATTATGTTTAACCAGTTTCTTGTGCTAAAATTAGGTGCTTCGGCTTATATTCAGGGTGGCTTATACTCGAGTATATACAGTAAGTACTCAGGACTGGTAATTTGCCTTTTCCTGTTATGCCGTGTACACACGATCACTTTTCGGCATTAAAAAAAAACGACGATTTTAAAAACGTCATTTAAAATTATCGTGTGTGGGCTTCACATCGTTTTTCATCTTCTGAAAAACGAAAACAAATTCAAGCATGCTTCATTTTTTAACGTCGTTTTTAAAAATTTTGTTTTTCGGGTTGTAAAAAATGATCGTGTGTGGGCTAAAACGACATTAAAAACAATGTTTTAAACCCGCGCATGCTCAGAAGCAAGTTATGAGATTTAGCTTGAATGGAACTTCCCACTTAGAGTGCCGTCGTACGTGTTGTACGTCACCGCACTTTGCTCATCATTTTTTTGAAAAACGATGGTGTGTGGGCAACGTCATTTTTAATGATGAAGTTGGAAAAACGTTGTTTCTTTCCATGCCGAAAAGTAATCATGTGTACGCGGCATTATGCTTAGTATCACACTATATTAATTATATTCTGTTCTTTGCAGAGAACTTGGAGCATCCGAACCTGAGGAAGTGTTTTTACACAAAACGCATCGGGTATTCAGGATGCAACTACATGTCTGTCAATAGGAATCCTGTACTATAAGTGTAATTAATCATGTTTAACTTTGACCATATTGACAAATGTCGTTTCTATGACATATGTACATATATGAATTTATATAATTTTACTAATATTTAGTACATTTTTTAGTAATATTTATTTTCATTGCAAAATGACTATAAATATAATAAACAGGCTATAGTTTTCCTTTCATTTTCTAAGATCAGCCATTTACTAAAATCACTAAAATCACTGCTTGCACGCGCTTAAAAAAAAAACAACAGTTTTGAAATAAAATCATAAAAAATATCAGAGTAAGAAAAATATGGACACTATTTATGTGGTTGCTTTCAGTGTGTTAAAATAAAATTGTGTTACAAAATGAAAACTTACCATTCAACAGATATCTTGTAAAATAAGCCCAAAGAAAGTTATCCTATTACAGTTAATCCGGATAACAAGTTTTTTTATAACAGTCAGTGGGTTTACTAAGTTGATTTTAGCCAATACATACTATGAATATCAATTAATTATCCAGTCTTGATCTTTTATTAATACACAAAATGTGTCATTATTAAATATGCACACATTGCATTTGATCCCATCTCACAACATGTTGTAAGTGAAGTAAATCAGCCACATAGAATTCCCACTGATATTCTGCTACATAAACACCAGTCAAAACACTTTATGATTCAATTAAATTACTGTGTACAGCTTGTTCTGACAGTTTGTTCTGTTTTGTTTAATAAATTAAATTACCTGTCACTAATGGAAAAGTATTTTTTCTTGGTCGACGACTGTCAAGGACTCATGAATGCCAAGAGTACGAATTTTAATATTAAAGTGGCTTAAATATAGGAGAATAGGGATCTCTATAAATCCATGTTCATTAGTTGTGCTGGTTTTAAGGAACGCTAGACAAAACCATTATTTTAGTAATTAATCCATAAACATGTGCTACTTAATGGCCCTGTAATTTATTTACAATTATTTAATTTGAAATATGAAAAAAACCTGACAATTCTATATATAATTAGGTATTCCTTCTGCATAAAGGTCCATCAATATATATACACTTAGGGCTAGATTCAGGTAGAATCGCCTATCTTTGTGCGGGCGTAGCGTATGCTTTTTACACTACGCCGCCGCAACTTTTACAGGCAAGTGCTTTATTCACAAAACACTTGCCTGTAAAGTTGTGGCGGCGTAGCGTAAATGGCCCGTCTTAATTAAAATTGGGTGGGTAGGGGTATTATTTAAATGAAGTGCGATCCCGCGCCGAACGTACTGCGCATGCACGGCCGTGAAAGTTTTCAAGTGCGCATGCTCCAAATCACGTCGCAAATTGTCAATGAAATCGACGGGAACGTAACGTACGGCCAGCCCCATTCTGAATCGACTTACGCAAACGACGTAAACGACATCTGTCCCGACGTCCATACTTAACATTGCCTGCGCCTCATATAGCAGGGATAACTTTAGGCCAGGCATAAGCCTAACGTAAACAACGTAAACAGATACGCCGGCCGGGCGCACCTTCGGCGTATACGCACATTTGCATATTTTAGACGGGAACGCCACCTAGCGTCCAGCCTAAAATATGAAAATAAGATTCAACGGCAAAAGAGACTTATGCCAGTTGGATCCAATAGAAATCTATGCGTTACTGATTCTATGAATCAGTCGCATAGATAGGAGGGCTCAGACGCAGAAATAAGACGGCTTATCTGGAGATAAGCCATCTTATCTCTTTCCTGAATCTGGCCCTATATTACCAAAAGTATTGGGTCTAATGCTGACCATACACTATATGAAAAATCGTCCGAAATTCGGTCATTTAGACCGTTCATTCGTTTTTCAGACAATTAATGGGCACAAAATCGATAATCGTTGTGACGTTTTTGAGCCGAAAAAACGAAGGTCAAGTTTGGAAATTTTCTGCCGAACGAATGATAAATTGAAAGGTTAATGTGTTTCCCGTCCGAACTGTCTGCACTAGGTATATATAAAAAATAAATAAATAAATGTATTTATGTCTTCTGAACGCTTTATCGATCATAACATGATGGCACCATCGTTTGCGCTCACGGCCAAATGTTGGCTTTTTTTAAATGGGTTTGGCCGATTTTTCGTATAGTGTATGGCCAGCATAGGGTTCAACTTGGAGTTGGCCCACCCTTTTCAGCTATAAAAGCTTCAACTCTTCTGGAAAGGCTGTCCATAAGGTTTAGGAGTGTGTTTATGGGAATATTTGACCATTCTTTCAGAAGCGCATTTATGAAGTCAGGCACTGATGTGGACAAGAAGGCCTGGCTCGCAGTCTCCACTCAAATTCATCCCAAAGCTGTTCTATCGGGTTGAGGTCAGAACTCTATGCAGGCCAGTCAAGTTCCTCCACCCCAAACTCCCTTATCCATGTCTTTAAGAACCTTGCATTGTACACTCTGGTCAAAATCATTTGGTGGAGGGGGATTATGGTGTGGGGTGTGGTATGTCAGCATACTAAGACATTATGGACAATTTCATGCTCCCAACTTTGTAGGAACAGTTTGGGAATGGCCCCTTCCTGTTCCAACAGTGTACAAAGTCCATAAAGACTTGGATGAGTGAGTTTGGGGTGGAGGAACTTGACTGGCCTGCATTTAGTCCTGACCTCAACCTGAAAGAATACATTTGGGATGAATTAGTGTGGAGACTGCGAGCCAGGCCTTCCCATCCACATCAGTGCCTGACCTCACAAATGCGCTTCTGGAAGAATGGTCAATAATTCCCATAGACACACTCCTAAACCTTGTGGACAACCTTCACAGAAGAGTGGAAGCTTCGTTATCTGCAAAGGGAGGGACAACTTAATATTGAACCCTACGGACTAATGCCGCGTACACACGGTCGTTTTTTGCGATGAAAAAAAACGACGTTTTTTGTGAAGTAAAAAACGACGTTTTTGAAACGTCACTTTCAAAGACGATGTTGCATACACACCATCGTTTTTTTCACAAAAAACGAGGTTACGTTCACCACACTTTTCCATTGAAGCTCGCTTCATAACTAGCTTCTGGGCATGCGCGGGTTGAAAAACGTCGTTTTGAAAGACGTTTTTGCTACACACGGTGACTTTTTGTGAAACAAAAAACTACGTTTTGAAAAACGACACAAAAAATTCAAGCATGTTGGAATTTTTTTTTGGTCGTTTTTTTTAAGACAAAAAACGACGTTTTGCCCCCACACGATCAATTTAAATGACGTTTTAAAAAACGTCGTTTTTTTTCATCGCAAAAAACGACCGTGTGTACGCGGCATTAGACTGGGATGCCATTAAAATTCATGTGTGTGTAAAGGTAGGTGTCCCTAAACTTTTGGTAATATAGTGTATATACGTGTATCCAGCAACACCTTTCACAGATCACATAAAAAAAAATAGAATTACTTAATTTGTTCTCAATACGAAAGAATAACCAAGGCATACATTTGGTGCCAGATCATACAGCCACTTTAAAGTACAGTGCAGAAAATAAGTATTTGAACACCCTGCTATTTTGCAAGTTCTCCCACTTGGAAATCATGGAGGGGTCTGAAATTGTTATCGTAGGTGCATGTCCACTGTGAGAGACATAATCAAAAAAAAAATCCAGAAATCACAATGTATGATTTTTTTAACTATTTATTTGTATGATACAGCTGCAAAGAAGTATTTGAACACCTGTCTATTAGCTAGAATTCTGACCCTCAAAGACCTGTTAGTCTGCCTTTAAAATGTCCACCTCCACTCCATTTATTATCCTAAATTAGATGCACCTGTTTGAGGTCATTAGCTGCATAAAGACACCTGTCCACCCCATACAATCAGTAAGAATCCAACTACTAACATGGCCAAGACCAAAGAGCTGTCCAAAGACACTAGAGACAACATTGTACACCTCCACAAGGCTGGAAAGGGCTACGGGGAAATTGCCAAGCAGCTTGGTGAAAAAAGGTCCACTGTTGGAGCAATCATTAGAAAATGGAAGGTTACTGTTGGTAATACACTAAGACGTCATGGTTTGAAATCATGCATGGCACGGAAGGTTCCCCTGCTTAAACCAGCACATGTCAAGGCCCGTCTTAAGTTTGCCAATGACCATTTGGATGATCCAGAGGAGTCATGGGAGAAAGTCATGTGGTCAGATGAGACCAAAATAGAACTTTTTGGTCATAATTCCACTAACCGTGTTTGGAGGAAGAAGAATGATGAGTACCATCCCAAGAACACCATCCCTACTGTGAAGCGTGGGGGTGGTAGCATCATGCTTTGGGGGTGTTTTTCTGCACATGGGACAGGGCGACTGCACTGTATTAAGGAGAGGATGACCAGGGCCATGTATTGCGAGATTTTGGGCAACAACCTCCTTCCCTCAGTTAGAGCTTTGAAGATGGGTCGAGGCTGGGTCTTCCAACATGACAATGACCCGAAGCACACAGCCAGGATAACCAAGGAGTGGCTCTGTAAGAAGCATATCAAGGTTCTGGCGTGGCCTAGCCAGTCTCCAGACCTAAACCCAATAGAGAATCTTTGGAGGGAGCTCAAACTCCGTGTTTCTCAGCGACAGCCCAGAAACCTGACTGATCTAGAGAAGATCTGTGTGGAGGAGTGGGCCAAAATCCCTCCTCCAGTGTGTGCAAACCTGGTGAAAAACTACAAGAAACGTTTGACCTCTGTAATTGCAAACAAAGGCTACTGTACCAAATATTAACATTGATTTTCTCAGGTGTTCAAATACTTCTTTGCAGCTGTATCATACAAATAAATAGTTAAAAAAATCATACATTGTGATTTCTGGAATTTTTTTTTGGATTATGTCTCTCACAGTGGACATGCACCTACGATAACCATTTCAGACCCCTCCATGATTTCCAAGTGGGAGAACTTGCAAAATAGCAGGGTGTTCAAATACTTATTTTCTGCACTGTATATCTAGAGGCAAGAGAGAGACAATACAGCACACTGTCCACATACGCCATCTTAAATAAAAACACAAACAACAAGAAAAACATATTGAAAAGAATCATGTCAAGGCTCTGAAATCATCTGTTTCCATATAGAGAATCCAAGAAGTCTACTCTAATTGAAAAACTGCAAGAAAGATTGGTGGATATCCTGCGCTGCCAAGATGAGATATAATAGCTGCTAACAAGGTTTGTATGAGATAAAACCAAAAGCCAAAGAAAATGTGAATGTATAGCGCTTACACAATGCTAATTATGAAAGAAACCATTGTAAAACTAATAAACATAAAACGATAAACAACGTCAATAATATATGCATGCATCAATGTTCAATCAAAAAATATAGTGAAAGTCCGTATGAAAACAAGAAAATATATATGAGGCGTGTGTATATCACGCAGCTAGCAAGACACACAAACGTGATAGTACAACGTGATAGTACAACTTTAAAAAAAAGTGCAGAATTAGGCAAGATTCACCTTCTATAGATGTCAGTGGAATTTGCCTCTAAGTTCAAGTTCTGCTTGAAGAATCAAACCTGGGCAGATTAGTAATAACATGGATGTATCGTTGTTCTTCTACTCTCCATTGCAGAGATTGTATCATCTAATGAAGGCAAGCTAAATCAACCTCATCCAATTATATGTGTAAGTACAGCGTGTCTTCTCACCTTTGGCGAGCCTAGCTCTTATTCAGCTTATCAGACTCATTTGGTCAAGGTGCCTTTGTTATAACATTGTCACTGTGCTTTGCGATTTAACTGATAAAAAAAGTTTCACGGAATATGCTTTTTTTTTTTGTTATAATTGTGCTTCAACGCCTGCCCTTTCTCCTCCTAATATGAGGAATGTGAATACAAAGAAATATTCAGCAGACATAATGTTCCCCTGAATGCTTTTATCTTTGCTCCCATTGCCTACCCTACCCGGTGCCTTTTTTTTTTTTGGTTAATGAAATTCCTTTTTGTTAGGGAATAACAAGCTTACTCATAAACAGGAGGAACAAAATATGCCCTTGTGTTTAGCTATAAAGGAGGTAATAAATTGTCAATTTGTACAAATTATTCTTACTGTGAAGGCTCAATCGTGCTGGATTCTGGTGGGTATACATATGCTTGTGATTATTAAATTGTTTTATTTTGTTAGAATTAATTTAAAAGAAGCTAAAGAAAATCAGTCTGGATTAAGTATAATGTTATTCGTAAAAATTAATCTGGAAGTAATTGTACATTATTTTGGTATATTAGTGAACAAGTCTGTTCTTTGAATGGCTGATTTGGAATGGGGTGTTTTATTTGTAAAAATAAAAATATTCAAGTGCAGCGCTAATGCATATTGTGTGTGTATACTAAAATAATTGTGCAAATACAGTATGCAAACAATATATTTAACACCTTGAATCTGCAAATAAATCATTCGAATGATAAAGTGGTAGGTGCGAAAAAAAACAATTACAGTGGAACCTTGGATTTTGAGCATAATCTGTTCCAAGAGAACTCTTGTAATCCAAAACACTCACATATCAAAGCGAGTTTCCCCATAGAAGTCAATGGAAAACAAAGATAATTTGTTCTGCATTGACTTCTATGGCATGCAATACCGCTTATGGCCAGAGGTGGGGGGCGCCGGAGAGCCTATGAAATACTCAGGGACAGCTCGGCTGATCTTGGAAACCCTCAGAAAGGTTAGGAACAGTGTTGCCAACCTACCAGATTGAAATTTACTGGCACGACACCTTAAATTGACTGGCGCAGCCATGTTTTTACTGGCATTTCACAAAAGTTACTAAATTACATTTTTAGATGCAAATTTCAGTATTTAGGCTACAAACGAGTACGCTGGGCAAAAATCGATGTGATTTAAGGTAGATTTTAAGGTTAAAAAAAACAACATATTTTTGTTATTTTCGATACAATAATGGCAAATTATTTAGTCACATCACCCCCTGCCTCCATTCCCCTCTGCCACCAACACCCCTTGCTTTCACCCCCTCTGTGTTGCCACAATCTACCTCTGCCTCCAATCTTCCCCTGCCTCCAATCTCCCCCTGCCTCCCAATCTCCCCCAGGCCCCCTGCCTCCAATCACCCCCTGCCTCCATCGTCCCCTGCTTAAATCCCCCTCTGCGGTGCCACCAACAACCCCTGTCTCCATCCCCCACCCTCTGCGGTGCCACCATCCCCCTCTGCGGTGCCACCAACACCCCCTGCGTCCGATCACCCCCTGCCACTAACACCCCCTGCCTCCAATCTCCCCCTGCCTCCATTGCCCCCTGCCTCTATCCCCCTTTGCGGAGCCACCACAGCCACCATCACCCCCTGCCTCCAATCTCCATGCGCAGTTACAAGCCGAACCAATCTCGGCTATTTTTACTGGCAGATTCCAGCAACAACGGACATTTACGTACGGGGAAGAAAGTGCCCGTCTTTACAAACTGTCCGTAAAAATACGGACGGTTGGCAACACTGGCTGGGAAACACTTGGGAACGGAGTATTTCTGAGTGTTTCCCGAAAGGCTCCGAACAACTCAGAACTGTTTCACCGGCACCCCCACACCTCTGACCAAATGCGATACTGCACACCCCATTAGCTTGAATTTTGTTCATTTTGTGAGACAACACTCGCAAACCGAGTCAGGGTTTAAAAAAAAAAGTTGCTCGTTATTCAAAATCCTCATTACTTGTAAACCAAGGTTCCACTGTGATGAATATACATACATACAATTCATAAAGTGAAAACACGAAATAATCCATATATTGAAAATGGCATTGTGAATTAGTAATAACCCGTGAGGGAAAGAACAAAAAAGCTGTCCAAAACAAGTGAAATGAGATCACAAAAAACTGAATCGAATTCAATGATGAAATTGAAGGTATAGTCAACATCTGAAGGATTAACCACTTAAGGACAGAGCCTTGTTTTGAGATTTGGTGTTTACAAGTTAAAATCATTTGTTTTTGCTAGAAAATTACTTAGAACCCCCAAATAGTATATATATTTTTTTCTAACACCCTAGTGAATAAAATGGCGGTCGTTGCAATACTTTCTGTTACACCGTATTTGTGCAGCGGTCTTACAAGCACACTTTTTTAATACAAAATTAAGACAACAGTAATGTTAGCCCATTTTTTTATATTGTGAAAGATAATGTTACAAAGAGTAAATTGATACCCAACATGTCACGCTTCAAAATTGCACCCGCGCATGGAATGACAAACTTTTACCGTTAGAAATTTTCATCTGTGACATTTAAAATATTCTACAGGTTGCATGTTTTGAGTTACAGAGGAGGGCTAGAATTATTGCTCTTGTGTTTACTATCACGGGGATACCTCATATGTGTGATTTAAACACCATTTTCAAAAGCTCGATGGGATTTATTTTACCTTTTATTTTAAATTTTTACACTGTTCTTTTAAAAAAAAAAAAGTGTGTCACTTGTATTCCTATTACAAGGAATGTAAACATTCCTTGTAAATAAAGTGAAAGGTGGGGCAAAAACTGACCCCTCCCCCCAAAACACCTATGGGACCGTGGCAGTCAAAACAAGTTGAAATTTAAATACCTTTTGATTGGTTATATTTAAAGAAAATATTTAAATATTTACATACTCAACTTGTGCTGGAGGGTATAAATTCAGGAAAACTGCGTCATTATCCGACTGACGGTGCTGAACGAAGGAAGAAGATCATCGGGATTTAAGATTAAGTTTATCCTGAGGTAGTTAATAGAGCGGGCTTCATCGGAGGGAGGCGAAGATTGGATAGGGCGGTGTTTATCATTGCCATCGGGATTACAGGCTTCCATCTCTGCCACTGATGCAATGCCGGCTGTTCCGCAAAAGATAGGGGGGGTTCCGCCAGTATCTTTGTTCCGCCCCCCCCCCCCCGGGCTTCTGTTTCCTCCTCCGTATCAAGCGACATTGTAGGCTCAAGATACAAACCCGCCTCTTCCCCTGGCGACTGCAAATCAAGAGACTTTGGGCAATGTTCGGAGTCGGCGGCTATCTCCGAGGATGGAATCGGCGCATGCGCATTGCAGAGGTCTAGTATTATACGTTCAGCTAAGAGACCTCGTCTGTTTGAATCCTGGTCACCTCCTAGAGTTATTACAAATGTTCATAAGACGGTGAGGATGCCTAGGAGTTTTGCTCCTGTGAGACACAATTTAGCTAGAAAAAATTAGAATATTTCACCTGTTGGTAAAGTTCCTGAGAGGGAAAATGTTATTGCGCCTGTGGAGCCTTCTGTATTACCTGACCAGCTGAATGATTTGAATATACCTGAAGTTGCTAATAATGCTGCTGTTGCGATGGAAATTCAAGCTTTGCCTGTTCATGCAGTTGTCAAAAATAGTGAAGGAAGGATTTAAATCAGGAGTTCTGAATAAAAAAGAAAAAGCTTTTCTCATCCCAGCCTCCTCTAGGATTCCAGTGATCTATTACCTGCCCAAGATCCACAAAGATCCAGTTCACCCGCCAGGGAGACCCATAATTAGTGGAATCAACTCCATTTCTTCCAGGGCAGGGAAGTATATAGACGGTTATTTACAATCACTTGTTAGGGCCTTACCAGCCTTCATCCGAGATAGCAAACATGTCATCAACATTATGAATGGTATTTTACATGAGGAGGGTTTATGGTTGGTTACTGCGGACGTGATGTCCTTATATACCATCATACCCCATGATTGGGGGATCTCCTCTGTCAAACATTTTTTGGAAAGAGATTCAGATTTATCTGCTGTTCAGCAGAGATTTATCATGGATCTCCTCCAATTTGCAACCACACATAACTTCTTTTGGTTTAGTGGTAATTTCTTCCTACAAAAGAGGGGGGTCGCGATGGGGGCCAAATTTGCCCCCAGCCTGGCCAACCTCTTTATGGGGAAGTGGGAGGAGGACGTCGTCTATCTGGACCGCAGACCCGAACTGGTTCTGTGGGCGAGGTATATAGATGACGTCCTCCTCCTATGGAGAGGATCCAGGGAGTCCTTGGATGACTTTATGAACTCTCTCAATATTAATGACAGGGGGATTGAGTTCAAATATGAGGCGGATCAGAGGAAGATCAACTTCCTAGATCTTGAAATAAGAGTGGAGGAGGGTCAATTTGTGACCTCCACTTTTTTCAAGTCAACAGACCGCAACTCTTTCATCCCCCGCGATAGCTGTCATCATAAAGCTTGGCTGGACTCAGTCCCTAAGAGCCAATTTTTGCGCCTTAGGCGCAATTGTAGTAAAATAGAAGACTTTGGAGAGCAGGCCAAAATGTTGACATCAAGATTCGTAGATAAAGGCTACTTAGAAGAAGATCTCCTTAAACAACTATGTGAAGTCGAATCGGTAGATAGAGGTTCGCTTCTACAGGACAAATGTGTCTCCACGGGGAGCGCAAAAAATCAATTTGTTTCTCCTTTTATTACTAATTATTCTAATCAACATTATGTTATCAAAAAATTGGTTCGAAAACACTGGCACCTGATCAAAGAGGACCCAGTCCTCGGTCCTGCACTTCCCGAACTGCCCCAAGTGGTCTTTAGAGGAGTCCCCTCATTAAGAGATTCCCTGGCCCCAGGAGTGGTTGATCCCCCTCGAAATAAACCAATGTTTTTTCAAAATATTATAGGCTACCACAAGTGCAAAAAATGTGCTGTGTGTAAGGTCAATGCAGTGAAGGAACGGAAAACTTTGAGTTTCGTTTCTCATAGCACTTCTCAAACTTTTAACATTCGATCTTTTATTACATGTTCCATGACCCATGTGGTTTATTTGTTGACCTGCCCATGTGGTCTTCAATATGTGGGACGTACAGTGAGAGCCTTTCAGGTCAGAGTTAATGAACATATTGGCAATATAAGAAGGGGGTACAAAAAACACTCGGTTTCTAGACACTATAGAGAAGTGCACGCTAGGAACCCCAGTGGCACCTCTATTGTTGCCATTGATATCCTCAAATCCCACTGGAGAGGAGGATCTAAGAGGATAGCTATTTCTAAACTAGAAATGAGTTGGATTTATCGCTTAAAATGTCTCAAACCGCAGGGCCTAAACGTGGACATAGAAGTGAATGCTTTTTTAGACAACTCATAATCTCGCTCTGGGCCTCAATGCCCTATTTTTGTTTTGGTTTTCCTCTTTTTTCTTCTCTTCTTCTCTCCTTTTTCTCTCCAGTGGAGGCGAGGGATGAAGTGGACTGTGTTCCCACTAGCTATCTCTGGTACTAGATAATGGCAGATTTTTCCCCATTAATTACTAGAGGGCTGCATAGGGCATGAAAGAGGGTATACTAACTTTTTCCCCTTTTGATACTATTGAGATATAAATGTGTGTGCTAATTTTATACAATTGTATATAATTTATATCTAATTTCTGTATGTAGATTTTTAGATCTTTTTTGGCAGTATGATGAAAATGTATGTATATATATATAATTTTTGTCTATGTCATGATGAGGTATAGAAATCCGATTTAATCCGATTTTTTGTGCGGCTGCTTTATTAGGCTGCGACTTGGGGACATAGAAATGTTGATTTCTTGTTCCTTTTTTAAGATGTTAAATGACATGTAAGTTTTGTGACAGACAACGGTTTTGTTGGTATTACATGATGTGGAGGACTGAGGGTCGGGAGACCAGTGAGTTCCGCCTTTCGGGTTGGATCGGACTATGTTTACACAGATTATGCCTATCTGTGTTAGTCTGCTCTCGTTGGTAGGGTACTTCCGGATTCCCGGCCATCTCTACTCCTACTTCTTCCGGTTTTGTGGTCTCCTTTCATTGGAGACTGTAATGTGAAAGAGAGGCTTGGTTGCGTCTCTGATTGAATATAAGGTGAACGTTCAGTGCGTCGCCCGTGCCCTTTGACAACGTCATTTTGTGACGAAACCGGTCAGGGCGGAGCCACGCACTAACGTCACCGCGTTTTACGTGACCCCGGAAGCGCGGGTGCACGTAACTATTTTCTGCTGCTGTTTTGCTTTTAACTTTTTTTAGCCGCGAATTTCAAATGTATAATTTGCTGCACATTTTTTGAATAAACTTCCTGGAAGTATTTCACTATTGCGAGCCCTCGTTTTTTCTCCCCCTCGGTTCTTTGAACTGGACGAGGAGTCTACACTAGTGGGAAGTATTTTGATCCAGTGAAACCTATCAGTCCTATGAGGAAGTACTGTAAGTGGTCGAGGAGATCTCCCCCTTCAGATGCCAGTGGATTGATATGCCTGAATCACGCCAGGATCTGGTAAGAGTACATCTTTACTTACCTTCTGATGTGTCTGCAGAATTCTGAGAGATCGATAGTGAATCCTACCTAGGACACTGTAATCTACGATCATCATTGCCCTTTTGGACAATCATTCAATTATACCATTTATTTACACCTTTGTGATACCAGCTTTAATGGACTAATTTTTGGTTGTAATGCAAACCACTTTTATCACACTTGTTTTCATCACCTTATTTGGATTTCACTTGTCCAACTAGATGTGGTTTATTCATTTATGTACATATTTTTTGTTTATTCACTCATATTGATACGTTTAATATTTTTTCACAATGTCATTTTGTGCCTTCTGAGCGCAACTTTTTTTCTTTCTATTCATGCAGTGGCGTTACCTAATGATGCGATATAAGCGGCCCCTACATCAGGTAAAGCTACGTCAGGTGAGTCTTCTGATATAGCTAAGTTGTGTAATTTAGCAGAAAAAAAATCTGCGATTGTAGATAAATTGAAATCTCCTGCTATTTTTGATATTAATAATGTTGCAGCTGTGTGGCAACTTAATGCATCCAACTCCAAGGAGTGCTTTCTTAACCTGCTGAGCGGTATTCCCGAGTCAGGCGCGGGTGGAATTTCAGCACCAAAAGCAGTAACCCCCAAACCCGACTCAGGATTTCATCGCAAGATACAGGCAGGGAGTTACTTACCTTGTCCCTGGATCTTGCGATGCCTCCCCGCTGTGTGATCGAGCTGTCTCCTCGCTCGATTCACCGCTCGAGTGCCGCGGAGCTCCGTTTCCTGCGACGTTACAACGCGCGGGGGCGGAGATCAGCATCAAATTCAAAAAAGTTAAAACACAGTACACATACAGTATACTGTAATCTTATAGATTACAGTACTGTATGAAATAAATACACACCCCTTTGTCCCTAGTGGTCTGCCCAGTGTCCTGCATCCACTTTTATATAATAAAAACTGTTCTTTCTACCTGGAAACTGTAGATTGTCCATAGCAACCAAAAAGTGTCCCTTTATGTCAAAAGTGCTTTTAGACCAGCTAGAAAACAGCGATAATAAATTAGAATCACTTGCAGAATTGAGCGATAGCGATTTGTGGGGAAATTCGTTATCAAACACTAAATCTAATGACAGCGACAATTCTGCAACTGAGCAAATTTCAGTGTTTTTGATTTGATTACATTATTGAATACTTTTTATTATTATTATATTATTATTTGTTATAATTATTTATAGTTATTTATTATATTCTAATTTATGAGTTATTCCTAAGAATTACAGGCCTACAATATAAAACGCCAAATTTCCATGAAAAATAATGGTACCGCTTTCAGCACTAAAATCTGAAAGAATCAAACCGCCAGGGAGGTTAAGAGCAGTGGCTAGAAAGAATGCGGCTGTGGCTTATACGTTACCCAAATCAAATGATAGCGGCATTCTTAGCTGAGGTTTTTTTTAAAGGTTTTTCTTTACCTACGTTTTCTGGATCTGGTTGCTCTGTTTATAAAAATGTATCATCTGTTGATTGTTACATTGATGTGGTTGCTGATAAGCTCACTAAAGAAGTCTCTGCAGGACGCATGGCGGGACTTTTTTCTGAAACACCGTTTGTTAATTTTCATGTATCGCCTTAAAGCCCCATACACACCATCAGATTATCTGCAGATTTTTGTCTTCAGATTTACCAAAACCTTGTAGTACAAGGGCCTGCCTGATTGCATACAAATTGAAACTCTTAAGGTTTGACCTCATATTAGATGGTTTTGGTAAATCTGAAGACAAAAATCTGCAGATAATCTGATGGTGTGTATGGGGCTTTAGGGATTATCCCTAAGGAAGATGTCAATTCTTATAGACTAATTCATCATATGTCTTATCCTGTTGGTCCGTCGTTAAATGATAAAATAGACCCAGAATTTTGTTCTGTGTCGTAGTCTTCGTTTGATGATGCGCTAGAAATTATTAGAAGAGTGGGAGGTTTACCTCTGTTAGCTAAAGCTGATGTGAAATGGGCCTTTAGGTTATTGCCAATACCTCCCTCGGCATTTAATTCTTTTGGCATTTATTTTCAGGGACATTTCTATTTTGATAAGTGTCTGCCCATGAGCTGTTTATTATCCTTCAGATATTTTGAATTATTTTTGACTTTTTTAGAGTGGGTTGTCAGTTCACAATCTGGTCTGAAAACCTGTTGCATTACTTAGATGATTTTTTATTTATTTGTAAGGATAACAATGATGAGTGTTAGTTTTTATTTATGGAGTTTAAGATTGTTTGCGAAAGCTTTGGTTTTCCATTGGCACCAGAAAAATTAGGACCTCCCACGCATTGCTAGAGTTTTTGGGTGTCACTATAGACACTATTAAGATGGAATTCCACCTCCCTATGGCTAAGGTATGCAAAATGTGTTTCTTGTTGGAATTTGTTCTTTTAAAAAAGAAAGTGCGTTTAAAAACGATTCAATCTTTATTAGGCCTTTTGGAATTTACATCTAGGGTTATTTCGATGGGTAGAGTTTTTTCTAAAAAAATTGTATTCAGCTATTGCTGGTATTACCTCTCCGAAGCAGAGGTTTGACTAACGGCGTCCGTTAGGAAAGATTTAATTTAATTATTTGGAAACGTTTTTTGGATTTGTTTAATGGTCATTCTTTATGGCAGGTACCTTTTTGATGGCTACGGCATTCAATGTATTTATTGATGCTTATGGGGCAATCGGTTATGGTGCCTATTGGAAGAGACACTGGTCGGCGGATAAATGGCTAGCAGAGGTACTGTATGGTATGCTAAAGGTTTTACAAAGATCATCGTTTTTTTGGAGTTGTTCCCTGTGGTCGTAGCTTTGGAATTATGAGGTGAAGCAGTAACCCTGAGCCAGACTCGGGATCGCCTCGCAGCAGCCACAGGCAGGGTTTACTTACCTTGTCCCTGGATCCTGCGATGCCGCCGCGCTGTGTGATCTAGCGGTGTCTCCTCACTCAATTCACAGTGTCCCTGTGTGCCTCCGAGCTCTGTTCCCTGCGCCGTTACGACGCATTGGGGCGGAGAACGGCGCCAAATTCAGAAAAGATAATAAACACAATACATACAGTATACTGTAATCTTACAGATTACAGTACTGTATGTAAAAAATACACACCCCCTTTGTCCCTAGTGGTCTGGCCAGTGTCCTACATGTACTTTTGTATAATAAAAACTGTTTGTTCTGCCTGCAAACTGTAGATTGTCCATAGAAACCAAAAAGTGTCCCTTTATGTCAAAAGTGGTTTTAGACCAACTAGAAAACAGCGATAATAAATTATAATCACTTGCAGAATTGAGTGATAGCGATTTGTGGGGAAATTCGTCATAAAAAAAAAGTAATGACAGCGACAATTCTGCAACTGAGCAAATTTCAGTGATTTTGAGTTGATTACATTATTGAATAATTTTTATTATACGGTAATTATATTATAATTTGTTCGATTATTTATAATTATTTATTATATTATAATTTATGATTTTGTTTTTCAAACTTTGTCTACTAGATGTCTACTAGACTCTTGTTCGGACAGATTTAAGTGAGCTATTCCTAAGAATTACAGGCCTACAATGTAAAACGCCAAATTTCCTTGCAAAATAATGGTACTACTTTCAGCACCTAAAATCTGAAATAATCATACCGCCAGGGAGGTTAAAAGGGAGCGGCCAGCTAGTCTGAGACTCTATAAGAGCAGCAAACTCTGGCACCTAACCCTCAAAAAACAAGCACACCAATAGCTGTAGGCAAAAGGTCCTAATCAATATGTCCAGAGACAGCTCCTAACCAGCTTTCCTGTGAAATTTTTCAGTGAAAGGGGTCTTTCTACAGCACAGCTTCCTAAAATAGGTCTTTCTCCAGCTAAGCTTCCTAAAATAGTGTCTGCCCAGCAAATGTCTTTAAATGTCTTTAAAGGAGAAGTACAGCCAAAACTTTTCAACAGACAGCGGGCTCGGGGAAGATCAAGACAATGAAGTGGAGATCTGCCCACATGACCGGACCAGTGCCCAGTTCCCAGCCTCTCGACAGCCTCTCGACAGCCCGGTGTTCCAATGAGCGGGGGGGGGGGGCATAGCAGTGTTGACTGACAGTCACCAGCTCTCTGCTCAGGGAGCCTTGAGAACGGAACTATCAGTGGCGTTTGATCTCTCAGTCTTAGATCTGGCGAGGGATAAATGCAGCATCGGACTGATGCTACATCCACCTAGTTAAGTCTGATTCTAAAAAACAAAAACAATCACATACTTTTCTTTAAGACCAGGTTCCTCCAGGCTATCTGCAAGGCTCATGCTGAGGCCTGACAACAACAGATCTTCAGTAACACAAGCTGACGCCCAGGGGCAGAGGCCCCCAGGAGTGTAAGAGAGCTCTGATCAAACCCTCCCAAACATTTATCTTCTCCCTAGCAACATCTGGGCTTCCCTTCCAGGGATTGGTTCAAATAAATATTCGTAACCCAGTGGATAACCCCCTTACTCTATTTTAGAAAGCTTCTTCCAGAGGCAGGCAGGAGCAATCAGCCACCAGACTTAGGAAGACCTGACCAGACCTGAAAAGTAAATTGCTGCTTAGCTGATCAGGTACAGCAGAGATCAAAACTAAATTTAACCAGCTTGGGGTGCAGGAAATCTGGATAGCCTATAAATGCTGGGTTGCTTTACCACTAGGAATTAAATCTGAACTGCATGCACAATAAGAACAAGTTGTTTTGCACATTGTAGTGGCTGAATGCGTTTTAATTTTTTCAGACTTTTAGCAAGTACCTTCCTTTAGCAAGTCACTTCTGTGAGCTGAACTGGAAGTATAAAACAATTTTTTATTCCTTTACTAACCTACTAATTTCCCAATCCTCCATGTAATGAAGATAAACACTGGCAGACATATTTGAAGTCCAATCAAGGTGAAAACGGTTGCTTCCTCCATAAATACCAGGTAGGAGTGAATATTCATCCTAGGACAGAAGTCTGTCTGTCTGTCTGGACCAAATTACAAATTTTTTGGAACTCCCATATATGCATCTAAATGCAATCATTAACTGCTTACATGGAATTCATTGTTAACAATGCAAATTTCTAGGCAAACAAATGAAAGTTTAAAATTATATAAGTTAGATGATAAATTTAATTAGTAACAAAAAAGTAAAAATATAAATAACTGAAAATGAAATAATTATTGTGTGGAATATTATATAACAGGAGGCAGTTTACTAATTCCAGGATTATTCTTGATAAAAGCAAGCTATGAGTCAGCTTGTTCATCATTCAATAATTGACTTGCTGGACTGTGAAGGTTTTGATGGAATACCAGATTCTATTTAAGGTACAATATAGTTTTTGTAAAAGCGCTGTTTGCCCAGAAAACATTTAGAGGGATATTTCAAGGACTTTGCACTCTGACTAAGAAAAAATGACTAACAGGGTGATGGCAGAAAAAAAGCAAATGGTCAAGTCAAGATCATGATTCCACTCAAGCTTGGCTTGCATACATACGGTCACACAAAAGTTCTCTGAACTTTTGACCGTCAAGAACACGATGATGTACAATACTACGACGAGCCGAGAAAATTAAGTTGAATGCCGAGCATGCGTCGAATTGTTTCCAAGCATGTGTCGGAATTGCTACAGACGATCAGATTTTTTCCGTCTGAAAAATTGACAAGCTTTGTACTGGTGGGGCAGGTTTGGGGGAGAGCTCTGTACTAGGGAAGAGTGGGATATTTGGGTAAACTAGCCTGTGAAACATACACTGCTTAACTCTACACCCTGTACAAAGTGAAATCCTGAGCCTTGCATCCTGTACATGGCGCACTGTTAAAAAATGCCTTCTCTACGTAGTGCATGCCAGAGTACTGTCCCCTGTATGTAGTGCACTTCTGAGCCCTGTCCCCTGTACATAGCACACTCCTGAGTCCTGCAACCTGTGTGTAGCGCACTCCTGAACCCTACACCCCATGAGTAGCACATCGTGCACTTCTGAAACCTGCCTTCTCTATGTAGTGAACTCCTGAGTCCTGCCCCTGTATGTAGTGAACTCCTGAATCCTGCCCCCTGTATGCAGTGCACTGCTGAGTTCTGCCCCCTGTTCTTATTGCACTGAGTGCACTACACCATGTGCATAGCACATTCTGAACTCAACACCCAGTACAAAGCTCACTCCTGAGCCCTAAACCCTTGTATGTAGTTCACTCCTGAGCCCAGCACCCTGTATGTAATGTACTCCTGAGTCCTTTACCCTGTACATAGCGCACTCCTCAGTCTTGCACCCTGTACGTAGCGCACTCCTGAGCCCTAAACCCTTGTAGGTAGTTCACTCCTGTGCTTAGCACCCTGTATGTAGTGTACTCTTGACTCTTGAACCTTGTATGTAGCACACTCCTGAGCCTTGCACCCTGTACATAGCACACTCCTGAGGGAAAAACCTTGGTCAAGAATAACCATGAAATAGGCTAGTTTAAAATGTCCTTCAATATCTCTGTTTATGTTTAATACAGTGTCGCTGTTGAAGGATTTAATGGCATTGTTGTAAAAGCTTCAATATAATGCTGTTTGCCCTTGTGAAATGAGACATGAGAGACTTGTATTTCTATTGTCTTATTACTGTTTGCATTTGTATGGATTACAAAATATATCTTTAACAAAATATTTTCAAAACACCAGCTTTCAGACTTAGATCAATAATGACAGGTTTGCCTTCCAACTCTGTAAAGTTCCAGACACCTTGTGATGTTCTGCATCCTTCAGCTTTGTGCTCCACTAGACCCTCTAGGCCAGTGGTTCTCAATAGGGATGAGCCGAACCCCCCCGCGTTCGGTTTGCACCAGAACGTTCGAACAGACCGCCCGTTCACGCGAACATTTAGAACCCCATTGAAGTCTATGGGACTCGAACATTCGAATACAAAAGCGCTCATTTTAATAGCCCAATATTCAAGTTATTGTTGGAAAACATCTTTGAGAACCCGGGTCTTGCCCCAGGGAACATGTATCAATGGAAAAAAAGGTTTTAAAAACTGTTGTTTTTTCTGGAGCAGCGATTTTAATGATGCTTAAAGGGGTGGTTCCCCTAAAAAGAAACTTTTAACATTGCCTGTCTCTTCTTAATAAGATGTAGAATCGGCTGGTAGTTTAAAAAAAAAAAGTCCGTACATACCATTTTCGGCATGTAGTCTCACCGCCGCTTCCGGGTATGATGTGTGGGGACAGGCATCCGATCGACGCATACAGCGCGTCACGAGATGCCGAAAGAAGCCGAACGTTGGTGCGGCTCTATACGGCGCATGCGCACCAACGTTCGGCTTCTTTCGACATCTCGTGACGCGCTGTATGCGTTGATCGGATGCCTGTCATTTAAGTAGGCACGCCCATCCCTGGCCGCCAGACCCGGAAGCGACGGTGAGACTACATGCCGAAAATGGTATGTACAGACTTTTTTTTTTTAAACTACCAGCCGATTCTACATCTTATTAAGAAGAGACAGGCAATGTTAAAAGTTTCTTTTTAGGGGAACCTCCCCTTTAAAGTGTACCTGCTGGGTGTCTATAGTAGTGGCACGTGTTTAGAAATGTCCCTGCACAACATGAGATTACTATATGAAAAAAGAAATTGAATACTGCTTGCAGCTTTAATGTAATGTTTGGTCTCTGCAATTTGGATACACATCATTGAAAAAAATAGCATGAGTTTCCCTGCCACCACTCCCCCCAGGTCATTACAAGACCCAGTGCCAATCCTGACCTCCCTGGGGCCCTAAGCAAAATGACATGGCACATTAAAAATGAGAAGCGGGGGGGCCCTGACGACAGTGACATGTCACAGAAAGTTGAGAACCGGGGGGAGGGGGTGTTCTGCTGTCGTAAATGACTCAGCCAGCGAGTTTAGAAGCAGGGTGAGGGGGCGAAAATGACTTCTCACCAGGCGGGGCCTCTAGTGATTTGGGGGGCCCTTTGCAGTTTTGCGGGGCCCTAAGCGGCTTGCATAGTGAGCCTATAGCGATGATCGACTCTGACAAGACCCTTTGGCCCTATATACTTTGAACAGCAGTATACAGGTGGTGCAAACAAGACAAGGACTGTAGGTTTGTTAAGTAGAATCTGAACCATGTCATACTGTAATTGGAGCGCAACAAAGAGCCACATGCAAAGTATTGCATCAAAAATTGTTATTAGACGTCCCTGTTAAACAGGGGCAGACAAATTGGGCCTTAGGCACTGGTGGCTGAGCCCAGAATCAAAAATGTTCTTACTAGCTATCAGCAAGATCAGTGAGGAGGAAAAGGATATACCATCAGCAGCATAACAGGACAGTCACTCAGCATCAGCATAGGCAGTCTCAAAGGAATCTGACATTTCAAAACAATTATTCAGTTACATCTGCATCAGGTGCTTGGTAGCTGGTGTTGATCCAAGCCTGATTCATTTTGATGAAGGTCAGTCGATCGACAGAGTCGGTGGAGAGGCACACCCTGTGATCGGTCACAAAGCCTCCAGCAGCACTGAATGTGCGTTCTGAAAGAACGCTGGTCGCAGGGCAAGCCAGTAGCTCAATTGTGTACTGTGCAAGCTCTGGCCAGTGATCCATCCTCAAGACCCAGTAAGCCAGAGGGTTTTTGGTGGGGAAGGTGTCCAAGTCGGATATTGCCCCTAGGTATTCCCGCACCATGTAAACCAGACGCTGGCGATGGTAGCTGGAACTGGTCAGACCTTGGGGCCGCGGACTAAAAAATTGTCTGAACGCATCGGTCAGACGGCCACCTTCTCCACCGCTCCTTCTGTGACTCACCGAAGCCACAGCAACACGTTGTCCAGGACCAGGATTTGGTAATCCCACAGGTTCTGGGAACGCGTTGCACAGACCCTTCTGCAAGGCCTCCCACAGAAGTTTCATATTCTGCTCCCTCTGTGACGGCAAGATAAGCTCTGCAATCTTACTCTTGTAATGTGGATTAAGGAGAGTTGCCAGCCAGTAATGATCCCTCTCCTTGATACCAAGAACATGAGGATCCTTACGCAGGCTTTGCAGGATCAGGGAGGCCATGCAGCGTAGGTATGCAGAGGCATTCGGGGCACAGTCCTCTGGGTCACTGAGGACGACAGGATCCGCAGCCACCTCATCCCAGCCACGTAAAATTCCATGGGTTCCTTGGGACTGTAAGTGATCCCTTGAAGACTGCTGCTGATGCTGAGTGCTAGGCTCCACCTCTATGCTGCTGATACAATCATCCTCCTCCTCCTTCTCCTCCTCCTCCTCCTCGTCCTCTTGCTGTGTGCCAGGTGGGCAAGCAGGACCACTGTCTGGATAAAGGGGGCCTTGAGAGGTAAGGAAGTCCTCCTCTTCCTCCCTCTGTTCTGCCTCAAGGGCCCTGTCCATTATTCCATGTAGCGTGTGCTCCAACATGTGAATAAGAGGAACAGTCTCACTGATGCATGCACTGTTACTGCTCACCATCCTCGTGGCCTCCTCAAATGGTGACAGGAGAGTGCATGCATCCCTGATCAAGGCCCACTGGCGTGGGGAAAAAAAACAACCTCCCCTGACCCAGTTCTGCTGCCATATTGGCACAGGTACTCATTGATGGCCCTCTGCTGCGTGTGCAGCCGCTGCAGCATGACCAATGTAGAGTTCCATCTGGTGGGCATGTCACAGATTAGACGGTTCTTGGGCAGGTTGTATTCCCTTTGGAGGTCTGTCAGCCAAGCAGTGGCATTATATGACCTCCGGAAATGCACACAGACTTTCCTGGCCTGCTTCAGGACATCCTGTAAGCCCGGGTACCTGCCCAAGAACCGCTGCACCACCAAATTCAGGACATGAGCAAAAAAGGGCACATGGGTCAGTTTTCCCTGTTGCAGGGCAGAGAGGAGGTTGGTGCCATTGTCGCTAACCACCATTCCAGGCTTAAGCTGGCATGGCGTCAACCACCTCTGAGCCTGCCCCTGCAGAGCTGACAGAACCTCTGCCCCAGTGTGGCTCCTGTCACCATCCCTTGGCCTGCATTTCTTCGTAGCCCCCCATACGCCTACAGAGCACAGCTGGTTCCGAGGGGACATCAGCACGGGAAGAGGCCACAGAGGAAGAAGAGGAGGGGGTGGAGGAAAGAGGTGTGTCACAACCAGTAGTAGTGTTTTGGAGGCGTGGTGGCAGAACAACCTCCAACACTACTGTACCTTGCCCTGCGTCCTTCCCAGCTACCAGCAGAGTCACCCAATTCACCATGAAAGAGAGGTAACGTCCCTGTCCATGCCTGCTGGACCATGAGTCACCTTACCACTGACCGCCCTGTCCAGCGAGGCATGGACATTGCCTTCCACATGCCGGTAGAGAGCCGGAATCGCCTTCCGTGAGAAAAAGTGGCGTTTGGATACTTGCCACTGAGGTACTACACATTCTACAAACTCACGGAAGGGGGCAGAATCTACCAACTGAAAAGGTAGCAGTTGAAGTGCTAGCAATTTCGCTAAGCTAGAATGCAACCGCTGGGCATGTGGATGGCTGGGAGAGTACTTCTTTCGGCGCTGCAGCAGCTGGGGAAGGGAAATTTGTCTGGTACTATCAGTAGATTGCCCGCATGTACTACTAGGTTGTGACACACCTATTTCTACACCTTCAGTTCTATCAGTGCAGGCTTCAGAGAGGACTGAGGGTCTAGTGGGGTTGGAGGTCCCAGCTGATAAGTTGCAAGGGGAGGTCCGCTTTGTTCTTTGGTGTGGGTCTTTCTGGTATGCTTACCAACAAACTGCATGGCAGGTCGACATATATCTAGTCAAGCATGTGGTGCCTAAGCAGGTGATGTTTTGGCCACGCGAGATACGCTTGAGACATATGTTGCAAAAAGCAACGGTGCGATCTGATGCACATGTCTCAAAAAAGGCCCACACCAAAGAACTTTTGCAGTAACGTTGAGACACAGCAGCAACCTGCACAGGCGTAGCTCTGCGATGTAATGCAGTTGGTGTGCTGTCCTTAAGCTGGCCCCTGGAGGCATCCTGGGCACCCTTTGGAGATGTGCCTGTGCCTCGTCCTCCTCCTCCTCCTCCTCTTCCTCGTCCTCTCTCCTATCAGGCACCCATGTAGAGTCAGTGACCTCATCATCCCCTCCTTACTCATCACTGTCGAAAACCTGGCAGTATGCTCCAGCTGGGGAACATCACTGCCAGATTCCTGTCCCTCTCGGGCACCCCCTCTCTCTGGGCTCACATCAATGTCTTCCTCTATCTGTGTTCCATCATCGGAGCCTTCAAAACGCTGCGCATCTTCATGCAGCATGTACCCAACACTGTGTTGAAACAGTTCAGGGCACTTCTAGGGAGGACATAGTGGGACTAGGGCAGTGCTTCTCAAATAGTGGGGCGCGCCCCCCAGGGGGGCCGCGAGGCTCCGTAAAGGGGGGCTCGTTTAAAAGATATAAAAAGCGAAATAAAAAATGTATTAACCCAGGAATTGGATAACAAGTTAATCTCCGTGTTTATGTACATGTGACTGCGCATGCTCCTCCGTTTTGAGGAGAACAGATTGGATAGACATGATGCTCTATCCTGATTGGCCAAACCCGCCCGTGTGACTTTTAGACCCGGAAATCGGTCCTCTGTACAGAAAATGCCTGAAAGAAAGGAGTTGAACACACATAAAAGGGGACACTGCCGATTCAGCCAAAAAAGGTCAGTGTTCTGATGAATTTACAGTCGCGCGGGGGGAGCAAAATGTTTTCTTCCTACTAGGGGGGGCATGACAGAAAATAATTGAGAAGCATTGGACTAGGGAGAGATTGTGTGATGCCATTGTGCAGAGGGAAGAGGACGCCTTGGCAGCTGCTTTGCCAGACAAACTAAGCTCAGCCTGCGTGAGAGAGGATGAGGAGGATGAGGACGGCTTGGTCATCCACTCTGCTAATTTCTCTGCATGTTGAGGCTCAACACGGCCAGCTCCCGAAAAGAAGGACGAGCGGCCACAGCCACGTGCTGAAGAGGATGCACCGTGTCCACCACCAGCATTGCCTCTAGATGCAGAGCCTGCTTGCCCTCATGAATCTCTGTCTCTCTTTGTTGTCCTTCCAGACATTTTAATGGCCTGCACAGGACAAAATCAGTACACACACCTCGTACCTTTAGATAAAAACTGGAGAGGACAAGTGCAGTAAACTCCAAGTAGGTTTAAGTGAAAAATATACAGCACAAGTGCAGTAACACAACTACGTTTAGGTGCTAATAAACAGCACAAGTGCAGTAACACAAAGGACCTTTAGGTGCAACTGAACAGCACAAGTGCAGTAACACCAAGTACGTTTAGGTGCTAATAAACAGCACAAGTGCAATAACACCAACTATGTTTAGGTGCAAATAAACAGCAGAAGTGCAGTAACAAAAAGTACGTTTAGGTGCTAATAAACAGCACAAGTGCAGTAACACAAAGGACGTTTAGGTGCTATTAAACAGCAAACGTGCAGTAACAGCAAATGCGTTTAGGTGCTATTAAACAGCACACGTGCAGTAACAGCAACTGGGTTTAGGTGCTATTAAACAACACACGTACAGTAACAGCAAATGCGTTTAGGTGCTATTAAACAGCAAACGTGCAGTAACAGCAACTGAGTTTAGGTGCTATTAAACAACACATGTGCAGTAACAGCAAATGCGTTTAGGTGCTATTAAACAGGACAAGTGCAGTAACAAATAACACTGCAGCTAGCACAATCTCCTGCCTGACAAATAGGAATAGCTGATCTAGCTAAGCTATACAGTGTATAAATGTATGTACAACTCCTAGGGATGTATATATATTCTCTACACACTGTAAATTAAGCTAAACTGACTAGCCTGCCTGCTCTATCTAGCTATCTAAAAAGACTATCTCTCTGTTTCTCTGACTGCTTCCATTAACAAAGCCGCAACACACCACACGAGGCCGCCCAGCATGGCGGCCTTATATAGTGTGGGGCGTGTGCTAAAGCCCTGTTTGTTGCGTTCTGTGATTGGCCAAGCATGCGGGACATACAGCATGCTTGGCCAATCATCAGCGCGCAATGCCGCAGTGAATCATGGGCCGTTGCGCGTCACTCGAAATTTGGCTCGAACGACACGCTTTGTTCGAATTTCGTCGAACGTACGAGCAGACGATGTTCGAGTCGAACATATGTTCGAATCGAACGTGGAGCTCATCCCTAGTTCTCAACCTTACTAGTGCTGTGACCCCTTGATAAAATTTGTGGGGACCCCTAACAGTAAACTTATTTTCGTAGCGTGGCGCTCCCTGAGTTCCCTGAGTGCTTGTACAGTATTAAAACTTTTTAGGATGTACCACTCTTTCTCTTTGTTCTCTTTTCTTTCCCTTGTATCTCTTTATATCCTAATTTCTTTTTTTTTTCACCCATTCCTCTTTTTTTCTCCCTTTTTATTTCTTCCTCGCCCTTTTTTTCCCTCCTTTCCATGTATTCTCTATTTTTATTCATTGTTTTACTCCTTAGTGGGGGGAATGGGATGAGTGGCAATGCTGGGGGGAGTTCTGATCAGCTAACTTAGATGCTCTTGATCAAAGTCATCTGCTGATCTGAGAACTGTAGTGGGGATTTTTAATGGCAACTATAATCACAGGTAGTATTACTCACGGTGTCTCTGACTTTCATGCTGAAATCAGGTCTCCTCCAGCCCCCCCCACCTCACATTCCTCACCAGTCAACTTACCTCTAATCTCTGCCCCCCAGCCATGCCGCAAACTGAATGTGCGGCTGTGAAGAGACTGAGTGGGTGTCCCGTGGGCTCCAGGGACAGCCCAGCTGGGCGGCCACAGGCTCCAGGGACAGCCCTGCTGGGCAACCGCAAAACAGTTGTGAGAGTGGTGCGACCCCCAGGTTGAGAACCACTGCTCTAGGCTCTCCCCAGACCTGGCAGATGATCATATCTTCTTCAAGGCTTAAATGCAATTAAGGAAACTGAAAGTAACAAGGCAAAAACAAACAAACAAACACAAAAGCTGCAAATAGTGTATTCCAAAAACAAATTTTATTAAAACAAGAATCTCAAATAAAAAAAAAACTTTTCTCAACATGTTTTGTCCCAGCTTAGACTCATGGGGGGATATTGCTGTTATATCGACTGCCTGGCTTTATGTTCAAAGAGTAATGCCGCGTACACATGATAATTCTTCGACATGAATTTTTTTTTTTCGGCATGTAGAAAAAAAACGTTGTTTTTTCCAACTTCATCATTAAAACGACGTTGCCCGCACACCATCGTAATACTCTGCAATACCCCCGCACAATACTCTGCAATACCCCCGCACAATACTCTGCAATACCCCCCCCCCCCGCAATACTCTGCAATACCCTGGCCAGTACTCTGCACTACCCCCGCACAATACTCTGCAGTACCCCAGCACAATACTCTCCAGTACCCCCGCACAATACTCTGCAGCACCCCCGCACAATACTCTGCAGTACCCCTGCACAATACTCAGCAGTACCCCCGCACAATACTCTGAAAATACAAAAAATATTTTTTTTAAAGCGCCCCTGTTCCCGCATGCTCGTATACAGAAGCGAACGTGCACGTAAGTCCCGCCCATATATGAAAACGGTGTTCAAACCACACATGTGAGGTATCGCTGTGAACGTTAGAGTGAGAGCAATCATTTTGGTCGTAGACCTCTTCTCCAACTAAAAAGATGTAACCAGTAAAAATATTTAAAGCGTCACCTATGGGAATTTTTAAGTAGCGAAGTTTGGCGCCATTCCACAAGCGTGTGCAATATTTAAGGGTGACATGTTGGGTATCTATTTACTCGGCGTAACTTCATCTTTCATATTATGCAAAAACATTGGGCTAACTTTAATGTTTGTTTTTTTTTAAAGCACAAAACTGTTTTATTTCCAAAAAAAATGTGTTCGAAAAATTGCTGTGCAAATACCATGTGCGATAAAAAGTTGCAATGACCGCCATTGTATTCTCTAGGGTCTTTGCTAAAAAAGCATATATAATGTTTTGGGGTTCTATGTAATTTTCTAGCAAATAAATTATGATTTTTCCATGTAGGAGAGGAATTTTAGAATTGGTCTAAAGGTGCTCCCTGCATGTTGGGCCTCTGTATGTGGCCACGCTGTGTAAAAGTCTCACACATGTGGTATCGCCATACTCGGGAGGAATAGCAGAATATATTTTGGGGTGTAATTTGTGGTATGCATATGCTGTGTGTGAGAAATAACCTGCTAATATGAAAATTTTGTGGAAAAAAAATAAAAAATCTTGATTTTGCAAAGAATTGTGGGAAAAAATAACAACTTCAAAAAACTCACAATGCCTCTTTCTAAATACCTTGGAATGTCTTCTTTCCAAAAAGGGGTCATTTGGGGGGTATATGTACTTTTCTGGCATGTTAGGGTCTCAAGAAATGAGAGAGGCTGTCAGTACATCAGATGTGATCAAATTGATCAATTTTCAGTAATTGGTACCATAGCTTGTAGACCTTATAACTTTCACCCAAACTAAATAATATCTATTTTTTTTGTTTTGTTACCAAAGATATGTATCAGTATACATTTTAGGCCAAATGTATGAAGAAAAATTACTTTTTTACAAAAAAATTTAATAGAAATTAAGAAAAATTAATTTTTTTACAACATTTTTGTTTCTTTTTCATTTATAGCGAAAAAAATAAAAACCGCAGAGGTGATCAAATACCACCAAAAGAAAGCTCTATTTGTGGGGGAAAAAAGGACAAAAAATGTCATTTGGTTACAGGCGTTGTATTACTGAGTTATTGTCATTCAAAATGTGAGAGCACCGAAAGCTGAAAATTGGTCTGGTTATTAAGAGTGTTTAAGTGCCCAGTGGTCAAGTGGTTAAATAATCCAGCATTTTCGACAAAAAAAAAATAATGTTTTTCAGAACACGAAAAATTATGTGAAGCCCACACACCATTTTGAATGACATTTTTTTAAAACTTTTTTTTATGCCGAAAAATGATCGTGTGTACGCAGCATTACACTCTGTGTTTAGCGTGAACCTGTACTTTTTGTGGACCAGGTTAAGTTACAGGTTCTCTTGATAACAAATAGTGCAAGTATGCTATTCTGCATGCTCCCCTTCCATCTAGATCTGCTATTGCAGCTTGTCAAAAAAATGGTACAAGGGAAAGCTTAGTAACTATGTAATATATGTGTTGAAAGAATACTATAATTGAAAGAAACTCATATATAAGCCATAAGAACATAAGCAATTTAAAAAATAAGTGCATCAAAAGTCCTCCAATCGTCGTGCCTTATGATGCAAAGTGACTTCTCTTTCCATTCAAGTGCTCAACCACTGTGTGAGAAAAATGCACTCTCACCAACCAGAAATTACCACTAATGGGTTCAATCGCTTTTCTTAATGCTCAAATTAAGTTCTTTAGTTCACTCTTTAGATGGTCCCAAGGTAAAGATTAATGAATCCACAGCACTTAGGCACTCCAGCTAGAAATCTCTCAACCGATGTAGTAATTCACACACTTGGAAGAAGGGAACCGTTTGGAGTTGTCAGACGGGTCAGAAGCAATAAGGCATTAGAGAAGAAAAACATCTATCAGTGATCACTGTGATGTCTCGGAGCTCTCGCCTTACTCTCCCCAGATAAAACTCAAGTGCCAGATGATGCAATGTACAGTATCTCTGAAGTCAGAGAGGAGCGAGAGATTCATTGCATCATCCGGCACTTGACTTCACTCATAACAGGTGTGTTACCTATGCTGTCATTGGCTACAGCTAATCACATGTACACAGCATTGTGATTGGCCCAGGTACCATGTGATAGCTGTGGGCCAATTATGTTATGAATGAAGTTATTCATGACAGCTTTGTTGACATTGTGATCACATAGCAATCATATGACCACCGGGGCCAAGTACTGGGATCTGCAATCCGCTGTGTCCACCAAGAGCAGCGTGCTGCGTGCCCCTAACCTGGAGTAGGCTGGATGATGTAGATGTACGTGATCCAGCATGCCTGTGCCTCCCACCTGCAGTAAAAGTACTGTGAGTGGTCAGCAAGTGGTTAAGAAACCCTTTTTTGGAATAGGATATTTTGTATGGATAAAGTATTTTTGTATCCGATCACATACTGTATATTACACATGTGCATTTGTTTTCCTCCGAATGCATTTTCGTTTGAATTTTGGGGATTTTCGCATTAGTTTTAACAAAGGATAACGAATGTGCAGAGTCCAAAATCCGAAAGATCTGATATAAAAAATGCTTTTTTTTCTTATTATTGCGACAACAGTTTGATACAGATAGAAGATTCGACATGACGGTGACAATAGCAATTTGTGTCTATTGAACCTGAATGTGCCTGACCTAACTCTAAGGCCTCGTACACACAAGGGGATATGTCCGCTGAAAACGGTCCGATGGACCGTTTCAGCAGACATCTCCGCTCGTGTGTATGGGCTAGCGGACAGATTTCTCCACCCGACAGATTTCAAAGCATGCTTTGAAATCTATCCGGTGGGAATCTGTCCGCCCGACATGTCTGCTGGTTAGTACACTTACCAGCAGACATGTCGTCCCCCACCGCCGCCGCGCCGCCGCCGAATGGATTCGGCGCATGCGCAGAAGTGTTTAACTTCCTGGTGCGGTGACGTGGCGGTGACGTGGCGGCGTCAACGTCACCGCCACGTCACCGCGCCGTCCGGCGGCGGGGAATTTGATCCGATGGTGTGTACACGCCATCGGATCAAACTCCCGATCAGACATATCCGATGGAAATGGTCCGCGGACCGTTTTCATCGGATATGTCCGATCGTGTGTACGAGGCCTATTAGTCCGAGATTATTCAACATAGAGAGAAAAGATTCAACATTATAGAGACATGAAGATTCGACATAGAGAGAAAAGTGAATAAATGAACAGGATATGGGATTTTAAAGGTGCAAGTTATGAAACACACATAACAGATTATAAAAAAATTGAAAACAATTTATTAATTACATCCATAAAAAAATGATAAATACTCATGTTTTAACCGTCACAGGCATACACCTACTACCTAAGAAGTGACAGTGACAAAAGGTATTCAGTTGAGTATAGCGTCCATTTTGGTTCAACAGTTTAGACCAGGGGTGGCAAACACAAGGCCCGCGGGCCGAATCCGGCCCGCCAGGCCTTGTTATGTGGCCCGCACAGCAACCTGTTATGCGAGGTATCCCAGGCAACGAGAAAAAACATCCCCCCTCAGTCCCGCGAGCGGCACGGCATTTAGCGCATGCGCGGCTAGTGAGTCACCACGAGAAGAAACATCTCCCCCTCTACGCCGTCTACGCCTCCATCCCCGCCTCTGTCTCCTCCCCCCAGTCTTTAATGCTTCTCTCCGTCTCCGCCTCTCTCCGCCTCCACGAACGCCTCCGCCCTGTCTCCACCCCTACCCATAGATTTGTCCCATCTTACATGCCGTGCTGTCTCCACCTCCGCCCTGTCTCCGCCTCCACCACAGCTCTGTCTCCGCCTCCTCCCCACGTCCGCTCTCTCGCCTCCCCAGTCAGTACATCCAGGGCCGGTACAAGGCAGGGGCTGACAGGGCACGTGCCCATGGCGCTACCATTTGCTATGCTGAGGGGGGGCGCAGCCTGCAGGTGAAGTTCTGCCACGGCCGCCAGTGTGTACAATTACACCTGTGTCATAGCCAGCGCAGCAGCAAAGTTCAAATTGTCAGGGCAGAGTGCACTCCTGCATCAGTCACCTTACTTCCCTGACAGTTTCACTGTTTACTCCCCTACGGAGGAGTCTCGTAGTATCTGCCAGCATGGTGATGTCACTCACTGCTGGAGGCGAGGTGGGAGGACTCAGAGGAGCGCAGGGAGCTGTGACCTAGAGGAGCCGAGGAGCCTGGCTCTAGCTGAAAGCTCACAGATGTGGAAACTGGGAGACTCGGGACTTGAGGCAGAGCACACGGCAGGAAGGTGAGCTGTGCTGTTGTGGGGGAAGGCTGGGGAGATAAGCTGCAAAGTTTCTGCTAGGAGGGTTTGTCTTGCAGTAAAGAGTTATTTTCCTAGGTGACAAGGGGATGGGTGGAGATTAGAGCTAGCAGCAACCCCCCAGAGCTGACAGACATTTCCCAAATTGACTTGCAGCCCTCTCTATAAAAACAAACCCCAATTGCTGTGTCCAGTTAATGTGAAGTGAAGTGACGTTAATTTATGACCTGATGACCATCCTATTTAACCCTGTGTTATCCAAAAATCAGTACAACCCAAAACTCACCACCTATCACCCATCTAAACACTATATAAATTAAATATTAGTCCCTAGCCACTTTCTGCTGCCTGTATGCATATATAAATGCAAACATTTCTTTCTGTACTGAGAATGTGCGCCCTTTAACGTAAAAGGCGCACATTCTCAGTACATAAATGTTTGCATTTATGCTTCCAGCATGATTACCAGCGAGAGCAAAACAGTCCAAATGCATTCCCTACCTTCCCATCACCCCTCCCTATTCACCCCTCAGACACTGCCACTTAGACCACTTTCAGGCTGAGGCATTTTACAGACGTTTTTGCGCTAAAAATAGAGCCTGAAAAGCACCTGTAAACTGCCTCTTCTGCAGCCCCAGTGTGAAAGCCTGAGTGCTTTCACACTGGTGCAGTACGTTTGCAGGACAGGAAAAAAGTCCTGCAAGCATCATCTTCAAGGTGGTTTAGGAACGGTGAATACACCGCTCCCAAAATGCCCCTGCCATTGTAATCAATAGCCAGCACTGCCTAAGCAGTAAGCACCTGCAAAGCGCTTTTCCAGATGCTGGTGGTGGTTAAAAGCACCCCGGTAGTGGTCAAAAAGCACAGCTAAAACTAGCGACGATTTACCACTAAAGCAGCCAGCACCTCAGTGTGATAGTAGCCTAAAATAAATATCTCCCCAACTAAAAGACATCCCCCCACAACTGCCTTTATACCATCTTCACCTCCTGCATGCAGTCATCCCCTCCTCACATATTCTTGTTTTGAAACATTATTTCTTTCTTAAAAAACGGGGGGGCGCAGTTTGCCATCTTCGCCCTGGGCACCAAATGGCCTTGTCCCAGCACTGAGTACATCGATGCTGGCTTTTTTGCATATGCTGACCTCTGTGGCAGAGATTGTTCAGCTCTGTTTTTTTCCCCCGCCTTCCAGCGGGCTGCGTCCTGAGGCTTTTTAAGCACTTTGAAGAAGTGTGCTGCTATTTTGAAGTGATGGTAAAAAACATTTGTCAAAACCCAAGTACTGTTACTAAACACAGAGATCCGCCCACAGAGGGATGGTACCATCTATAGCCCAATACAAAGGGAGGGAGCTGCCTATACATGGAGGTACCAGAGCTGGGCCAGGTAGGAGAGAGTACATGTGATGTGAGGAAACTTTGGGCGCAATCTTAACCCCTGCACTGTGTACGTAGCGCAATCCTGACCCCCTCCACTCTGTACGTAGCGCAATCCTGACCCCTGCACTCTGTACGTAGCGCAATCCTGATCCCCTGCACTCTGTACGTAGCGCAATCCTGACCCCTGCACTCTGTACGTAGCGCAATCCTGACCCCCTCCACTCTGTACGTAGCGCAATCCTGAACCCCTGCACTCTATACGTAGCGCAATCCTGACCCATGCACTCTGTACATAGTGTGTTCTTGACTTTTGAATATCTGCTTGCTGTCGTTCTTCCTAGACTTCTGTTTTCAAGGCTAGTTATTATTAAAACCAGTAGTAATTGAACCGGCCCTTTGAGGGCAACCATACTGCTGATGCGGCCCCCGGTGAATTTGAGTTTGCCACCCCTGCTTTAGACTGTAAGGCTTCATCAGGACTGGACACGAAATACACTTAAGCTGGAATTTCCTTTAAAATTTACTAAAGGTGTAATGGAAAAGAAAAAACAAATGAACACATATATTGTACACATATGATTGTCAACACTCATAACATATTTTTACATAGCATGCTTGCACACTTCCCAGTTGGGAGCACGAAAACAGCAATCATTCAAGAGACCCCAATATGACATCCGTGCCTCAATGAAGCATGGAGAAGTAAAGCAGTGGAAACAATTCCCTCCAGGTGCACATGTAATCACCCCGCTCCGCTCCGTCCAAAACAGCCACAACTCCCTTAGACCCCTTTCACACTGAAGCGTTTTTACAGCTTTTTAGCGTTAAAAATAGCAGTATTAAAATGCTCATAAAACGCTCTCCATGCATCTCAATGGATCCTTTCACACTGAGTTTTGCAAGCAGGATCTTTGCAGCAGCTTTTGGGAGCTGAAAAATTGCTCCAATAACACCCCTCGCCATTGAAATGAATTGAAAGCGCTGTAAAAACTCCTTACCCTTTCACACTGAGGTGTTGCACTGGCGGGGCGTTGAGAAAAGTCATGCAAGCAGATTCTTTTGGAGCAGCTTTTGAAAGCGCTGTAAAAACGCCTTACCCTTTCACACCGAGGCACTGCAAAAAAAAACTTTAGGGTCTTACTGGTGCTTTACCAGCACATTGGAATTGCAGATGGGAACACATACAGGAAGTGATCTCACTTCCTGGTTTTCGGGCGTCAGTCCGCGGATCCAGGTCTCTCCCCTTTTTGCGTCCGTGAAGCGTCAGTGCGGTGTGACATCACACGCTGCATTCTGACGCTTCGGGGGGAAATATAAATTCCAGACAGCATCAGCTGTGGTGGAATTCATTTGGGAGCTAATGCCGCACTTGGACCTGAACAACAGGTAGTTACCTTATACTCTATGGGTTATTTTATCCAGTGGATTAAGTATATTAATTTGTGCCCTTGAATATGCTCTTTATATATAGGTGGACCGGCTCTTTCCCTATTTGGAATCATCAGAATTTAGGAATTTATCCATCATCCACTTTCCAAGCTTTGTCTTTCTGAAGAGGAGTCCTCAATAGTTCCAAGAGGGGGATTGGTCCAAGTTGCTTGTGACCCCCCTTTTTGGTGAGAAGGTGTTTGTGGGGGGCGTGGCCTGGGCATGAGACTGTGAAGACGCGTCTCGTGTGAGCTCCGGCACCGGCACTTTTGTTATTAGCTTTTTTCGGTAACCAGCTTGAGTCCTACACTAATGGCTAGCATGGTCAGGAAGTCGGGGAAGAGCCAAGCCAAGAAGTCCACTACGGAGGGCTCTATCAAACGATTTCTCGCCCCCGATCCTGAAGACCCCGCGGAGACAGATGGTCTAGGCCGCTCGCCGCGTGGATCGGCTCTTGGCTCCGCCTCCCGCAATAGGCCTGCAGCCAGCCGCCGGTCTCCCCTGTATTCAGGCGGCTCAGAAGGTGAAGGAAGCCCGGATAGGAGATCGGGAGTAGCGGAGCTGGTGAGCGGACTCCCCACCAAATCGGATTTGGCATCTATGCTCCTAAGCCTTGAGAAGGCCATCAAGAAAGAACTGTCTGGGGTACGTTCAGATCTCGGCCAGGTTCTAGAGCGCGTGGAGGAGACGGAGCATCGCCTAGACAGACACGCCACAGCGATCAGAGATCTGCAGGCCTCCACCCGAGCTTTGGCCATAGCCCACAGGATGGCTATGTACAAAATTGAGGACCAGGAGAACCGGAACCGGAGGAATAATATCCGTGTGCGCGGACTACCGGAGGCGACAGGGGATGGAGACCTCGCGGCCTCGATCCGTGGCATCTTTAACAAATTGTTGGGTAATGATGCGGATTATCCCCTGAAACTGGACCGGGTCCATCGCTCCCTCCGTCCCCGTAATATGGCCTCTGAGGTCCCAAGAGATGTAATCTGCCGGGTACACTATTATGAGGAAAAAGAACTCATTATGCGGAAGGCCAGGGAGGCCACCACGCTGGATTTTGATGGCCCCTCGTTATCGTTCTTCCCGGCCCTCGCCAGAGAAACCCTGGAGCGGAGGAGAGCCCTTAGACCCCTGAGGGAGAAACTCCGGGAGGCATCTATCAATTACAGGTGGGGGTTTCCTGCAGCATTGATCACTTCCAGAGATGGGAAAACAGCGGTACTGCGTTTTCCGGAAGACCTCGAGGTTTTTTGCATGGATCTGAACATAGATCCCCGGAGCTCCCTGGTTGGCAGGACGTGATCCCTGCCGTCTCTACTGTGCCTGAAGCCCCATGGCAGAAAGTTACCGGCAAACGCCGTTCTAATACCCCGGCTTCCACGCAGAGGGTCGTTTGAGTTTGTGGAATGCCTGTCTGGCCTAAGTTCCCATGTGTTCGTTGACCCTGGTCACGCAAGTATACATCAGCCTACATTACTACGATCCCCCCTGCATTATTTTTTCTGAACGGATGTCTGTTCCGCGGTTATGAGACTGGTGGCGCAATTTTTTTTATTTTTTTTTATTTTATCTTTTCGGTTTTTCAAGGTACTTTTTTCTTTCTGTTTGCGCACGATCAACCTACGCTGAGCTTGGTGGGTGATTTGTCTATGTGGGGAGGGGCTGGTTTTCTGTGCTCTAGGGTCCATATGACAATTTTTACACTGTTACCATGTTTAGTATTGTTATGACTGGTTACCTCCTTGATTAAAGTGTTTCTGTGCCGGTGCCGGGCCCTGCGGTCTACGTGCGTCGGTTATGGACGCGCGCAGCCCGGTTGGGGGCACGACCCCGCTTTTTGATGCGGGGCGGGGGGGGGCTGGCTCCCCGTCGGGGCTGCCCTTCTGGGGGTGGCTCTTGGGGGGGTGCCGGGTCCCGGTTCGTCCCGTGTATTGCACTGCAATGTCTTGCGTGCAGCTTGGTATTTTTACCTTTGTTGTCCTGTTCTACTCTCTCTCTGTTTCTTTCCCTCCCTTAACCTCCTTTTCCCACCTGTCTTCTTGCTTGATTCCCTCCCCCCCCTTCTACCAGCACAGTGGGTTATATATTAGTGGCTCTCCTCTTACGGATACCATGGCTACAATTAAGCTAGTTTCTCTTAACGTAAGGGGACTTCACGCTTCCGGTAAGAGACACTCGCTTTTCAGAGAACTCAAACGCCTGCAGGGAGACATTGTCTTTCTGCAGGAGACGCATTTGACTCATACATCCAAGGTAAAGCTTTATGCCCCTCACTACCCTCTGTGGTTCTACAGCCTTTCTGATGTATCAAAGGCAAAGGGTGTGGCTGTTGGATTCCGCAGGGGATCCTCCTTCGTTCTGGAGGACTCTCTGGCGGACCCCTACGGTAGATACCTCTTTTTAAGGGGCAGTCTGGGTAAACTACAATGTACGCTAGCCAATGTCTATGCTCCGAATCATGGTCAAGAAAGCTTTCTGTCCGCTACTTTAGCCAAATTGACTGAATTTGCAAAGGGTTGTATTCTGCTGGCGGGCGATTTTAATTCCCCACTGGAACCTTCCCTGGACACCTCATTGGGTAGATCCTGTATTCCTCATAGGCAACTCACGTATGTCCGCAACAGATTACATGAGGCACAACTGATAGATATTTGGCGTATTATGCACCCAAAAGAGAAGGACTACACACATTTCTCGCACCTACATAACTCCCACTCCAGGATAGATTACCTCCTTATAAACCATCACTTTTTAAATTTGCTTATTCACTCCAAGATTGAAGTGTCCACGATTTCTGATCACTCCCCGATTAGTGTATCCTTGCGCATACCCTCTCTACCTTTAAAATCCACCAACTGGAAGCTAAATGACTCCCTTCTTTCAGAGGACATAGACAGACAAAAGATGGAGGCAGCACTCACTTGTTATTTCCGGGACAATGGTCCCTCGGTCTCGTCTCCGGGGGTCTTGTGGGAAGCGCACAAAGCGTACATACGCGGTAAACTCATGGAGCTAGGCTCAAGGAAAAAAAGGGAGAAGGTTCGTTCACAACTTCAGCTAGTGTCTGAGATAGAAGTGTTAGAGCGGAACCATAAGATATCCAGTTCCCCCACGGTTTTTCAGTCCTTGAAGCAGAAAAGAGAGGAGTTAAGAGATCTATTACATAAAGAGAACACTGCTCGACTGCGTCTAGTGTCCCAGCAATTTTATGAATGGGGAAATAGACCCAGCAGGCTGTTGGCAAGGTCCCTGAAACAAAAGAAATCGGCCTCGTATATAGCCAAAATTAAATCCCCCCCAGATACACTGATATATGAAACTGGGGAGATAGCACAGGAATTCCGTACGTTTTATCAAAATCTTTATAAAGTGGGTAGGCCAGCTTTGGACGGGGAGGATAGACCTGCTCTCATAAGGGAATATCTAGAGCGGGCCCGCCTGCCAAAGTTGCCTGTTAGTGCGTTGGAAGTCCTAGAGGGGGAACTCTCCCCTGCTGAGCTTAAAATGGCCCTGAAATCTATGGCTTCGGGTAAAGCACCAGGGCCAGATGGCTTTACCGTGACTTACTATCGAACATTTGCTGATACGCTCCTTCCTTTCCTAACCTCTTATGTTAATTCCATTTCGATGGGAGGGACCTTCCGCCCTGAGACTCTACATGCCCATATCACTGTCATCCCTAAACCAGATAAGGACCCTAGCCTGTGTAGTAACTATAGACCGATCTCTTTACTAAATATAGATGGCAAGTTATATGCCAAGGTCATTGCACTGCGCCTGTTGCCGTTTCTGCCCCAATGGGTGTCCAGAGATCAGACTGGGTTTATCCCGGGTAGGGAGGCGAGGGATAATTTGTTGCGGACGCTGTCTTTGATTGCATATGTGCGTCGGTGCTCCCAGCCCACCCTCCTTCTATCGACAGATGCTGAGAAAGCGTTTGATAGGGTGGACTGGGAGTACATGATGTATACGTTAGAGCACTTGGGCCTGGGCCCGAAAATGCTGTCTAGGATTTCGGCACTATATAACACCCCGTCAGCTCAACTGCGAATCAATGATACCCTGAGTGACTCTTTTTTCCTACACAATGGGACCAGGCAAGGCTGTCCCCTCTCACCAATACTATTTGCCCTTTCCTTGGAGCCCTTCTTAGCTACAGTTCGTGCGACCCCTGACGTTCACGGGATTACAGTCGGAAAGGTGGAACATAAATATGCGGCGTACGCGGATGACGTGCTTTTCTATGTCCAACAGCCTCAAATTACACTACCCGCTCTCATGTCGGCCCTCCATAAATTTGGCTCATTATCCAATTTTAAAATAAACCTTCCCAAGTCGGAAATCCTGAATATTTCCATACCCTGCCGGGAAGTCTCTCAACTGAAATTGAAGTTTCCGTTTGCTTGGCAACCTCACTACTTAAAATACTTAGGCATTTACTTGACCCCTAAATTAAACGCCCTGTTCCACGCTAATTATATCCCTCTACTAAACACGATTAGAACAGATCTGCAGAAGTGGACTCAGTTGGCTCACTCATGGCTAGGACGCATTGGCATTGTGAAGATGAATATTTTGCCCAGACTGCTCTTTTTGTTCCAGATGATCCCATACGGAGTTCCCCTTGGGTTCTTTAAGATTGTGCAATCTCTGATCCATAGATATGTTTGGAACCGCAAGCGCCCCAGGATCGCCTATAACTGGTTGATTAAGCCAAAAAGAGATGGGGGCCTTGCGCTTCCAGACTTCAGGAAGTATTTTTATGCTATTGTTTTGACGAGGTTGTCAGATTGGAAATACCATGCTGATACAAAACTGTGGGTACAATTGGAGAATGATATGTCTGGGGTGGACCTGTTTCCTATGTTATGGATACCTCCCAAATTTCGCTCCAGGTCCCCGGAGGTGTCCCCCCTATCCATATCATCACTTGCAATATGGGACTCCTTGTGTAAATCTCAGAACTGGCCCTATAACTCCCCATTGATGCATATTTTGGGACATAATTATTTCCCTCCGGGGAATATTGATCGCAGTCTGGGTTCCAGGACTTCCCACGACCCATTGTTGCTGCATCATGTGTCCAGTGCAGGGGGGATCATACCATTGTTGGACTTATTTACGTCAACGCCACTTACCTTCCTGGATCAATGGAAACACCATCAGCTCACCCAATTTGTGCGGTCCCTTCCTCAACCACTACGATCGATCTTGGAATTGACTCCTGTAGAATCACTATTTGAAGGCACCCTCCCTCCGGACCGACCTGTGTCGAATTTCTACCATGCCCTATTGGCCCTGCCTCCTTCTGCCTCGCACTCGTTCCTCGATAAGTGGGAGCGGGACCTGCAGAGCCAGCTACCTGAGTCACAACGGATGTCTCTGTTTCAGTTAACTCATGTTTCCGCCATATCCTCCAGAACGGCGGAGGTTAACTATAAACTGTTAATGCGTTGGCTCTATACACCGGAAATACTTCACAAGACGTTTCCTTCGGTCTCTGACCGCTGCTGGAGGGGGTGTGGGGAAATAGGCTCACATGCACATATTTGGTGGTCCTGCCCTCTGATCAAGCCTTTTTGGTCCTCAGTATTGTATTGGATTGAGCAGATCCAGGGGTCAAGGGTTCTTGCGGACCCGTGGGTGGTGTTGTTTCACTGTACTAACGAACCAGCAGGATCATATTCGCGATCGATTACCCCCCATTTTCTTAATGCGGCCAAGGCGGTCATCCCCAGGTTTTGGAAGCAATCGAATACCCCTACTCTCCGCCATTGGTTGAGAGAGGTAGACCATATTTACTATATGGAAGACGCTACGCTGACACTGAGAAACAAGTCCGATTTAGCCCGGAAGATATGGTCCTGCTGGTTTGCTTTCAAGTTCTCCGCATCTTATGTTGATATTCTGGCACAATCCTCATGATATGGGACTTAATGTAATGTATATCTGTGTTCGCTTATGGCCTACTGGTGCTGGTATCTACCCCCCCCCCCCCAAACCCTTTCTCCCCCTCCTCTCCCTCCCCTCCCCCACTGCTTATTCTCTAATCTGTTCTTTGTTTTCTCCCTTCCTTACCCATCGCTCTTTCTTCTATTGCTGCTCTGACACACAGGTGTTGAGATACATAGTCTCTGTTTAAGGGGCTGGTAATAGTATATGTTGGACCATTGAATGTTATTTTGAGTGGCCAATTGTATTTTCTCGGCTAGGTTAGCGGGACCACGCGGGTCATGGTGATATCCTTGATGTGTTATGTGCTAGGCCCATTGTGCCTCATCCGTATCGAACCACCATGGCCTGCGGGTTCGATTGGTAGCAATGCACGTTTTATTACTGCGGTCCCCAACAAACAAACACATTTTGTATACAGGTGTGTTGGAGTGTGCTACTATGTATTTCATTTCTTTTCTGTATTTTTCAATAAAAACTTATTAAACAAAAAAAGAAGGTGTTTGTGGTGTCATAGTGTTATCTGGAGCAATTGTATAGGGGCTACTTGAGAGATCCCATGTACAATATATATATAAATGTTTTTTAGGTTGATCTGAATGGGAATTTGATCTGATATGAGCGCTTTCACTAAGTCCTTGTTCCACATGAGCGCCCACGTTGGTTGAATAATTGTAAGATAGAAGGGAGGTGAGTGCAGTCTTTGAAGTTATGCCTGCACATGGACTGGCTCATGTTCCTTCCAGTATAATATTACTAATTCATCATGTATATTACAAGCACGATAAGAGATATTTCAATCAGTACTTTTACCCATCCCCCCTTACGGGAGTTGTGGCTGTTTTGGACGGAGCGGAGCAGGGTGATTACATGTGCACCTGGAGGGAATTTTTTCCACTGCTTCACTTCTTAGTGCTTCGTTGAGGTACGGAGGTCATATTGGGGTCTCTTGCTTGAATGATTGCTGTTTTTTTGCTCCCAACTGGGAAGTGTGCAAGTGTGCTATGTCAAAATATGTTATGAGTTTATACAATCATATGTGTACAATATATGTGTTAATTTGTTTTTTCTTTTCTTTTACACCTTAAGCTGGAATTTCCTCACACCATTTACTAAAGTGTGCCCAGTCCTGACGAAGCCTTACAGGCGAATCTGTTGAACCAAAGTGAACGCTATACTCAATTGAATACATTTTGTCACTGTCACTTGTTAGGTAGTAGGTGTATGCCTGTGACGGCTAAAACATTGTATTTATCAGTTTTTTATGGATGTAATTAATAAATATTTTTCAATTTTTTTAATAATCTGTTATTTGTGTTTCATAATTTGCACCTTTAAAATCCCATATCCTGTTCATTTATTCACTATATTTATTCAGGGATGATGGTGCCAAAAGCTACATGTTTATTTATATGATCTCTGCCCACTATTATTGACTATAGAGAGAAAAGATTTGACATAGAGAGAAAAGATTTGACATAGAGAGAAAGATTCAACATTATAGAGATATGAAGATTCGACGAAGCAGCTAAAAACATACGATCGCCGTGAGCAGACATTTATGGTCAAATGGCTATGTTGGCTGACTAGTATTATTAAATATAATTATTACTAGTCATACAACATTATAATTCTACTATAGCTTGTGGGCGGAGCATTCGATTGCGGTGTCGTACAGTTTAGCCACTTCGTCTAATCTTCTTAGAATATTCGACAGACACCATAAGCCTTCAATGACAGATTCGCCTTAATAAATTTGGATTTTTGGACGAATGCATTTTTTAACGAAACAAAATAAATAAAAACAAATTTCGGAAGTAACTAAATGTTATTTTTCAGACAAAAAACTAAATTCCGAAACAACATATTTCAGTGTGCACATGTCTACTGTATATACCTTGAAACATTGTTTTCGTTTTACCATTTTGAATATGTCAATGAAATCTGGTTCAGGTAAAAAAAAAAAAAAAATGTTTTCATAAAGCTCTGACCTTTTTATTAGCCCTGATGAGATAAACGTCCAATGGGGATGCTTGTCTTGGATCCTGAATTCCAGGCAGATAGATAGAACAGATAGAAATCAATGCAGCTCTGAATGATGACGATGAATACATAATTCAATGCAGTAATTTAAAAATCAATGTATATGACCTGGTATTGGCCTTTTGCAGTCCCATGTACGTCAGAGCTGAGACTGGGAGAGGAAGAAGTCATTCGAGGAGCCAATTAGTCGGGCTGTGATGCTCATGTGCTAACACGGAACATGCAGATAAATTGAAAAAACATCAGTCGGCTGTCTCCTTCACTGTCCAATCACAGGGTGAGAAGAGACAAGACCTGTAAGTTTTATCTAAGGCAGAATTAAACCCAAAAGCAAACATTTATTAGATTGCAACTTACCATTTCTTAGATGTAATATCTGCACTCGTTTTCTTTTTAGGCTTTGTTTCTCCTATTTTCACCTGGTGATTCAGCCTGTAAGTCTGTTGTTTTTCAATAGAACAAGCTGTCTTGCAGATGTACCAGTTACAGGGTTGAGACAAACTATTTACCAGAGTTGCTTACAAAAATCAAAAAAAATCTGTAACTGCTTAAAAAATGTTACCTGGAGTTTGGCTTCCACATGCCAGTCTACAGTAATCTGCTAGTGCATCTAATACTCCCCTACCCCCAAACTGACAATGTTGCTGTCCAAAGGTGCCCCCTGCATTCCTTTGTCCATAGTGGATGGAGCAGTGACGGCTGGTGGGCTTTTCTTCTGAGGGGCAAACAACCAGCACTACCCCCCCTCCGGGTGGCGTGGCACTAATGCACCCCCCTCTCCTCCAGGCAGCAGCAGCAGCGTGTCTGGCTCCAGCGTGTCTCCTCTTCCACAGCACTAGGCATCCAATAACTAGTAGTGTGAAAATAACGAAAATGTATTCGCTATGGTAACACAATTTTGAAGCCTATTAGATAATCTACTACTACTACTACTAATCAGGTGCTTCAAAAAACACACCTCGCCCACCCCCAACATAGAAATTCATGTGCCTTTTGACTAAAATGCCATTTTAGTTTTAGTCGTATTTTAGTCAACTGAATTGGTTTAGCATTATTTGTATTTTAGTCTACAAAAATCTCCAGTACATTTTAGTTGTCTAAAATCGAATGGGTTTAGTAAAATTTTAATGCATTATTTAAGCATTTCTTTACAATTGCCAAACACCTCCCTAGGGAACACCTAACGCTTTGATCGCTCCCCGGTGTTAACCCCTTCCCTGCCAGTGCCATTTATAGAGTGATCAGTGCATTTTTTTAGCACTGATCACTGTATTGGTGTCACTGGTCACCAAAAAGTGACACTTAGGCCACGTACACACAATCAGACCGGCCCGATGAAACTGGACCGGCGGACGATTTTCATCGGACCACGCTGAAGTACACACCATCTGGCCAAAAACCCGATCAGACCAGAAGGCGGTGATGTAAAACACAACGACGACCTGAAAAAACGAAGTTCAATGCTTTCAAGCATGCGTCGACTTGATTCTGAGCATGTGCGGGTTTTGGTCCGATGCTTTTGTGTACTAACCATCGAATCTGTCCGACAGACAGGTGTCCGTCGGACAGATTTTAAAGCAAGTTTTAAAACTTTGGTCCGACGCACGACGTTGTGTTTTACGTCACCGCGTTCTAACACAATCGGATTTTTAACTGATGGTGTGTAGGCACATCAGACCATCAGTCAGCTTCATCGGTTAACCGGTGACACCGGTCCTTCAGACTGTTCTCATCGGATGGACTGATCGTGTGTACGTGGCTTAAGGGTGAGATTAGTCTGCCACAATGTCGCAGTCCCGCTTAAAATCGCTGATCTTCGTCCTTACTAGTAAATACAATAAAAAAAAATTAAAAGATCCTAAATCTTTCCCCTATTTTGTAGACACTATAATTTTTGTGGAAAATTATAGGTTGCGCTAACTACATAAAGGTAGCACAAAGAGTGCATAAACCCAAAGTGACAAATAATCAATTTAAGTAAATGAATAACCCATTAGATGCATAAAAAGTGATAAAAATTTCAAAATGAATTCCACCTATTGCCACATGAACCAAAAATGTTTGCAATAACAAATATAGTGAACCAATCAACACACAACTGCATTGAAATAAGTAATGGTGAAATAACATATAGAACACCCGTGCATAAAAGTATTCTAATTAATTCTTCCAGATAGTAAGTATTCTTGTCATGAAACAATCTTGTGAGATCCACTACCGAAATGGTAACAAATGCCTGCTTACCAGATCTCCGTGACCCCCCACTACAGAGGATCAGGAGAAGCTTTGAACTGAATTGCCCGATCTGGTCCAGTCAAACCCAAGTAATGTAATCCAGGACATCGCACATCAAGACACACTCGGTACATCCCAATTCCAGGTGTCATGCCTCAATAGCTCCGTTTTTTTTCACTGCTATAACTTTTGTGCAAGCCAATCAACATATTAGCTTATTGTGTTTTTTTTTCCAAAAGATGTAGCAAAATACACATTGGCTTAACCACTTAAGGACCCCTTTACGGCGATATTCGTCTGCAGAATGGCACGGCTGGGCACAATCACGTACCTGTACGTGTCTCTTTAAGCCCAGCCGTGGGGACGCAAGCGCGCTCGTAACTTGGTTCTAAGCTTCGTGACCGTGAACGTAGGACCCGCGGACCGGACCGCCGCCGGTGTCCCGCGATCGGTCACTGGAGCTGAAGAACGGGGAGAGGTGTGTGTAAACACACCTTCCCTGTTCTTCACTGTGGCAGTGTCATTGATCGTCTGTTTCCTGATATAGGGAAAGACGATCAATGATGTCACACATCCAGCCCCGCCCCCTACAGTTAGAAACACACATGAGGTCACACTTAACCCCTACAGTGCCCCCTAGTGGTTAACTCCTAAACTGCAATTGTCATTTTCATAGTAAACAGTGCATTTTTATAGCACTTTTTGCTGTGAAATGGTCCCAAAAATGTGTCTAAATTGTCCGATGTGTCCGCCATAATGTCGGGGGGGGGATATTTATTATAGCAAAAAGTAAAAAATATAGATTTTTTTTCAAAATTGTCGCCCAATTTTTGTTTATAGCGCAAAAAATAAAAACCGCAGAGGTGATCAAATACCACCAAAAGAAAGCTCTATTTGTGGGGAAAAAAAGACGCCAATTTTGTTTGGAAGACAAGTCGCATGACCATGCAATTGTCAGTTAAAGCGACGCAGTGCCGAATCGCAAAAAGGGGCAAGGTCCTTAACCTGCATAATGGTCCAGGTCTTAAGTGGTTAAACTAATGAATACATTTTTTTATACGAATAAAAACCGCAGAGGTGATCAAACACCCCCATAAGGAAACTCTATTTGTGGGAAAAAAGGATGTTGTGTGCAACATCAAACGACCACACAACTGTCAGTTAAAGCGACGCAGTGTCGTATCACTAAAAATAGCCTGGTAATTGGGGGGTAAATCCTTCCAGGGTTGCCGGGTTTATACACGAGCAGCAGAAATCTTCTCCGGGATAAAGGCGACTACTATTTTGACCTCCTGAAATGTCAGTTACCTTGCTGTCACTGACCTTCAAGCAATTAAATTGATTTTTTAATAAATACTGACAGGTAGGTATTTTATAGCAGACGAGACTCTGTATGTTTGCTATATATGTATGTATGTTGTTCTATTTTTATGTAATGAACTGTAAATGTCTAGCTGAGTGTACAGCACAGACAGGTCAAAAACTCCAAATTCAAAAGCAGAAAATAGATGACGAGGGAAAGCGACAAATTGCATTAATGGAAAGAATGGTTTGTAAGGCAAGTGTGCCATATTGTGTATTTTTGCATACCTCCACATTACATATCGCCACACATTTCTATGCAATTCAGCTCTGCTTTGATGGTGTGTGAGCTATTGCTCCAAGAGAATTTATTTTCCTGAAAGCGTATGCAGGGTTTGACAAATTTGCTTAGAATCTAAAGCCAGAAAACGTGCCCCGTCCAATGAGCTTGCGCGCAGAAGTGAACACATACGTGAGTAGCGCCCGCATATGTAAACGGTAATCAAACCACAAATGTGAGGTATCGCCGCGATCGTTAGAGCAAGAGCAATAATTCTAGCTCTAGACCTCCTCTGTAACTCAAAACATGCAACCTGTAGAGTTTTTTAAACGTTGTCTATGGAGATTTTAAAGGGTAAAAATTTGTTGGCATTCCACGCGCGGACGCAATTTTGAAGCGTGACATGTTGGGTATCAATTTACTCGGCCTAACAATCTTTCACAATATAAAAAAAAAATTGGGATAACTTTACTGTTGTCTTATTTTTTTATAAAAAAAGGTGTATTTTTTCCCCCAAAAAAGTGCGCTTTTAAGGCCGCTGCGCAAATACGGCATGACAGAAAGTATTGCAACGATCGCCATTTTATTCTCTAGGGTGTTAGAATAAAAAAATAATATAATGTTTGGGGGTTCTAATTAGAGGAAAGGAGATGGCAGTAAAAAAATTCCACATTACACATGCTGTTTTAATTGTAATGCCAACGGCCACCACTAGATGGCGCAGGTCACAGAAGGAACCTTGGCACTTCACATTGCTAATTGCATATTGTACTCAGGGGTGGTGCAAGGATTTTTGACACCCTAGGGGAAACCTAATTTTGCCGCCCCCCTTGGCTCCACCCCTGACTTAACCCCCTTTGCCCTGCCCGTGTACATCCCACCTTTTTAATGACCGCTAGTATTGTGCATGCAACACTTTGCTAGACCAGCTAATTGTGGAAATTTTACAGTTTTGCCCCCAAACCAGCTTTTTTATCAAATAATTCAAATAGTCTCACTCGTGCCCATCAAATACAGCCTCACCCGCGTCCATCTCATTTGTGCCCATCAAATTCTATCTCACCTGTGCCCATCAAATGCCATCTCAGCCGTGCCCATCAAATACAGTCTCACCCGTGCCCATCAAATACAGCCTTACCCGCACCCATCAAATTACACCTCACCTGTGCCCATCAAATACAGTCTCACTCGTGCCCATCAAATACAGCCTCATCTGCGCTCATCAAATACAGCCTCACCTACACCCCATCAAATACAGTTTCGCGCACACCCATCACATACAGCCTTACCTGCGTCCATCAAATTCCATCTCACCTGTGACCATCAAATGCCATCTTGCCCATCAAATACAGTCTCACCCGCGTCCATCAAATACAGCCTCACCAGCGCCCATCAAATGCCATCTCACCCGGGCCCATCAAATGCCATCTCACCCGTGCCTATCAAATACAACCTCACCCGCGCCCATTAAATACAGTCTCACCCGCGCCCATCAAATACAGTCTCACCCGCGACCATCAAATAGAGTCTCACCCGCGCCCATCAAATACAGCCTCACCCGCGCCCATCCAATACAGCCTCACCCGCGCCCATCCAATACAGTCTCAACCGCGCCCATCCAATACAGTCTCACCCATGCCCATCCAATACAGACTCACTCGCTACCATCCAATGCAGCCTCACCCGCGCCCATCCAATACAGTGTCACCCGCGCCCATCCAATACAGTCTCACCCGCGCCCATCCAATACAGTCTCACCCACGCCCATCCAATACAGACTCACTCGCTACCATCCAATGCAGCCTCACCCGCGCCCATCAAATACAGTCTCACCCGCGTTCATCAAATACAGCCTCACCTATGCCCATCACATACAGCCACTCCTGCGTCCATCAAATTCCATCTCAACCATGCCCATCAAATGCCATCTCACCCGTGCCTATCAAATACAACCTCAACTGCTCCCATCAAATACAGTCTCACCCGCACCCATCAAATACAGTCTCACCCGCGCCCATCAAATACAGTCTCACCCGCGCCCATCAAATACAGTCTCACCCGCGCCCATCCAATACAGCCTCACCCGCGCCCATCCAATACAGTCTCACCCACGCCCATCCAATACAGTCTCACCCACGTCCATCCAATACAGACTCACTCGCTACCATCCAATGCAGCCTCACCCGCGCCCATCAAATACAGTCTCACCCGCGTTCATCAAATACAGCCTCACCTGCGTCCATCAAATACAGTCTCACCCGTGCCCATCAAATGCCATCTCACCCGTACCTATCAAATACAACCTCACCCGCTCCCATCAAATACAGTCTCACTTGCTCCTATCAAATACAGCCTCACCCGCGCCCATCCAATACAGCCTTACCCGCGCCCATCCAATACAGTTTCACCCACGCCCATCCAATACAGTCTCACCCATGTCCATCAAATGCAGCCTCACCCGCGCCCATCCAATACAGTCTCACCCATGTCCATCAAATGCAGCCTCACCCGTGCCCATCAAATACAGTCTCACCCGCGCCCATCCAATACAGTCTCACCCGCACCCATCCAATACAGTCTCACCCACGTCCACCAAATGCAGCCTCATCCGTGCCCATCCAATACAGTCTCACCCACGCCCATCCAATACAGTCTCACCCACGTCCATCAAATGCAGCCTCACCCGCACCCATCCAATACAGTTTCACCTGCGCCCATCCAATACAGTCTCACCCACGTCCATCAAATGCAGCCTGACCCACGCCCATCCAATACAGTCTTACCCACATCCATCAAATGCAGCCTCACCCGCGTCCATCAAATGCAGCCTCACCCGCGCCCATCCAATACAGTTTCACCTGCGCCCATCCAATACAGTCTCCCCCACATCCATCAAATGCAGCCTCACCCACGCCCATGCAATACAGTCTTACCCACATCCATCAAATGCAGCCTCACCCGCGTCCATCAAATGCAGCCTCACCCGCGCCCATCCAATACAGTTTCACCTGCGCCCATCCAATACAGTCTCCCCCACGTCCATCAAATGCAGCCTCACCCACGCCCATGCAATACAGTCTTACCCACATCCATCAAATGCAGCCTCACCCGCGTCCATCAAATACAGTCTCACCCGGGTCCATCAATGTTGCTACATCAGTGCCAATCAATGCAAATCAAGCTCGGGGGGGGGGGGGCAGATTTTATATACACACACATTTAACCACATGCTTTTTGGGGTCTTCTTTTAAGTAAGAGGTCACCAGAAATCTGGTAAGCAGATCTTATATCTTCACGGTGGAGGATCTTCTATCAGCACTTCTTATCAGAAAGTCACCTTATCATGTGTTTATACACTTATTCCACTGGTGTATTGAATCCACGTTGCTTATTATAAAGATTGTGATTTACCTCTTAGAAATTCTTATGGACAATTATTCTGGACAGTAATTTGTTTATATTTAAGTTCGATTTTTCACTTTTGTAGCGCATCCTGTTTTTTATCGTTTGTTAAACACTGTTATAGCTAGTACAGTCAGGTGCAGCTTCAACAGAGCGTTCAGTTGCTCCCTACTTTCATCAATTTAGAGCACTTAGTTGCTCCTTACTTATTTTTTCTAATTATTATTTTTAGCGCAGTTGATTTCTTTTTTTCAATATGGATGTTGTTGTATAATCTTTGTGCACAAATATGAACACACTATAAATTAGGATAGCACTGATATAATTTTTTTAATTACTCGCCTATACCAATTACCGATTCCTATACCATACCATATACACTTATTTGGATTTTTTGTACAAAAAACATGTAGCAGAATAAATGTTGGCCTGCAAACCCACTGGTGATCAAATACCACCAAAAGAAAGCTCTATTTGTCCAAAAATAAAAGTGGAAAAAAAACTAGGCCTGGCTATGGGTGCGTGCAGACTTCTGCAGAGCACCACATAGCCCAAAAGGAAAGTCAGGGGCAATCAAAGGCTGACATCAAATCTCATCTGCCGCTCCAGAAATCCCCTAAAATAGGTGACTGCACAACCTGTGATTGGTGCATGCCTTTTGCCCCTGTGCACCCAGCCCATCACTTGTCTATGGGAAAGTTTGTGTGTGCAGAGCTTGCAGGACTCACACAGCTGCAATGACAGGCAGTGATGGAAGTTTCTTCTGAAGAGTGCACGATCTTGTCCTAATCCCCGGCAATACAGTACTGGCTCAGGGCATGTAGGCGGCAGACAGTTGCAAGCAGTTGGGTAAGAAGGACACACACACAAATCCCTGTGGCACTCGCACACGCGATCGCGCGTGGCCCGCGGCGATCACACCCGCCGGCCACGCGCATCGGGTCCCTCGCCTTACAGCGGCTCCTAAAGGGGACGATTTACCTGTACAGGGTTTTGCGCAGCCGTGTCATTCTGCCATAGTATATCGTGTCATTCTGCCATAGTATACCGTGAGGCGGTCGGCAAGTGGTTAAGGGGGAAAAAACCTTCCGGGGGCTGAAGTGGTTATATACCACCTTAATCAGTCACAGAACCTGTGTAATTAATATGTGGTCAATTTTAAAGGGACGAGGTGGCAACCCTACCGCCGGCCCTGCTCAATAAAAAAATAGTTTGCCAAGGGCCGCAACTATTGGTAGCCCTCTGCAAAGCCAGCGAGTACCTGCGGTGATCACTGCTGAATGCATTTTGTGTGCGTCCAGCAGTGATCACCGCAAACAATCATTGGCTGTGCAGACAGCAGCGAATAGCTGCAGCCGCCTACGACTTATCAATACAGTAAAGGGTGCTGATAATGCACCTATCCATTGGAAGCCACAGCAAGAATCTCTGAGGCCGCGTACACACGTATGAGAACCTCGTCAGGCTAAACCCATCGTTAGCCCTTCAGGATGTAATGACTTTATTCTGTGTATCCACCACACCTCCTGTTTCTTCAACAGAAAACGATGATGTATGGAACCAGTGTCCTGTTGATCTCCTAATGCCCCGTACACACGATCATTTTTTGTGATGAAAAAAAATGACGTTTTCTGTGAAGTAAAAAATGACGTTTTTGAAACGTCACTTTTCAAAGACGATGTTGCCTACACACCATCGTTTTTTCACAAAAAGCGAGGTTACGTTCACCACTCTTTTCCATTGAAGCTCGCTTCATAACTAGCTTCTGGGCATGCGCGGGTTGAAAAACTTTGTTTTAAACGACGTTTTTGCTACACACGGTGACTTTTTGTGAAACAAAAAACGACATTTTGAAAAACGACACAAAAAATTCAAGCATGTTGGAATTTTTTTGGGGTCGTTTTTTTTAAGACAAAAAACAACGTTTTGCCCACACACGATCAATTTAAATGACGTTTTAAAAAAGTCGGTTCACACTGGGGCGACACGACTTCCAGCGCGACTTTCAGAGGCGACTCCAACAGGACTTAAGCATGAACCACAGGGCGATCTGAGGCGATTTACAACATGACTTGAAGTCGTCTCCAGGACAGGAGACATTCCAGTGGCCAATAAAACAACAATCAGCTCTGGGAGAGGGAGGGGGAGGGAGGGGTTTGCCTGAGAAATGTAGGTTATCTTGCTGAAAGGACGCTTCAGTTAAGACAGTGATCAGACTTGGAGGTGACTTCCATTGAAATCAATCCGTACAAGTCGTCTAGAAGTCGGATTGAAGTCGTACAGGAACCTTTTCTGAAGTCGGAGCGACTTGTGTAGTGTGTATTAACACCGCTCCCATTCACTTACATTGTTTTTCTCTACAGCGTGACTTGGGATGACTTGAGGCGACTTCAAGTCGGATCCCAAGTCGCCCCAGTGTGAATCGACTCTAACAGACCTGATTTACTAATTGTTCTGTTAACAGACAGACCACGTCAACAAATGTTAAATTTTCAATAATTAGGCTGACTAAACAAGAAATAAATGCTAAATGTTGTCATCATGGCCCTCAGGCTAGTAATATACATAATATACTCTAACGACAGAAAAACCTAGTAATTCTCAACGGAGACATTGACCTTCAATACATCTGCCCTCTGAGGCACAGTAATTACCGTCTCATTGTTATATTGGGATGATTACAGAGGTTTAAATCTCATTGTGACAGTGAAATGTATTATAGTCATCATATAGAGATTTCCTGACTATCTTAATAAAAAAAATGAAGGGCCGGATTCAGAAAACTATCTCTTGATACGCTGCGTAAATACTAAGAATAGCCGGCGGATCTTTTTTTGCTATTCAGAAAAGAAGATACGCCGGCTTTCTTCTAAGATGTGAGCGGCGTAAGTCTGTTACACCGTCGTATCTTAGTTGGATTATTACACTGGCCGCTAGGTGGCGCTTACGGCGGTTTTCGCCTAATATATGCAAATTAGCTATTTACGCCGATTCTCGAACGTACTTGCGACAGCGCGGCGTAGTTGAGGTCGTTTGTGTAAGCGTTAGAGCGGCGTAAGGTTACCCCTGCTATAGGAGGCGTAGCCAATGTTAAGTATGGACGTCGGTTACGTCGTTTGCGTAAATCGTTCGGGAATGGGGCTCGACGTTAGTTACGTTCACGTCGTTTACATTGAGGAAAAGCGACGTGGTTTCACGCATGCACATTGGGAACGTCCACGGACGGCGCATTCATCGTCCAAAAAAAACGTGAATTACGTGGGGTCATGATTCATTTACATGAATCACGCCCCCACTTCATTCATTTGAATTGCGCGGCCTTAAGCCGCAACACATACGTTACGCCGCTGTAAATATTGGCGCTGAATAAAGAACTTGCGCAAATATTTACAGCGGCGTAACGTATCGGGGATACGTTACGCCAGCAGAAAGATCCACAGATCTTTCTGAATCTGGCCCGAAGACTCCAGTCCAGGCACAGAGTTTTTGGTCATATCTTTTTGTAAAAGAAGCTACCTCTGCTAAAGTTTATTCCATGCCCAAACTGCTCCTGTGTAGTGAAAACTTCATATTTTCATTCATGTATGATACTACAGTCTCATACAGTCTGGAGAAGCAGTATAATTGTTAAATCACCCCCCCCCCCCCTCTTATCTATTCACAGAATGCCTTGTATTATGTGAACTATTCAGAGAAAACAAGGCATAATAAAAACAAACAAAACTGACAAAAGTCAGCAAATGATTACTCAACGAGCAAGGTATGAGTATTAAAGTGATTGTAAAGATTTCCACCGAGTGAATGCATATAGGGCGTTATACTGGGATGATGCCCACAGCTGCTGTGCCATTTTTTAAAGCCAGCGGTTGGCTTTCCAGGGATAACAACCGTTATGGCTAAAATTTGTTCGGTTGTTATACCGGAGGAGCGAGAGGGGACACTCTTATCAGGCCTCCCATCCCATCGGGAGACCCGGTCCTCGATCCGCCACTTCCGGCTGCTAGAGACAGACTGGCACAAAGCTGGAAACAGCTTTGTGCCAGTCTTCTCTCTCTAAACACGGAAGCGACGTCACAACGTCACTTCTGGTTTACCCGGCTGCCAATGGCACCGTTTAAAAAAAAAATACAGTATTCAGAACCATTTTCGGCGATCTGAATACTTTGAAGTGAAAAGGAGGGATTTGGGGTCTTTTAGACCCCCGATCCCTCCATGAAGAGTACCTGTCACCATCTATTAGGCTGCGTACACACGACCGAGAACCTCGTCGGGCTAAACCCATCGTTCCGCCCGACGAAGTTCTCGGCGGGCCGTCGAGTTCGTCGACCAGGCTGTCGAAAAACGTGTCGAGTCATTAGTCCCAATGGACCGTCGAGGAAATAGAGAACCTGTTCTCTATTTTGGCTCGACGCCTCGCTCGTCAGTTTGCTCTGCGAAAACGTACACACGATTGAGCTTCTCGGCAGAATATGGATCCCAGCGAGCTTCTCGCTGGATTTTGCCGAGAACCTCGGTCGTGTGTACGGGGCCATACTGTCACAAGGGATGTTTACATTCCTTGTGACAGCAATAAAGCAATACATTTTTTTTAAAAACACAATGTAAAAAAATGTAATTAAATAAATAATAATAATAATATATATATTTTGTTGCATTTTCTAACATGTTGCATGGTATTCGTGGGAAAAGGCCCCTTATTCAATCAAAATAAGTCATGTGTCCACATGTAGGACACTAGAATCTGGGGGCATAGCCCAAACAGAACCTGTGGAGGAGGGATAGGTGTAGGGAAGGGGCAAAGAGAGAAAGTAGAAGAGGAAAAGAAAAGGAAAAGAAAGAGAAAGCAGTCAGACCCCAAGTAGCGTCATCAGTCCCTTACACAGCTTTAGGCAGGGCCCCCCTGGAGCAGAGAACCGGGGGAAGGGGGGGTGCTGACAAAAAAACAAAACAAGTGTAATCTCTTCTCTGCTGACGCAAGCTAGCTTACAGGGGTAGTGAAAAGAAATTTTAAATTAAAAAAATCGGGAGGGGAGCCAGACAGGCCTGTAAGGGGCCCTGGGGACCATTGGGCCCCTTACAGGTGTAATGCAAAAGATAAATAAATACAAAAAAACGCGAGGGGGGCCAGCCAGGCCCCTGGGGACCATCGGGCCCCTTACAGGTGTAATGCCTGTACCCCCCTGATGGTGGCCCTGGTCCCCCACACCCATATAGATGGCCCAAGGTTCCCTTGTCTCCTATATTTTGCGCTTGGCCGCAGTGATTGAGACCTTGGGAAGCTTCCAGGTCTTAGCTATGGTGAGTTTAGCTCCCAAGAGTATATAGAAGATTCATTTTTGGGAGAATTTCGGGGTCTTGGGAATCAGCTGGTTGAGAAGGACTGTTGAAGGAGACTTGGTTATCTCACATAACGTGACGTCGGAGCCTTTTTGGAATATTCTGTTCCAGAAGCTTCTGATTTTGGGGCACTCCCACCAGATGTGCATCATGGTTCCCCTCATTTGGCACCCTCTTAAGCACAAAGGGGATACCAAAGGAAACATAGTGGAGAGCCTGAGGGGAGTTAGGTACCATCTGGTGTTGACCTTTAGACTAGCTTCTGCTAATGAGATATTAAGGTTGCCCTTAAATTATCTGGAAAATGCTTTGTGCCAAATGTCCTGCGTCTCCGCCACCCATGCCAGCATACATGGGGTTTTCCTGTCATTTGAGCAAGTGACGAGTAAATTATGGAAATCCCTCCCCTCTGCTCCAATAATTGTCCGCACCATTATTCGTAGAGAGTAAATGGGGGGGGGGGTCAGGTTTGGTAGACCAGATGGAGTGTAAGAAGAACCGCTATTTTTTTTTTTTTAAAGATTCCCCAGCCAAGCAGCAGGGGGAATCTGTGCAGCACAGCGTGATTAGGGTGTGCCCGTGATTAGGGTGTGCCCACCCCTGGCACACCCTGTGCGCACGCCTATGCAACATGGGTTGTAGTTCAATCAAGAACAAGATAAATAAATGTGTTTCTCAGTTTAGGCCGATATGTATTCTTCTACATATTTTTGGTAAAAATAAAAATCGCAATTAGCGTATAGAGATTGGTTTGCACCTACAAAATAGGGGATAGAATTATGACATTTTATTTTTTATTTTTATTTTTTTAATTGTAATGGTAAGCAAAAGGGGAGTATAGCCTCATGTAAGGATTAGTAGTAAATAATAATAACGTACCATCATCCCAGTTATGGTAGAGAATAGGGGAGAGTGGGGGCAAGGGAATAGTAGCTGAAGCTAAACCCAAAGCTACCCACTACTAGTAATGGTGGCGATCTGTGATTTTTGTCAGGACTGCGATATTACGGTGGACACTTTTGACACATTTTTGGGACCATTCACATTTATATAGAGAACAGTGCTATAAATATGCACGGATTACTGTATTAATGTGACTGGCAGGGAAGGAGTTAACACTAGGGGGCGAGGAAAGGGTTAATGTGTGCCCTGCTAGGTGATTCTTACTGTGGGGGGAGGGGACTGACTGGGGGAGGTGACCGATGGTTATCCCTATATACAAGGGACACACCATCGGTCTCCTCTCCCTGACAGGACGTGGATCTCTGGAGGCCGGACGCCGTATATAGATGGCCTCCCAGCATTTTAGAGCCACATTGTGGCCATAAAAACTCGTTGGGCGGGTGGGAAGTGGTTAAATTGGAAAAACACAGAAATTAAAAAATGGGCAAACATTTAAAATTCAACAGGATGGAAATTGCAGTTTGTTAAGAGGATTGTTTTAATGAAAACCTAGATAACACCACTTGTATATATTAACAAATCACTGAAAATTGCAAATTTAACCACTTAAGGACCGCCTACTGCACATATACGTCGGCAGAATGACACGGCTGGGCACATCAACGTATATATACGTTGGTTTTAGAACCCAGCCTTGGGTCACGGGCGCGTGCCCGCGGCGCACTCCCGTGACCCGGTCCGAAGCTCCAGGACCGGGACCGCGGGACTAGCGGACCCGATCGCCGCTGCAGTGCGGCGATCCGTCCCTGGAGCTTAAGAACGGGGAGAGCCGTGTGTAAACACGGCTTCCCCGTGCTTCACTGTGGCCGCAGCATTGATCACGTCATCTCTGTTATAGGGGGACGAGATCGATGACGTCACACCTACAGCCACACCCCCCTACAGTTGTAAACACACACACAGGGAACACTCAAAGTCACAGCGCCCCCTGCAACTGTCATTTTCACAGTAAACAATGCAATTTAAATGCATTTTTTGCTGTGAAAATGACAATTGTCCGAAAAATGTGTCAAAATTGTCCGAAGTGTCCGCCATAATGTCGCAGTCACGAAAAAAATCGCTGATCGCCGCTATTAGTAGTAACATAAATAAATAATAAAAATGCAATAAAACTATTCCTTATTTTGTAAACGCTATAAATTTTATATTTTTGGGGGATATTTATTATAGCAAAAAGTAAAAAATATTTCTTTTTTTTTAAATTGACGGTCTATTTTTGTTTATAGCGCAAAAAATAAAAACCGCAGAGGTGATCAAATACCACCAAAAGACAGCTCTATTTGTGGGGAAAAAAGGACGCCAATTTTGTTTGGGAGCCATGTCGCACGACCGCGCAATTGTCAGTTAAAACGACGCAGTGCCGAATCGCAAAAAGGGGCAAGGTCCATTACCTGCATTTTGGTCCGGGTCTTAAGTGGTTAATAACCGTATTTATCGGCGTATAACACACACTTTTTTCCCCTTAGGCCCCTTTCACATTGCGGCGGGAGCCGCGCCGGCGGTAAAAAATAGCTGCGCTATAACGCCGGTGTTGCCGCGAGTTGCGGCCGCTAGCGGTGCGATATTAACCCCCCGTTAGCGGCCGTGAATAATGCCCGCAATGCGCCTCTATAGAGGCGCATTGCGGGCGGTATTGACGCGCTTTCCCATTCTTTTCAATGGGAAGGAGCCATGAAGGAGCGGTATACATGCCGCTCCTCTCACCGCTCCAAAGATGCTGCTGACCGGAGATTTTTTTCTCTCCTGCCAGCGCATCGCCTCAGTGTGAAAGCCCTCGGGCTTTTACATTCAGGTTGCTGGGCAGGAGTTTTTCAGGCGGTATAGCAGCGCTATTTTTAGTGCTGTACCGCCTGAAAAACTCTTCAATGTGAAAGGGGCCTTAGGGGGGAAATCGTGGGTGCGCGATATGCGCCGATACTGCTGTTCCCGCTGCTGATCCCGGGCACTGCCAAAATAGACCGAGCCGAGACGAGTGTACTGCGCACTCGGCTAGGCTCGGCCACGCTCGGCTCCGAACTCAAACACATAACGCTGCAACCCCCGGCAGACGGCACCGACAAGGCTGTGTACAGCTCTCCCAAACTGCCCTTGCCCATTTGAATGCATGGGCAGCACTTCGGAACCCTGCAACTTGGGTGCTTTTAACCCCTTCTTCAGACGCCCGCTAGCGGCCGAAAAGCACCGCTTAAACAGCGCTAAAGATACAGTTTGAAAGTAGCCTTTTACTGGACTTAAATGGCACCTGTAAAATCCCATCCTGACTTTGTTAAAACTAGTTACTTATAGGGATATGGTGCCATTTCATGATACCTCCAACCATACAGCTATTATTATATCTGATAATGCTGATCTGTAAGGCCTCGTACACACGATAGGATAGCTAGAGGACAACGGTCTGATGGACCATTTTCATCGGTCAAAACCGATCGTGTGTGGGCCCAATAGGTTATTTAACTTTAGGTTAAAAAAAAGCCAACTTGCTTAAAAATTAACCTATGGATTCCTAACCGATAGGTCAAAACCGATCGTTAGTAGGCACGACCATCGGTTAAAAATCCACGCATGCTCAGAATCAAGTCGACGCATGCTTGGAAGCATTGAACTTCATTTTTTTTAGCACGTCATTGTGTTTTACGTCACCGCGTTCTGATACGATCGTTTTTTTAACTGATGGTGTGTAGGCACATCAGTCAGCTTCATCGGTTAACCTATGACAACAGACCTTCAGACCGTTCTCATCGGATAGACTGATCGTGTGTACAAGGCTTAATTCTTATAAATGAAGTGGGCCTGTCAGGCCGCGTACACACGATCAGACCGGTCCGATGAAACTGGTCTTAAGACTAGTTTCATCAGACCAATTCGATGGTGTGTACGGCCATTGTCCGTCGGACGAAAGTTTTAAAACTTGCTTTAAAATCTGTCCGACGGACACCTGTTCGTCAGACAGATTCGATGGTTAGTACGCCAAAGCATCGAACCAAAAACCCACGCATGCTCAGAATCAAGTCGACGCATGCTTGGAAGCATTGAACTTCCTTTTTTCAGCACATCGTTGTGTTCTACGTCACCGCGTTCTGGTCTGATTGGAATTTTGGTCCGATGGTGTGTACGCACATCAGACCACTTCAGCCTGGTCTGATGAAAACGGTCCGTCGGACCAGTTTCATCGGACCAGTCTGATCGTGTGTACGTGGCCTCAGTTTAGGATGTTGCTATTGGGGCCAACTCAAGGGACACATAGCTGGGTGACTTCTCCTTGAAGGGGTCTGATGGCAGTTCAATCAGGACAACATGACAGCATTTTATCGCAATGCTTGTGAATTGCCAATTTTCATCTTGGGGTTTAACTGTCATTTAAAGGTGTACTTCAGTCAAAATGTAAAATGTCATTTTTGCTTCTGAAGTTGCTTGTTGCCTAGCTACCTTTCCAATCAGTAGCTTCTGAGTTACCAATTTGGAAGAGGCAAGCAGTACATGAAAGCAAAACATCCACATACATAACACAAAGTGTATATTTGTTCTAGGTCAGAGACTCACAAATGATTACAGCTCTTTGGCTGATTCTTTGATCAGCATTATAGCAATCAGAATTTTTAGACAAGTAAGCAATAATAGTCCATCATTTTTGCGGTACAGGTTTCCCTTTAAATGGTGCAATCTCAAATTAAATGCAGCGTTGGGGTCAGCTCCATGTTATCCCTTTTCTCTACTGCCAAGTACAAGTACACAGGTTATGACTGGCCAGCTGCTGTGGAATCATGGGCTTGTCTAATTATAACAATGTCCTGAAGCCACAGATACCCATCAGATCTGACATTATAGGGTATCTTTGTAGGATGGATTTACAACAAACAATAAAATCTAACATTTCAGAAAGGAATATGTTTTTTTTTCTGTGGCATTATGCACTAATGGCGGTTTGAGAAGTACTTTTCCTTCATACCTTGCTCCTTGGGATTGACTGTTCTTTGATGCAAGTTTAGCTGGAATGACAAGTTCCTGTTTCATATACAATATAATCAGGGTTGCCAACAGCCAGTAAATTTACTGACAGTTTGTAAAAATCTGTGATTTATTTACAACTGCCAGTAAATATTAGGAGCGATAAGATCATGCTGTGTTGACTTTTTAAGTGTAAATCAAGGAAATTACTTTTTTTTTTTTTTAAGTGTATTTTTGTGCGTGAACTTGAGAGAGAGGAGCCGGACTGCAGGAGTTGGGAGTAGGCAGACCCTCCCCCCGGAGGCAATCACCATCCTTCTCCATGCCCCCGGTGGCAATGGCAGGTGTGAGGGGGGGCCTCCCACTCACCCCGCCCTACCTGCTCCTCTTGGGAGCCCAACTGGGGCCCAACGGGACCCCAATGGGGCAGAGGGACTCCCCCTATGAGGGAGTGAGGGGGCCTAGCTCACCCAGCCAGCCCCGTAGGTCCTTCGCCTCTCTTTTATTTTAGGAGACCGCATGGCCAAAGTGCGTGTGTGTTAAACCAATTTCGTGTGCGTGCAAGTGTGGTGGTTTTTGTGAGGGGGGGGTGGGCGTACTAAGCACAGGCGTACCTTGCATAGCACACCCACCGGGAGCCGGGCTGAGACCACCAAACTCAATTCACATGTAGCCGAGACCGGGATCCGAACCCTTGGCTGCCAATCACGTTGAGCCACCACAGCTCCCTGGAAATTACTTTTTTATAGGTATTGTCAGTGTATCATGTTTATACTGTTCAAACATTCACTGTATTAGTTTTCAATAGGACTTCTGTAGTTTCTCAGGTTGCCAGTAAAAAAAGTGCTCCGCCAGTAAATGTTCCATGTTTTGTCAGTAAAAAATGCTGTGGGAGGCTGGCAACCCTGAATATAATGTGCTACAGAATTGTTAATAGAGAGTCAGCATTTTTTTCACAGATGCAAAGGACTACACTACTTAGTTTGGGTCTTTATGGGGTCTAGAACTATGTAACCTAAAAATTCTAGGATTTTTTTTCAATTTGTTTTTGCTCACAACAACGTAACAGTCTGCTTCTCAGCTACTTGAGTATAATCTCATATATAGTCTGCTGGAAATCTCTTTCCACAACGTCCCAGAGTCCCTGTCTGCTTTGCAGCTTCACCATTTGTAAGAACTACATATCCCATGGTACCTTCCTGTCTGCAAGCTGTGATTCCTGTACTGACTCCGCCTCCTGTAACTCCTCCTCTCAGCTTCTTTGTAGATCAGAAAGCAGGCTCTGTGAAATGTGTGACACAGACATGACTCTCAGGGTATTGTGAATACGTACACCTAGAATAATATGTGAAGCGCTCTGTAAATAAATCCTCTTCCTAAATCATACAATCTGAACAAAATGATATGTATTTTATATAATTAATCTGTGCAAAAAATGTGCATAATAACAAAAACATTAGAAAGGATGTAAACAATGTATATCAGTATAATATAGCTTATATAGTTTTTGAAATATATATCCCAAAGAAAAAATTAGCAAATTGTCCAAAACAATAACAGTCCCATACACCATCCAATCTTCATGTGACAATGATCTTTAGAAAGTGCCTGTCTGACACATGTCTAAATACAGCACCAATGTGCCCACCAGCAAAACTCCTCTTTGGGTGGACCCCACTAACAACTGGAGGGCAAGCTTACTTTTTAGTATACTATAAAGCTGTACCACCGTTTTCATCCAGGACCATTCTTCATTCTGGCCATCAGTCTCTCCAATATGGATCATAATCATAATAACATTTATTCACACATCACATGTACTCCTTTTATTTTTATTTCACTCTTTATTACATCACACTAGAAATACTTTTAATGTTTTCAATATTTTCAATATGTTTATGTATTTTAGGTGGTAACTGCTCATCTATATATATATATATATATATATATATATATATATATATATATATATATATACACATCACACAATAATTTGTATTAGTTCCTGGAAGCGAACAAAATTCACTAGTAGTTTTTTCGCTGCTCAATTTTCACTTTCATTTTCATCCCCTACACATTATGCATTTTCACTCTAAAATCGCATCACAAAGGGCATTTTTATTTATTTATTTATTTATTTATTAGTTAATGGGTGTGTATACACAGTTATTATAACAATAGTCTTCTATCACTAGCTACACACGTCTATCTAATTTAATTTAATCTAATTTAATTTAATGCATTTTTTTGATACGGTTCCACTATATTCACAGATACGTTCATATAGTTTCAGCCACTTCATTTATATATTTTTTTAAATATGAACTACATTTTTGTATCTACCGTATTTATCTGGGTATAACGCGCACCGGCGTATAGCGCGCACCCAGTTCTAGGAGGGAAATTTCCTGGAAAAAAATGACTTACAGTTTAAATGTCCCTCTTCGGTGTCTTGCCCGGTGTCCATCGGCGGCCTTGACGGGTCCGGCGTCCGTCTTCGGCCTGCGTGGTGCTTCTCCCACGCTATCTCAGAGCTGTCTCCGAGCGCCGCCGACAACATATACCGAGCGCAGTACACTCGGGTACACTCGGCTAGGCTCAGCCACGCTCGGGTCCTCTCGCAGGGCGTGACCGCGGGTGGAACCGAGCGTGGCCGAGCCTAGTCGAGTGTACCGAGTGTACTGCGCACAGTATATGTCAGCGCCGGCGCTCAGAGACAGGGGATCGGCGTATAACGCGCACCCACAATTTCCCCCTGTTTTTAAGGGGAAAAAAGTGCGCGTTATACGCCAATAAATACGGTATATAAATTTTTAATACGAGAAACATTTATTATATTAGTTTTTCATTATACATTTTCAAATAATCCAGACATTCTGGGGTTAAATCTCAGTGATCTCTGAGACCTATTCACACACACACACAGATGATTGTGGTTAGACCCCTTTCACACTGAGGAGTTTTTCAGGCGGTACACAGTGCTAAAAATAGCGCTGCTATACCGTCGGAAAAACTCCTGCCCAGCAACCTCAATGTAAAAGCCCGAGGGTTTTCACACTGAGGCGATGCACTGGCAGGAGAGAAAAAAAACTCCTGTCAGCAGCATCTTTGGAGCGGTGAAAGGAGCGGTTTGTATATCGCTCCTTCACGGCTCCTTCCCATTTAAAACAATGGGAAACAGTGGCAATACCGCCCGCAATGGGTCTCTGCAGAGGCCCATTGCGGGCGGTATTAACCCTTTATCGGCCGCTAGCGAGGGTTAATACCACACCGCTAGCGGCCGAATCCCGCGGCAAATCCGACAGTATAGCGCCGCTATTTTTAGCGGCGCTATACCGCCACCGCGGCTCCCGCCCCAGTGTGAAAGGGGCCTTAGGGATTCAGATCTGGCAACCCCACTGGTTAATTAGTTTTGACCTATCAGGGGTTAGCATTGATCATATGTCTTTGAAAGTTTGCTATATATTAGATGTGATGTTTAATAATTGTCAGCTATGATTAAGCACTAATTTACAGTGCAAAAACGTGTCAGCTGTTTTACTCCCGTGTAGTGTGCTGTGACTTGTAGTGCATTTTTCCTTTTTTAAATATAGAAACAATCAAGGTTTTTTGGAGTGCGGCTGTCCATATTTTCTTTTTCCATTTGTTGCCTTGTGTGTACGGCCTATCGGACCGTTTTCCAGCGGACAAAAATGTCCAAACATGTCCGCTGGAAACCTGTCCGTCGGACAGGTTCGATGGTTAGTACACAAACCATCGGACCAGAATCAAGTCGACGCATGCTTGGAAGCATTGAACTTTGTTTTTTCATCACGTCGTTGTGTTCTACGTCACCGCGTTCTGGTCCGAGGGGATTTTGGTCCGATGGTGTGTACGCACATCAGGCCATCAGACAATTCAGCCTGGTCCGAAGAAAACGGTCCGTCGGACATGTTTCCTCGGACATGTCTGATCACGTGTACCGGCCTTATAAGCATGTAATCATTTATTTTTCTTAATAAATATTCCTTCTGTTAAAAAAAAATATGAGATTGCGAATGACCGCGCCTCAATGTATTTACGAAAGTACAAAATTACGAATCCATTCGAAGTACGGTAATAGACATGAATCAACGAAAATAAAACAATGTTAGGAATCAGCGGAAAAGGCAATCTCACATAAGTAACAATTACGAATAGTGTACCGAATAAACAAAAATTATTATCTAACAAAATTACGAATTTCAAATCAACGAAAATAAATTAGACAGAATTACAAATCATTCAGCATCACCGAAAATAAAACTGTTACGAAAATACAAACGGGTCCGAATAGGAAAACTTGCGTCTTACGAAATTATGAATCTTTACGGAACGAGATGAAACAAAACAAAAAAAAAACGATTTTTTTTGTTGTGCACATGTCTAATGCTAACAAACCTATCTTCATGCCAAGAATAGAGGGGCTGTTATGGAGAATATTAGCAAGATTTTATATAATATCAATAGTAATAATCATAATACAATAATAATACCAACATGAAGTAATACCTGAGTGGTAAGGCTGCACTAATATAAAAAATAACAATTCAAGAATCGGGAATCAGATTCTTTGTTGGCTGGCTCTGGCACACCATGAGTTGTTGTTTTCTTTTTTCCTCCAGTGAATAGGAAAGAAAAAGAATAAAAGAACCCGACATTCCAGTTATTGTTGTAAATTGATTTTTTTCTTGTATATTTTTTTTCTGCAATAGGTGTTATTTATTTCTGGAGTATACCATGTCATTCTTTTCTATTGATGATACTTTGAGAAATGTGATCTTTACTTTTGTTACGTTTTCCGTGTTCTTTCATGCTTACACAATGCTTTTCTTTTTTTCACCTGTCTGGGCAGAAAATCTCACCACTCGGTTTTGTGTTCTGGCAGAATATCCTCAGCAGAAACATGACAAAAGCTGGCTTTTTAAATGTTTTTATGCTCATGGTTCAGCTCAGTGTTATGCCGTGTACACACGATCGTTTTTTCCGATGAAAAAAGTCAGATGGACTTTTTTCATCTGAGAAACCGATCATGTGTGGGCCCTATCTGACTTTTTTCCATCAGTATAAAAAAATAGAACATGTTTTACGCAAAAAAAACGATAGGAAATTCTGATCGTCTGTGTGGAACTCCATCAGAGAAAAATCCACGCATGCTCAGAATGAAGTCGACTCGAGGAGCTGTGGTGGCTCAACGTGATTGGCACTGCGCTGACAAGCCATTCACCTCTGCAGCCAATGGTTCGGATCCCGGTCTCGGCTACATGTGAATTGAGTTTGGTGGTCTCAGCCCGGCTCCCGGTGGGTGTGGTATGCCTGTGCCTAGTACGCCCAACCCCCCCCCCCCCACACAAAACCACCACACTTGCATGCACACGAAATTGGTTTAACACGCATGCACTATGGCCATGCGGTCTCCTAAAATAAAGAGAGGCGAAGGACCTACGGGGCTGGCTGGGTGGGCTAGGCCCCCTCACTCCCTCATAGGGGGAGTCCCTCTGCCCCATTGGGGTCCTGTTGGGCCCCAGTTGGGCTCCCAAGTGGAGCAGGTAGGGTGGGGTGAGTGGGAGGCCCCCGCTCACACCCGCCATTGTCACCAGGGGCATGGAGAAGGATGGCGATTGCCTCCGGGGGGAGGGTCTGCCTACTCCCAACTCCTGCAGTCCGGCTCCTCTCTCTCGAGTTCACGCACGAAATACACTTTTAGAAAAAAAAATGAAGTCGACACATGCTCGGAAGCATTGAACTTCATTTTTTTTTTCGGCTCGTCATAGTGTTTTACGTCACTGCGTTTTGGCAAGGTCGGAATTAAGTGTGTATGATAGTGTGTGTGCAGGACTGATGAAAGTCAGCTTCATCCGAATCGTGTGTACGCGGCATAACTCGAATTATAGATTGAGATTTGTTTTTTTTATTGTAAAATTATACTTTCTTCATGGTGCTGGCATAGCTAACAGTAAAGATAATTTTTCGGCATGAAAAAAACAATGTTTTTCGGCATGTAGAAAAAACAACGTTTTTCCAACTTCACCATTAAAACAACGTTGCCCACACACCATCGTTTTAAAAAAATGCTCTAGCAAAGCGCGGTGACGTACAACACGTACGACGGCACTATAAAGGGGAAGTTCCATTCGCCTTTGGGCTGCTTTAGCTGATTTTGTGTTAGTAAAAGTCGATTCGCGCTTTTCTGTCTGTTACAGCGTTTTTGCACATATGTTATATGATTTTGCATATTTATATTTATAATTGTTTGTTGGCATAATAGTCGCACATAGCACTACGTACATTCTACATGCTCAAGAGAGCTGGACATTGTTATTTATTTATTATTATTTTTTGTCTGTTGGCACAGTAGTTGCACATAGCATTACGCAATTGTACATGCCCGAGAGAGCTGGATATTGCCATTTACTGATTTAGTTATCTACTGTGATTTATCAAGTACATCACTGCGCTGGATTTAGCACTTTATTTCATCACATATAAGCTTTTTAATTTTAACCGAGATTGAGGAATTGTTCATTGCTGTTGTGCATAATAAACTTTGCAAAAAGAATCTCTTGGGTTTCTGGATATGTCTTCTACTATGGATTCACAGTGAACTAATGAAACAAAATTCTCCTGCGCTCTGGTGTTTTGCCAAACCCGGGTGATGTAGTATAGTCTCATGGCAAAGTCTATAATCTTGCAGCCCTCCTCAGAACAAAGGGTGTTCATAAAACTAGAGAAAAATAAAAGAAGGGAGGACGCACTGACCTAGTGCATTACCACTAAAATTTTATCAAAAACAGAATAAAAACAATATAAAAACAATGACACTCGTCATCACCCCTTAGGCTCTGAGGAAGAGGGTATGCCCCAGAAACGAGTAAGCCATCTATATGTCTGAGGTTCTACTGGCAGGCGCCGTGAGGTCCAGTTCCTAGCTGTCTGAAAAGCGTTTATTTCAGCTCTCATTGTAAGTAAGACCATTGTATTTATTTATTATTTTATGAAATTTTAGTAATGCACTAGGTCGGTGCGCCCTCCCTTATTTTCTTTTTCACAGTGAACTACACAGCCAGTGCACCAACTCCGCTCATCAATTTTCATATAGTAGTAGAGCTTGGGTGAGTTTTTATTTTTATTCCTGCCACTCCCACTGCTTTCTTGTTAAAAACTTGGCCACACTAGGCAGGAGAACACACCGTGGTCAGCTCTAGCTGTGCTGGGAACTCAGGCTGCCCCCTCCAATGATCAGACTTGACACTCCCCTGTACAGTCATTTTCTGGGAAGATCAGTGTGCTGTTACTTCTCCTCCCCCAGCTCTTATGCAGCTCAGAACAGAGGGAACACAGGGGAAGTGATCACTGATAAAAAAGGGAAAAATGGTATTTGTAATGTACTTTTTATATCTATACAGTCCAGGGGTCTCAAACTAGCAGCCCTCTAGCTGTTGCGAAACTACAAGTCCCATCATGCCTCTGTCTGCTTGTAACTGTTGGCCTTGCAATGCCTCACGGGTAGGGTGACCAGACATCCCCGGTTTCAGGGGACAGTCCCCGGATTGAAGAAGCTGTCCCCGGACCAAGTCTGTCCCCAGTTTTGTCCCCAAATTGGATTTGAACAGGGGCTGGGGCAATTTCAAAGACAGTCAGTGCAGAATTAATAAAAAAAATCTAAATTACACACCTCCGCTCCGCCGCTCCTACTAGCTTAGGGGGGGTCTATTTTTTTCCCATTATCCAAGCCCCTTTCTGATGATCATGTGCTGGTCGGAGCGGAGGGAAAATTCTTCTGTTTCGGGTGCATGCCCATTCAGCTCCGCTCTCATGCTCTTCTGCCTTGGCTCAAGTCCCAGCCAGTCGCCTGCCTGCTTATCTCCTTGCCTTCCCTGGCAAAGTGATCTTCCTCTGCCCCCCACCGAGTAGTAGCCGGAGCCAGGAGTGTGAGACTTGAGAGGCTCTGAGGCAGGCGGCGACGACAGGCAGAGAGTCACTGATTGCCGCCATTACTAGTAAAAAAAATAAAATGTCCCTGGATTTCATATTATAAATCTGGTCACCTTACTCACAGGACTTGTCGTTTTACAATATCTGGAGGGCCACAAGTTTGAGACCCCCTGCTATACACAAATATTTGCCTTTCATTTCAATTTTAAACTAAATGGGTTGTTTTACAAGGTGATCGTTTACAAGGCTCAGGAGTGAATAAATTATAGTATGATTTACACCTAACTCCATACATTATGTGGTTTTGAAGCGTCTGGATAGGATGGTAAAACTGTCCAGTGGGGTCACAGACAAAAACAAAATTACACAGTGAGGGGAAATCTTTGAATAGGGTTACAAAATGAAACAAATATCTGTCAGAAGTCTAAACTCTATCCCAACTATGCAGAATAATAGCACAAAATGGTCATAGTTGGGGCCCATTCACACCTCATTGCCATGCGAGACTCAACCATTTGTCCTGCATAAGTCCTTTAAAAATAAATAGCCTGTAAAGCACCTCAAAATGCAAACATTTAGGGCATGTTGGGCAGTGGGTTTTGATTAAGTGCCCATTGGTGTGAAGAGTGTCAACACTAGCTCTTCACCCTATGTTTTGTTTCTATGGACATTTTTTGCATTTTGAAATAAACGCTTGGATCTTATGAACGTTGGTGTGCGGTCACCTGATTTTCATGTCTGATACATTGGGCATTGCGGTGGAGCTGCGCTGCATTGTAACACAGGTGAATTCTGGAGGTGTGTTAGGCTTCCTGTCAAAATGAATAGCACACAATGCACACATGCTGCTTTTCTGCCAATTGTGGTAAGGCACATATTTTTCCATATGTTAGGCCCCTGAGAGGTACGATGGATCGCTCATGCATTTCTGCGCATCGTGTTTAGGGCCGACCGGTGATTTCACTGTGACCAGTGGCGATGCGTCCGTAAGGGCGCAAGGGCACCGCCCCTCTCTCCAGCCACCCTCTCCATGTAAAATAGATAGATGCATGAATCTATCCATGGCCGCTGTAGACACCCCCTATTCAGGTGTCCGGCCCCTTTTCAGACGCCGGGCGCCTAAATTCCAGGGGCGGGGGGGGGGGGGGTTGAAGCACCTGATTGGAGCCATATGCCGCATACACACGATCACTTTTCGGCATGAAAAAAACTACGTTTTTAAAAACGTCATTTAAAATGATCGTGTGTGGGCTTGACATCATTTTTCATCTTCTGATGAAAAATAGATTTTTGGGTTGTAAAAAATTATCATGTGTGGGCTAAAACGATGTTAAAAACAATGTTTTAAACCCGCGTATGCTCAGAAGCAAGTTATGAGATGGGAGCTTGAATGGAACTTCACCTTTAGAGTGTCGTCCTATGTGTTGTATGTCACCGCGCTTTTCTCATCATTTTTTAAAAACGATGGTAAAACGATGGTGTGTGGGCAACATCGTTTTTAATGATGAAGTTAGAAAAACTTTGTTTTTTCTACATGCTGAAAACAATGTTTTTTTTCATGCCGAAAAGTGATCGTGTGTACGCAGCATTAGGCTTCAAAAAAGGTGACCTGCGAGTGCAAAGCATTGCGCTTGCAGTTCACCAAGATGAGCTTTGCTAGCACTGTACCGTCTCTCAGCCAATCAGGAGGCGCAGGTCTTATACCCGTCACCTGATTGGCTGAAGGCACAGGTGTCCTGATTGGAAGACTAGGAGGACAGGGTGCCACAGAGGACACAGGAGTTCGCTGCCATCACCTGCTGCATGTCCGATAGCTTGCTGCCACCACCCGCCACCAGGATGGGGTAAGTGTGTGCCGGTCAGACAGTGATCGGTGGGGTCACAGAGGCTGCATATGATGGGCACACACTCACACAGGCTACATATGATGGGCACACAGGCTACATATGATGGACAAAGAGGCTACATATGATGGGCACACAGGCTGCATATGATGAGCATACAGGCTAAATTTGGTGCGATGGTGGACAAGACAGCCTCAGCCTGGGCTCCCGCAAGGCCACGTCTTTGACACATTTCGCTCAGCCCCCTGGAGCTTAGTCATGGGAAATCCCCATGACTAAGCTCTGGGGGCAGAGAGAAATGCATTGGAGGCATAGCCTGATTGGAGCCCAGGCTGAGGCTGTCTTGTCCACCATCGCACCACAGGGATACCTTCCTTCCTCTCTCCATTAATTTCACTGGGCTGCCCTATGCAAGAGAAAAGCATACAAAAAAGGTGCCAGCACTATTTTAACCACTTGCTGACCAGCCACCATCATTATACTGTCGCAGATTGGCACGGCTGCGCAAATCGCTGTAGGTGTTCGTCTGGCGCTTTACGAACAATAGGGGAGTGTGCGTGCATGACGTCAGAGCCGATGCACGTGGTCGGCGGCCACGATGTCCGATGGCCACCCACGATCGCTCCACAGAGAGCCAGAATGGGGATCTGTGTATGTAATCGAACAGATCCCAGTTTTGACAGATGAGTAGAGAGAGATCTGCTGTTCCTAGGGATCAGGAACAGCGACCTCTCGCTTCCTCCAGTCAATACACTCCCCCACAGTTAGAAACACCTCCCAGGGAACACAGTTAACCCCTTGATCACCCCCTAGTGTTAATCCCTTCCCTGCCATTGACATTTATACAGTAATCAGTGGCTATTTTTTAGCTCTGATCGCAAACCAATCAATATACGTGTATTGCTATTATTTTTACCAAAAATATGTAGAAGAATACATATTGGCCTAAACTGATGAAGAATTGTTTATTTTTTTTGTTTTGGGGATATTTATTATAGCAAAAAGTAAAAAATATATATATTTTTTTAAATTGCAGATCGCCGCCATTACTAGTAAAAAATAAATAAATAATAAAAGTGCCATAAATCTATCCCCTATTTTGTAGACGCTGTGGCCCAGATTCATAGAGAATTAGATTCTCGTAGCGTATCAGAAATACACTACGCCGCCGTTTTTTACCTGGCTCTACGTGGAATCCAGGTAGATTTTGTCCAGTAAACGACGGCGGCGTAGTGTATTTCTCCCGTCGCAATCCATCTACGCGAGTAGGGGGCGTGAAGGATTTAAAATAGGCGCGTTCCCGCGGCAATCGAATTGCGCATGCTCCGTTCGCAAATTTCCCGCCGTGCATTGCGCGAAATCACGTCGTTACGTCATTTGTTGTTTGAGTAGCGTCGTTTACGGACATTTCTATTCCCGAACGAGTTACGTAAAAAAAAAAAAAAATTAAATTCAACGCGGGAACGACGGCCATACTTAACATGGGCTACGCACCGTTAGACCAGCAAAAAGCTGGTCTAATAGTACGTAAAAAAAAACAGACGTAAGCGATTGCGAAGACCGCTCGTATCTTTGTGGATCGCCGTAAAAACACATTTGCATATCCCCACGCATCAAAACGACGCAAACTCCTCCCAGCGGCCGCAAAAATATCGCAGCGTAGATCCGAAGGCTTACGAAGACGTAAGCCTCTTGGATCGAAGCCCGAAGCCGCCGTATCATGGTTTGAGGATTCAAACTAGTGATACGGCGCGCGAAATTTGAAATTACTCCTGTCTAACACCAGTTAGACAGGCGTAATTGCTTTATGAATCTGGGCCTATAACTTTTGCACAAACTAATCAATATACGCTTATAATGATTTTTTTTACCAAACATAAATATGTAGAAGAATACATATTGGCCTAAACTGATGAAGATTTTTCTTTTGAAATTTATGGGGATATTTATTATAGTAAAAGGTAAAAAATATAGTTATTTTTTTCAAAATTGTGGCTCTTCTTTTGTTATAGTGCAAAAAAACTAAAAAACGCAGAGGTGATCAAATACCACCAAAAGAAAGCTTTATTTGTGGGGGGGAAAAGGACATTTTGTTTGGGTACAACGTCGCACGACTGCGCAGTTTTCAGTCAAAACTACGCAGTGCCGTATCGCAAAAAACGGCCTGGTCATTAAGGAGGCAAATGCTTCCAGTCCTTAAGTGGTTAAAAAATTGGCTGCATCAAACTGCATGGTGCTGAGGTAACGTGTTTTGGCACTCACGGGTGCATATATCTGTGAGATGCGTGGGGGTGCGATTATGAATTAATGGCACTGCCGTGCGACTGCTGAGGGTTTAGAGTGTTTTTCTTTTTCCCGCTATGCTGTAAAGCCCTCATTCCCGCAATGCCCTGCAGTAAACAAAGCCTTATTGCAACATAATTATATGAATGAGGTATTAGGCTTTAAAGGGCATGGAGCTTGTAAATGTCTGAAGGCCATTGGTCATTTTCTTTTCCTCTAATTTTATAAACATTTCTTCCCAAATAAGTTTCTATGGCTGTAGCAATCAGTGTTCAGCACTGGACAGCTCCTAGGGAAGTCTTTAGCTTTTGAATCAATTTATTCCCACTTCATCTGAATAATGACACTGCGGGAGCCGCTCTCAGCCGCTACACTGATTTAAAACTGCCGACTTTTGACAGGTTTAGAGCTCTCCAGCTATAAGCTGTAATGGTAAGCTTGGGTTTAGTGCTAAACCAAAGGACTAAATTCATCAGCTGGTTGTGCCACAAAAGGCTTTACAAAGGGATTGTGGTCACATTGGACATCCCAATTATGTACTTCTGAGAGCATAGCGGTTTCCTTTAAATATCTGGAAAGAATAGTGCAGCGCCAAAATGTACACAAAGGAGGATCCACCGGGGACAGGTGAATCTAGTGATAGTGCAATTACGTGAGGAATAGATCTGCATCTATTCACCAAAGAAAATTGCTAAAAAAAGGGAAAATAATGTGTAATCAGGCTGGATAATGAGTCCAGCAGGAAACATAAGAAAGTCCCATAAAAAAATGAAATAAGTGAATGTTCCTTAGGTTCTTATGAGTGTCATCAGACTTCCCAATTTATCCCTTTGTTAGGACCTCCACATCTTCACATAGACAATCCTGGGCATATAAGTGAAATGAATACGCTTACCAGCTGTTGTTGACCCGCTACCACCATACGGTGAGTGGGTCTTGAAGGCTTGTGTGGGCCGACCGCCCTCCCTGGAACTGGACGTGGGTATAACTCTCGGTCCTGGCACTCCGGGTGGATCCAAGAAAAAAAGGCTGGTACGGATAGCCACAGGGTGTCCCAATGAGGTGAAGTGGAAGAGGTCGTCCAGGAAATTCCCAATCACAGGAAAAAAGGGAGAAAGGAGATACACCTCCTCATAGTGTAAAAAAGTATTTATTGGAACACTCAGGTCACAACAATACATAAAATTCCCAACCCAAATACACAACCACAATGAGGGAAACGATTCCGTTGCGCAGTGGAAGTGTTAAAACCTTCCACTGCGCAACAGAATCTTTTCCCTCATTGTGGTTGTGTATTTGGCTGTGGGAATTTTACTTTTAAAACTTTTCTATCATTGATTTTATTATACCATTATTGCATTTTTATTACTTTTTACGTATTGTTGTGACCTGAGTGTTCCAATAAATACTTTTTTACACTATGAGGAGGTGTATCTCCTTTCTCCCTTTTTTCCTGTGATTGGGAATTTCCTGGACGACCTCTTTCACTTCACCTCATTGGGAAACCCTGTGGCTATCCGTACCAGCCTTTTTTTCTTGGATCCACCCGGAGTGCCAGGACCGAGAGTTATACCCACGTCCCTTCCAGGGAGGGCGGTCGGCCCACACAAGCCTTCAAGACCCACTCACCGTATGGTGATAGCGGGTCAACAACAGCTGGTAAGCGTATTCATTTCACGTATATGCCCAGGATTGTCTATGTGAAGATGTGGAGGTCCTAACAAAGGGATACATTGGGAAGTCTGATGACACTCATAAGAACCTAAGGAACATTCACTTCATTTTTTTTATGGGACTTTCTTATGTTTCCTGCTGGACTCATTATCCAGCCTGATTACACATTATTTTCCCTTTTTTTAGCAATTTTCTTTGGTGAATAGATGCAGATCTATTCCTCACGTAATTGCACTATCACTAGATTCACCTGTCCCAGGTGGATCCTGCTTTGTGTACATTTTGGCGCTGCACTATTCTTTTCATTTTTTTCACCTGTTATCCACTGGTGTGCTGGCTGCCTTAATTTTTTGTATATATATTGATTTTGTATTCATATTGTTGTACCACTTCAACACTGTCATTATTTAGCACAGTATATTTGTTTATAGTTTCCTGTAAATATCTAGCAGCCATCTTTGACCACTAGCCGACCAGCCGCCGTCGTTATACTGCGGCAGGTTGGCTCTCCTGGGCAAATCGCCGTAGCTGTACGTTGGCCCATTAAATAGCCTTAGCAGGCGCGCGCACCTACCTGCCACGTGACATAGGAGCTGATTGCATGTGTCCAGCACCCACAATCGCTCCTGAGAGAGAGAGAATGGGGGATCTGTCAATGTAAACAGACAGATCCCCATTCTGCCAGGGAAGTAGAGCGAGATCTGCTGTTCCTAGTGATCAGGAACAGTGATCTCTCTGTACTCCCAGTCACTATACTGCCCCCAAATTTAAAAACACCTCCCTGGGACACACTTGATCGCCCCCTAGTGTTTTTTTTTTTTTGGTGGTGGTCGCCCCCTAGTGCTAACTCCTTCCGTGCCAGTGATACAGTAATCAGTGGATATTTTTAGCTCTGATCGCTGTATAAATATCACTGGTCCCAAAAAAGTGTCAAAAGTGTCCGATCTGTTCGCCGCAATTTTGTAAAAAAACACAGATCCCTGCCATTACTCGTAGAATAAAAAAAAATGCCATAAATCTAGCCCCTATTTTGTAGACACTATGGGCCAGATTCAGGCAGCGTAGCGTATTCTTTGTGCGGGCGTAGCATATCGAATATACGCTACGCCGCCGCAACTTAGAGAGGCAAGTGCTGTATTCACAAAGCACTTGCTTCGTAAGTTGCAGCGGCGTAGCGTAAATCGGCCGGCATAAGCCTGTCTAATTCAAAGTAGCAAGGAGGTGGGCGGCATCTATTTAAATTAAGCATGACCCCATGCTAATCAATGGCCGGTCGATTTGGGAATGCGCGCACATGCTCAGAATCACGTTGCATAAACTCCCTAAGATACGTTGGCGTAAATGACGTGAACGTAACTTACGCACAGCCCTATTCACGTAGTACTACGTAAACGACGTACGCAACGTAAAATTTGACGGTGTCGTTCCCTGGCCCATACCTTTGCATTAGCTGCGCCTGCTATAGCAGGAGTAACTTTACACCGGACGTAAGCCTTCCGCAAATCGCGTATATGAAGCGGCCGGCGCATCTACGTTTGTTAATCGGCATATCTTACTCATTTGCATATTTCTAATGGGAACGCCGAATGCGTCCAGCGTAACTATGCGCCCATGATACGCCGGCGTAGACAAGTTACGTCAGACGGCTGAAGCCATGTTTTTCGGTGTATCTCACTTTGTGAATCGGCGCAAAGATGCGACGGTGCACATTTGGAATTACAGCGGCGTATCTGGAGATACGCCGGCGTACTTCTTTGCTGAATCTGGCCCTATACCTTTTGCACAAACCAATCAATATACGCTTATGGCAATTTTTTTTTTTTTTTCAAAAAAATATGTAGAAAAATATATATTGGCCTAAACTGATGAATACATTTGTTTTTTAAATATTTTTTTTTATATTTTTAGGGATATTTATTATAGCAAAAGTAAAAAATATATATTTTTTTTAAATTGTCGCTTTTTTTGTTTTATAGCGCAAAAACAAAACGCAGAGATGATCAAATACGACCAAAAAAAGCTCTATTTGTGGGGGAAAAGGACGTAATTGTGCAATTGTCAGTTAAAGCGATGCAGTGCCGTATCGCAAAAAGTGCTCTGGTCAGGAAGGGGGTAAATTCTTCCGGGGCTGAAGTGGTTAAAGCAACGCAGTGCTGTATCGCAAAAAATGGCCTGGTCATTAACTACTTGCCGACCGCCCACCGTCATATTACTGCGGGACGGTGGCACTGCTACGCGGGAGCACGTAGCTCTACGTCCTCCCTTTAGCAGCTTGTAGGGCCCGCGCGCCCCCCGAGTCCCGCGCGCGTGCCCGGCGGGTACGATCGCCGCCGGGCATCCGCGATTGCTCGTTACAGAGCGGGGAACGAGAGCTATGTGTGTAAACACATAGCTCTCTTTCCTGTCAGCGGGGGAAACGCTGATTTTCTGTTCATACAATGTATGAACAGAAGATCAATGATTTCCCCTAGTGAGGCCACCCCCCATATAGTTAGAACACACCCAGGAACACACTTAACCCCTTCCCTGCCCCCTAGTGTTAACCCCTTCACTGCCAATGGCATTTTTATAGTAATACAATGCATTTTTATAGCATTGATCGCTATAAAAATGCCAATGGTCCCAAAAATGTGTCAAAAGTGTCCGATGTGTCCACCATAATATCGCAGTACCGAAAAAAAACGCTGATCGCCGCCCTTACTAGTGAAAAAAAAAATAATAATAAAAATGCCATAAAACGACCCCCTTTTTTGTAAACGCTATAAATTTTGCGCAAACCAATCAATTAACGCTAATTGCGATTTTTTTTTATGAAAAATATGTAGAAGATTACGTATCGGCCTAAACTGAGGAAAAAATATGTTTTTTTATATCTTTTTTGGGGATGCCAATTTTGTTCGGGAGCCACATCGCACGACCGCGCAATTGTCAGTTAAAGCGTCGCAGTGCCGAATCACAAAAAGTGCTCTGGTCTTTGGACAGCAATATGGTCCGGGGCTAAAGTGGTTAATAATCCACTCAAGGACCCGCTCATGTACATATACATCAGCACTTTAAAGATGGATATCTCAGGTAACGGCAGCAGCTGCTGCCACAACCGAGATATCCATCTTTTCAGTGAGCGGTCCTGTAGACGATAACGGTGGTCTCCGCGGCAGATTCGCCGTGAGATCACCGTTCTCATCGGCGGAAGAGGGGTTCCCCCTCCTGCCGCTCTCCCGCGCCCTCCACCGCTTACCGGAGCTGTCGGCAACGGCGGACGCGATCGGGTCCTTCTGCCTACTTGGCTGGGATACGAGTGAGGGCAAGATGGCCCCCTCCCGTCTCCATAGCATAGCAGGGCGGAAGCTAAGTCAAAACGTCACTTTCGCCCATGCTTCTTAAAGGCACATTTTTCTGTTGTCATTTTTTCAAATGACAATTATTTCTTTTTTTTTTTTTTTATTGCATTTTAGTGTAGATATGAGATCTGAGTCTTTTTGACCCCAGATCTCATATTTAAGAGGACCTGTCATGCTTTTTTCTATTACAAGGGATGTTTACATTCTTTGTAATAGGAATAAAAGTGACCTATTTTTTTTTTTGACCTCCCTGGCGGTATGATTCTTTAAGATTTTAGGTGCTGAAAGCGGTACCATTATTTGCAAGGGAATTTGGCGTGTTATACTGTAGGCTTGTAATTCTTAGGAATAACTCACTTAAATCTATCCAAACAAGAGTCTAATAGGCATCCCGGGTATGATTTTTTTTATTTTTTATAAAAAATTATAATATAATAAATAATTATAAAAAATTATAACAAATAATATAATTATAGTAAAAATTATTCAATAATGTAATCAAATCAAAATCACTGAAATTTGCTCAGTTGCAGAATTTTTGCTGTCATTATTATTTTTTTTTATGACGAATTACCCCACAAATCGCTATCGCTAAATTCTGCAAGTGATTCTGATTTATTATCGCTGTTTTTTAGCTGCTCTAAAACTATTTTTGCCATAAAGGGACACTTTTGGTTGCTATGGGCAATCTACAGTTTACAGGCAGAAAGAACCGTTTTTATTATATAAAAGGACATGTAGTGCACAGGGCAGACCACTAGGGACATGGGGGGGTGTATTTTTTACATACAGTACTGTAATCTATAAGATTACAGTGTACTGTATGTATAGTGTTTGTCTACATTTTTGAATTTGGCGCCGTTCTCCGTCCCCGTGCGTCGTAACGTCGCAGGGAACGGAGATCGGCGGCGCGCGGGGACGCTGTGTGAATCGAGCGAGCACCCACTCGCTCACACAGCGCGGATGCATCGCTGGATCCACGGAGAAGGTAAGTAAACAGTCTCTGTGGATGCTGCGAGGCGAGCCTGAGTCTGACTCGGGGTTACCGATCGTAGCACAGAAATCTAACCCCGAGTCAGACTCGAGAATACCGCCAGGGAGGTTAAAAACAGTGTAAAAATTAATAAAATAAATAAAAATAAAAAAGACAACATTTTTTTTTTTAAAGCGCCCCGTCCCGACGAGTTCACGCGCAGAAGCAAACACATACATACTTAGCGCCGCATATGAAAACAGTGTTCAAACCGCACAAGTGAGATATCGCCGCAATCGTTAGAGTGAGAGCAATAATTCTAGCCCTAGACCTCCTCTGTAACTCAAAAGATGCAACTTATAGAATTTTTTAAACGTCGCCTATAGAGATTTTTAAGGGCAAAAGTTTGACGCCATTCCACGAGCGGGCGCAATTTTGAAGCGTGACATGTTGGTTATCATTTTACTCAGCGTTACATTATCTTTCACTTAATAAAAACATATTGGGCTAACTTTTCTGTTGTCTAATTTTTTAATAAAAAAAAGTGTTTTTTTCCCCAAAAAATTGCGATAGTAAAAACAGTCTGAAAAACAGGCAAGGTCCTTAAGTGGTTAAGGGGGTAAATCATTCTGGGGTTGAAGTGGTTAATGAGGGCAGGGTCAGTCGTACCGAACACAATAGTTAGTGATCAACACTACCATTCTCCACACATAGGGAGTATGTAATGTAATGAAGCAGGTAGTAGAGATTATTCACCAATAGTAGTTAAATGCTTCAGATTGGGGGTTATTTACTAAAGGGAAATCTACTTTGCACTACAAGTGCAAACTACAAGTGCAAAGTGCACTTGGAATTGCACTGAAAGTGCACTTTGAAGTGCAGTCGCTGTTGATCTGAGGGGGACATGCAAGGAAAATAAAGAAACAGCATTTTAGCTTGCACATGATTGGATAATAAAATCAGCAGAGCTTCCCCTCATTTCAGATCTCCCCCTCAAATTTTAGCGACTGCACTTTCAGTGCACTTGGAAGTATTGCGTAGTTTGCACTTGTAGTGCAAAGTGGATTTGCCTTTCGTAAATAACCCCCATAGTCTGTATGTGCTCAAAAGATGAAAAAGATGAACAAATAAAAAAAACAAAAGTGTCCCACAGGCAAAATCCCCGCCAAAGAAAGGTTCCAAATAGTGTCACCCAGTGCGAATACTTCACCAGCCACACTAAACTGACTCACAAGATTAAATGGCAAGTTATAGGACAGCAAATGCACTCTGGAACACACTATGGGGTTTATTTACTAAAGGCAAATAGAATGTGCACATTGCAAAGTGCAGTTGCTCCAGAGCTTAGTAAATGAGGTAAAGTTTCACTTTACAAAGAATACACATGATTGGATGATGGAAGTCAGCAGAGCTTCTGCTCATTTACTAAGCTTTCGAGCAAATGCACCTGCTGAGTGCAACTTTGCAAAGTACACACTCTGGGCTAGATTCAGCAAGGAGTTACGATGGCGTATCTCCAGATACGCCATCGTAACTCTGAGTGAGTAGGGCGTATCTATGCGCCTGATTCTTATGCCGCGTACACACGATCACTTTTTGTGATGAAAAAAAAACGACGTTTCAAGTGATGAAACAAAACGACGTTTTTCAAACTTCATTTTCCAAAACGACGTTGCATACACACCATCGTTTTTCCAAAATGCTCTAGCAAAGCGGGGTGACGTACACCACGTTCGACGGCACTCTGTTCCATTGAAGCTCTGTCTCATAACTTGCCTCTGAGCATGCGCGGCTTTAAAAACGTTGTTTTCAACATCGTTTTGCCCACACACCATCACTTTTTATGACACAAAAAACGACGTTTTGAAAAACTACACAAAAAATTCAAGCATGTTCGAATTTTTTTTTGGTCGTTTTTTTGAAGACATAAAACTACGTTTTGCCCACACATGGTGATTTTAAATGACATTTTTGAAAACGTCGTTTTTTTTCATCACAAAAAGTGATAGTGTGTACGCGGCATTAGAATCAGTTACGCATAGATTTGTGTTAGATCCGAACGGTGTAAGTCACTTACGCCATCATATCTAAGTTGCATATTTACGCTGGGCGCTAGGTGGCGTTTCCGTAGATTTACGCATCGAATATGCAAATGAGCTAGATACGCCGATTAACGAACGTAGTTGCGGCCGGCGTATCTATTTGCGTCGTTTACGTTAGAGTTACGCCCGGCGTAAAGTTACCCCTGCTATAGTGAGGCGCAGCCAATGTTAAGTATGGACGTCGGGACAGCGTCGTATTGTACATCGTTTACGTCGTTTGCGTAAGTCGATTCAGAATGGGGCTGGGCGTAAGTTACGTTCACGTAGTTTATATTGACTATTTGCGACGTGATTTGGAGCATGCGCACTGGGATACGTTAACGCCCGGCACATGCGCAGTTCGTTTGGCGCGTCGTTTACGTCGGGTCACGATTAGTTTACATACAACACGCCCCCTACCTGTCCTATTTGAATTACGTGGGGATACGCTGGTCCATTTACGCTACGCCGGCGCAACTTAGGGAGCAAGTGCTTTGTGAATACAGCACTTGCCTGTAAAAGTTGCGGAGGCGTAGCGTAAATCGGATACGCTACGCTCGCACAAAGATACGCGCTCCATCCTGATTCTAGCCCTCTATTTGCCTTTAGTACATTAACCCCTATATCGCCACCATCCAAGCGCTCAGTACAGTTCCTTTCCAGTAGATCCACTCAGACACATTACGATTAGGCATGGAAGTATAAGGGAAGGAAGTTCTCCATAGCGTTTTAAAATACTGCGCTTTTACTAAAAATAAATCAGATCCACTCACATGGTTTTAGTGTCTGTAGGGAATTATCGCTCGTAATGTTATCCCACTTGCCCGTCGCCTCCGGCCGCAATCACCAGGCCGCCAGAGTGAGTCAGGCATGCGCAAAGATGTCAGTGTCCTTGGCCAAATTCATAATACACCATCTTCACGAAGACGTCGTATGAAGAAATGCGTAGGGCGGAGCAAGGATGCTCTGTCAATTTAGTGTGGTTGGTAAAGTATTCGCATTGGGGGACACTCGGCGCTATTTGAAACCTTTTTTGTGTTGAAGATTGGAGATTTTGCCTCTGGGACTCTATTGTTCTCCTTTTCTTTTTCATATTTTTCATATTTTGAGCACATACGGACCTTGGGGCAGATCCACAATGATCGGCGTATCTTTGTGCGGGCGTAGCGTATCTTCTTTACGCTACGCTGCCGCAACTTAGAGAGGCAAGTGCCGTATTCACAAAGCACTTGCGTCCTAAGTTACGGCGGCGTAGCATAAATGGGCTGGCGTAAGCCCGCCTAATTCAAATGTGTTTGATGTGGGCGTGTTTTACTTAAATTAAGTGTGACCCCACGTAAATGACGTTTTTTACTATTGGCGCATGCGCCGTCCGTGAACGTATCCCAGTGCGCATGCTCCAAATTACGCCGCTGAGACTCATTGATTTCGACGTGAACGTAATTTATGCCCAGCCCCATTCACGGACGAGTTACGCAAACGATGTAAAACGTGAAAAATTTGATGCTGTCCCGACATCCATACTTAACCACTTCAATACCCAGCCATAGACAATTGACGGCCTGGGATGGGATTTACCATCCTAAGTGGCCGTCAATTGACGGCCTGGGTATTGCAGGCGAATATCTGGATGATGCCTGCAGCCAGAGGCATCATCCAGATATCCTCTTCTTCAGCCGGCGATTCTGCACAAAGTAAGAACGATCATAGCGGCGGTTCCGCCGCTTGATCGTTCTTACAGGCCGCGGGAGGGGACATCCCCCCCCTCCCGCCGCCATCCGGTGCTTCTCCGGGCTTACCTGTACCTTCGGGGGCCCGGAGAACGAATCGTCGGCGGCGGCAGGAAGCATAGAGATGACTGGTGACCAGATGGTCACCAGTCATCTCTATGACCGTCGGAGGACCCGGGCGCGATCTGATGACGTCACGCCCGGGTCCCCGTATGTAAACAAAGCCGCGATTGCGGCTGTAAGTCACCATTCATGAGATCGGTGAATTTTTTTTCACCGATCTCATGGTTTCCAGCCTGGAGGTGAGATGTGAGGTCTTATTGACCCCACATCTCTCCATAAAGAGGACCTGTCACACACATTTCCTATTACAAGGGATGTTTACATTCCTTGTAATAGGAATAAAAGTGGAAAAAAAAAAAAAAATGAAAAAAAGTGTAAAAATAAATAAAATATAAGTAAAAAAAAATAATAAAAGATAAAAAAAAAATTAAAACGCCCCTGTCCCCGATAGCTCGCGTGCAGAAGCGAACGCACACGCAAGTCCCGCCAACATATGTAAACGCCAATTAAACCAGACATGTGAGGTATCGCCGCGTGCGTTAGAGTGCCAGCAACTAATCTAGCACTAGATCTCCTCTGTAAATCTAAACTGTAACCTGTAAAAAATAAATAAAGCGTTGCCTATGGAGATTTTTAAGTACCGAAGTTTGGCGCCATTCCATGAGTGTGCGCATAATTAAAGCGTGACATGTTGGGTCTCTATTTACTCGGTGTAACATAATCTTTCACATAATACAAAAAAATTGGGCTAACTTTAGTGTTTTGTTATTTTTTTAATTCATAAAACAATTTTTTTTACAAAAAAAAGCGTTTGAAAAATAATTGCGTAAATACCGTGCAAGATAAAACTTTGGAATGACCGTCATTTTATTCCCTAGGGTGTCTGCTAAAAAAAACATATATAATGTTTGGGGGTACTGTGTAATTTTCTAGCAAAAGAATGATGATTATTACATGTAGGAGAGAAGTGTCAGAATAGGCCCGGTATGGAGGTGGTATAAAAGCCTAGTATTGAAGCGGTTAACATTGCGTACGCCTCTATATAGCAGGGGTAACTTTACGCCAGACATACGCTTATGCAAACGACGTAAAAACAAATGCGCCGGCCGCAAGTACGTTCGTGAATCTGCGTATCTAGCTCATTTGCATTTGCTCATTTACAGAAGCGCCCCTAGCGGCCAGCGTATAATTGCACACAATTATACGCCGGTGTAGGAAGCCTATTTTTTTAGATGTATCTGCCTTTGAGAATCGGCGTAAAGATACGGCAGCGCAGATTTGATTTGATTTGATTTGATTTACCGGCGTAAAAGTTTTGTGGATCTGGCCCTATGTGTTTCTGGATTGAATGTTTACTTATTTATATATTTGAGCACGATGCACTTTGTGATTTTTCAAGCACTTTTATTTGACGTATTGCACAATTTTTCCTGCAGTTTGCACCATATTTTATATTTTGTACAGCATTTGCACTTTATTTGTAAGGTTCATATATTGCCTATAGATAATAGTTTTTCACAAGCAGCTGCTTACTGGTTGGTGGCAATAATGCAATGTAATACGATCACCGCCGGGCACACGCGATTGCTCGGTACAGAGCGAGAACCGGGAGCTATGTGTGTAAACACAAAGCTCCCGGTCCTGTCAGTGGGGGAAACACTGATCTTCTGTTCATACAATGTATGAACAGAAGATCAGTGATTTCCCCTAGTGAGTCCACCCCCCCATACAGTTAGAACACACCCAGGAACACACTTAACCCCTTCCCCGCCCCCTAGTGTTAACCCCTTCACTGCCAGTGGCATTTTTATAGTAATACAATGCATTTTTATAGCATTGATCGCAAAAAAAATGCCAATGGTCCCAAAAATGTGTCAAAAGTGTCCGAAGTGCCCGCCATAATGTTGCAGTATTAAAAAAAAAATGCTGATCGCCGCCATTACTAGTAAAAAAAAATATACAGTATTAATAAAAATGCCATTAAACTACCCCCTATTTTGTAAACGCTATAACTTTTGTGCAAACCAATAAATAAACGCTTATCATTATTATTTTTTTACGAAAAATATGTAGAAGAATACATATCGGCCTAAACTGAGGAAAAAATATGTTTTTTTTATATATTTTTGGGGGAAAATTGTCGCTCTATTTTTGTTTATAGCGCAAAAAATAAAAACCGTAGAGATGATCAAATACCACCAAACGAAAGCTCTATTTGTGGGAAAAAAAGGACACCAATTTTGTTTGGGAGCCACGTCGCACGACCGCGCAATTGTCAGTTAAAGCGACTCAGTGCCCAATCACAAAAAGTGCTCTGGTCATTGGGCAGCAATATGGTCCGGGGGTTAAGTGGTTAAAGCAATCCAAGATATGTCCATTTTTTCCTGGCTAATACTTTGTAAGAGCTTCTGGATTCCACGGGCCCTCCCGTTAAACATGTTATATTGTGTGTTGTGCTCAACTGTGGTTAAAAAATTAGCTTGGCTGTGGGGACATTTGCTTGGCTGTTTTCTGTCCCAATGAAAGTCTGCTTTATTGCATGTTAATATGTGAAACACTGCAGTGCAACAGATTGTAACACTGGGGACTTAACCCCCGGACCATATTGCTGGTCAAAGACCAGAGCACTTTTTGCGATTCGGCACTGCTTCGCTTTAACTGACAATTGCACGGTCGCGCGACGTGGCTCCTAAACAAAATTGGCGTATTTGATCACCTATAGAAAAATATTATAACACCAGGCCTAGTGTCACAACTCAGCGCCTCAGTGCAGAGTGACTTCTGAATATAAACCAATTAATCACATATGTAATCAGTTAGTTATAAAGCAAAATTTAATTTTCAGATCTAGATTCCTATTGCAACAAAAGGAAACAGATTAGCAGCTATTTAAAATCTAACAGTCAAATGATAGTTAGATAAATACATAAATGAAGATCATATAAAGAACAAAAATAGTTCAAAATGATAAACAGCGCTGAAATATTGGTTTGAATGTCCAACTTCATATAAGCATTCGTGTGATGGCGGATTAACTCATCAGTAAGTGAAGACAGATTGTGGAGGATCCTACACCTCTTCCCAGAAAACAGGAACACCACAAGTGGGGCACACTCCCCTTCGGGGTACACACTCACCAGAGGGTCTAATAATCTAGGCAACAACAGGTATCTTTCACTCAATCTTCCGTCTCTATAGCTGGGACCAGTGGGTTGATGTTCCACATAAAACAGATAAAGCACAAAAAAAAATCCAAATAGTGCAATCTCGTTTAATAAATGTGAATAAAAAACCCTTCATAAATGATACTGCCCCCGCTCCAAATGCACGTACCAAACAGTAGTTTAAACACAGGCAGAAGTAGTGATCGTAGCAGTGTCTTCCTACCGGTTCCGATTCCCAGGAGATGGTGTTTGAGCACAGCGTGCAAATCTCCTTCCTGGATGAACCACCCGTGGAACGCACGCGTCACTTCCGGGTCGCCGTAAAGTCCCGCCCTTACCGGTTTCATCCAATGACTTCAACAGAGGGTGTGGATAGACGGCATGAATGTCCTCCTTACATACTACTCCCTCGCTGCTTATTGGACAGAGCGGACGCACTTAGACGGCGTCATTAGTCATTGTCCTCAACATGAGTGTAAATAAAGCTAGATCGGGGGTGCAATTATGTGGACGTTCAGTATTGTAAATAGATTAATATTATAAATATTTATCTTTAGCGTAAGTAATTATATCCCGGACTTCAGGTTAATTAAAAGGTTGCTCAAAAAGAGTAGAATATAATCCGCAATGTATAATACTACTGGGGTCATAGGATACCGGTTAGAGATGCTCCATATATAGTAAATACAAAACAAACAAATTACAATATACAAATATAGCCTGCAATCTATATTAAATACTCATAAATATACATTAAACCATAATACAGAGATGAGGTAAGGCTATAGTTTTTTCTTCTTTCTTTCCTTAACGGTAAGGGAAGCAGTCAGATATCAATTTAATATTGTACAGACCTAGCATTAATGTGTATCCCATTACATGTATACTACTCGTAAGGGGGACGGTATAGTAAAATATGTATACATACTATCAAAATACTCATTCCAGAGAATAAAATCTAATATAACAACTGTCAAATAATTTTTTTTTTTTAATTTAGGGATACCAATGACTAGAAAGGTGAGTGTATGTCACTATTTAGCATAGCTAAAACAATCAGTGTGACCATCAAAAATTAATGATCATCCAACATTTTATAGGTAAATCTATAATAAAATAGAGAAGATAAAATAGAGAAGATAAAAATACATATAAACTCCAGGTAGATAAAAGGACAAACATATTAATAAAATAGTATAAAACTATATATGCATAAATAACCATATAGTAAGCATATATGTAAATATAAAATAAATTAAAATATAAGAATCAATTAAAATCATGTTAGAAAAATGATGCCATATAGTTTGTAGAACACAGTCAAAAGTCACTTATAAAACAGTTGATATCCAACTCGACATTTAACCCTCTCGGGGCAAGAGTATCTACAGAATGGATCCATTTTGTTTCGAGTTTAGATACAGTAGTTCCCTTACACGGTTACATCCCCTCCAGTTGGGGTTCAGATGTTCAACTCCCCAAAATCTCAGACCAGCTGGATTTTCATCATGATATAATTTAAAGTGCAGGGACACATTATGATCCTTATAGCCGATTTTGATATTGGCTATGTGTTCTGCGATTCTTATTTTCAATTTCCTTTTTGTGCGGCCCACATAGAGTAACTTACATGGAAATTCAAGTACATATACTACATAAGTAGTATTACATGTAATGAAGTCTTTGATTGAAAATATGGCATCATTACGAGATGTAAAGTTATCTAAACCTCTGACCAGGCTAGTCACTTCTTTACAAAGACCACATTTTCTACATGAGAAAAAGCCATCTTTCTGCCAAAAAGTAGCAGGTTTGCCTGGCGGATCAAGAACTTTTTTTAACAACTCTGGCCCAGATTCATAGAGAATTAGATTCTCGTAGCGTATCAGAAATACACTACGCCGCCGTTTTTTACCTGGCTCTACGTGGAATCCAGGTAGATTTTGTCCAGTAAACGACAGCGGCGTAGTGTATTTCTCCCGTCGCAATCCATCTACGCGAGTAGGGGGCGTGAAGGATTTAAAATAGGCACGTTCCCACGGCGATCGAACTGCGAATGCTCCGTTCGCAAATTTCCCGCCGTGCATTGCGCGAAATCACGTCGTTACGTCATTCGTTGTTTGAGTAGCGTCGTTTACGGACATTTCTATTCCCGAACGAGTTACGTAAAAAAAAAAATTTTATTTGACGCGGGAACGACGGCCATACTTAACATGGGCTACGCACCGTTAGACCAGCAAAAATCTGGCCTAACAGTACGTAAAAAAAAACAGACGTAAGCGATTGCGAAGACCGCTCGTATCTTCATGGATCGCCGTAAAAACACATTTGCATATCCCGACGCATCAAAACGACACGAACTCCTCCCAGCGGCCGCAAAAATATCGCAGCGTAGATCCGAAGGCTTACCAAAAAAGTAAGCCTCTCGGATCGAAGCCCGAAGCCGCCGTATCATGGTTTGAGGATTCAAACTAGTGATACGCTGCGCAAAATTTGAAATTACTCCTGTCTAACACCAGTTAGACAGGCGTAATTGCTTTATGAATCTGGGCCTCTGTCTCCATAGTTTGGAGCTTTTCTATAAATGAAGCTAGGCTTAGTTGGAATTACATTTCTAAGAATCTTGTCTAGAAATAAAATGTGCCAATGAGAGGAGAAGATTTTTTCTACCTCATTGTACTGAGAATGGTAGCCTGAAATGAAACTCCATTCATGATTAATTAGGGTTTTAGCAGGGTGATTGTTGGTAGAGCTAGAGGGCAACGGTGTGACCAGTAGTTCCTCTATAATCACATCCAATTTTCTTTCACAGTAGCCCTTTTCCATAAATTTCTTCTTCAGGGCCGAGGATTGTGATAAATAATCCGTATCTTTCGAACAATTGCGGCGTACTCTCATAAATTGGCCCTTTGGTATGTTCCTCAGCCAGGTAGGGTGGTGCCCGCTTTGTGTTGGTAAAAAGCTGTTGGCATCTGTAGGTTTAAAATAAACCTTTGTACCCAATTTGTCCCCATCTCTATATATCTGAAGGTCGAGAAAGTGAACATTTTCTTGATTATACTCACATGTGAGGTTAATGTTCTGTTTATTGTTATTTAATACACTTAAAAAGGCCTCCAACGATATGAGGGTCCCGGTCCATATAAAGAAGAGGTCGTCAATATATCTACGATATAATAATAGTTCATCTCTTTTGGCATTGAAAATAGTTTTGTCTACCCATTCTGCCATAAACAAATTGGCTATGCTCGGGGCAAATTTAGCCCCCATTGCAACGCCGTGTTTCTGGGTATAGAATGTATTATCAAACCAAAAATAGTTGTGACTTAAACAAAAATCAAGGGAGTTGTGTAAAAATACTTTTTGGGAATGGCATAAGTCGTCCCTTTGGCTTAATGCCCAATTCAAGGACAAGAGGGCATCATCGTGTTGTATAATCGTATACAACGAGGCTACGTCTGCTGTAACCAAATAGACTTCCTCTTTTCCTGCGAGGTTGATATCATTCAACATTGTTAATAGGTCTTTAGTGTCCTTTAGATAAGCCCTTGTGTTTTTGACACTATATTGTAAAAAATGGTTGAGATACTGTCCCATGCGCGATGTGATAGAGCCTATACCATTCACCGGCAAGGTATATATCGTAGGTATTCTTCCATTACTTGGTATCAGATATTTATTTTCCTTACTGGAAAGGACACCTGTACGGAATCCTTTCCCTACTAATATTTTTAAGTCAGCCTCATATTGTGGGGTAGGGTCTTTATTCAAACGTTGATATGTAGTATCTTCTGTCAACATATTTAATAACTGCTCATGATAAAAAGATTTAGTCAAAATCACTACCCCTCCTCCCTTGTCGGTAGGTCGCACTACTATATCTTTTCTCTTTTCAAGTAGTTGTATCCCGTCTTTGATATACTGTAGCGAGGATTAACGTTTTTTTTGGGGGTAATACAATCCAAGTCACGCAGTACTAAACCTTTAAAAACGTCAAGAGGTTGATTAGACCCTACTACGGGGTTAAACAATGACTTGTTACTTATTACGGAGTCCAGAATCTACTGATACCAATGTTGTTTGAGTCACTGGATTGGAGTGAGAGTATTTAAATTTCTATTGAGGAAATATTTTTTCATATTAATCCTTCTGACATATCTATGTACATCAATTAATACATCGAATTTGTTGATCGGGCGATGTAATCCACATTTCAGCCCTAAATTCAAGACATTTGTTTCTTTATCTGATAGTACTACATCGGTTAGATTAAAAATACCACTTAATCCTGACTTCTTTTGTGTTCTTTCCTTCTTCTTTTTTTGGACAATCCGTCCGGCCCTGCATCCTCTTGTTCTTCTCTCATTGGTTTCTGTTGTGTTTGTCTTTCTCTCTCCCATTGGGTTGGATCCCTCCAATGTTGATTTTGTTTGCTTGCTGTAGGTTGTGGTTCTCTGTATTGAGAATTCTGTTGGGGGTACGAGGACGGTCTCCCTCTGTGGGGATTTGTACCTCTGCCCCTCTTTTGCCAGCCCCTGCCTCTTCCTAAAAAAGGTTTTGGAGATTGATAATAATATCTATCACTATCATCTCTCAAAGGTTCAAACCTATTATAAACTACTGGATAATAATCGTTTGAATGTTGTCTATAAGGATGATGAAATGGACCAGGGTTCCTAGGTCTACCTCTTCCTGAATTACCATCTTTTCTGATAGGCGTTGATTGATGATAGGAGCTTGTTGTGTGGGTGGTATTCTAGCTCTAGCCCCATTAGATGGTTGTTGGGCTGTAGCTTGTGAGTCTACCATACCTACTCCTTGTTGAGTTTCCATGTTATTGGACTCTTCATCTTCACTCGCAGTTATTGGATGTGTCTGTTGCCATAAATAAATTGACTTGGTCCGAAAGTCATTTAAATCTCGATGAAATTTCTTAATTATCTTTTTTTGTGTTTCTTTGTCTACCTTTTCCAATTTCTTTTTTATACGTATATTAAAATCATTTACTTGTTGGGTATCTTTAATAGGATCTAACTGTTTTTGTAGTTCATTGATCCTTGATTCCAATTTAGTCATCTTTCTCTTTTTCCTTATTAAAATAAGTTCCTGAAGTTAAGACCAACTCCATTAAAAAAATCTAACCATTCTGTCATGGATGCCGTATCTGTAAGGCCATCTTGGGGTACTACTTCCCACCTCAAGCTTCTGACTATGATATCTTCCTTCAAGTATTGGTCTAGAGTACAGATGTCCCACCAGGTTTTCACCTGTTTTTCTAGACAATTACCTAAGGCATTCATTACTCCATTATAATTAACCTGTGCAGGTGTTTGTTCATCTACTGAAAAGATACTATTTAAATCTAAAATTCTGCTGCTCAGAAATAACAACGCATCCATGGCTGCTTAGAGAAAAGCACTTATATAAGTAATAATGTAATTATATAATGTGGAGACTGATAGAAAAATATTGTAACACCAGGCCCAGTGTCACAACTCAGCGCCTCAGTGCAGAGTGACTTCTGAATATAAACCAATTAATCACATATGTAATCAGTTAGTTATAAAGCAAAATTACATTTTCAGATCTAGATTCCTATTGCAACAAAAGGAAACAGATTAGCAGCTATTTAAAATCTAACAGTCAAATGCTAGTTAGATAAATACATAAATGAAGATCATATAAAGAACAAAAATAGTTCAAAATGATAAACAGCGCTGAAATATTGGTTTGAATGTCCAACACCTCTTCCTCTTGTGGTGTTCCTGTTTTCTGGGAAGAGGTGTAGGATCCTCCACAATCTATCTTCACTTACTGATGAGTTAATCCGCCATCACACGAATGCTTATATGAAGTTGGACATTCAAACCAATATTTCAGCGCTGTTTATCATTTTGAACTGTATTTGATCACCTTTGCGGTTTTTAGTTTTTGCACTATAAACAAGAATAGAGCGACAATTTTGAAAAAAATGAATATTTTTTTACTTTTTGCAATAATAAATATCCCCCAAAAATATATATAAAAAAACATTTTTTTTCCTCAGTTTAGGCCGATATGTATTCTTCTACCTATTTTTCGTAAAAAAAATCGCAATAAACGTTTATTGATTGGTTTGTGCAAAAGTTATAGCGTTTACAAAATAGGGGGTCGTTTTATGGCACTTCCTTAGGGAAGTTGATCCCCTAAGGAAGTCATGTGACATGACGAGACGTGTAGGGATCAAGGAGCATCAGAGTCCACACGCCTGACGCAGCAAGACCCCCCTGCCGTCCGTTTGGTTTCTGTGCCCAGTTTTTATCATCCAAATGTGAGTGCACCTATATGTTTTAATAAACCTGTTCCATTTTTGCGGGGCTGTACTATGGTCTTTCTTTCTCCCATCCTATATGCTGTGTGAGGGTCCCCTCTATCTGCTCCAAGTGTCCACCCAGCTCAGACACAGAAGAAGAGGAGCCAGGTGTGCATCCAGGACTTAGGACGAACTCGGTGTTCGTGGGAGATAGGCCCACCATCCATCACCTCCATGTGAGTGGATGTATGAGTGAATGATGTTGCCTGTTTAGACACTTCCATAACACCATATCCTACTTGCTTTGTATCTTCTCCATGCCTTACTGCTGAGTGCTGATGTCGTTTCTGTCCATTGAAGTGTATTCCTCCTCCCCCTGCCAGAGGTGGTTTTATTTGGCTATCCGTGCCATAGCCGTGAGGTGAGGGGCTAGGGACCACCTGAGGTGTTCACTGTACCACGTCCTTTCCCGGCACCATTTCCTCCATCTTTTAGAAACTGTCTTCTGGGACATCTTTGGAACCTGTCTTCAGGGACATTTGGGAAACACTTTCAGAGACTTTTTTGCATTTCTTCACTGATTTATATATTATTATTTGTATTGTTCACTGTGTTACACATTCAGGGGTGCCCCTAGCGGTAGTTCTCCCTGATTTCACATTACTTGGACCAGCACATTGTGTACATTTTACTGCTTGTGAATTTGTACTCCTTTTTTGTCACTTGCCATTGTTTAGTATTCAATATTATCTTTTGTGCTACATTTTGACGGTTTACGTATTGACACTATACTTATGTACGCTATCACTCTGTTTTAAAAACACCACCCCTCCCCCCCCCTCCCCCACGTTCACCAGCCCAGGGATTTATTCCCGTACCACCCTTGGATTTCACCCACTTTTCACAGCGCAGACACCACCCCCCTTGTTTTTCCATTTGCTACTTCTCTCTGCCCAGGACAGAGTGTCAGGTGTTTGCAGCAGTGACCCCATCCCACTCCACCACCCCCCTTGGTAGCGCAGGAGCCTCTATCTACAATGCTGTTCATACATTGTATGAACAGACGGTCAGGCATTTCTCCCCTGACAGGACCAGGAGCTGTGTGTTTACACACACAGCTCCCGGTCCTCGCTCTGTAATGAGCAATCGTGGGTGCCTGGCGGCGATTGCACCCCCGCCGGGCACGTGGACGGGAGTCAGGGACGAGCGGGGGCGCGCACGCGCCTCTAGTGGCTGCTTCGAGAGCCGACATAGAGCTACGGGCTCTCGTGCAGGGGAGCCGACCTGGCGGCTGGTCGGCAAGTAGTTAAATGTTTAATATTATGAATTGAAATTCCTGTTTGGGAGATAGTTAATACATTTTGATGCACCCAAGCTTATCTGTTTACATAAATCAAAAGAAAACCATTAAAGACTCAGGCCTCGTACACACGACCGAGGAGCTCGTCGGGCGAAACACATCGTTTTCCTCGTCGAGTTCCTTGTTAGGCTTGTCGAGGAACTCGACAAGCTTGCTTTGCGTACACACGGTAAAGACCAAATCTCCTCATTCTCAAACGCGGTGACTTCAACACATACAACCCTTGGGGCTGCTTTTGCTAATCTCATGTTACTGCGTGTTAGGAAAGTTTGGTAAGAGACATTTGCACTTTTCAGTCTGTTACAGTGTGACAAATGTGCTATTTCCATTACAACCGCTACTTTTACCGAAGGTGCGCGGGTTTCTTAGCATACACACGGTCGAGTTTTTCGTCGAAAACCAGCCCGACGAGGAACCTGATGAGCCAATTTGGACTCCCGTTGAGGAAAAAGAGAACTTGCTCCCTTTTTTGCTTGTCCAGTTCCTCGACAGTTTCCTCGATTACACACGACCGGTTTCCTCGGCAAAAAACCTCTCCCACCAAGTTTCTTGATGGATTCTGCCAAAGAAACCGGTCGTGTGTACGCGGCCTCACTTAGCCATTCCCCTGACCTGCTTCTACATGCCTTCCTTGTGCTCTGAGGTAGCCCCTGCATTGTTAGTATTTAATATGACATTTTGAAAATATCTTACCAAAAATTATTATTATTTTTTTCTTTTACAATGTTCTGTGCAAACTGGGAACATCAGTGAGCCAGTCACAAAAAGAGAAAATTACATTTCTGGGGTTGCTCTGTGCAAGACACGTTCTCAGTAATCTTATTATTAAAATAAATACATTTTTATCATTTTTTTTGGCAGTTGTGAAATTTCACAGCAGTTGCAATTTGAAATGGAAAGGTCATATGTAATAGCATTACACCACAAAACAGCTGGTGCAACATTTATAATGGATCTAACTTTATAAAAATGCAATCAGAAATGCTAAATGCATTATTTCATACTCAGGCAAAACTGCCAACTTGCAAGGAATCTGGAACGAGGGAATTTATTAAATTTTAGTTTTATTATTTGTTTTACATTTACAATTTTGCCCTTTTAACATTTTGTTTTCCATATAAGCCAGTTTATCCAACACCGTCAAACTTTTGCACAATGACAAATCACAATTCTTGTAAAAAGGTTTTTATTCTAAATCAATTCAACAGTACAGCTTATCACATCTATGGTCACATAGGAGATAAACATAAGATATCATAAACGAAAGGAAAACAAATAAAAGAGTACGTTAACCACTTAAGCACCGGACCATATTGCTGGTCAAAGACCAGAGCACTTTTTGCGATTCGGCACTGCGTCGCTTTAACTGACAATTGCGCGGTCATGCGACGTGGCTCCCAAACAAAATTGGCGTCCTTTTTTTTCCACAAATAGAGCTTTCTTTTGGTGGTATTTGATCACCTATGCGGTTTTTAGTTTTTGCACTATAAACAAAAATAGAGCGACAATTTTGAAAAAAATGAATATTTTTTTCTTTTTGCTATAATAAATATCCCCCAAAAATATATAAAAAAAAAAATTTTTTTCCTCAGTTTAGGCCGATACGTATTCTTCTACATTATTTTCGTTAAAAAAAAATGCAATAAGCGTTTATTGATTGGATTGTGCAAAAGTTATAGCGTTTACAAAATAGGGGGTAGTTTTATGGCATTTTTATTAATATTTTTTTTTACTAGTAATGGCGGTGATCAGCGATTTTTTTCGGTACTGCGACATAATGGCGGACACATGGGACACTTTTGACACATTTTTGGAGCTAAAAATAGCGCCTGCAAAGCGCCCTGAAAGAGCGGCTCCATTCACTCCAGTGTGAAAGCCCAAGGCGCTGTAATGCTTTTAACCCTGCTAGTGGCCGAAAAGGGTTAAAAGCACCGCAAAAACGATGGTAAAGCGCCGCAAAAAATAGCGCCATTTTACCGCCGACTCCCGGGCGCTTTCAGTGTGAAAGCAGCCTTAGGGCGTAGATAGGAGTTTGGTTGAAATCTTTGCAAATGTATTAAATATAAAAAAAACGTGTACATGAGTATTCACAACCTTTGCCATGACACTCAAAATTGAGCTCAAGTGCATCCTGTTTCCACTGATCATCCTACAGATGTTTCTACAACTTGATTGGAGTGCACCTTTGGTTAATTTAGTTAATTGGACATGATTTGGAAAGACACACACCTGTCTATATAAGGTCCCACAGTTAACAGTGCATGTCAGAGCAAGAACTAAGCCATTAAGTCCAAGGAATTGTGTGTATCTCCAAGACAGGATTGTATGGAGGTACAGATATGGGGAGGGGTACAGAAACAATACTGCAGCATTAAAGGTCCCAATAAGCACAGTGGCCTCCATCATCCGTAAATGAAAGAAGTTTGGAACTATCAGGATTCTTCCTAGAGCGGGCCACCCGGCCAAACTGAGGGATCGGGAGAGAAGGGCCTTAGTCAGGGAGGTGCCCAGTAAACCAATGGTCACTCTGACAGAGCTCCAGAACTTTCCAGAAAAACAACCATCTCTGTAACATACCATATTTGCCGGCATATAAGACGACCCCCTAATATGCTGCTAAAAACTGGGGTTTTGTGGTCTACTCACCGTATTAGACGACCCCCTTGTGTGGAAGTAATGGGTTTTAATTAAATGAAGAAGCCGCAGCCCGCCAGGTGCTCTGTACGGCTGCATGTATTCTGTATATGTGCCGCTCAGCCAATCCCGATGCACTGTGTTGATGACAGAGCATTCTAAGCCTGCTCGGATTGGAGTAACAACCTCTGCCAATCCGAGCAGGCTACATAATGGAGAAAGCCTCTTGAGGGGGGAGGGGGCGAGCAGGAGTGTCAGGACACTCTCTACTTTGCAGATAGAGAAAGGAGATGTGTGTTAGTTGGCGTCCTGACACTCCTGCTTGCCCCTCCCCCCTCAAGAGGCTTTCTCTACACCAGGGAGAAAGCCTCGCATTACGGTGTGTAGTTACAGACAGAAGAAGAGGAAGTGAGGATTTCTCAGAAGAAATAAGGACATTTAAAAGCAAAATGGAAGGATGAGGTAAGTGAAGGAGGACTGCACTGAGGTAAAGGAAGCTATTTAGGAAATAAAATTGTACCTTTACAACCCCTTTAAAGATGGAATTCAGGAATAGCAATTATTACAGATAAATTGGTCCAGCTTGGGCCAATGTAAGTAAACTATGTTACCAAAAGTATTGGGTTACTCGCCTTTACACGCACATGAACTTTAATGGCAACACGGTCTTAATCCGTAGGGTTCAATTATGAGTTGGCTCACCCATCAGTATACCAAGACATTTTGGACAACTTGATCATTAAAACGGCCTTGCCTACACACGATCGTGATATAAAAATGCTCAAGCAAAGTGCGGTGACGTACAACACGTATTATAGCACTATAAAGTGGAAGTTCCATTCGGATGGCCCCACCCTTTGGGCTGCTTTTGCTGATTTTGTCTTAGTAAAAGCCGATTTGCGCTTTTCAGTCTGTTACAGCGTGATGAATGTGCTTACTCCATTACGATCGGTAGTTTTACCAGAACAAGCACTCCCGTCTCATAACTTGCTTCTGAGCATGCGCAGGTTTTTCACATTGTTAAAGCCTACACACGACCATTTTTTACAACCCGAAACAGGACACCGTTTAAAACGTCGTGAAAAAATAGAGCATGTTCGAAAAAAAATTGGCCCATTTTTCAGAACCCAAAAAATGCTCTGAAGCCCACACACGGTCGTTTTAAATGACATTTTTAAAAAACGTTGTTTTTTACAACCCGAAAAACGATCGTGTGTACGCGGCATCAAACCTTGTGGACAGCCTTTCCAGAAAAGTTGAAGCTATTATAGCTGCAAAAGGTTGGGCCAACTCAATTTTGAACTCTACAGACTAAGCCTGGGACTGATGCTGCGTACACACAATAATTTTTCGGCATGAAAAAAACAACGTTTTTAAAAATGATCGTGTGTGGGCTTCACATAATTTTTCGGGTTCTGAAAAACTACAATTTTTTTTTCAAACATGCTGCATTTTTTAACAACGTTTTAACTGCTTCCCGACCGCCCACCGTCATATTACTGCAGGACAGTGGCTCTGTCTCGCGGGAGCACGTCCTCTCCTTTTTGGACACTAGGGGGCACGTGCGCGCCGCCGCCGCGCGTGCCCCCCCGCACGCCCCCGAGTCCCGCGCACGTGCCCGGCGGGTACGATCGCCGCCGGGCACCTGCGATTGATCGTTACAGAGCGGGGAACGGGAGGTATGTGTGTAAACACATACCTCTCGTTCCTGTCAGCGGGGGAAACGCTGATTTTCTGTTCATACAATGTATGAACAAAAGATCAGTGATTTCCCCTAGTGAGTCCACCCCCCTATACAGTTAGAACACAAATAGGAACACACTTAACCCCTTCCCTGCCCCCTAGTGTTAACCCCTTCACTGCCAATAGCATTGATCGCTATAAAAATGCCAATGGTCCCAAAAATGTGTCAAAAGTGTCCGATGTGTCCGCCATAATATCGCAGTACCGAAAAAAAACGCAAAAACGAAAAAAAAAAATTTTGGGGATATTTATTATAGCAAAATGTAAAAAATATTGCATTTTTTTCAAAATAGTCGCTCTATTTTTGTTTATAGCGCAAAAAATAAAAACCGCAGAGATGATCAAATACCACTAAAAGAAAGCTCTATTTCTGGGAAAAAAAGGACGCCAATTTTGTTTGGGAGCCTCGTCGCACGACCGCGCAATTGTCAGTTAAAGCGACGCAGTGCCGAATCACAAAAAGTGCTCTGGTCTTTGGACAGCAATATGGTCCGGGGCTAAAGTGGTTAAACTATGTCGTTTTTCGGGTTGTATAAAAATAAAGTGTGTGGGCTAAAACGACGTTAAAAACCCACACATGCTCAAAAGCAAGTTATGAGACGGGAGCGCTCGTTCCGGTAAAACTAGCATTCGGAATGGAGATAGCACATTCGTTATGTTTGAAATGAAATGCAGCACATTCTTTTCTTCTTTTTAATGCTACACGTATCCAAATCTTTTGTTGCTGATATTGTTACATAGTTATGACAAGCTTGTTACTTTATTATTTATTGTTATCTCATGAATATTATTATTATTTTTTTTAAGCCAGATCTCCGTCTAAAAAGTTTTCTGCATATTTAAAATCTTTTAATGTAGCTCTTATTTTTTGGTTATTAATTGGATAATATTTTAGACTGCTTTCCACTTTTTTTATTTTTTTTGGAGTGTGTCAAGTTACCACAACAACGTTAGTATTTAGTATAATTTACCCACAAGGAGGTTAGTATCCCTTGTTAATTAGAAAATGTTATTTTTTTTAAATGTCCCTGCCTACTCAGTAGCAATCTCTATATTTTTTTATAAAAACACATACGTTTTGTCAGCAAACAAAAAATCCATTTATTCTGGTGTAAAAGTAATAGAAAATTAAAGGGTCACTAAAGGAAAAAAAAATGGGCTGAAATTACTGTTTACAGGGTATAGAGACATAGGGGCAGATTCACAGAGAATTAGATTCTCGTAGAGTATCAGAAATACACTACGCCGCCGTTTTTTACCTGGCTCTACGTGGAATCCAGGTAGATTTTGTCCAGTAAACGACGGCGGCGTAGTGTATTTCTCCCGTCGCAATCCATCTGCGCGAGTAGGGGGCGTGAAGCATTTAAAATAGGCGCGTTCCCGCGGCGATCGAACTGCGCATGCTCCGTTCGCAAATTTCCCGCCGTGCATTGCGCGAAAACACGTCGTCACGTCGTAGTAGCGTCGTTTACGTACATTCCTATTCCCGAACGAGTTACGTTAAAAAAAAAAAAAGTTTCAAATCGACGCGGGAACGACGGCCATACTTTACATGGGTTACGCACTGTTAGACCAGCAAAAAGCTCCTCTAACATTACGTAGCCAAAAAATGACGTAGGCGATTGCGAGGGACACTCGTACCTTCGTGGATCGCCGTAAAAACTCATTTGCATATCCCGACGCATGAAAACGACGCAAACTCCTCCCAGCGGCCGCAAAAATATCGCAGTGTAGATCCGAAGGCTTACGAGGACGTAAGCCTCACGGATCGAAGCCCGAAGCCGCCGTATCATGGTTTGAGGATTCAAACTAGTGATACGGCGCGCGAAATTTGAAATTACTCCTGTCTAACACCAGTTAGACAGGCGTAATTGCTCTGTGAATCTGGGCCATAATAGTTAACTGATTCCTTTTAAAAATGATTAAAAATAGATACAAATCAATCATATAATCACCTACAGTTCTAGTTTCGTGTTTGCTGTTGTTTCCTGTCTCTCTGATGTACAGAGCCAGAGAGCCAATAGAGGGCAGTGATGGTTTGTCTAAAACCCCTCAGCCCAATCTGGTTTCAGTTTACACACAGTAATCACACCTCCTTGATTAGTGACCACAGTGAGAAAGCTCCCAGTACTGTGGTTATAAGGAAACAGACAAGCAGGAAGTGTCCAGAACAGAGCAGGATTACAGCAACATCAAAAACGAACAATGAAGACATGAAACAGCACTGCAGTAAGGTAAAGGAAGCTATTTAGCTAAAAAAAATCCTTTTGTGGTCACCAGTCATCTCTATGAGCGTCTGAGGTTCGGGTGCAACGTTATGATGTCACGCCTGGTACCAGCAAGTAAACAAAGCCGCAATTGCGGCTGTCGGCATGTGATCTGTGAATTTTTTTTCACCGATTTCATGCTTGTAAGCCTTGAGAAGAGATGTGGGGTCTTATTGACCCCACATCTCTCCATAAAGAGGACCTGTCACAGTGAATCCTATTACAAGGGATGTTTATATTCCTTGTAATAGGATTAAAAGTGATAATTTTTTTTTTAAGTGTAAAAATAAAAAAATTAAGTAAAATAAAACTAAAAGTGATTTTTTTTTTAAACGCCACTGTCCCCGGTAGCTCTCGCGCAGAAGCATGCAAGTCCCACCTACATACGTAAACGCTGTTCAAACCCCACATGCAAGGTATTGTCGAGTGCGTTAGAGCATGTGCAACAGTTCTAGTACTAGACCTCCTCTGTAATTTAAATTGTAACCTGTACAAAATTTTAAAGCGTCGCCTATGGAGATTTTTAAGTACTGAAGTTTGGCGCCATTCCATGAGTGTGCGCAATTTTAAAGTGTGACATGTTAGGTATCTATTTACTCGGCGTAACATCATCTTTCATGTTATACAAAAAATTGGGCTAACTTTACTGTTTTGTTATTTTTTAATTCATGAAACAGTTTTTTTCCCTAAAAAAAAGCGTTTGAAAAATTATTGCGCAAATACCGTGCGAGAAAAAAAGCTGCAATGGCCGCCATTTTATTCCCTAGGGTGTCTGCTAAAAAAAATATATAATGTTTGGGGGTTCTGATTAATTTTCTAGCAAAACAATTGTGCTTTTTACATGAAGGAGAGTGCCAAAATAAGTGCTAAAATAGGCCCGGTTGTCAAGTGGTTAAAGATGAGGATTTAACAGCGCACACGCTGGCCCCTCTTCAGATTATGGAGCTTGCTTGCAATGAGCACTGCAAAACCCTCTTCTGCACTGGGGGGCTCTCAGAGGGCTGCAGTTGCTTCGCGAATCAGGGCCTGGGTCTCCTCCTCCATTTGAAGAAGCCTCCTGGCCCTTTTCGGAGGAGTGTGGAGAGGAGGAATCCGCTAAATGGTATCACGCAGTGCCTCCTGTCTTCCACTGGGGCCTGCCTGTCTCTGGCTCCCAGTGGGCTCTGCCGCCTCCTGTATTTCAGTGGGGCCTGCCTCCCCCTGGGCTCTGTCTCCGCCTGGCTCCCTGTGGGCCCTGCCTCCTCCTGGCTCCCTGTGGGCCCTGCCTCCTCCTGGCTCCCTGTGGGCCCTGCCTCCTCCTGGCTCCCTGTGGGCCCTGCCTTCTGCTGTCTCTGCTCTGTCTGTGTATAAATAAAAAGGTACATCGTTTATTTGTTGTCTTCATAAATCACACACATTTTTCAACTCATGACAGATGCAAATTGAATGCTAATATATATTGATATAAAGTGGAGTGAGAGGGCGCTAAAGTTCCTATGGGAACTAAAGAAAATCACAATAGTATATAAGTGAAACATGCGATCAGCTACAAAAGAGAACACATTATACATTTAACTATAATGACACCCAACTGAGTGGATGAAATATGTGCATAAAAGTCCCAATACTAGATAGAAACTATAAAGTCCAGCAATAAACTTGACGTGCAAACGTGAAACACAACAAAACTTGAACTGAAAGTAATATTAATAATTCATCCGGAGCTGGTCATGCAATCTGACTTGAAAATGAAAATTTTCTAATCCTTCACCAAAATCACAGCTTCACCCGAAGTGCTCTGAATGACTACAATGGAGCAGACAATGGAGCAGACAAAGTACTTGGGGATATAGGGAGACACCAAATGGAGCACTACATTGGAGCAGACAAAATACTTTGGGAAGTGACTAGGCTAGGTGTGTTTGGGCCCAGGATAGAATGTTGGAGAGGTTGGCTATTGGAAATATGCATGTACCGTATTTGCCGGCGTATAAGACGACTGGGCGTATAAGACGACCCCCTAATTTTCCAGCTAAAATGTTAGTTTTGGGATATACTCACTGTATAAGACGACCCCTCACTGTGCCATAATTACATGCCTTGCTGTACCATTATTACATGCCTTGCTGTACCATTATTACATGCCTTGCTGTACCATTATTACATGCCTTGCTGTACCATTATTACATGCCTTGCTGTACTATTATTACATGCCTTGCTGTACCATTATTACATGCCCTGCTGTGCCATTATTACATGCCCTGCTGTGCCATTATTACATGCCTCGCTGTGCCATTATTACATGCCTCGCTGTGCCATTATTACATGCCCTGCTGTGCCATTTTTAACATGCCTCACTGTGTCCCACCATTCCCTACCTTCTCCTGTTTGCAGACTCCTTCTCCTGACGGCGGTCATCCATTATTTAAAAGCCGCGCTGTCATCCGACTCAGCCATCCATTATTAAAAAAGCGCGCCTCCTCCTCAGGCTGTTCCGTGATAGGCGGAACACAAATTTTCCCAGCAGAGCCTCTGTTCAGTGTTCCGCCTATCACGGATGTCCTCTCGTCCGAGGTCGAGGCTGAGGATGAGAAGGCATCCGTGATAAGTGGAACACTAAACAGAGGCTCTGATGGGAAAATTAGTGTTCCGCCTATCACGGAACAGCCTGTGAAGGAGGCGCTGCTTTTGAATAATGGATGGCCGCCGACTAACACACAGGCACACACAGGTACCCGGCGTATAAGACGACCCCCGACTTTTGGGGCATGATTTTACATGCAGAAAGTCGTCTTATACGCCGGAAAATACGGTAGGCCAAAAAAGAATCATAAAAAGCTTACAGCATGCATGGGGACAAAGGGAACATTCACAGCATATTACAAACATGTTAAAGCGGATGTGCGCTCAAATACTGCAGCTGCTGACTTTTAATATTAGGACACTTACCTCTCCTGGAGTCCAGCAGCGTCCGCAGCAGAGGACAAGCGAGTTCCACTTTAGGGTGGAGCTCCACTTTAATTAGGGACTGATTAACAAAAAAAATTAGCAAGCATTAAATACATAGATTGGGAGGTTAAAGGACAAAACTTACCTTAATATAGTCCTCCTGCAGATCCTGTAATATAGCAGAACAGGTGTCCGTGATTATGACGCCCAGAGCCTGGGGGGGGGATGCCTGTCTAGAACTTCAAGTCCTGCAAGCTTCTCCCTGTTGCCAGGTATCGCAACGTGCCAACTAGCCTCTGCTCAGCAGTGATGCCTTCCCGCATAACGGTGTCCTGCCTAGTGATATATGGCGACACCGAAGCCAAAAGCTGCTGGAATACGAGGTCAGACATCCTCAGGAAATTCCTGAAATCATCAGGGTTATTTTCCTGGATTGCCGATAGCAGAGGCATATGAGAGAATTGGTTCCTGCGGAGAAACCAATTATTGGCCCACAAACTCCTCCTCACCCTGTTCATGGACCAGAGCCAGGATAAAGCAGAAATCCCTGGACCAAGCACAGCGCGATCTCGGCAACGAGAACGTACCCGCAACATGGCTAGATAATGGTCGTCTAATCAGGTCAAACTAAAAGAACGCACTGAAGAAAAGCAAGGCCTCTGAAGAACGACCTGAAAAACAGTAACGAGCGGACAAGAACGCACTGCAAAAACAGATATGAACTGACTACAAGCACTGAAAGACAGATACTAACCAACAAGCACAAACTGAACGACAGAAAACTATCTTTAAAGCACGAAGACTGAAAAGCACGAATCGTCTCTCACCAAACTTTTCTAACACGCGGTAACACAAAATCAGCAAAAGCAGCCCCAAGGGTGGCGTCATCCGCATTGGTACTGCCCCTTTATAGTGCCGTCGTACGTGTTGTATGCCACCGCCCTTTGCTAGAGAATTTTTTAAAACAACGTTGTGTTTAATAATAACTTTTCAGTATCCTCTTTAGCTGGTTCAAGGTCAATCGATTCTTCCTCTCCAACATGCCCCTAACACTTTAACCGGGGCTGATGGCATGGAATACAGCCTCTCTAATTTTCGATTCCAGATATCCTTTCTGTAGCCCCAACTCTATTTGGTGTAGGAGGCTGGTGTAGGACAGTTTGTCCTTCTGCCCCTTTTCTCCTATCTGGCCATCAATGTGGAAATCCTTCCGGATGGTTACTTCCTGCAAGCAGCCCTGGGTGCGTTTCTTCAGCACCTTCCCAGGGTTGGGCGTTATCTGGCTATCTCTCTGGTCCTCCAAACCGACACGAAACCCATTAATGTGTTCAGCTATAATACTGGAGATCTCTTGAAACTTCTGTATGTCACGGTACTGTCGTTTCCGATCAGCCAGCTTTCGTTCTGATAGTGATTTAGCAGCAGCCCCTGCTTTCCTGTCTAAAGGTTCTAACTGCTTCTGACTGGGAGAGTGCCCTTCATGCTTGCTGGGATGTGTCAAGTGGAACTCTGTCTTTTCAGACAATTTTATACTGGCACCGAGGAAATTTTCAGGGACATCCCGTCCCCACTCTATCAGTGCATAGGTGAAGTCGGTCCCAGGATCTGGTTTCACTGCGACCACGTAAGCCTTTCTGTCCGGGAACAATGTGTGTACCACCTTTTTAATTTGTTTCTTTCCCCAGTCGCTCCCTGGAATTTCAATGGCCACGCTTGCTTCTGAACGTGTCCCTTCTGCTTCACACCAAATCCGACCGATTTGAACAGATAGATTGCCTCGTGTGTACGAGGCCTTAGACAGTGCAAAATACCTGTTTTGTCACCCCAGGATCCACTGACTGCACTTGGTGGGAGAAAACAATACGCCACAACAACTGGATACTTAACCAGAGATATATTTTACTGTAGAATATGCAAAAAAAGTGATTACAGTAATTGTGCTGTCATCCCAACATAAGACAACAGCACAATGGATTTCAATATAAACAATTTGAAAAAACAGTGTATATATATATATATATATATATATATATATATACCTAGATTTTTCAGCAAAACCCGGCCACCTGGTTGAAGATCCTGAACTCTTACTTTCAGGTCGAAGTTCCTCTTGTTCTCTCTAAAATTCGAGGTGGCTTGAGCCTGCTCATAAGCTATCTTCAGGCTCCTCCGCTTCCTTCTTCCTTTGATGCGAACAGCAGGCGGTCCTTGAGCTCAGTGGCCCGAAATAGGAAGTTCTGAGGAGTCTCTCTACTTTCCTGTGTCATATATTTATCAGTCGATGAAACAGCTCAGTGGCATCTTCCTCCTCATAATAACTTTTCCGTATCCTCTTTAGCTGGTTCAAGGTCAATCCACTCTTCCTCTCCAACATGCCCCTAACACTTGAACCGGGGCTGATGGCATGGAATACAGCCTCTCTAATTTTCGATTCCAGATATCCTTTCTGTAGCCCCAACTCTATTTGGTGTAGGAGGCTGGTGTAGGACAGTTTGTCTTTCTGCCCCTTTTCTCCTGTCTGGCCATCAATGTGGAAATCCTTCCGGATGGTTACTTCCTGCAAGCAGCCCTGGGTGCGTTTCTTCAGCACCTTCCCAGGGTTGGGCGTTGTCTGGCTATCTCTCTGGTCCTCCAAACCGACACGTAACCCATTAATGTGTTCAGCTATAATACTGGAGGTCTCTTGAAACTTCTGTATGTCATGGTACTGTCGTTTCCGATCAACCAGCTTTTGTTCTGCCAGTGATTTAGCAGCAGCCCCTGCTTTCCTGTCTAAAGGTTCTAACTGCTTCTGACTGGGAGAGTGCCCTTCATGCTTGCTGGGATGTGTCAAGTGGAACTCTGTCTTTTCAGACAATTTTATACTGGCACAGAGGAAATTTTAGGATTGATCTTTTTCCCATTTGAAATCCTGAAGAAGCGGGCTAACCGCAAAACATGCCGTGTATTGGCAAACTATACAGTAAAATCTTGGTTTGAGAGTAACTTGGTTTGAGAGCGTTTTGCAAGACAAGCAACATTTTTAAATACATTTTGCCTTGATATACAAGCGATATCTTGCTATAAGAGTAGCGTCATGTCACAACTGAGTATGAAAGAGAAGAGAGGCGCCTCTAAGTGTAGAAATATGGTTACATTTAATGAAGGTACAACATTTAGGAACTCACATGGTTGATGATTAAAACAGGCCCATCTAAGTATGCAGGGATCAGGGGTAAAGCTGTCCCCATAGACCGTTCTTCCCACCATCATCAACGTCATCCCTTCCACTCTGTGCTCCACGAGCACTTCAAGCCTTGCTTTCAGATCGCTCTACTGCAGTGAGAGCTGGCAGGGGATGGTCTATGCGGACACCTTTACCCCAGATGCCTCCATACTTAGATGTGCCTATTTTAATGATCAACCATGTGAGTTGCTAAATGTTGTACCTTCAATAAATGTAACCATATTGCTACACTTAAAGGCTCCTCTCTTCTCTTTTATACTCTGTAGTTCCTGTTGGATTTTGCTTCTAATACCCTTGTGGAGGCTTCCATTTGTGGATAAACATTTTATGGTTATGCAACTTGGTCACATTGCTATAATCTTTTTATGTGGACTATAAACTTAGGGACTTATGAATAAATGGTTGTGAAACAAATCATTTGAATTTCCATTGTTTCTTATGGGGAAATTTGCTTTGATATACAAGTGCTTTGGATTACAAGCATGTTTCTGGAACGAATTATGCTCGCAATCCAAGGATTTACTGTATATCCTAATCATTTTCATGGTAGATTCATGAGCATGGATACAATTATAGAGTTATAGTTGAGCCATTATAATTAGTTATTTTAAACAAAATGGTTGATTTTATGTCTTTTCTGTACACTTTCTAAACAATTGTAAAATATATTTTGATTTTACTTGGCTGTAATGCTTTTAACGGAATCAGAAGAAATCCTTCTGACCACCCCCCCCCCCCCCCCCCCCCTTCAGTGGTGCCAAACTACCAGATTGAAACTTACTGGCACGACACCCGAAATTTACTGGCGTAGCCACGTTTTTACTGGCATTTCACAAAAGTTACTAAATTACATTTTTAGGTGCAAATTTCAGTATTTAGGCTACAAACAAGTACACTAGGCAATGTGATTTAAGGTAGATAATAGGTAAAAAAAAAACATATTTTGTTATTTTCGATATATAATAAGGACAAATGATTTAGTCACATCGCCCCCTGTCTTTATCCCCCTCTGCGGTGCCACAATCCCCCCCTGCCTCCAATCCCTCCCTGCCTCCAATCTCCCCAGGCCCCTGCCTCCAATCACTCCCTGCCTCCATCGTCCCCTGCCTCAATCCCCCTCTGCGGTGCCACCAACAACCCCTGTCTTCATCCCCCACCCTCTGCGGTGCCACCATCACCCCCTGCCTCCAATCTCCCCCTGCCTCCAATTTCCCCCTGCCTCTATTGCCCCCTGCCCCTATCCCCCTCTGCAGTGCCAGAGCAGCCACCATCACCTCCTGCCTCCAATCACCCTCTGTCTCCAATCGCTATGCGCAGTTCCAAGCCGAACAGATCGCGGATATTTTTACTGGCAAATTCCTGCAACCACAGACATTTACAAACGGGGGAAAAAAAGTGCCAATTTTTACGAACTTTTTACAATCTTAAATCAAACAATGGAAATTGTTTGATTTATAGTCGCCGTCCAGTTTTCTATGGACGGGGGAGCGGGCGCCTGCCATTTTTGGGCAATTATTTTGCGAGCCTGAAAAAGGCATCTTAATACCGCTTCCCGGCTACCTGGCAGGACTCGAGTGTCCTCCATGCAACCTAATAGGCAAGTCAAAGCTTCTGGTTCGAGAGAGGATCCAAAAGCCTTGTTAATCATTGCAATTATCTCTGCCCAATAGCAATAAAGCTTAGGACATTTCCAGACCATATGGATAAGATCTCCTTTGCCTTTGCATCTTGGATATTCATTATTTTGCCTCCATCCTAATTTAAACATCTTTTGGGGAGTGTAATATACTCTGTACAGTAAGAACAGGTGGGACAATCTTTGCGATGGAGCCAACGACACCAATACTCCTTGTTGCAATATGTTATCCCATTGTTCAGAAGTCACTTCCCCTAAGTCGCCTTCCCACCCCTCCCTACTCTTGGTGGGGCCCGCTCTACTTATCGCTCTGGTCCCTAAGAGAGTATACATTAATGAAATTAAGCCTTTAGAGGTACTGGCCTTAAATACTTTAATAAGGGCAGGGATCTTTACCCATGTAACCACTGGCGTAGCGTGGGGGGGCAGGGGGTGCTGTGGCCCCGGGCGCAACATTTAGGGGGGCGAAATTTAGGGGGGGCGAAATTCCGTGCGGCTTGCCTCCTAATTTTTATTTCCTGTGTCCCCGGATCTCTGGCCGCCATGTTTAATGTCTGGCGCCCTGTGATTGGGTGTATGGGGGTCATGTGTGGCGTGGGGCTGGCCAGTCCGCGATCCGCACATGACCCCCATATGCCCAATCAGAGTGCGCCGGGAAACATTGAACATGGCGGCGGGAAACAAGCACAGGAAAGGAACCCGCTGTCTCCTCCCCCGCCTGTCTCTGTGGTGCAGCTCTGTGTGTGGAGCGGGGCTCGGTGGAGATGGGACTGGAGCATGGATGTTTGTCTGTGGATGACGCTGCCTGGCGGGGACTCTAAGGCCCCATACACACGATCGGATATATCCGATGAAAACGGTCCGCGGACCATTTCCATCGGATATGTCCGATCGGGAGTTTGATCCGATGGCGTGTACACACCATCGGATCAAATTCCCCGCCGCCGGACGGCGCGGTGACGTAGTGGTGACGCGGCGGTGACGTTGACGCCGCCGCGTCACCGCCACGTCACCGCACCAGGAAGTAAAACACTTCCGCGCATGCGCCGAATCCATTCGGCAGCGGCGCGGCGGTGGTGGGAGCCGACATGTCTGCTGGTAAGTGTACTAACCAGCAGACATGTCGGGCGGACAGATTCCCACCGGATAGATTTCAAAGCTTGCTTTGAAATCTGTCGGGTGGAGAAATCTGTCCGCTAGCCCATACACACGAGCGGAGATGTCTGCTGAAACGGTCCATCGGACCGTTTTCAGCGGACATATCCCCTCGTGTGTACGCGACCTAACACTCTAGGCGAGCGCAGTGGAGGGGCGACTCGGCTCAGCAGAGATGGGACTCGGAGCATGGATTGAGGTGCAGTGACTAACACCATTGAGCGTGCTGTGGGTGGATGGCGCTGGCGGGGAGTCCGACAGAGGTAAGGAGGACTCGGAGGATGGATTTGCACACAGCTGTGGGGAGGGGGGTGTGAGTAGTACAGGAAGTAGGACGCAGACTGTAGGTGTTGAGGGTCAGTGTATGTTTTGGGGGGTCAGTGTATGTGTTGGGGGTCAGTGTAGCTGTCGGGTAGGTGTCGGGGGTCAGTGTAGGTGTCGGGGGTCAGATAGGTCACATGTTCAAAAAATGGAGAGTGCAGCGCTTATGTGGTTAAAACCATGTTTCAAATAAATGTTATACCTTGAAATGTAAACAAATGATATGTGAAAAATGTATTAAAAGGAAAACTAATGCAGAGTCCAAAAAGAACACAACATAGTCCGTGAAGAGTTAATTCCAAAAGCAAATCCGTGAAGGGTTAACTCCCAAAAAGACACATTGCTTGCCAAGAAAGTGAAGATAGAGTTCTGTGAATAATAAGTCCCAAAATTCTCTGGAAATACCCTGGTTTATTTTGGTACTTATTATTCACCAAACTTTATCCTCACTTTCTTGGCAAGCAATGTGTCTTTTTGGGATTAACTCTTCACAGACTATGTTGTGTTCTTTTTGGACTCTGCATTCGTTTTTCCTTTTAATACATTTTTCACATATCATTTGTTTACATTTCAAGGTATAACATTTATTTCAAACATGGTTTTAACCACATAAGCGCTGCACTCTTTCCATTTTTTTAGATCTATCCTAAGTTTTTTTTTTTTTTTTGTAGTGTACTTAAGTGCCAGCTGCTTTCTTATACACTTTATCATAATTTTTTTATTATCTTCTTAAATTAGCGCAGCGTTTGCCTTAGGGCTTCTTTTTTTCTAAGGTCAGGGTAAAGTGGTTCAGGGCGGGGGGAAACAATCCTTGGTGGTCAGGGTAGTGGTCAGTGTGGTGGTGTGTGGGTTAGTGGTCAGTGTTTACTGCATACTTACTAGTGTAGTGTAGTGGCCAATGTAGGAATCGGGTAGGTCAGTGCAGTGGACAGGTAGGTAAGTGTAGTGGTCAGTGTAGGAATCATGTAGGTCCATGTAGAGGTTAGTGTAGTGGTCAGCATAGGAATTGGGCTGGTCAGTACTATTGTAAGAAGGGAAGGGACTCAGGAAGTGCAAAAAGTCTGCAGGTTAGGGGGGTAGGGGGGGGGGGCGCAAATTTCTTGCCTTGCCCCGGGCGCTGACAACCCTAGCTACGCCACTGCATGTAACAGTTTGTGATCTAAATTGGGTTTGAATGGCGTGGCGAATCTGGAGATACGTATAGAACGTCTTATTAGATATGTTGTATTCCCTTGCCAATTCCAAGAATGATTTCATGGTTCCACCCTCGAACAAGTGTATTAAACGATTTATACCCTGTCTCTCCCACTCCTCCGGTTTCTCTATGCTTATTACTTCTTGTATATTGTTGTTACTCCATATGGGGGAAAATTCCGTTACCCCGGAGTACTCCAGAAATGCTTTTGTTGTCTGCCATATTTTCCTGACTAATTTTATGGTTGGGTATTTGTGGGAGAAAAAGTCTGCCTCTAAGGCTTCCACCAGTAACTTATGCGGGTTCCCTGCTAACAGCAGTCGACTGTTGGGACACTCATGGTCTGTGGTTCCACAACCCGCCAAGTGTTGCAGCTGGGATGCTACAAAATATAGCCTTGGGTGTGGAACCGCCAGACCCCCCTCTTTTACAGGGAGTTGTAGTGTTTGCAAGCTGATCCTGGCTTGGCCCCCCCTCCATTAACTGTTTAACACTAGGAGGACTTAAACATTTCCAAAAGCAAACTTTGTTCAATGTTTCAAGCTTTAAATTCTCATATAGTTCTGAACATTTTTATCACCATTCCCTTGACTACACTTAATGAAGACTACATAATGCAAATTGTGATGTAAAGGTCAGTCAGTGGTGATATAGCAAATCTTTCCAACGTAATGCTTGAAATAATAATGTAGCAATTTTTGTTTATAACAAGACTCAGTGCACACAAGTCGATATTATGAATGTAATAATCCATAGAGGTTACATAAAGTTCACATAATTGCCAAAGGTGCTGTGTATGATTTGATTGGACGGAGGGGATGCTACAAGGAAAAGTTCACGTTAACTTGTTTTTTTATTGGCGTCAGTTTCCCTGCATTTCAGAACATTTTGTTGGCCATATCAGCAAAAATATGGTTGCTCATATAAAAGGTCTGGCTGGGTCATTAGCATCATAAGTAGGTCTATAGTCACAGGAAATGGGAATTGGTTTCATATACGGTATATAAATGATGTCTCTCTGCAATTATTGTGAATAATTGGGCACAAATGCATAAATACACCAATCATTTGCAATAATTTTAGGATCAGTCACGTAGTTACAATGCGGTAACACATGTTCCTAGATAGGTGCTGGGAATAGGTAGATGTAGCTTGTCACACTGCAGTCAGTGTGAATGTAATCTTTTGTTAGGTAAATTGAGTTTCTCACTTTATTTAAAGCCGCTGCATTTGACTAGTTTGATTTACTCAGTGTTCTTAGCTGCTGCTAGTCTGTTTACTCCCTCTGCTGTCAAGAAAAGTTGTGAGAACTTTCTGGATCATGGGTGTGGACAGCAATGGCCCGTCCATATGGGGTGCAGGGTCGCCGCCCCCCTAATCCATGATCTTGACCTCTAATATACATGCAGGGCGTCGGAAGCATGGATTTCAATTTGAAGCGTTTTTTTCAGAAGCACATAATTAAAACCAGAGGCTCTAATTGGCTTAAAAAAGGGTGGACTCAGGGCGTAGAGCCCACCCAGTTCTGTAACAATGGCAAATTAATATTCACTATTGTCTTCCTGACTCTCCTCCCGGTTTAGGAAGCGTGTCCTGAGACCCGATGGTCCGAGAGGAGAAGCGATCCTATTGGCCACCACGTAGGAGAAGGGAGAAGACACAGGGGAAGCCGCAATGCCGTAAAGCCAAGGGAGGAGGAGACCTAGATTGGGATGTTGGGGGCTGGAGACCTGACCAACCGCCGGGGGGTGGTGGCAGAGCTCTCATCAGCGTCTCCTTCTCCACCTCTGCAGCGCAACAACTTCTCCCCCTGCCAGAGCATTGGTGCACATGCTCTCCAGTGACTTCAGCGCCTGCCTCTTTTCTCTTGGGGTGAGCCAAAACGTTAATGGAGTCTGCCTTAACCCCTGTAGCACTGGCATAAAGTGACAAAAGACACCCTCCCATGAGCAATGAGACACATTGGTTCTTCCCCACATAGTTAGAATGTATAATAACACAGTCTATGTGGAATAAAGATGTTACTTTCCACCTTCTCACAGAGCCAGACAATATACTTGTGTAGTTGTAGCCTGCTAGGGACGACCACTGCAGGAAAAACACCTTTGCCCCACGTTGGGCGCCAAATGTAGCAGCATCCCCAACCTTGAAGGCCTAATAGTTACCTCCAGAGTCAGGGAGAGCTCACATCCTTCCTGGTAGTGTGGGATTTTAAGCATGGTGGGTGTATTGCAAGTTGAACGATTGAGCGCTAGTCACTTTCTGAATGCAAGAAAAGAGATTTATTGTCTCTTAACAGAACTGGTAACAAGAGGGTTAGGGCCAGGACACCCTTAGACAAATGCAATAGTAATTGAGTAATTGACAGACTCAGAGACAAAAAATAATAGTCAGATAGCTATACAGGTAGAGGGCCTTAAAGCTGCATGCAGCAACTGTATTTGTAGAACTGTTGTCTCCTATGGCAACTGAACTTTAAACAGTCAATAGAGATTCATATACCTAACTCACAGTAACCCGTTATAGCTCTTCTCTTACTTCCCATTGTATCCTACTGCAGATCTTCACTCACTAAGTTTCTCAGTCGTCACTGGATCCTCTAAACGTTTCCACAGCTAAACCCCGCTGTACACTCCTCAAGCTACACCCACGCTAACCTGCTGGGTCCCAGGCTTGCCACTCTGCTGAAGCTTTTCCACTTCTTCACCACCCCTGGCTGGTGAAAATGCTGCTCCATACACTGGCCACTGATAACAGGAATGGTTGTCCCTTGCTGGCGACTATTCCTCCCTTTATCTCTGGCCTTGATCATCACTTGCCCCTGACAACAGGAGTAGTTGTCCCTTGTGGCAACTGCTTCTCCCTTACCGCTGGCATCAATCCAGTTCCCCATCTGGCAGAACCTCTGCAATTTGGCTGGGCTTCCAGCCTGAAGCCCCAACCCCACGCTGCCTCTATCAAACCTGGATATGCCTCAGACAGCCTAGCAGTCAGATTTTCCTGGGATTTGCTACAGGCTTCTGGCCTAGCAACTCAGAGCCTTGTGACTGGACATGTGCAATTTGCTTAGTTTGAATTTGTTTTTAAACTAATTTTGACAAATTTGTTAATTCAAAATTTTTGAATTTCCCGAATTTTTCCAAAAATTTGACATTTCTGAAATCCGAAAATTTATAAATTCAACAATTCGATATTCAAAAATCTGAAAATTTGGAAATAAGAATGAAAATCCAAAAAATTCAAAAGAACGAAAATTTAAAAAATCTGAAATAATTTGGCTGTTAGTTAATGTAACGAATGGGAATTTGTCCAAAGTTACGAATTATCTAAAATAACAAATGACGTATCTAAACGAATGGAACGTTACAAATTAATAATAATAAATAACAATAATAATCATAAAATGTTTTATTATTATTATTATTATTATTATTATTTATTATGAATTTGTTCCGTCCCATTTGTTTTGATGTGGCATTCGTTATTTCGGATAATTCGTAACTTCAAATAAATTTGTATTTGTTATGTTCCAATACCTATAATTTAATAGTTAGTTATTATTAGTTCATTTCTGGATTTTTGAATTTTCGTAGTTTGAATTTTTGAATTTTCAAATTTACAAATTTCGTGTTTATGAAATGTCAAGTTTACGAATTTTTTAATTTACAAAAAAAAAAACTAAAACAAATGAAACAAAATCTAACTAATTTGTCTACTTGTAACACACATCACAACCAGGGTTCTACACACATGATTAGAGCCTGAGGCTCAAAAAGGGTGGGCATGCCTTCCCCCCTCGAGCCCAACCAGTTAAGTGACAATAGAAAATTAATATTTGCTATTGTCTTCCTGCTTCTCCTCCGGGGGAATCAGGGGGCGGGTCTTAAGACCCGATTGGCTGAGAGGAGAGGCCACCGTATTGGCCGGTAGCAGAAACAGGGGAGAAGAAGCAGAGCAGGAGAAGCAGGGGGAAGCCTCCAAAGCTGCCCTAACCTGGATGATGTTAGTGCGTGGGTGGGTGGATGGGCGAGCGACGGGGGGGTTTGTTTGCAAATTGACTGAGCGACAGGGGGGGTTTGTTCACCAATCCAGTGACGGGGGCGGTTTGATCGATCTTGCTGTCCCCTCAAAATAAGTTAGCACACAGCCATTAATGTCTAAACCGCTGGCAACAAAAGCAAGTGCACTCTTAAGTGAAAATGTCCAAATTGTTATCCATTTTACCTCCCTAGTGTCATGTGACTCGTTAGTGTTACAAGGTCTCAGATGTGAATAGGTGTGTTCAATTTGGTATTATTGCTCTCACGCTCTCATACTGGTCACTGAAAGTTCAACATGGCACCTCATGACAAAGAACTCTTTGAGGATCTGAAAAAAGAATTGTTACTCTACATAAAGATGGCCTAGGCTATAAGAAGATTCCCAAGACCCTGAAACTGAGCTGCAGCATGGTGGCCAAGACTATGCAGCGGTTTAACATGACAGGTTCCACTCAGAACAGGCCTCAGCATGGTCGACCAAGGAAGTTGAGTGCACGTGCTGAGCGACATATCCAGAGGTTTTCTTTGGGAAATAGACATATAAGTACTGCCAGCATTACTGCAAAGATTGACGGGGTGAGGGATCAGCCTGTCAGTGCTCATACCATACGCCGCACACTGCATCAAATTGGTCTGCATGGCTGTTGTCCCAGAAAGAAGCCTCTTCTAAAGATGATGCACAAGAAAGCCTGCAGTTTTCTGAAGACAAGACGACTAACCATGACCTGTGGTCTGATGAGACCAGATAAACTGTCACGCTCCCCTGATACCTGGCAGCTTCCATGTTAAACTGATCTTCTTTCTGGGTTCCAAATCTTCAGCCTGCTGATTGGCTGGGGCGAGAAGCCGAAAACCTGAAGTGACACAATGGCGAATATTGATTTGCTAAAATGACAAGTGGGAGGGTTTAGGGCACAGTGCTCTGCACCCTGAGATCAACCTAAGACAAGCCAATTAGAGCCTTAATGCTCTTATCACATGCCTGTCAAAAACTGGCGGACCTAATAGACAGCCATTAGTCTGGCGCCCTGCATAGAATCTATTTTTAAATAAATGATAATATGAGTAACATTTTTTAACTGTGATGTTAAAAAAATGTTAGTCATATTATCATTTATATACAAATAAATTGTTCTATGATTAGCTTTCTTATTTGGCAAAACTTTGGAGGGCCCCTTATGGACCGGCCTCCACTGGTAAGTCCTTCTTTAAGATCCGGAATTCGTAGCCTCAGAGAGACTATGTGTGGGAAAGAGCCTCTCATTACAGGGACTTTGGCCTTGAAAGGGTTAGCCCAACTGAAAAGGAGGCTTAAAAAGGAAAAGAAAACAGCAAGCAGGTGTCTGTGAGGTGGAGTGTGAGGCAGGACGCACTTGGTAGTGGACTACTATGTCTGAGACCCTGCTTGGTGACCTGGCTTTTGATCATCTTGGGCAGAGGGAGATGTAACCCTGTTAAGGGACACGTTTTACAGGTGGTGAGCCAAAAGTTTGATTTTATACCAGTAGATTGGTCTGTTTTATTTCCTGTTGTGCTGAAACCAAGCTATTGTCTGTTCCGTTTTGAAAGAGCAATGAAATCTGTTAAGTGTTAAGTTAAGTGGATGTAAACCCCAAATTTTTTATTTATTTTTTGATGTCACAATGTACAGTATAAGATTTCCTATCATCTGTGCCCAGTCCTGCCACGGAGAGTTAATCCAGCTCTGAGCAATCCTATTTTATTGTTCAGTGAAATAAAACGGACTTACAGAGAAAAACCTTAGTCCGTTCCGCCCCCTTGCTGTAAGTGACAGGTTATTTACATATCTCATGCACTAGCCTGGAGACAGGCATTATTTTTTAATTCCCACTCCCATTCCTTTTCTGAAGTCATGTGGTTACTTTTCTGGATTTTGACTGGATGTCAGGCCTCGTACACACGACCGGTTTCCTCGGCAGAATCCATCAAGAAACTCGGTGGGAGAGCTTTTTTCCCCAGGAAACCGGTCGTGTGTACGTTTTTCATCAAAGAAAACTATCGAGGAACTCGACCAGCAAAAAAGAGAGCAAGTTCTCTTTTTCCTCGACGGGAGTCTAAATTGGCTCGTTGTGTTCCTCTTTGGGCTGCTTTTCGATGAGAAACTCAAGCGTGTGTATGCTAAGAAACTCGTGCACCTTCGGTAAAAGTAGCGTTTGTAATGGAAATAGCACATTTGTCACGCTGTAACAGACTGAAAAGTGCAAATGTCTCTTACCAAACTTTTTCCTAACACGCAGTAACATGAGATTAGCAAAAGCAGCCCCAAGGGTTGTGCCAGTGGAATCGAACTTCCCCTGCCGTTGTATGTGTTGAAGTCACCGCGTTTGAGAACGAGGAGATTTGGCCTTAACAGTGTGTACGCAAAGCAAGCTTGTCGAGTTCCTCGACAAGCCTAACAAGGAACTCGGCGAGGAAAACTATGTGTTTTTTTGCCCGACGGGTTCCTCGGTCGTGTGTATGAGGCCACAGTGATCATAGCAGAATTTAGTGTAAGGGGAGTGTAGAGGTGGGCGGGGAGTCTACTGACATCATGACTCCACCCACCGAGCTTTAGGCAACAGATCCACCCACAGAATCTGCAGTTTTTCAGTTCCTATAACAGACAGAGGGGAGGCAACAGATCCACCCACAGAATCTGCAGTTTTTCAGTTCCTATAACAGACAGAGGGGAGACATTTGACAGGTAAGGATAAATGCACTATGGCAGTAGTTTAGAAAGGATGAAAGTGGGTTTACATCCACTGTAACTTTTTACAAGACATTGGTTAGCATCCTGGGCTCTCAATGTTACAATATTTATTTATTATAAAAAAAAATGCCACTGGTGTATTAAAGCTATTTTAACACATCATTATTAGACTGTTCTTTAATTAACTTACCTGCGGACTCCCTTGAAAGCGTAAAACATTTAGGTTAAGTACTCGCAAGTGGTGAATTTAACTATCATCAAACAGCTTTGGGATTGGTAGGCATTAGTAAATGCTTGATAAGCATTTAGAGAGTGTCTTTGAGATGTTATATGTTTGAAATCTGCTCAGAAAAAAAAAAGCCTAGGGGGATTGTGAATAGCCCAGTAGGTTCCATACAAATATATATGCAGATATCCATATTAGTAGTTGTCAGTCTTTGCAGTCACTATAACTAAATATATACAATCTAGGCTTACTTCAGTGGTCTCAATAAGATTCAGGTTGGAATTTATGTCCCTGTCGTCTTCACATTGTTCAAGAAATCACAGGGAAAATGACATCAGCAGGAGGTAGAAGAAAAAATTGCACTAACAGATTATTTAACTGCTTGGAAACTAGCTTATATGTGTTTATACTGTATACTTGGCAAGAGTTTTAGATTATTTCCAGCAGAGGCAACTGTTGAGACATGACTCAGATTGTGGCACCACATCCAATTACAGATAGAAAAAGGAGAAACCAAGGAGGAACATAGACTTTAAGTTGGTAGCCACCAGTAGACCCAAATGAAAGAGAGATTACTCAATTGAATAAAACATCAACATTTTTTATAACATAGTAAAAAAACATTTTAAAATCAGAAATTGAATTTGAAGCAGGTGATTTCATATATGTACATATGATATTGTCCCAAACAGGTGTGGCCTATGTGAACACAACATAACCTGTAGGTATGCCCATGGATATGGTGGACTCTATAGCTGGTATTTAGAGAGGATCTTTCATATCAGGGCCCCACAGAAAATCAAAGTACTGAGGGATTTTTATTCAATTGAGTTCTCTCTCTTTCATTTGAGTCTACTGGCGGCTATCAATTTAACCACTTAACCCCCAGACCATATTGCTGCCTAATGACCAGAGCACTTTTCTTTAAGCACTGCGTCCCTTTAACTGACAATTGCGCGGTCGTGCGACGTGGCTCCCAAACAAAATTGGCGTCCTTTTCTTTCCACAAATAGAGCTTTCTTTTGGTGGTATTTGATCACCTCTGCGGTTTTTATTTTTTGCGCTATAAATAAAAATAAAGGGACTATTTTGAAAGAAATTCAATATTTTTTACTTTTTGCTATAATAAATATCGCCCAAAAATATATAAAAAAACTTTTTTTTTCCTTAGTTTAGGCCGATACATATTCTTCTACATATTTTTCATAAAAAAAATTGCAATAAGCGTTTATTGATTGGTTTGCGCAAAAGTTATAGCGTTTACAAAATAGGGGGTAGTTTTATGGCATTTTTATTATTATTTATTTTTTTACTAGTAATGGCGACGATCAGCGATTTTTTTTTTAGTACTGCGACATTATGGCGGACACTTCGGACACATTTTTGGGACCATTGGCATTTTTTTTTTACGATCTGTACCGAGCAATCGTGAGTGCCCGGCGGCGATCGCTTAGAGAGCCGACGTAGAGCTACGGGCTCTAGCGCAGGGGAGCCGATCTGCCACCGTAGAACTGCGGCAGCTGGTCGGCAACCAGTTAAAGTCCATGTTCATTCTTGGTTTCTCCTTTTTTGTACCTGTTCGGTTTTATTGATGTCTGTGCCCACATTAGGGAGATGTGTCATGTTTACTGTTATAATCAAAAGTGAAAGTAAAAGAAAATACCAAATTTTGGGTTGTCCCCAGGACAATAACAGAGGGGAAATCTTCCAATATGAACAATAGTTCTGTTAACTCTAGTGGCAAACCTTGGTTCCCTCACTTTGGAGGGATTTACTCCCACTTCCTGTTTGGCTATGGTACACAATGTAAAAAGAAATTTCCCCAATGGGACAAAAAAACCCTGACAGGGGTTATAACCCCTCCCATACACCACCAAAAATGAAAACATAGAACCTTAGAACCTTTTTTCCTCTATCCAAAGTCTGCCCTTGTGCCTTTTCTGGTTGCTTTACAGTAAACAACTGTACACTTAAAGGAGTTGTAAAGCTAAAAAAAATAAAAATTCCCTAAATAGCTTTCTTTACCTTAGTGCAGTCCTCCTTCACTTACCTCATCCTTCCATTTTGCTTTTAAATGTCCTTATTTCTTATGAGAAATCCTCACTTCCTGTTCTTCTGTCTGTAACTCCACACAGTAAGGCCTCGTACACACGACCGAGGAACTCGTCGAGCGAAACACATTGTTTTCCTTGTCGAGTTCCTTGTTAGGCTTGTCGAGGAACTCGACAAGCTTGCTTTGCGTACACACTGTCAAGACCAAATCTCCTCGTTCTCAAACGCGGTGACTTCAACACATACAACGGCAGGGGAACTTCGATTCCACTGGCACAACCCTTGGGGCTGCTTTTTCTAATCTCATGTTACTGCGTGTTAGTAAAAAGTTTGGCAAGAGACATTTGCACTTTTCAGTCCGTTACAGCGTGACAAATGTGCTATTTCCATTACAAACGCTACTTTTACCGAAGGTGCACGGGTTTCTTAGCATACACACGCTCGAGTTTCTCGTCGAAAAGCAGCCCGACGAGGAACACGACGAGCCAATTTAGACTCCCGTCGAGGAAAAAGAGAACTTGCTCTCTTTTTTGCTCGTCGAGTTCCTCGACAGTTTCCTCGATGAAAAACGTACACACGACCGGTTTCCTTGGCAAAAAAAAGCTCTCCCACCGAGTTTCTTGATGGATTCTGCTGAGGAAACCAGTCATGTGTACGAGGCCTAATGCGAGGCTTTCTCCATGGTGTGGAGAAAGGCAAGCAGGATAGTCAGGACGCCCATTAACGCACAGCTCCTTTCTCTATCTGCAAAGTAGACAGTGTCCTGACCCTCCTGCTCACCCCCTCCCCCCTAAAGAGGCTTTCTCCACACCAGGGAGAAAGCCTCGCATTACTATGTGGAGTTACAGACAGAAGAACAGGAAGTAAGGATTTCTCAGAAAAAATAAGGACATTTAAAAGCAAAATGGAAGGATGAGGTAAGTGAAGGAGGACTGCACTAAGGTAAAGGAAGCTATTTAGGGAAAAAATGTTTTACCTTTACAACCCCTTTAAGTTTTACTCTTCATGTGGACCGTGTTCTTTTTCAAGATGATCAGATCAAATCAAAACGGTATATGTACCACATGCACACATTGTATGATGGATAAGCTGGTATACAATTGTATATGTCTTTTAGATTCTGTATGAAGATACATGTTTTTATGATATATGACTGTAATATCCTTGCCAGAAAAGTATCATTGGATGGAAATTGGTAGCATATAAAACCCACTGGCTGCTTCCTCTATGGGTGCAATGGTGAGATAACACTAGGAGTAGGTGACTGCAGCTTTGGAGCCCATTCAGGACTTTTGGTAGTGACGTCCTTGAGAGACATGGATGGCAAAGTCAGGTGAGTATTAAAAAGGCTTCAAAATGTGTTATATTAATTTAAAACTGGTGAATGGCTGGGATCGGAGTAGGGCCTATCATAACTGAAGATGAGCTTTATCCTACGCCAAAGACGTTTAGGTTTAATGCAACTTAGGATCTTCAAAAGTAAATGAATTGCAAATGAAGTGCATTCAGAATGTAGGCTAATTTAATATCTAGAGAAATAGTATCACATATAGAAATACAGACATCAAGAAGGGATTTTTTTTTTTTTTTAAAGTACAGTTTCCAAACTGGTTCAATCACTTCCATCCATGTTTTTTTTTTATCTTGCCAAAGATGTAGAGCTAGTTTAATATCAATAATAGACTGGTCAATGAAGGGATTTACTTTATTTATTAACAGCCTTTCTCTTTGTCTGTCTTGATTTCAATGACGTTTGTCCTTATTTTCACATGACATTATACAAAAGATGTTTCCAGAGCAAAACAGCTAAACCACATTGTACATGAAGCAAATATGCTGTTTACAAAGTGATTAGATATAGCAGCAGTGTTTCCCTTGGGCTGTGGGAAACACACAGTACAGATAGATCTCCAATAATCTCAGTAAATGTCAGGTCTCAGAATACCTCTCCTTATTTCCATAAGTTCCATTGTGGAACATTTTAAATTAATTAATACCATATTGGTGGGAGAAGCCTATCTGAGCACTAAACAGTAGACCGATTGATTGACAGATATTCCTGACTTTGGCACAACACAGCAAAGCTTTTAAAAAAGCTTGTTTGATAAGCCAACATACACAGCAGGATCCATCACAGAGTATGATCCTGCCGTGGATTACATTCATAAACACAAATGCCATATATATTAAAAGTTCTGTTTTCTGAAAGCTCAAGTAAGCATAATAAAAAGTCCTTCACCCTGGAGAAAACATCTAGGCCTTTTGAAGATCATGTATGGTCACCCAATTGACACAATGGGCTCCACTGCTGAGATATCTGTCTTTCCAGACTGTATGTTAGAGGACGATGGCAGGGTGTGAGAAACTAGCGACCTCTTGAAGCTTCGGTTTTCAGGCCAAGCCACCCTATACGAAGGGATGTTAGAAGGAAGCATGTCCTCCCGCTGGCTGGTCTGTTTTTTGCACATGTTAAGCAATGCTTTTAACTCAGAACGGAAGTTGTCATTAAGCCAACAGTATATAAATGGGTTGTAGCAGGTGCTACTCATGGCAAACCAGTGAAATGCAAAATAAAGAGCATTGTTAGTGCGAATGATTTGGCTTGAGAGAAGGACAACATAACAGTTAAGGGGGAACCAGCACACAGCAAAGAGGACCACCACCAGCATCAGCATCTTAATAGTCTTCTTTTTTTTCCTCCGGAGAGCAAAATACTGCTCGGTAGTCACATCTCCTATGGCATTCCGAAGCCACAGCTTTTTTGCCACTGTAGTGTAGGCCACAGAGATGATCAGGAGTGGGAGAACGTAGAGGAGGATGAAAGTGGCCAGATCCAAGTATTTCCAGAACAGCTCAGACGGTTCAGGGAATTCAGGGAGACATAGACTTCTGATATCCACCTCACTGCAAAAGAAAACAGACTTTAACAAGTGCATGTACGGGTACAAAGACCATTGTTTACAGAAAACTATAAGAGTCGGTTCACACAGGGGCAACACGACTTCCAGCATGACTTTGGTAGGCAACTTGGACACGACTTGAGTATGAATCATCAGGCAACTTACAAGGTAACTTCAAGTTACCTCCAGGACAGTACAAGACAACTTCAAGTCACCTCTAGGACAGGAGGCTTTCCAGTGGCCAATCAAACAACAATCAGCTCGGGGGGGAGAGAGGGGTTTGCCTGAGAAATGTATGTTATCTTCCTGTACTGTTGCTTCAGTTAAGACAGCGATCCGACTTCTGAGGCAACTTCCATTGAAATCAATGGGTACAAGTTGCCTACAAGTTGCCTAGAAGTCGGATTGAAGTATTACATGAACCTTTTCTGAAGTCGGAGCGACTTCAGTAGTGTGTATTAAGACGGCTCCATTCACTTCCATTGATTTTCTCAACCACACGTCTTGGGACGACTTGGGGCAACTTCAAGTCGAATCCCAGGTCGCCCCTGTGTGAACCGGCTCTGAAGAGAAAAGCCTAGTTACAATGTTGAAAAAAAAATACAAAGGAAATTGTATTATTGAGAAAAAAAACTATCTATAGGAATGTAATTTGGACTTAAAGGGGTTGTTTTTTCACCTTAATGCAGCCTATGCATGTTGCACCTTGCTGTGTCTGTCCCCCCCCCCCCCATTTTACTAACCTGAGCCCCGAATTTCCATGGGCGCGATCCCGTGTCGCTCTCTCGGCTCATCATTGGATAGATTGATAGCAGCGCAGCGGGCCAAGTCATACGCATGTCGGCTATGGATGCCGAGTGTATGACACGGGAGCGCGCACTCAAGGTAACCCCCTCGGGTGAGAGCTTCACAGGGGGTTATCTAATGCAGGGAGGAGCATTAGATATACAAAAGATATACCTTGAATACAAAATATAATAATACAGTAATAAGCATACACACTGAGCAGGACTGGGGCTGGATTCCGGAAGCTACAATAACAGAAAACCCATGCCATTATTCAATGTACCGTACTGATGCAGCTGCTCAAGGTGTAAATAAATCACCAAATCAATGGTACATTAACACAGTGCTATTCAGTATGTATAAAAAAACTAAATCCATGATAAATATTCAGATGTCTGGAAAAAAAACAAGTCTGTGATGTAAAACAATCTAAAACCAGCATGTAAAACCAATATAAAGAGCAAAACATATTAGGCAAGACTTCTGCTTTCTGATGACAACATTTACGACCTGTGAAGCACACGCCGGCCGCGGCACTTCCGGGTTCTGGTTTTCTTGAGCTGTTTGTGAATACATGCTGGTTTTACATGTTTTTTATGTAAGTGCCATTTGTATTTTGTGGTTGGGAATACATAATGAAGATTCTCTCTTCCATTTTGATTCTCTAAATTGTCTGAGGTTGCCATTTACCCTGTCCTTATTACCAGTAAATGCTGTGATTTCCGGGAGTGGAGAAAGCAGTCTGAAGGCGTATGAAGGGGTAAGGAGAGTGGAATTAAGGGGAACCCAAGGAAGGGTCAAGATGTATCCCTGGAAACTACAGGCCAGTCAGCCTAACATCAATAGTCTATAAGCTATTGGAGGTGATGATAATAAACTATATCCAAGATTTTGCTAAAAGGAAGGCCTGTGGATGTGGTATATCTGCATTTTGCAAAGGCATTTGATGCAGTTACCCACAAACATTTACTTTACAAACTGAGGTCTGTTGGCATGGACCATAGGGTATGTACCTGGATTAAAAACTGGCTACAGGGGTAAGTCCAAAGGGTGTCGATAAATAGCAAGTACTCAGAATGGTCCGGTGTGGTAAGTGTGGTCCCCCATTGAAATGTCCTGGGACTAATTCTGTTTAATTGATTTATAAATGATATAGAGAATGGGATAAATAGCTCAATCTCAATATTTGCGGATGATAAAAATCTAAGCAGGCCAATAACTTCTGTGCAGGATGTGGGGACCTTACAAAAAGACCTAAATAAAATAATGGGGTGGGCAACTACATGGCAAATGAGGTTTGATGTTCAAAAAATTTAAGGTAATGCATTTGAATGCTAAAAATACGAATGCAAGTTACTCGCTAGGTAGGAGAACCTCTAGGGAAATCCAGGATGGAGAAAGATCTAGGGGTCCTAGTAGATTACAGGCTCAGAAAAGGCATGCAATGCCAGGCTGCTGCAAGCAAAGCCAACAGAATATTGGCATGCATTAAAAACGGGATTTACTCCAGAGAAAAAAGAATTGTCCCGCTCTACAAGACTCTGGTTCGTCTGCATCTTGAGTATGCCAGTCCTCAAGAAGGATGTGCTGGAACTGAAAAGAGGAGACACTTGAGAGGGGATATGATAGGCATATACAAATGCCGCACTGGTGACCCTAGCATAGGGAAAAAATGTTTTAGAATTTAAAAATACACGCGGCCATTCACTGAAATTGGTTTAACCTTAAACTGCGTAGCGGGTTCTTTACTGTAAGAGCAATAAGGATGTGGAATTCTCTTCCATAAGCAGTGGTATCAGCAGGGAGTGTTGATAGGTTAAAAAACTATTAGATGGGCATTTTAATGATCACAACATACAGGCATCTTTGATTTACTATTGGCATAAACACATACACACTCCACAGGTTAAACTGTATGGACTGGTGTCTTTTTTCAACCTTACTGACTATGTAACTCCGTATATGAAACACCAGACTATTTATAAAAAGCTTGTCTGACTCTCATGCTGTTAGCTGGGGGTCCATCCATTCTGGTGAGTGTGGGCACATCATGAGGGACACAAATCACTTTTCTTGAGCACTAACTCATTTTATTAATGCTGAGCACTTCACAATTAGTAAATAACAGACTTTTTTGGAGTACATCATCCGAGAACTGTGCAATCTATGTACTATTCATGATGGACTTGTTTTTATTTAGACACGTGAATATATGTGAATATTTATCATGGATAACAGCTTTCATTATCTTATGCCGTGTACACACGATCGGTTTGTCTGATGAAAACGGTCTGATGGACCGTTTTCATCAGACTAAATCGATCGTGTGTGGGCCCCATCGGTTATTTATCCATTGGTTAAAAAATTAGGAACTTGTTTTAAAATGTTCTGATGGATAAAAAACCTATAGAAAAAAAACGATCGTCTGTAGGCATGTCCACCGGTTAAAAATCCACGCATGCTTTGAATCAAGTCGACGCATGCTTGGAAGCATTGAACTTCATTTTTTTCAGCACGTCGCTGTGTTTTACGTCACCGTGTTCTGACACAATCATTTTTTTAACTGATGATGTGTAGGCGCGACTGATCATCAGTCAGCTTCATCGAATAACGGATGGAAAAATCCATCAGACCGTTTTCATCGGATGGACCAATCGTGTGTACGGGGCATTAAAGCTATGTAGTATCCCACAGGTAGTCTTTTTTTTTCTATATGCTTGTAAGCATCTCAAAAATGCTCATACTGTATATTAGCAACTGTACTGATGATCATGATGGGATTTGTCAGCAAACCACATTTAATATAATAATCACATCATCATACAAAAATTAGGCTGGCTGAACTGATCAGCTTTGTTAGGTAGTGGAGCTTGGAAAGGCATTTTCCACATGTAGGATATAGTTCAGGTGTGAACCTGTCAGTCAGCAATGCTTTTTTCTTTTCTCACTTCGCACTAATTCTAGTCTATCCCAATGTTATTCTAATGTAAAATGTCAAAACTTTTGGTACAGCTTGGGAAGGAGAAGATTTTCAGAAGAGGCCAATCTGAAGTTGACCTAGCTTACCTGTATTCAAAGGTGAAGAGTGTTTGGTAAATGGCGTGTGGCAAAGAGAAACAGGAAGCCATTATCCAAATTATGGCAATATAGGCCACCCCTCTAACAGTTGATATCCGTGGCTTTAACGGATGCATGATAACCTGGAGATTGATAAAGAGAATCTGTTTACAGACCAACTTCATACATTTTTTTTTGGGCTTTAAGTTCAACAGTTTTTTTTTGCTCCCACTACTCTGAGTGCTACCCACCTGGTTGTAGACTTACCTTCATACCCGATACAGTAATCTTCACTGCACAGCCCCATGCTAAGCCATATTGCTATTACTACAAAAATGTCCACTTTATGCTGCACACATGCACCACAGCCCCATCCAGTCTAATGGAAGAGTCATACTCATGGTAGCCTCAAGCCAGGAGGGTAGCACTCAGGTTAAGAGCAACAAAGTTAAAAACAATAATACAATTGTGCTTTAAACACTGTTCAATCCAGCACTGTTTTCATTGCTAAATTTTGGGGGAGCATGGGAAGGTAGTAATAGGAGACAATTTGGCTCTGCCACAGGGCTTATCTGATAACATGGAGCATAGTGACAGGAGGAGAAAGTAGAGTGAACAGAAAAGATAACTTCTCTATGTATTGCTGCTCCTTCATTGTCTAATCAGCTTGTTTATAAATGAGTGGCTGACTTTCCTGTCCTCTTCATCAGAGCTTAACCACTTAAGACCCGGACCAATACGCTGGCAAATGACCCAAGGGGTTTTTGCGATTCGGCACTGCGTCGCTTTAACAGACAATTGCGCGGTCGTGCGACGTGGCTCCCAAACAAAATTTGCGTCCTTTTTTTTCCCACAAATAGAGCTTTCTTTTGGTGGTATTTGATCACCTCTGCGGTTTTTATTTTTTGCGCTATAAACAAAAATAGAGCGACAATTTAAAAAAAAATGCAATATTTTTTACTTTTTGCTATAATAAATATCCCCCAAAAATATATAAAAAAAAAATTTTTTTCCTCAGTTTAGGCCGATACGTATTCTTCTACATATTTTTGGTAAAAAAAATCGCAATAAGCGTTTATCGGTTGGTTTTCGCAAATTTGATAGCGTTTACAAAATAAGGGATAGTTTTATTGCATTTTTATTAATTATTTTTTTTTTTACTACTAATAGCGGCGATCAGCGATTTTTTTCGTGACTGCGACAATATGGCGGACACTTCGGACAATTTTTACACATTTTTGGGACAATTGTCATTTTCACAGCAAAAAATGCATTTAAATTGCATTGTTTACTGTGGAAATGACAGTTGCAGTTTGGGAGTTAACCACAGGTGGCGCTGTAGGGAATGTGTGCCCTAATGTGTGTGTTTACTACTGTAGGGGGGTGTGGCTGTAGGTGTGACGTCATCGATCGCGTCCCCCTATTACAGGGATGACGCGATCGATGCTCCGGCCACAGAGAAGCACGGGGAAGCCGTGTGTACACACGGCTCTCCCCGTTCTTCCGCTCCAGGGACGGATCGCCGCACTGCAGCGGCGATCGGGTCCGCGAATCCCGCGGTCCCGGTCCTGGAGCTTCGGACCAGGCCGCGGGCGCGCGCCCGCGGGCGCGCGCCCGCGACCCACGGCTGGGTACTAAAACCAACGTATATATACGTTGATGTGCCCAGCCGTGCCATTCTGCCGACGTAAATCTGCAGGAGGCGGTCCTTAAGTGGTTAAGGAGACACCTTAAAGGAGTAGTAAAGGAAAACATTTTTTTTTTTTGCTGAAATGACTGTTTACAGGGTATAGAGACATAATAGTTAACTGATTAATTTTAAAAATTATTAAAAATAGATAAAAATCAATCATATAATGTGCCTGCAGTTTAGTTTCGTTTTTAGACTAGTTTCAGTTTGTTCTGTGTGTACAGAGACACACAGAACAAAAACAAACAAACACAGGGCAGTGTTTGTTTTTAAAATGAATCTGATTGGTTCTGAGGAGTTTTAGACACATAGTAATCACATCTTCTTGATCATGGACTACAATGAAAAGCTACCATGAGTTTTTTCATAAGGAGCTAGACAAGCAGGAAGTGTGGAGGTAAAGCAAGCTATTTAGCATTAAAAAAAAATCCTTTACTGATCCTTTAAGTGCCGGTTCACAAAGGGACAGCACGACTTTGCAAGGCGACTTCAGCACGACTTGGAGCAACTTACAACGCGACTTAAAGTTGCCTCCAGGACAGGCGACTTTGGCTGTGGCCAACAGGGCCGGCCTTAGGTGTTCAGGCGCCCTGTGCGAGATAATCCTGTGGCGCCCCCCCTAATGGCCCCTGTAAATTAAATTATAGGGTGGTATTGGGACAGTTGGGGCGATATAGGGTAGGTTGGGGTAGAATAAGGCAGGTTGGGGTGATATAGGTTAGGCTGGGGTGGCATAGCGCAGGATGGGGTGGTATAGAGCACAGTGTGGTGGTATAGAGCAGGCTGCGGTGGCATAGGGCAAGTTGGGGTGGTAGAGGGCAGGCTGAGGTGATATAGGGCAGGCTGGGGTGCTATAGGGCAGGCTGAGGTGATATAGGAAAGGCTGGGGTGGTAGAGGGCAGGCTGGGGTGGTAGAGGGCAGGCTGGGGTGGTAGAGGGCAGGCTGGAGTGACATAGGGCAAGTTGCAGTGGCATAGGGCATGCTGAGGTGGCATAGGGCAGGCTGGGGTGGTATAGGGCAGGCTGGGGTGGCATAGGGCAGGCTGGGGTGGCATAGGGCAGGTTGAGGTGGCATAGGGCAGGCTGGGGTGATAGAGGGCAGGCTGGGGTGATAGAGGGCAGGCTGAGGTGATAGAGGGCAGGCTGAAGTGGTAGAGGGCAGGCTGAGGTGGTAGGGCAGGCTGAGGTCCTATAGGGCAGGCTGGAGTGGCATAGGGCAAGTTGCAGTGGCATAGGGCATGCTGAGGTGGCATAGGGCAGGCTGGGGTGGTATAGGGCAGGCTGGGGTGGCATAGGGCAGGTTGAGGTGGCATAGGATAGGTTGAGGTGGTATAGGGCAGGCTGGGGTGATAGAGGAAATGCTGGGGTGATAGAGGAAAGGCTGGGGTGGTAGAGGGCAGGCTGAGGTGGTAGAGGGCAGTTTGTGGTGCTATAGGGCAGGCTGTGGTGCTACAGGGCAGGCTGAGGTGATATAGGGCAGGCTGAGGTGATATAGGGAAGGCTAGAGTGGCATAGGGCAAGTTGCAGTGGCATAGGGCAGGCTGAGGTGGTATAGGGCAGGCTGAGGTGGTATAGGGCAGGCTGAGGTGGTAGAGGGCAGGCTGAGATGGTAGAGAGCAGGCTGAGGTGGTAGAGGGCAGTTTGTGGTGCTATAGGGCAGGCTGGGGTCCTATAGGGAAGGCTGGAGTGGCATAGGGCAAATTGCAGTGGCATAGGGCATGCTGAGGTGGCATAGGGCATGCTGAGGTGGCATAGGGCAGGCTGGGGTGGCATAGGGCAGGCTGGGGTGGTATAGGGCAGGCTGAGGTGGTAGAGGGCAGGCTGAGGTGGTAGAGGGCAGGCTGAGGTGGTAGAGGGCAGTTTGTGGTGCTATAGGGCAGGCTGAGGTCCTATAGGGCAGGCTGGAGTGGCATAGGGCAAGTTGCGGTGGCATAGGGCAGGCTGGAGTGGCATAGGGCAGGTTGAGGTGGCATAGGGCAGGCTGGGGTGATAGAGGGCAGGCTGGGGTGATAGAGGGCAGGCTGGGGTGATAGAGGGCAGTTTGTGGTGCTATAGGGCAGGCTAAGGTCCTATAGGGCAGGCTGGAGTGGCATAGGGCAAGTTGCAGTGGCATAGGGCAGGCTGAGGTGGCATAGGGCAGGCTGGGGTGGTAGAGGGCAGGCTGAGGTGGTAGAGGGCAGGCTGAGGTGGTAGAGGGCAGGCTGAGGTGGTAGAGGGCAGTTTGTGGTGCTATTGGGCAGGCTGAGGTCCTATAGGGCAGGCTGGAGTGGCATAGGGCAAGTTGAGGTGGCATAGGATAGGTTGGGGTGGTATAGGGCAGGCTGGGGTGGTAGAGGGCAGGCTGGGGTGGTAGAGGGCAGGCTGAGGTGGTAGAGGGCAGTTTGTGGTGCTATAGGGCAGGCTGGGGTCCTATAGGGCAGGCTGGAGTGGCATAGGGCAAGTTGCAGTGGCATAGGACAGGCTGGGGTGGTATGGTGCCACTTCAGGACTCTGTGTAGTGACATGTGCAGCAGTGCAGTAACTAACTTACAGCATGCCTGGAGATGCTGCTGTGTCCTCGTTTCTTTCATCTTCAGCTGTGGGATCAGCCAGAGTAAAGGAGACTGTGGGAGGAGTGGAGGAAGCAGCCACACCCCCAGCTACACCCACAAACTCATGCTGCCTCCGGAGACATTGGTTGGAGATCCCTGAGGGACAGCATTAGATGGGGCAGTGTTACAGGCAGGCAGCTCCCCCCCACCCCCCGCACGGCCTGCAGGGGGGGGGGGGACAGAACGGATCTGGGAAACAGCGCAGAGGCTGTGAGCTGCAAGAGAGACACCAGCAAGGGGAGAAGGAGGGAGGGGAGCACTCTGGTGCTTGAGCGCCACCACCTCTGTGGCGCCTGGGTGAACTGCACCCCATCTAGGATCGACCTAATGTCACTCACATTCTGTGAGCTGTGTGTGCCGCACGGCGCCCCCTGTTGCCCATGGCGCTCTGTGCAGCCGCACGGCTCGCACACCGCAAAGGCCGGCCCTGGTGGCCAATCACAGAATAATCAGCTCTGTGGGAGGGAGGGGTTTGCCTGAGTCAACTATTTTCTTTTCCTGCAAAGTTGCTTCAGTTTAGACAGTGATCCGATTTTGGAGGCAACTTCCATTGAACGCAATGGGTACAAGTTGCCTACAAGTTGCCTTGAAGTAGTACAGGAACCTTTTCTGAAGTCGGAGCGACTTCAGTTGTGTACATTAAGACGGCCTCATTCACTTCAATGGAATTTCTCATGTCGCCAACTTGGGGTGACACAAGTTAGATCCCAAGTCGCTGTAGTGTGAACCGGCACTAACAGCGAGGTATATATTTTTTTGTGCGTGGTTTATTACATGTTGGACTGTAAATATTGCCATTATCTTTTGGTGTATTAATGAATCTGAGATTTGGGTGAATTGGTTAGATTGCTGCTCCACACTTTTTGTTTGGTTTTATTTAGTATTGGGGTGCATCATGACCCATCCTCTCTATGGGGGTAGGACTTACATTCAATTGTTTCTTTCAAGATGACTACAGTATAAATGCATTGTTGTTAAAGTGTATTGGTGAGCTCTGATGAAGAGGGCACTGCCTTTAAAATACATAAGCCCCCCTTTGAGGTTGGGCATTATCTGAGTATGCATACTGGATTTGTTTTTATATGCCTGAAGTGTTATACCTGTGTGAATATACTGGAGTTTCTATTTCATGGTAAAGCACTAGGCTGGAGCACCCTCTCTTTTTTTTCTTTGTTTTAGTTACTTGGTCTAAGGATCCCCCTTCTAAACCCCCTTCCTGCCCAGGCCAAGTTTTTGCTTTCAGCGCTCTCACCGTTTGAATGACAATTGCACGGTCATGAAACACTGTACCCAAATTACATTTTTTTCATATTTTTCCCAAAAATAGAGCTTTCTTTTGCTGGTATTTAATCACTGCTGGATTATATTTTGTTAAAAAATAAATAAATAACTATTTTATAGTTTGTTATAACATTTTGCAAACAGGTAATTTTTTTTCCTTCATTGATGTGCGCTGATGTGGCTGCAGTGATAAGGTGTCACTAGTGGGCACTGATAGGTGTCACTGGTGGGCACTGATAGGTGTCACTGAGAGGTGGCACTCATGGGTGGCACTGGTAGGTGACATTAATATGTGGAACTGCTAGGTGACACTGATGATGAGGCAGTTATGGGCACTGATTGGCAGCACTGTGGGCATTGATAGGTGGCACTGGTGGGCACTGATTGGCGGCACTGATATGCACTGTCAGGTGGCACTGGTGGAGAGGCTTTCTCCACACCAGGAAGAAAGCCTTGCATTACTGTGTGTAGTTACAGACAGAAGAACAGGAAGTGAGGATTTCTCAGAAGAAATAAGGACATTTAAAAGCAAAATTCAAGGATGAAGTAAGTGAAGGAGGACTGCACTAAGGTAAAGGAAGCTACTTAGGGAAACAAAAAAATAATTTACAACCCCTTTAATATTACTTAAAGGATTGGTACTTTTTTTATTACAATATTATATATTTGCTTTTGAGGTTTAATACTGCTTTAAAGTCATTGTAAAGTCTATTTTTTTTTCATTAAATATAACAAACATGTTATACTTACCTGTTCTGTTGCAGGGGATTTGCAGAGATCCTTCTCTTCTCTGGTCCCTCTTCAGCTCTCCTGGCCCCTCCCTCCTTTTGGGTGCCCCCACAGCAAACAGCTTGCTATGGGGGAACCCAAGCCGAGTCACAGCTCTGTGTATCCATTCAGACATGGAGCTGCGGCCCAGCCCTGTCCCCTTTCTTATCTTATTGGCTGACTGACTTTGATTGACAGGAGCGGGAGCCAATGGTGTGCTGCCTTAGCCAATGAGTAGGGGAGTCTCTGGTGGCTAAGACATTCCTACAACATTGCTGGAGCTAGAGGAACCTCCGGTAAGTATTAGGGGGCTGAGGGGGGCTGCTGTACACAGAAGGCTTTTTATCTTAACCCCCCTGGCGGTATTCCCGAGCGTGACTCGGGGTGTTTTTTTTGTGCCATTATCGGTAACCCCGAGTCACGCTCGGGGTAGCTATGCAGAGCCTGCAGCGCCTGCTGGCTTACCTTGTTCATGGATCCAGCGATGCATCCACACTGTGTGAGCGAGCGGGTGCTCGCTCGATTCACACAGTGTCCCCGTGTGCCGTCGATCTCCGCTTCCTGTGACGTTACGATGCACGGGGGCGGAGAACGGCGCCAAATTCAAAGAAGTAAACAAACACTATACATACAGTATACTGTAATCTTATAGATTACAGTACTGTATGTAAAAAATACACACCCCCCTTGTCCCTAGTGGTCTGTCCAGTGCCCTGCATGTCCTTTTATATAATAAAAACTGTTCTTTCTCCCTGCAAAATGTAGATTGTCCATAGCAACCAAAAGTGTCCCTTTATGTCAAAAAATGGTTTTAGATCAGCTAGAAAACAGCGATAATAAATTATAATCACTTGCAGAATTGAGCGATAGTGATTTGTGGGGAAATTCGTCATAAAAAAATAATAATAATGACAGCGACAATTCTGCAACTGAGCAAATTTCAGTGTTTTTGAGCTGATTACATTATTGAATAATTTTTATTATAATTATATTAGTATTTGTTATAATTATTTATTATATTATAATTTATAATTTTGTTTTAAAAAAAAAATCATACCCGGGATGCCTATTAGACTCTTGTTTGGTCAGATTTAAGTGAGTTATCCCTAAGAATTACAAGCCTACAGTATAAAACGCCAAATTTCCTTGCAAATAATGGTACCGCTTTCAGCACCTAAAATCAGAAAGAATCATACCGCCAGGGAGGTTAATGCATAGAATGCATTAAGATAAAAAACCTTCTGACTTGACAACCCATAAAAATATATTTTTATTTTCTGGAACAGTAAGTGAGAGGAATGCTTTTCAACTAGCAATGGATATCAGCACCCAACAGACTTAGATATATACTTCAACTCATACGAAAAGTCTATTTTTCCCCATTATTAGCCATTACTGATGTACTGTATAAAACCTTTTTCATTGAGATCACCACAAGTATCTCACACTTTGGTAAACTCTTTAATGCTTTCACATATTTTCATGGGCTCTATTCATAGATCCTTTCTATAAAGCAACACGTATCTCCTATTCACCGATCCTCTAATGGCCTCCCGCTATATGTAGCAAAACAAGGATGAGTGTTGAAATTCCAGGTGGTGGATTGTCTCTGTGTGACTTATGAACACTATCTTACATTACGAAGGTTCTTCTGCTCTATGAATGAATGGTGTCACTCTGGTGTGGAGCTTATAATAAGTGGAATTTACAGGCTGTGATATAAACCATAAAAGCCAACCCAGCAAGAAAAAAAAAAAAGAGGAATTGGCAGTAGCAGCACACCAGTATGAGGTCATTAAAAGGTTGTTTCAGTCAGCAAACTATCGACCAACACATGATGTTCAAATCAATGCAGTTACGTGTTGACAGATCTCAGTTACACCATACCTGGTGCCTGTCCACTGCGATTGCTGTCAGGGTAAGCGCAGAAACGTGCAGGGAGCAATACTGTGCAAAGCGGCTCACATGACACATGCCTTTCCCGAACATCCAGGTACTGTTCACAAAGCGAGCCTATGGAGAGAGCCAGGAAATATTCATAATGCTAAGACAATTTAATGTAGTTATGCAACCTATTAGCATGGACATATGCAGTTGCCAACATATGACAATTATTTCCAGGAATAGTTTTAAGTATTGAACCACCCAAAGCTGATATTTCAGGTGTTTGTAGATGCTAAAATAAAAAGTAAACCTTCTAAAGTTTTTTTCTATCTTTTTAGAGCAGCCTTTTTCAGCCTTTTTACCCTAGAGGAACCCTTGTAATACATTTCAGGTTTCAGGGGAACTTCTATTTCGGTTCAATTATTTTATTGGTTTAAGTAAAAATAACAAAATAAGAACCAGAGTTGCCCAAGCAGGGACTATATAAAAAGCATTGAAAAGTATAAAACACCGAAAGTACCAATGAAAGACAAACAAGCAAGGCAATACAAGAGGAACCTCTAAGTCTATATTCATATACTGTATTTATCGGCGTATAACACGCACCCCAAGTTTAGGAGGGAAGTTTAAGGAAAAAAACTTTAGGAGGAAAGTTTAAGAAAGAAAACTTACATTTTAAATGACCATCAATACAGCCTTATCAGTGTCCATCTGCAGCCTTGCCCATCATTGCAGAATGATCAGTGTCAATCTGCAGCTTTGCCCAACATTGCAGAATGATCAGTGTCCATCTGCAGCCTTGCCCAATAGTGTCCATCTGCTGCCTTGCCCAATAGTGTCCATCTGCAGCCTTGCCCAATAGTGTCCATCTGCAGCCTTGCCCAAAATTGCAGCATGATCAGTGTCCATCTGCCTGCTGAGAAGGGAACGAGCGCCGCCGAGATATACAGGGCCGGATGTCCTGTGTACTCGGCTCACCTCGCAGTCTCGCCCAGTCCCACCCCCCTGGCCGGGCTCAGATGATGGACATAACAGAGGTTCAATGGCGGGACGTAAATGCTAGGAGGCGGAACTACGAGCAGAGCCAAATACACAGTACACTTGGCTCTGTCTATTTTAGCGGCGTTCCTTCCCTCCTTCCCCTCTGAGGCAGCCGTTCGGCGTATAACACGCACCCACGATTTTCCCCTGATTTTAAAGGGAAAAAAGTACAAATTAACATCCCTGGCAGTATTATTATGTCAGATTTTTGAATCTCAAAGTGGTACATTGTTTTGCATGGAAATTTGGCGTTTTATATTGTAGGCCTGTAATTTTTAGGAATAACTCACGTAAATCTGTCAAAACAAGAGTCTAGTAGACATCACGGGTATGATAAAGTTTGAAACAGCAAATCAAAAATTATAATATAATAAATAACTATAATTAATTATAAAAAATAATAATATAATTAAATGTATTCAATAATGTAATCAAATCGAAAAAACTGAAATTTGCTCAGTTGCAGAATCTAATAATATAATATAAAAGTGCAGATAGGGCACTGGACAAAGCACTAGGAACAAAGGGGATGTAAAATGATTTGATACAGTAATGTAATCTTACAGATCACAGTGTATTATGTATGTTATGTGTTTTGTATTTTTAAATTTACCGCCGGGCTCCGCCCCCCTATGCATCACGGCGCTCGCAGGGAACGGAACCCGGAACAGTAATACATCAGGCAGAGAATCTGGAAGAGGAAACCGCGGGAGGACATCGCAGGATCCTAGGGACAAGGTAAGTAACCTGTACCAGGATATTGCGTTACAATCCTGAGTGTGGTACAGGGTTACCGCTTTTGGTAATGAAAATTCACCCGAGCCACACTTGGGAATACCAATCAGGAGGTTGAAAGAGAAAAAAAATTTAAGGAGAAATTGGGGGACAGGGACCCCAGAGGTGAAAGAGAGAGAAAGTTAAAAAAAAGAAGAACAGATGTAAGGGGAAGAGGAAAAAGGAGGAGGAAGGAAGGGGAAAACCTTGGCCTCAGGACCGCTAACCAACAATCATGAATGGTTAATACTTGCCAGGTGTAGAGAGGGAAAAGCAGGCTCCCAAATTTTGAGAAACTTGGAATGGGTGTCATTCATGATGCTTGTTATCTGTTCATTAACCATCAGGGTCATCAAACTGTCTTTAACTCCCTGGAAGGAATTGGGTTTAACGTATATCCACACAGGGTGATACTGTGGATATATTGGTAATAATGTGCCAACGTCCCGATTATGTGTAGATTTTAACTAGGCACTAGTCAGTTTGGACATTTAAAGTAGGTATAGTAAAACACTAAAGGTATTTTATTTGTAGAAATATCATATAAAAAACTGATATATATATATAAAATCAAAGAAATGTAATCAATATTATAACTGGTTCACACAGCTTATCGCAATATTGGCAATATGATACAGTTTAGTTATAAAAACTCAAATGAGTATTACTACGCCAGATTTAGGGCCAGATTCAGATACAAATGCCTATCTTTAGGCGGGCGTAGCGTATCTCAGATATACTATGCCGCCGTAACTTACAGCGCCAGGTTCCTTATTCAGAAACAACTTGCGCCGTAAGTTACAGCGGCGTAGCGTAAATGTGTCGGCGTAAGCCCGCGCAATTCAAATGTGGAAGATGGGGGCGTGATTTATGTAAAATCATTGTGACCCCACGTAATTAAGTTTTTTTTGAACGGCGCATGCGCTGTCCGTTGACGTATCCCAATGTGCATGCGCGAAAATCACGTCGGAAATTCTCATTGATAACAACGTGAACGGAACTTACACCCAGCCCCATTCATGAACGATTTACGCAAACGACGTAAACGACGGAAAATTCGACGCTGTGCCGACGTCCATACTTAACATTGCCCGCGCCTCATATAGCAGGGGTAACTTTACGCCGGAAAAAGCCTTACGCAAACGACACAAATAGATACGCCGGGTGCAACTACGTTTGTGAATCGGCGTATCTACCTAATTTATATATTCAACGCATAAATCAACGGAAGCGCCACCTAGCAGCCAGCGTAAATATGCAACTAAGATACGACGCCGTAAGAGACTGAATACAGAAAAAAGATACGCCGCCGCATCTTAGAAGTTACGTGGCGTATTTTGAGATACGCCGACATATCTTGTTTCTGAATCTGGCCCTTAGTGTTTTACTATACCTACTGTGTGCCTTTAAAAGTCCAAACTCACTAGCTCCTAGTTAAAATCTTTAACTCCCTGGAATTAAACCGTTTTTCCAGGCCTGGGCAATAGTTCTTTGCTAAATACAAAAGGCGAACTTGCGCTGAAAAGTTATATCACTAAATGAAACGTTCTATAGAAGGAAAATAATATATATCGTGCAACTAAAGTCCAAAATAATAATCAAAATTAAAATAATATGTGCATAAATGGTGGGTAAGCAGCAATCAATATAATTGTCCCATAACTAGAAAGATGAGGAAAAAACTCTGCAATAGCTATAGCTGTTATGATAGATGGACAAGCGATCCAGGTAAAAATGTCTCCAATAAATCCGTTTCGGAGTATCCACAATACGAGGAAATAGATAATAATTAATAAGTGTAGTGTAAAGTAAGTGTATAAATTTGCCTTGATTAGGTATAATCCAGCCTCAAGTTATAGCGCTTACAAAAAAGGGGAGAGAATTATTATTTTTTATTGTTTTTTTTTTACTAGAAATGGCGGTGATCTGCGATTTTTATTGGTACTGCGATGTTATGGCGGACACATCGGACACTTTTGACACATTTTTGGCGCCATTCACATTTATACTGCGATCAGTGCTATAAATATGCACTAATTACTGTATAAATGTGACTTGCATTGAAGGGGTTAACACTAGGGGGTGAGGAAGTGGTTAAATGTGTATCCTAGGTGTGTTCTAACTGTGGGGGGAGGGGGGGGTGACCGATCTGTGTCCCTATGTACAAGGAACACAGATCGGTCTCCTCCTCTCCAGAGACAGGACGCTGTCTCTGTGTAAAATGGCAATGAGAGATGATCTATGACAGGGCTCAAAATTTCAAGCCCATAGCTACTAACCAGGCATCAAGAGTTACTCGCCACCAGTTGCCCCACCAAATTCACACACTGCCCTGCGCCTAATTGCACCCGTAAACACGCCCTCGTAGATTATCTCATGGAATGACACTGTTAAATGTTTTATGCAGAATCAAGTTACACAATTAAATATTACCAACAACAACTTTAACAAAATGGGACAGGGCACTGGGGGCAGACCAGAGGGACAGGGCACTAGAACTGGGTCTCTTTCCCATTCTCTAGCTGTTTCCTCTGCAACTCCTATCCATCCTCTCTCTCTCTCTCTCCCTCTCCTATTCATCTCATCATCAGGAGCCTGTGTGTGCGGCTCCACGCTTGCATGTCCCCACTTTCCCCTTTTATTCAGGCTGGCAGTGAGGAGAGGAGCTGCAGCACAGAGGGAGGGAGTACAATCCAGCGCTGAGATCCACACAACTGCACAGCCATTGACAGCATAGCACAGCGTACACTGACCCCGCACAGCACACATTGAGACCAGTCTGTTCATTGCTCAGGCTGAACTGTTGGACACTTACTTAGAGCACAAGGAGAAGAAAACTGCACAAACTGGAGGGCTGCCACTCTAATGTCAAGGCAACTTTCAGTGAGTGCTGCACCGGACTGGTAATTTTCGTAATCCTCCACCTCACTCATTACTTCCTGCTCCCTGCTCTTCAGGTACATTGGTCGGGGGGAGGGGGGCAGGCTCAGAGAGGTCATACTGTTAGGTCCCATGGCTTAATGAGAATTGTAAGGAGAGCACCTGTGTACTGATCTGCCTGTGCGCGGCTCACCAGACTATTCCTTTCGGCCGCCAATCTCATCGGGACTCTAAGTGTAGGCACAGATTGGAGGGAGATTGGTAATGCAGCCCTGTCATCACTCGCCTCCAGCTTAAATCCACTCGCCAAATGCTAGTAGGCGAGTGGAAATTTTGAGGGCTGATCTATGAGATCATCTCTCATTCACCGCACAGATCGCATCGCAAACGGCCACTCTGACTGGCCGTTCGCCGCGATCTGTGATTGGTCGTGTCCAAGGGACACGGACAACACAGGGCTTCCCCGCAGCGCGCTCTACAGCGCGCGCTCGGAACGCCCAAAGGGGCGGCCATCAAAAGACGGCATGTTGGATATTCAGACCCGCTCTGTTGCCGTCATTAGACGATAGCCCGTGTCTGAAGTGGTTAAACGATTAAGGGTGGACTAACACTTATAATCTGCAAAATGATAAAATTGCAGCGTCTCTAACGCCTCATTACGTCACTTCCTGGTCTGCGTCAGCCTCTTGCACTCCCTATGCCGTTACGTCACACCTCGCAACTTCTTCAGGGAAGAATAGTTCTTTGCTGGTGGGCAATGAGGCCTGGGATAGGACAGTGTAGTAAGGCCAATTTAGCATCCTTACCAATTGTCACAGTACTCAGAAGGCCAAAGACCTGAAGCCAACAAGTTGCAGGCATGTCCACATATATCAGAAAAATGCTGCACTATTTTCTGTAAATTCGGAAGGGTAGTGAGGGGATTCGTCTGAACCAATATGGCATCATCCGCAAAGAGACTTATGCTGGCCATACTCTCCACAAAAAATCGTCCGAACGAACTTTCGAAAAACGAAAGTTCTGTCGCGAGTGCAAACGATAGTGCCATCATGCAATGACCGATAAATCGTTCAGTGGACATAAAAGGAAAGGATTCGTTTTTTTTTACATATACTTAGTGCAGAAAGTTTGGACGGGAAACACATTAACCTTACGATTCATCATTGGTTCGGTGGAAAATTTTCAAACTTGTCCTTTTCGGCTCAAAAACGTCCAAACAATTTTTGATTTTGTGCCCATTAACTGGCCGAAGAACGAAAGATCTTTCTTAACCACTTAAGACGCTGGCAAATGACCCAAGGGGTTTTTGCGATTCGGCACTGCGTCGCTTTAACAGACAATTGCGCGGTCGTACGACGTGGCTCCCAAACAAAATTTGCGTCCTTTTTTTCCCACAAATAGAGCTTTCTTTTGGTGGTATTTGATCACCTCTGCGGTTTTTATTTTTTGCGCTATAAACAAAAATAGAGCGACAATTTAAAAAAAAATGCAATATTTTTTACTTTTTGCTATAATAAATATCCCCCAAAAATATATAAAAAAAAAATTTTTTCCCTCAGTTTAGGCCGATACGTATTCTTCTACGTATTTTTGGTAAAAAAAATCGCAATAAGCGTTTATCGGTCGGTTTTCGCAAAATTTATAGCGTTTACAAAATAAGGTATGGTTTTATTGCATTTTTATTAATTATTTTTTTTTTTACTACTAATAGTGGCGATCAGCGATTTTTTTCGTGACTGCGACAAAATGGCGGACACTTCGGACAATTTTTACACATTTTTGCGACAATTGTCATTTTCACAGCAAAAAATGCATTTAAATTGCATTGTTTACTGTGGAAATGACAGTTGCAGTTTGGGAGTTAACCACAGGTGGCGCTGTAGGGAATGTGTGCCCTAATGTGTGTGTTTACTACTGTAGGGGGGTGTGGCTGTAGGTGTGACGTCATCGATCGCGTCCCCCTATTACAGGGATGACGCGATCGATGCTCCGGCCACAGAGAAGCACGGGGAAGCCGTGTGTACACACGGCTCTCCCCGTTCTTCCGCTCCAGGGACGGATCGCCGCACTGCAGCGGCGATCGGGTCCGCGAATCCCGCGGTCCCGGTCCTGGAGCTTCGGACCGGGTTCGCGGGCGCGCGCCCGCGACCCACGGCTGGGTACTAAAACCAACGTATATATACGTTGATGTGCCCAGCCGTGCCATTCTGCCGACGTAAATCTGCAGGAGGCGGTCCTTAAGTGGTTAACGACCAATTTTTGGCTGAATTTTCGTATAGTGTATGGCCAGCATTAGTTTATAATTGCCACGATGTATGAAACTCCAGTGATATTAGGATAGTTGTGAAGAGCTATTGCTAGAGGTTCCAAAATTAGAATAAAAAAGGGCCGGGGCCTGTCTCATTCCCCTTAGGATCGAGAAAGGTGCTAAGAAAAATCCACTGAGGCCGAATAGGTACAGTAAAGGGCCTGAATCAAAGCCAGAACTGCCTCACCGAAAACCCCAACAAGAGAGTGTATACTGTAGGTACTGTAGGTACTCCTACGAGAGAGTCAAAAGCCTTGTATATGTCAACTGAAAGGAGAAAGCCAGGGATTTTGCATTGATTCAAGATATAAATAAGGTAAATAACCTTACGAACATTGTCCCCAGCTTGTCTCTCTGGGATAAAGTTGACCTGGTCTCTATGTATGAGGAGGGGGAAACACTTATTGATTCGGGTGCTCAGGACTTTGCCCAGGAATTTTAGGTCCTCATTCAAGAGTGAAATGGGCTGAAGAGCTTGGCGGTCAGAGGCGCCATCATCTTTCCTAGGGATTATAGCAATTTGAGCCCTGAGTGAATCTGGAGTGGGTCGGGAGCCATGTTTGAGAGCATTCAAATATTTGGTTAGATGGGGTACTTGGAAAGCTGAATTTATTTTATAGTAAAGGCTTGAAAAGCCATCCTGGTTCGGGACTTTTGGAGGTTTTTTTATTTAATCACCCGATTTACTTCTGAGATATCAGCATCAAGATTCATGAGCAGAGGGGAACTGTTATTTAAATCAATTTATTGTAAGGATAGAATTCTTCTCTCTGACCTCCAATGTTAATCAGAATGCTCTTACAAAAAGATAATTGATGTCATGCAGCTGGCACTGCCAAGTGCCATTGCCCCCTGAACTAAGCAAGCCCCATCAAATTGAAGGTTATTCAGTCACAGCTCTACGAACCCCTAGAAATAACTGGGGGAACCTTAGGTTTCCACAGAACCCTGGTTGAGAAGGGCTGTTTTAGAGACTATGCTGCCGTTTCTCCATTTTTAAGCTGATGCAGTTATTTTACAATTCTGGCTGCAGGGAATAGTTGTTTCTCCTTCAGATGCTGTGGGTTCTCCTGCCGACTTGTGCATCACCACAGCATGTACAAGCATGCAGAAGGAACCAAAGCAACCAGAAGGTGAGCAAGTATTCAGTTCATCCAACAATGGAATACTTGCAGCAACTGGGGATCAGAGGTGCGGTGGCCACCAGAAAAGTAAGTATGAAAAGGCTTCTTTTACTGGTTACCTTGTTTGTGAAAGTGACCTTTGGTGACAAAGTCAATTTAAAGAGTTTTTCCACTTTTGCAGTCAAAAAACAAAAAAAAACCATAGGAGGGATTTACTAACACAGTTGCACCCAGAATCTGGTTCAGCTGTGCACAGAAACCAATAAGCTTCCAGGTTGTATTGTCAAAGCTTAAGGCTCCTTTAACACTGAGCGGTCCATTTTTCGATCCGCTCCGTGTGTCCGTCGGTGTCACACTGTGCAGGGACCGCCCTGTCTCTCCTCCGCTCTCCCCTATGGGGAATCGGATGGAAACGGACCGTCTGTCCGTTTGAATCCGATCCGTTTGGCCGGACGGAAGAAAAATAGGACATTCTTCCTTCCGAAAAAACGGATGCAGATCTTGCGGACGTTAGCGGATGCATCATCCGCTAACGGATCCGCTCCCATAGGGGTTCATTACAAGTCCGTAAACGGACTTGTAATGAACGGACGAGCGGAGCGGACATGTGAAAGGGCCCTTACTGAACAAGCTGAAGTTAGAAGCTGATTGGTTACTATGCACAGCTGCACCAGATTTGGTGTACACGAGTCTTAGTGAATATCCCCCTATATGTTTTTTAAATATTAATATTCGAACAGCATGCCTACATTTTTTTTTTGTCTCTTCAATGTTTCTGAGAAGAAGGTGTCATGGCTGACTGCAAGCATTACTCAGCTAGCTTAATACGATGTATCCCAATAGCTGGGCTGGCTATTGGTTGAGTCCAGTTCTTATTGCCATTCAATGGAGAACCCCAGCTCCTAAACCCTTACTCCATTTGTTAAAGCGGAGGTTCACCCTAAAAACATGTATTTAACATTCCATTCAGCATAATTCCAACATTTACACTATGCCGTTTTCCACCCGGCGTCCAGGGTTCTCACTCCCGCGGGAGTAGGCCTTCCTATGCAGAGGCTAGATGATTGACGCCTTGTGAAAAACGTCTCCCCGGTGCATAAGGCGTGTCACCAGTTTTCTGAAAGTAGCCGAACTGCGAGTCGGCTCTATACGGCGCCTGCGCAGTCAGCTCTACACAGCAGGCGCAGGCTCCGTGTAGCGCCATAGAGAGCCGACTAGCAGTTCGGCTACATATGGAAAACTGGTGGCGCACCTTACGCGCTGGGGGGAAGTTTTTCACAAGGCGTCAATCATCTAGCCTCTGCATAGGAACGCCTACTCCCGCGGGAGTGAGAACCTGGAAGCCGGGTGGAAAATAACAATTAAACGGTATGTACAGCAAAAAAAAAAAAAAAAAACGGCATAGTGTAAATGTTGGAATTATGCTGAATGGAATGTTAAATACATGTTTTTAGAGTGAACCTCCACTTTAAGAGAGACTGTGGTTGATTTACGAAGGGTAAGTGTAGTTGCTCCAGAGCTTAGTAAATGCGGGGAAGCTCTGCTGACTTCTATAATCCAATCATGTACAAGGGACAATTAGTTTTTTTTATTTTCCTTGCACGTGATTGGGTATTTTGTGCAAAGTGAAGCTTTACCTTATTTACTAATCCGGTGCAGCTCTGCATAGAAACAAATCAGCGTCCAGGTTTTATTGTCAAACCCTAATTGAACAATCTGAAGTTAGAAGTCGATTGGCTACCATGTACAGTTGCACCAGATTCTGAGTGCTCCTGTTTTAGTAAATCTTCCACCATATCTGTCTACACAGTTCGGAGTTAATTAATGACAAACACATCTTCCCACCCCCCTAATAACAGAGAGAACTAAATAGAATTCTTACTTGATGGAAGTTTCAGAAATGAGCATCTAAAATAGGGAAGCTGCACTTTTTTTTTTATAAAAACATTTTTTTAAGTCATGCTATTTGAATGGGGACATGTAATAAATGTAATCTCTTACCAACCAGCTCATGCATATATTCTGCAGCAGATTGGCTGCGGTGCGCAAATCGACGTACCTGTACATCGGCTCGTGCAGACGCAGTTGCGGTTGCAGGAGCATGCCCGTGGGTCGAGAGGACTTAATGTCCAGCAGAGACCCGCAATCATTGTACAGAGAGACAGAAGGGGGATCTGCCTGTGTAAACAAGCCATTCTAACAGGAGACATGACAGATAACTTGTTCCCAGTGATCGGGAACAGTGATCTCTGTCATGTCCCTGGTAGCCCATCTCCCCTACAGTTAAAACACAATTGCCCCTGAGGCCTCGTACACACTATCGGACATATCCGATGAAAACGGTCCGCGGACCATTTCCATCGGATATGTCCGATCGGGAGTTTGATCCGATGGCGTGTACACACCATCGGATCAAATTCCCCGCCACGTCACCGCACCAGGAAGTTAAACACGTCCGCGCATGCGCCGAATCCATTCGGCGGCGGCGAGGCGGAGGTGGGGGACGACATGTCTGCTGGTAAGTGTACTAACCAGCAGACATGTCAGGCGGACAGATTCCCACCGGATAGATTTCAAAGCATGCTTTGAAATCTGTCGGGTGGAGAAATCTGTCCGCTAGCCCATACACACGAGCAGAGATGTCTGCTGAAACGGTCCATCGGACCGTTTTCAGCGGACATATCCCCTCGTGTGTACGAGGCCTGAGTGTTAACCCCTTCCTTGCCAGTGTCATTTTTACATTGATAAGTGCATTTTTATGACACTGATCAATGTAAAAATTTCACTGACCAAAAAGTGTAATTTGGGGTCAGATTTGTCCACCACAATGTCGCAGTCCCGTTAAAAATTGCAGTTTTCTGCCATTACTAGTAAAAACAATAAAAAAACAATAAAAGTCCCAAAAATCTATCCCATAGTTTTGTAGACGCTATAACTTTTGCGCAAACTAATCAATATATGCCTATTGTGATTTATTTTTTACCAAAAATATGTAGAAAATATATCGGCCTAAACTGATGAATAAATGTGTTTTTTATATATTTTTTGGGCATATGTATTATAGTATACAGTAAAAAAAAATGTTTTTTCAAAATTGTCGCTCTATATAGCTCAGAAAATAAAAACCGCAGAGGTGATCAAATAACACCAAAAGAAAGCTCTAATTTTGGGGAAAAAAGGACGTCAAATTTGTTTGGGTACAGCATTAAAGGACTGCACAATTGTCAGCGACGCAGTGCCGTATCGCAAAAAATGGCCTGGTCATTAAGGGGGAAAATCCTTTCCAGGGCTGAAGTAGTTAAAGTAGGTGTTAAGCCAATTTGTCTGCAAACCCGAAATTACCTTTTAAGTTCATGGATTGACAAATCTGTTGTAGAATTAATGATGGGTTTCCCATCCCCTATCTAAATATTTATTGTATATTATTATTGTATATTATTGTATATTATTAAGAATGATTATTAAGAATGATTCTGGAACACACTTAATTGAACAGAGATACCCAAAACTCCCAAGTGGATTGAAATAGAATTGGGAATTATGTATTTTTTTTGTAAAAAAAAAAAAAAAATTGAGTTCTGCTTCAACTTTTCTCCCCTCTATAAAAAAAATATAGAATTTGCCTGAGTTAGGCTTAAAAGCATAGATTTCTGTGCCAGGGGCGGACTGAACATTCGGGCACTGCCCGAGGGCCCCATGCCACTAGGGGGCCCATCAGGGTTGTCAGCCTCAGCAAAACCAGGGACTGTATGTAAAAATCTGTTTTTTTTACATTTGTCCCTGAAATGTCCCTAGTCCCTTACCAACATCCTTTTGGTCTAAAAATCCCAAGATTATAGCTGCCCCACCTCTCCAGTACCTTTTCAGTGTCTGTATGTATAATGTGTATGCATACTGTATGTGTGTATGTATACTGTGTGTGTGTATACTGTGTGGCCCCATAATCTATTGCCTGGGGGCCCCATAATCTCCTAATGCCTGGGGGCCTCATAATCTCCTATTGCCCGGGGGCCCTATGAGTTGTCAGTCCACCCCTGTTCTGTGCTGAGTATACCATACATCTGCATTTGTATGTAATTATAGTTTTAAACAACATCAACATCTACAAAAGACAGCTCTCATTAGTGTTTATGATGAAACATCCAACACAGCTGCATCTCTTCTGTGCCGTCACATAATGTACATATAAGCTTTTGCTCCAGATATTTCCTTGCCAGCAATCAATAATAAGCTGTTCTATGAATTTTCATGAAAATTCCCCGTTAGTGTGCTTGAGTGGTGCTGAGATGGACACAAGTGCCAACTAAAATGAATTAAATCAATGGAGCAAGTAGGTTTTACAAACTGTTTTAATATTTGCATGTACGGCATATTATTTTTGTGTAAAAAAAAAAAATATATATATATATATATTGTGGCGGTGGGACCCTGTGCGACCTTAAAGATTGCTGGTTTACACCAGATTTTGGAGAGAAAGGCACGCTGATTGCACAGCTGTGTCTTGGGCAGTGGCAGCTGGTGCTCAAAATTGTGTGGGGGGGGGGGGGCGCAAACGGGAAAAAAAATGCAGTCTTACTGTGCCCATCAAATGCAGCCACTGTGCCATCAAACACAGCCACTGTGCCATCAATTGTCACCACTGTGCCATGCAACACAGCAACTGTGCCATCAATTGTCACCACTGTGCCATGCCATCAAACGCAGCCATGGTGCCATCAATTGTCACCACTGTGCCATGCATCACAGCAACTGTGGCATCAATTGTCACCACTGTGCCATGCCATCAAACGCAGCCATGGTGCCATCAATTGTTACCACTGTGCCATGCATCACAGCAACTGTGGCATCAATTGTCACCACTGTGCCATGCCATCAAACGCAGCCACTGTGCCATCAATTGTCACCACTGTGCCATGCAACACAGCAACTGTGCCATCAATTGTCACTGTGCCATGCCATCAAACTGTGCAGTCATGCCATCAATTGTCACCACTGTGCCATCAATTGTCACCACTGTGCCATTTAATTGTCACTGTGCATTGTGCCACTGTCAACTGTGTCACCACTGTGCCATCAATTGTCACCACTGTGCCATTTAATTGTCACCACTGTGCCCATTGATGACACTGTGCATGTCACTGTGCCCTTTAATTCTCACCACTGTGCCCCATGATTCCACTGTGCCCATTGTCACCACTGTGCCCCATGATGCCACTGTGCCCATTGTCACCACTGTGCCCCATGATGCCACTGTGCCCATTGTCACTACTGTGCCCCATGATGCTACTGTGCCCATTGTCACCACTGTGCCCCATGCCACTGTGCCCATTGTCGCCTCTGTGCCCTTTGTCACAACTGTGCCCCATTATGCTACTGTGCCCATTGTCGCCTCTGTGCCCATTGTCGCCCCTTTCATGTAAAATGCACTTACCTGAAGCTTCCATGTCCTCCCTCGAGTCTTCTGCGCCTTGGTGACGCTTCAGCCAATCAGGTTCCTGATAACCAGAAGCCGGTAACCTGATTGGCTGAAACGGCCGTCAGTCTTATACAAGGAACGCAGGGGGCTGCGTTCCGAGTATAGACATCCGAGAGCCGGAGGGCTGTACTTGAAAAGCCTATCAGAGCCAGCAGCTCTGATAGGCATTTCCACTGCTATTTAGGTAACCGGCGGCCAAATGTCCGGTTATATGAATAGACTTGCAACAATGATAACACACATTCAATGCAATGCAATGAATGTGTGTTATTTGCAATAGGGGGTGTGGCGCTGCAGCGCCCTTTATTGACGGCCGCCAGAACTGCAGGTAAAAGTAAAAATGACATTTTAAGCTAAATAAAATTTCTTAAAGGGCCCTTTTTTTTTTACTACAGGGGGGGCGGCGCCCGGGCGCCCCCTATGGACGGGCCGCCACTGGTCTTGGGCTATTTAGTTCTGACCTGACTATGACCACTTTCACACTGAGGAGTTTTTCAAGCGGTACAGCGCTAAAAATAGTGCTGCTATACCGCCTGAAAAACTCCTGCACTGCATACTCAATGTGAAAGCCCGAGGGCCTAAGGGCTTTCACACTGAGGCGATGCGCTGGCGGGAGAGAAAAAAATCTCCAGCCAATAGCATCTTTGAAGCGGTGAGAGGAGCGGTGTGTGTACCGCTCCTTCACCACTCCTTCCCATTTAAAACAATGGGAAACCGTGGCAATACCGCCCGCAATGTGCCTCTGCAGAGGCGCACTGCAGGCGGTATTAACCCTTTATCGTCCGCTAGCAGGGGTTAATACCGCACCGCTAGCGGCCGAATCCCGCGGCAAATCCAACGGTATAGCGCCGCTATTTTTAGCGCGCTATACCGCCACCGCGCCTCCCTCCACAATGTGAAAGGGGCCTTAGGCTCAGGGCCCCACCCAACAGACAGGAAGTCTGTGCTTGGGAGTCAGGTGGAGCCAGACACTGCATGGGTACAGAGTATGCATGTCTGCAGGAGGCAGATGTCATTGGTGATTGAGCAGCAGGCGCTGATCTGGAGTAAACTAGGAGAGAGCTTAACTCTAGGAAACTCTGTTTGTTCTGAGGAGCAGACCTAAGGCATAGGCTAAAGGCCTGAAACAGCCAGTGGGCTACCAGGCCCTTAAAAATTCAGTTCTCACTAAAAACGCGCCTACGCACCCCAATCTTACAATATATGTATATATAAAATGAAGGAAAAACGTTCTGGACAGCCGCACTCCAAAAATAAATTGCTTTGTCCAGAAAGTTTTTCCTTCATTTTGCATCATTCCATGTATTGCCAGCACCCTTGGCTTTGGATCAGGTGAGGAGAATTTCTGATTAGTATCTTAGAGCAGTGATTCCTTTTTTTCATATATGTATATATATTTTTTATTTTATGTAAATAACCACATGGGTATAGCAAATTCAGTTATTTATTGTGTCTTCAAATTTCAATTTAGTTTTAGGCATAGTTTTTTGACTAAAATGGTATTTTTATTTTAGTCATCTGGATTGAAACTGAATTTTATTTTCCTTTTCCTTTTAGTTTTTGTCACTGAAAATATTTTCATCAACAAAATTAACACTGAGAAAAATGTTAATTATGCAATATTCTGGCAAACAAAATACGCCGATGTAAGTCCAAATGTGCGCCGTCGTATCTTTACGCCGATTCCCGACGCTAGATACGTCGAAAAATAGGCTTCCTCCGCCCAACGTAACTTTCCTACGCCGGCGTATCGTGGGCACATATTTACGCTGGCCGCAAGAGGCGCTTCCATTGATTTACGCATTGAATATATAAATGACCGAGATATGCCGATTCACGAACGTACTTGCGCCCGTTGCTGTAATATACGCCGTTTACGTAAGGCGTACGTCCGGCGTAAAGTTATTCCACCTAAAGGGGGCGCAACCCATGCAAAGGTATGGACATCGGAACAGCCGTCGTATGTTACGTCGTTTACGTAGTACTACGTGAATAGGGCTGTGCATAGGTTACGTTCACGTCGTATGCAGTGTTCGACGTATCTTAGGAAGCTATTTCGACGTAACTGTGAGCATGCGCACTGGGATGCGTCCAAGAGACAACGCATGCGCAGTTCGTTTTTTGAAGCTTAGCCCATCATTTGCATGGGATCACGCTTCATTATAATATATCACGCCCACTTCCACCTACTTTGACTTATGTCGGCTTACGCCGATAACTATACACTACGCCGGCGCAACGTTGAGCGCATATTCTTTGTGAAAAGAGAAAAGAAAGGAATGTACATACAGTACATACCAGTAAAGATGAACGAGAATACTCACCTCTCCCATTGACGGTACTGCTGAACTCTGCTTTGTTGGGAAATGTTCCCTTGAAGCACGCTGGGAAACTGACACTTCCAGGAGTGCCAATCTTTTGGGGCCCCTATGGGTCTCACTGGTCCCTCTCACTGAACTCTACACATTACATGACTCAGCAGTAACATGGAGGTCAGTAGAAGAACCAGTAAAAGCTGCAGGTGAATGAGGTCCCTGGGGATCTGCTACGCTCTGGGGTTTCTTCCACCACTTCCTACTTCAATATAGGACATAAAAGAGCGATGGAAGAAACCTTGGAAGCAGAGGATCCCAATGGGACTCCAGTCTTCTGCAAGTGTTACCCTTGAGTGTAGACTCTGCTCTTCCACAGCTCCAAAATCAGTTGGAAGTGGAAGAATAAATCAAATGGATATGCTCTGAAGTAAAGTACCAACAAGAGATGATTTTGAAGAAGTTTTCTTGGTATAGTGAGCATATGAAACCTCTACTCGCCCTTCCACATATTGTTTTGTATAGTGTATGTGGAAATTCCTCGCCTCTTTTTCTCACTGTATCATATTCATGTTTCAGGAATGAAAAACAGCTTCAACTCTTCTGGGAAGGCTGTCCACAAGGTTTAGGAGTGTCTATGGGAATGTTTGACCATTCTTTCAGAAGCATTTGTGAGGTCATGTTGGAGAGAAGGCCTGGCTCGCAGTCTCTGCTTTATTTCATCCCAAAGATGTTCTATCGGGTTTAGGTCAAAACTCTGTGCAGGCTAGTCAAGTTCCTTCACCCCAAACTCACTTATCCATGTCTTTATGGACCTTGTTTTGTGCACTGGTGGGCAATCATGTTAGAACAGGGAGGGACCATCCCCAAACTGTTCCCACAAAGTTGGGAGCATGAAATTGTCCAAAATGTATTGTTATGCTGATGCATTAGGAGTTCTCTTCAATGGACATTTAGGGGCCAAGTTCATCCCCTTAAAACAACCCCACATTTGGACCAGTGCACAAAGCAAGGTCCATAAAAACATGGTTGAGCAAGTTTGGGGTGGAGGAACTTGACTGGTCTGCACAGATTACTGACCTCAACCTGATAGAGCACCGGATAATTTAGAGCGGAGACTGCGAGCCAGGCCTTCTCATCTATATCAGTGCCTGACCTCACAAATGTGCTTCTGGAAGAATGGTCAAACATTCCCATAGACACACTCCTAAACTTTGTGGACAACCTTCCCAGAAGAGTTGAGACTGCTATAGCTGCAAAGGGAGGGGCAACTCAATATTGAACCTACAGACTACAGACTCAGACGGGGGGACCATTAAAGTGCGTGCGTGTGTAGACAGGCATCCCAAAACTTTTGGTAAAAAAGTGTATTAACTCTTTTCTGGATGGGTTATCCATACAGGCCCACTTGAAAGCTGTAGGTGAGAGACAATTGTAGTGGAGGATTGCACACTAGTAAGACCCCTTTCCCCTAAAAATAGTGCCTCTATACCGCCGGAATTGCCGCGAGTTGCGGCCGCTAGCGGTGCGGTATTAATCCCTCCTAGCGGCCGTGAAAGGGTTAATACCGCCCGCAATGCGCCTCTATTGGGAGTGAGGGGGTCTAGCCCACCCAGCCAGCCCCGTAGGTCCTTTGCCTCTCTTTATTTTTAGGAGACCTCATGGCCAAAGTGCGTGTGTGTTAAACCAATTTTGTGTGTTTTTTTTGGGGGGGGGGGGGGTGGGCATACTAAGCACAGGCGTACCTTGCATAGCACACCCACCGGGAGACGGGCTGAGACCACCAAACTCAATTCACATGTAGCCGAGACAGGGACCCGAACCTTTGGCTGCAGAGGTGAACGGCTTGTCAGCGCAGTGCCAATCACGTTGACCCACCACAGCTCCCACCATTCTTTTCAATGGGAAGGAGCGGTGAAGGAACGGTATACACGCCGCTCCTCTCACCACTCCAAAGATGCTGCTGACAGAAGATTTTTTTATCTCCTGCCAGCGCATCACCTCAGGCTTTCACATTGAGGAGGCAGTGAAGGAGTTTTTCAGATGGTATAGCAGCGCTATTTTTAGCGCTGTACCGCCTGAAAAACTCCTCAATGTGAAAGGGGTATAAATGTTAACCTCTTTATTCCCTCGATATAAAAGGTAAAAACACCCCCACCGTAGAACAAGAGAAAGAGAAACTGCTAATGTGTTTTACGCCATTAGGAGTGTAATCATGGCATAGAATGTTATAATTAAGCATCAATTGGCATAAAATGCATTAGCAGCTTTTCCGTCACTTGAGCATAGAGGTGTTTTTACCTTTTATATCGCTGGAATAAAGAAGTCGGTGAATACCAGTGTGTGGTAATCCACTACAATTGTCTCATAGTTATGCAGGGACGAGCTGGTCTGGCACCTGGTTTACCTTGCCGCAGGATATCCGTGGACCAACCTGGAGTGGTGTTACTCATTGAAAGGTGTAGGTGTTGAGAATTCTTTAGTAGAAGAAAGTGTGTGACCGTTAGGAATGAGCTTTGTGTTCGACTCGAACATTGCATGTTTGACCGTTCGTCGAAATACGAACAAAACAAGTCGTTCGCGCCAAATTCGAGTGACGCGCCGCAGCCCATAATTCACTGCGGCATTGCGCGCTGATGATTGGCCAAGCGTGCAATATGACCCATATGCTTGGCCAATCACAGCACGTAAAAAACGGAGAGACAAAATTGGCCAAAGCCAGGGTGGCTTTGGCCAATTATGGCTCAGGGCTTTAGCACACGCCCCACACTATAAAAGGCCGCCTGCTGCGCGGCCTCGTGTAGTGTGTTCCAGCGCTGGTTACAGATCAGACAGAGAGAGATTGTCTTTTTTTCTAGCTAGATAGAGCAGGCAGGCTAGTCAGTTAAATTTATAGCGTGTAGAGGATATATATACATCCCAGGAGTTGTACATATATGTATACACTGTATAGTTTAGTTAGATTACTTCTTCCTAATCTGTCAGGCAGTTGATTGTGCTAGCTGCAGTGTTCTCATGTGTTGTATTGCCCGTGTGCTCAGTGCACCTAAACCAACTTGCTTTATACTGCAAGTTTACGCATAACTTTGCAACTGAACCCACTTGGTGGTGCATAGTGCAAGTGTGCTCATTACTTTGCAACTGAACCCACTTAGTGGTGCATAGTGCAAGTGTGCTCATTACTTTGCAACTGAACCCACTTGGTGGTGCATAGTGCAAGTGTGCTCATTACTTTGCAACTGAACCCACTTGGTGGTGCATAGTGCAAGTGTGCGCATTACTTTGCAACTGAACCCACTTGGTGGTGCATAGTGCAAGTGTGCGCATTACTTTGCAACTGAACCCACTTGGTGGTGCATAGTGCAAGTGTGCTCATTACTTTGTAACTAAACCCACTTGGAAATTGTGCAATATGCAGCAGCAAAGTATGACATGGTTCAGATTCTACTTAACAAACCTACAGTCCTTGTCTTGTTTGCACCGCCTGTATACTGCTGTATACTGCTGTTCAAAGTATATAGGGCCAAAGGGTCTTGTAGTGACCTGGGGAGTGGTGGCGGGGAAACCCATGCTATTTTTTTCAGTGATTTTCATCCATATTGTAGGGACCAAGCATTACATTAAAGTCGCAAGCAGTATTAAATTACTTTTTTCTTATAGTAATCTCATTTTGTGCAGGGACGGTTCTAAACATGTGCCACTACTATAGACACCCAGCAGGTACGATATTTAAAGGAATTTTCCATTATTTATTTTTCACTTTAAGCATCATTAAAATCGCTGCTCCTGAAGAAACTACCGTTTTTAAAACTTTTTTTCCATTGATACGTGTTCACTGGGGCAAGACCCGGGTTCTCAAAGACATTTTCCCAACAATTACCTGAATATTGGGCTTTAAAATTAACACTTTTGAATTAGAACGTTCGAGTCCCATAGACGTCAATGGGGTTCTAAATGTTCGCGCGAACGTTCGGTCCGTTCGAAGGTTCTGGTGCGAACCGAACGCGGGGGTGTTCGGCTCATCCCTAGTTACCGTAATGGACGAATTAACAAATATGAATAAAAGGCTTTAGTACAGATAAAGTATTTATCCTACCCCATCGATTCATTATCCTAGTTTAATAAGAGGAAATCTGACTTTCAATAACATTGAAATGGTGTGTGTAGCAATTTTACATGCTCTATTCATTTTTTTAAATGAAAGTGGCGTTCTCCTTTGACTAAGTCTGATGTCATGATAAAACAAGAAAGGAGGGTCTTTAGAAAGAGCCAGGATATTGCAGAACATATTGGAAATAGGACATAACGGTATACAGCAGTAATATAAAAAAGAAAAAGAAAACCACAAAATTAACCACTTGCCCTTCAGAAGATTTACCCCCTTCATGACCAGGTCAATTTTTGGGATACGGCACTGCGTTATTTTAACTGACAATTGCGCGATCATGCGATACTGTACCCAAATATAATTGATGTCCTTTTTTTCCCGACAAATAGAGCTTACTTTTGGTGGTATTTGATCACTGCTGCGGTTTTTATTTTTTGCGCTATAAAAAAAAAGGACAATTTTGAAAAAAATTTTTTTTTTACTTTCTGCTATAATTCATATCCAAAAAAAATAAAATAAAATAAAATGTATTCATCAGTTTAGGCCAGTGGTCTCCAAACTGCAGCCCTGGGGCCAGATGTGGCCCTTTCCTTGCCTTAATCTGGCCCTTGCGGCATTCTTCCGTCCAACTATAATGGGGCTTAATTCTTGTTTCTGACACCAATGGGGCACTATTCCACTGACGCCATCAATTCATTCCATTGACACCAATGATGGGGCACAGTTATTTCCTTTGACACCATCGATGAGGCACTAGTCCTCCCACTGACACCAAAGATATGTTATTGTTTACTCCCACTGGACATTTTCTACTCCCAATAGCCCTAGTCAGGCCCCCCTAAAGTCTGAAGGACCGTAAACTGGCCCTTTGTTTAGAAAGTTTGGAGACCCCTGGTTTAGGCCACTATGTATTCTTCTACATATTTTTGGTAAAACGAATCCCAATAAGTGTTTATTGATTGGTTTGCACCAAAGTTATAGCGAACTACAAACGATGGGATTTCTTTTACTAGTAGTGGCGGCGATCAGCAACTTATAGCAGGACTGCAATACTGTGGTGGGCAATCGGACACTAACTGACACGTTTTGGGAACCAGTGACACTAATACAGTGATCAGTGCTTTAAAAAATATGCACTGTTACTGTACTTATGACACTGGCTGGGTAGGGGTTAACAGTGACAATCAAATGGTTAACTGTGTGCCTAGCCAGTGTTTTTGTGTACTGTGGGAGGTTGTCAGAGAACAGCCTGCAGAAGAACTGGCCCATCTGCTATTGCCCAATGGAATCACAGATTGGCACATAGAAACGGCCGCGAAAATTAATGCGTGACAGATTCTAGCGCTAAGTGGCCTATTTAAAGCCAGCAGCATCAGCCACTAGGTGGTGAATGATCTTTAGCTCCCCCGTGTGCTCCCGAGTTCCTGTTATTTGATTTATTGTTACTGACCTGGCTTGCCTTTGACCTGTCTTGTCTCCACTCCTGGCTTTGACCCTGCCATTGACCACGTCCAATGACGAAACGCGTCTGGGAGGACATGCAGTGACGTCACCGCGTTCAGGAGGAAGGGCTCCGATCGATTTGTTTGCCGGCCGGCAATAATTTTATACATGCTTGATTTTATCTCAATATTGTGAGTATATTTTTTATAATGTTTTAATAAAGTTTCCCTGTGGTATTACGCTATATTTGCTATATTCTTTCCTCATTATCCTGTGGTGGAGTTTTTCTTGGTACTGAGGAGCCAGGGTGTAGACTCACAACCAGGAAGTTTGGTTCTTCCCCAAAGGCTGCGGCTGGGTTATAGCCGACCGCTATTTCCATTAGTCTGTCTGGTAAGCTGCTTGACGAGTTGGTGGTGGGCTCTCACTTAAGAGTGCAGTGTTCTGTGGAATTGACGCTGGTGACTGAACTACTTCCTACATGCTTCCAGCTATACGCTCAGCAGATTAATCCACATGTTCAAAAAGAACTATAGACCCTGTAGATTTTATTATTACAGATCTCTTGGAGGACTAATATATTATATTGTCTGTGGACTGTTTATGTTTACATAAAGTCCGGGTGATATGGCGCAGTTTTTACCCCCCCCCCTTTTTCTATAATATATCTATTGCATTTGCATATTAGCTGCTGCCTCCCTTATTTTATCTGTCTGGTATTTTCCATTGATATTGATAAATTAAATACCATTGTGATAAGCGCAATTTTTGTTGGTAGTATAGCTTGTTTCATTGACCTTGCTTCTGCCTGATGATCCGTGTATGACCCCTGGCTTTCTCTTCTGACTCCGCTGCTGCCTGATTACCAGTGTATGACCCCGGCTGATTCCTGGCCCTGCTTGCTGCCTCACTCCTGGCTAACCTTCAGTGCATGAAGTCACCCCGACTTCCAAGACTGGATCTGCCAGCTGTCTTGATTGATGGCATTCTCAGCGTCTCAGTGAGCCACTGAGACAAACACTCCCTGTGCCTCCACTGCTGAGCGCTCCAATGAGCGCTGAAAAGTACAGCAGAAGCAATGCTGACTGACAGTCAGCATCGCTCTGCTCGGGGAGGGGAGGGAACCGAGCCATCGGCAGTGTTCGGTGACTCGGTTCTTAGTGCAGAGACGGCAGGGGACAGATGCAGCATCAGTCTTATGCTCCATCCCCCGAGGTATAACACCGCTTCTCCTCCAGTCTCATTTTGTGGCCCAGTGTCCTTTTATACTCCCTAGGACTGAAAAGTTGATTTCTTATGCTGGGATCCCCATTGAGATATTTGTAGATTGCTATCATGTCTCCTCTCAAGCGTCTCATCTCCAGCGAAAATTATTTTTGTGTCTGCAGTCATTCCCAGACCCCTTATTAGTTGTGTTGCCCTTCTTTGGACTCTCCATTTCAAGCACATTCCTTCAGAGGACTGGTGACCAAGACTGGACGGAAAACTGTAAATGTGGCCTAACCAGAGTTTTCAGGATCCATGCCTTCCTTATTATAACAGAACAGAGATCTGTCTTGTTTACATAGGCAGACCACCGTTCTCCCTCAGTACCAAAGGACGGAGGGTGCCAGCGGACATGGAGTCCTCAGTACCTGCTGACCATCTCCCGCTTTGTATAATCACAGTGGGAGCAGGCCACCGGCGTGCCCCCTACTCGGAGGTGCAGGATCATGTACTAGGTATGTGATGCTGTGCAGCAGGGCCACTTTGCTGTCGTATATGTAAGTTATATTAATCAATTTAAATTATGCATCTACCAGATTATACTGTACTATATCCAGTCATCTATATGAGACCCCACAAAGAAATTCCTTGTTTTTCATCTGTTTATTGTTTATTCATTGTGGTTTAACGTCACCCTGAGTGTTGTTTCATGGTTTTACTGTAGAGGTGAACAAAATGCGTTATATGGTGTTGTAATAAGACAAATTAAACACTTTTTTTCTGTAGATGTGAAATCCCATGACTAATCCCTTGAACACAATGCCGGGTGCCGCTGTAACCCAAAGCCGACTGGAATTTTTCACATACTTCCCTGATAGAACACAATACATATAAAAAGAGGAACAGTGGTATTGTTTCCAGATACAGATGACAATATCTCACAGTCCCATTGTTAAGTATAAAAAGATCAAAAGACAGATTGGTAGAGAGAAATACTCTCCCAAAATACGAGATTTTAAAGTGAGAGATGTCAAATGCTATTAAAAGGTAAGCACACCAAACAAGAATTGTTCAAAAAAGTATATCAAAATTTAATAATTGTTAAAAACAGATATTCAGAGATTCGTATGGACCACAGTAGTTACAAAAGCAGGATAAATGACAGTATGCAGGTAGCCAACAAGTTTCGCACAGATGTGCTTCGTCAGGGCCTTGCAACTTTTCTTTTAAACTGTGTGGTCTGTGTAGGCAGGGCCGGTGCAAGGATTTTTGACACCCTAGGGTCCTTTCACACGGACCGGACCGTTTTTGTGTCCGCTCCATGTGTGTCCATAATCCCCGCTGAGCTGTCGGCGGACAGGGCGGTCCCTGCACAGTCTGTTTTTTCTCTGCTCTCCCCTATGGAGAATCAGATGAATACGGACCGTGTGTCCATATTCATCCGATCCGATCCACCGGACGGAAGAAGAATAGGGTTTTCTTCCGTCGGAAAAAGCGGATCTTTACGGACGCGGATCGTTGTGGACGTTAGCGGATACAATCCCATAGGGATACATTACAAGTCCGTAAACGGACTTGTAAAAAACGGACGAACGGTCCGTACGTGTGAAAGGACCCCTAGGCGGAACCTAATTTTACTGCCCCCTCTGGCTCCACCCCTGACTCCACCCCCCATTGCCAGTTTTAAATGAATTGATTCAACCCTATAACTGCTACATGTGCAAGCCAGCTCATTCTTTTGAAAAGCAGACTTACTAGAAGGATCACCAAATATACAGAAGAGAATATGAAAGAGAAAACCTAAAAACAAAACTAATGCAGCCACCCATCTAAGAATTGGTAAACTGCAGTATAATATTTTACATTGCTAAGTGATTATGTAATATATCAATGTATAGGCAGATGATGGGAAGGAAGGAGTTGAAACAGGAGATAAACAGACTGTTGGCAAGGAGAGAGAGGAAAAAACGAGAGCGGGGAGGGCTCAGAGAGAGAGAGAGAGGGGCCCAGAGAGAGAAAGGGGCTCAGAGAGAGAGGGGGGGGCTCAGAGAGAGAGAGAGGGGGGGGCTCAAAGAGAGAGAGAGGGGGGCTCAGAGAGAGAGAGAGAGAGAGAGAGAGAGGCTCAGAGAGAGAGAGAGGGGGGCTCAGAGAGAAAGAGAGAGAGGCTCAGAGAGAGAGAGAGGGGCTGAGAGAGAGAGAGGGGCTCAGAGAGAGAGGGGCTCAGAGAGAGAGAGAGGGGCTCAGAGAGAGAGAGAGAGAGAGAGAGGCTCAGAGAGAGAGGGGGGGCTCAGAGAGAGAGAGGGGGCTCAGAGAGAGAGAGGGGGGCTCAAAGAGAGAGAGGGGGGGCTCAGAAAGAGAGGGGGGCTTAGAGAGAGAGGGGCTCAGAGAGAGAGAGGGGCTCAGAGAGAGAGGGGGGCTCAGAGAGAGGGGGGCTCAGAGAGAGAGGGGGGCTCGGAGGAGAGAGGGGGGCTCAGAGAGAGGGGGAGAGAGAGGAGAGGGGGAGAGAGTGGGGGAGAGAGAGCGCAAGATAGAGGGGGGTCAGAGAGAGGGGTTGAGAGAGAGAGATCAGACACAGAAAGAGAGAAGTCAGAGAGAGAGAGAGGGGGGGGGGGGTCAGAGAGGAGAGAGCAGGGTCTGGTCAGTGGAAGTGCTCACTCACTTGGCATTGTCCCCAGGGGTTGGCTCACTGGTTCATTCAGCATTTTGTCAGCTGCTTGTTTTAATCTTGCCGCCCACCTCCCCTTCACAGACGAGCAAACACACGAGGGGCGGAACTCCGGAGAAGCATGAAACTGATTGGGACAGACATGCTGGAGGCAGATTGGATGGAGCACACACGAGGGGCGGGGTAGGGGAGAAGTGTGAAGCTGATTGGGACAGACATGCTGAAGGTGGATTAGATGGAGCACACACGAGGGGAGTGATCTAAGAGCGGAGAGGGGATTGCTGAACATCAGAGAGGAGAGCGCCCTGTTGGGGGGGGGGGGGGTGGGCTGCTGCGTGGTTTCTGAAAATGTCAGAGCTGAGAGCCGCGCGGCATGGCTTTACACATGATGACAGCCTGGAGGTAAACAGCGACCGGGCGCCCTAGGCAGCAGTGCACTCTAGGCCAGTGTTTCCCAACTCCAGTCCTCAAGGCACACCAACAGGTCATGTTTTCAGGATTTCCCTCAATTGAAACAGCTGTGGTAATTACTAAGGCAGTGAAACTGATCGAATCACCTGTGCAAAATAATGGAAATCCTGAAAACATGACCTGTTGGTGTGCCTTGAGGACTGGAGTTGGGAAACACTGCTCTAGGCGGTTGCCTAATCCGCCTAGTGGTAGCGGCGCGCCTGCCCTGTGTGTAGGACATAAATAGCATTTGACATCTTTCACTTTAAAATCCCGTATTTTGGGAGAATATTTATCTCTCCCAATCTGTCTTTTTTCTTTTTATAGAACACAATACATGTATATCAGCATCTTACTATAACACATTAATCACTCCCAAAGGCTGTCTCTACATATTACCATATTAATATATAATGCAGCAATGCATCCGGTGGGAGTCATTTGAGAAAAGCGAAGTACAATGAACAGATAAGGAGGAGGGCTGAAATTTGTTCATCGCAGTTTTCTGCTGAATGAACAACCAGCGCTTGAGGAAGATGCTCTCGTTCGATTGAAAGTGTATTTAACCATTTTGTTGCCAGACGTTTTTGTATGTGTTTTTTTTTTCTCTGCATGCATGTTTAACCACTTCCTTACTGGGCATGTAAACCCCCTTCCTGACCAGGTGAAATTTCAGCTTGCGGCACTGCGTCGCTTTAACTGACAATTGCGCGGTCGTGCGATATGGCTCCCAAACAAAATTGGCGTCCTTTTTTCCCCACAAATAGAGCTTTCTTTTGGTGGTATTTGGTCACCTCTGCGATTTTTATTTTTTGCGCTATAAACAAAAAAGGACGACAATTTTGAAAAAAAATACAATATTTTTTACTTGTTGCTATAAAAAATAGCCCAATTTAAAAAAAAAAATCAGTTTAGGGCGATACGTATTCTTCTACATATTTTTGGTTAAAAAAAAATAAAAAATCGCAATAAGCGACTGGTTTGCGCAAAAGTTATAGCGCCTACAAAATAAGGGACAGAATTGTTATTTTTTATTATTTATTTTTTTACTAGTAACGGCGGCGATCTGCGATTTTTATTGCGACTGCGACATCATGGCGGACACATCGGACACTTTTGACACATTTTTGGCACCATTCACATTTATACTGCAATCAGTGCTATAAATTTACATATGAGATCATCTCTCATTGGCCCATCAGATCGCATCGCAAACGGCCACTCTGATTGGCCGTTCGTGGCGATCTGTGATTGGCTGTGTCCAAGGGACACGGCCAGTACACAAGTTCCCCGCTGCGCGCTCTGGAGCGCGCGCTGGGAACGAGGAAAGGGGCTGCCGTGAAAACACGGCAGCCCGGAGATTTAGCACCACCCTGCGGCCGCATATAGTCGTACGGCCGTAGGGAAGTGGTTAAATGAATCATATTAGACCTGAAGATTAGGTATTACCCCCCAAAATATACTATATATAGGTTGGACTAGATGGACTATATGGACACAATAATATCTCGGATTGCGAGTAACATGGTCAATGAGCAATCCAAGCTATTATTCTTTCAATTCTGACTCGGTTTGCGAGCGTTATCTCACAAAAACTAGCAGGATTCAAGCCTCTGCGGTGTGCAGTACAACATTTGGCCAGAGGTGTGGGGGCGCCGGTGACACTCTGAGCCATTCGGATGCACTCAGAAATACTCAGAAACACTTGGAAATACCTTTCTTTTTTTTTTTTTTTTTTCTTTTTTTTAAAGTGTATTTTGTGCGTGAACTCGAGAGAGAGGAGCCGGACTGCAGGAGTTGGCAGTAGGCAGACCCTCCCCCCGGAGGCAATCGCCATCCTTCTCCATGCCCCCGGTGGCAATGGCGGGTGTGAGCGGGGGCCTCCCACTCACCCCACCCTACCTGCTCCACTTGGGAGCCCGACTGGGGCCCAATGGGACCCCAACGGGGCAGAGGGACTCCCCCTATGAGGGAGTGAGGGGGTCTAGCCCACCCAGCCAGCCCCGTAGGTCCTTCGCCTCTCATTTTTAGGAGACCGCATGGCCAATGTGCGTGGTAAACCAATTTTGTGTGTGTGCAAGTGTGGTGGTTTTTGTGGGGGGGGGGGGTGGGCGTACTAAGCACAGGCGTACCTTGCATAGAACACCCACCGGGAGCCGGGCTGAGACCACCAAACTCAATTCACATGTAGCCGAGACCGGGATCCGAACCCTTGGCTGCAGAGGTGAATGGCTTGTCAGCGCAGTGCCAATCACGTTGAGCCACCACAGCTCCCTGGAAATACCTTTCTGAGCGGTCTTTGAGTATTTCCGAGTCTATCCGGCATCCCCCACATCTGGCCACTGTTGTGGAAATTTCATGAAGATGTATTTAAAATGTATTGTCATAGTGTCACCCATTGTCGGTTCTCCCGCAGCCCGCTCTAAAGAGCTGACTGGGGCAGACTGAGACTGGTTGAGATTACCTTCCTGATTTGGAGAAGGGTGTTTGATGAGTGGGGGTGTCAGCCGGCGAAAGGGCCCCTGTGTCCGCAAACGCATTGTCGGTTTAGCGGATGTATGCTTTTTGTCATATCTCGGTGCCTGATCAACACTGTTTTGTAATGTGAGCATACACCTGCATATAAGCTCCCCTCATCAGGAACTGTGTTCCTTGGTTATTGTATTATTACTGTATTGTATTGTTATTATTACTGTATCGTTATTGTATCATGCTGTTGTTGTATTATGTTGTATTATTGTCCCATCCATATATGGGCATTTGCTGTGTGGAGCCCCCATGCTGTGTCCTGGCTTCCCATGGAGGAGGTAACATGCTTTGACATCACTTCCTATGATCACATGCTGTGATCTCCTCCAATCAGCTGTGGTCTGTGAAGGCTTTTGCTGTAATAAAAGGATTCTGTGTGGGCGTCGGCAGGTGGTCTTGTGATGATGCCGAGATGAGAACAAGCTGGTGTTGATGGTGTCTTATTGTATGAATGGCAGACCGAATGCATGGTGAGTGAACCTTTTAGCTTAAAGATGGAATTTTTCACTAAGATAAAGTGTGTGCTTATAGCACATGGCAAGATGGCGGTGAGCTCTGCATACCACCAAAACTGCCACGTCACCACATGCGGTACTGCATGCAATAGAATTAAATGTGAAACTAATTGTCTTTGTTTCCATTGACTTCTATGGGGAAATTCGCTTTCATATGCAAGTGCTTTGGATTAAAAGCATTCTCCTGGAACGGATTATGCTCATAATCCAAGGTTCCACTGTATATCAGTGTATGTGTGTGTGTGTGTGTGTGTATATATATATATATATATATATATATAATTTGAAAGCAGAAACCCTGGTGAATAAAGGAGCTGCAGTTCCAATTTTGTTAGGCACACAATATAAGCACAATCATCTATCAAGTGCATCTCAGTAAATAAATAAAAATAAATAAAGTAAATAAATAAAAAAAATACATTTAATTGTAGGGCACACAAATGCTATTGCACATTTTTTTTTATAAAAGAGAAAAGGTTGCATCCAATAAATAAATGGCCAACATGTCAAGCCTTAAACATTGCAAAAAACAAGCTTCAGCATTCATTTAAAGCATATGTAAGCCTTATCAATGACCTTCTCCTTTTTGTTTCATTTTGGTCCGTTTATTACACTATTAGTGCAGTTTAGTTATATCTATTTAAAAAGTGCAAAAAAAATACTTGTAGATCCTGCCAGAAATCTTGGTAACTTGGTACGTATTCTGCCTCTGCTGCACCTTTATCAGCTAGTGTTGTTCCTAGCTTTTTGAGTGGACTACAGACGAACAACTCCCAGCCTAGCTGATCTTCAGATCCTTTCTTCACAGCCGGTTCCCTACTGCGCAAGCGTGAAGCACGCTGCGCTTTCTAATTGGTCCGGCAGTGGAGGAAGGAGGCCAAAGTTTAGAGAGGCTGGGCCACAGCCTCGTCTCCTGAAAATGGGGGACGAATACCTGTCAAAAACAGGTATCCGTTTCCCCCTCCCCCTGAAAGGTCCCAAATGTGGCACTGGGAGGGGGGGGGGGAGACGGATAAGCAGATGTTTTGAGTGGAACTTTGCTATAGGGCTCTTTCACACTTTGATCCCCGCTGAGCCGGCGGATGACTGGGCGGTCCTTGCACACTGTCTTTTCTCCACTCTCTATGGGGGGTTCGGATGAACACTGACCATCTGTCCGTGTTCACCCGATCCGATCCGCAGACGGATGGAAAAATAGGATTGTGTCACCACCCAGGCTTTGGCCAATTATGGCTCTTCGTTTTTTGCACGCTGTGATTGGCCAAGCATGCGGGACATACAGCATGCTTGGCCAATCATCAGCGCGCAATGCCGCAGTGAATTATGGGCCGTTTTGCGTCACTCGAATTTCGGCGCAAACGACCGCTTTTGTATCGAACGCGAAGCTCATCCCTAAATAGAACTTCCGCTGATTCAGTTCCTCCCCCCTCCGGTGACACATTCGGCACCTTTTAGGGGGGAGCAGATACCTGTCTAATTCAGGTATTTGCTCCCACTTCCGGCGGAATATTGCAGCAGTATCCACGGCAATCTACGCCATGTTCGGCCCCTCCTCTCCTCCCCTGTTGTCTTCTGGAAGACACACAGATCCCAGAAGACAGCAGGGAACACTCAGAACGTGCAGTGGGATTCGCGCATGCGCAGTAGGGAAGGCTTCACTTCCTGATTCCCTTACTGAAAATGCTGGTGCCTCCACCAGGAGCAGAGGAACGGTCGGCTTCAGGTGAGGACATCTTGGGCGCCCAGGACAGGGAAGTATTCTTATTTTAAAAGTCAGCATCTGCAGTAGCTGCTGACTTAAAAAAAAAAATTCAGGCGGAACTCCTGTAAAATAGAGAGATGTCTTGTAATGACGTTTTTTTATTTCTGAGAATTGTAGACTGAAGCTAGTTAGAAACACTGATTGATTTGGTGGTCTAGTCTCTTGAAGCAAACCATTGTTTAAAAGATTGGCTCTGTGAAGGCTCCTGATTTGGCGACAAACCTTTCGGACCATTGGTTTACAATATCCTCGTTCAAAGAGTCTCTGTTCGAGTAGACATGCTTCTCTATCATAATCAGTTAGGTAAGAACAATTTAGTCTTATCTGGATTAACTGGCCTGGAGGTAGAGTCAGCCTGTGTGTAATTTAATCTCAGTATAAATACAGCTGTTCTGGGAACTTTAGTGAACAAACAGCATTATAAAGGCCAAGAAACACAAAAGACAGGTCAGGGATAAAATTGTGGAGAAGTTTAAAGCAGAGTTGGGTTATAAAAAAAATTACCAAGTTTTGAACATCTCATATAAGCACTGTTCAATTCATCTTCTGAAAATGGAAAGAGTATGGCACAAATGCAAACCTAACAAGACATGGCCGTCCACCTAAACTGAGAGGCGAGGAGAGCATTAATCAGAGAAGCAGCCAAGAGGCCCATGGTAACTCTGGAGGAGCTGCAGAGATCCACAGCTCAGGTGGGAGAATCTGTCCACGGGACAACTATTAGTCATACACTCCACAAATCTGGCCTTTATGGAAGAATGGCAAGAAGAAAGACATTGTTGAAAGAAAGCAATAACAATTTCCGTTTGTAGTTTGCGAGAAGCCATGTGGGGGGGACACAGCAAACATGTGAAAGAAGGTTCTGTGGTCATATGAGACCAAAACTGAACATTTTGGTCTAAAAGAAAAACGCTATGAGTGGCGGAAAACTAACACTGCACATGGTGGTGGCAACATTGGGTTGTGGGGATGATTTTCTTAAGCAGGGACAGGGAAGCTTGTCAGAGTTGATGGGAAGATGGATGGAGCCAAATACAGAGTGATGTTAGAAGAAAACCTGTTATGCCGCATACACCCAACCGTTTTTAATGTCATGCAAAAAAAAACTACAACTTTTTTCCTCGACGTGATTTTTGTCAAGCCTGCCTTGCAGACACACGATCATTGAAAAAAATGCTTGAGCAAAGCGAGGTGATGTACAACACGTACAACACGTACAACGGCACTATATAGGGGAAGTTCCATTCGGATGGCGCCAACCTTTGGGCTGCTTTTGCCGATTTTGTGTTAGTAAAAGTTTGGTGAGAGACGATTTGCGCTTTTCAGTCTGTTACGGCGTGACAAATGTGCTATCTCCATTACAAACACTCGTTTTACCAGAACGAGTGCTCCCGGATCATAACTTGCTTCTGAGCATGCGCTTTTTTTCCCCATCGTTAAAGCTTACACACAACTGTTTTTCACGACGTAAAAAAACGAGAAAAATTAAGAGCATTTGCTAAATTTTTAATGGCCATTTTTCACATCGAGAAAAATGCTCTGGAGCCCACACACGATCATTTTTAATGACCAATTAAAAAATGGCATTTTCCTCATCATGAAAAACGGTTGTGTGTACGCAGCATTAGAGTCTGCAAAAGACTTGAGGCTTGGGCGGAGGTTCACCTTCCAGCTGGACAACGACCCTAAACAGCCAGAGTTACAATGGAATGGTTTAGATCAAAGCATATTCATGTGTTAGGTCCAGACCTAAATCCAATGGAGAATCTATGGTAAGACTTGAAAATTGCTGTTCACAGACGCTCTCCATCCAATCTGACAGAGCTTAAGCTATTCTGCAAAGAAGAATGGGCAAAAATGTCACTCTCTAGATGTGCAAAGCTGGTAGAGACATCCCGAAAAACACTTGCCGCTGTAATTGCAGAGAAAGGTGGTTTTAAAAAGTATTGACTCCAGGGGGCTGAAAACAAATGCACGCCACATTTTTCACATATTTATTCGTAAAAAAAAAAATTGAAAACCACTTACAATTTTCCTTCCACTTTACAATAATGTGCCAATTTAAAAGGGTATGCATACTTTTTCAAGGAACTGTGTATATGTGTATATGTGTATGTATGTATGTGTGTATGTGTGTATGTATGTATGTATGTATGTATGTATGTATGTATGTATGTATGTGTGTGCAAAGCCCCCAATGGTGCAGACAATGGCAAATGGGACAAACCACAAAAAAGACAATACGGGTGGTCCAAACTCTCACCACTCCATCCAATTCTAAGAAAAGAAAACAGGCCGATGGAGATGTTATCCTTTAAGTGTGGCACTGCATTCGTCAGCGTGCCATTCTGCTCCCAAGCTGCCATGCCGTGTCTGTACTTAATGAACCAATGATGTATACAGGCAGGTCATTGTACTGCACACAGCAAAAATAATATTAATAGACAGGGCTGACCGTACCACTATGCAGTGATTGCTGTGAGCTGCGAGAGAAAAGAAAATCATATCCACCTGGGGAGGATCTTTCTAGCACACAGACCCCAATGAATCCTCCTCCCTCTGCTCCCAACTGATCGAGCACTAAGTGGCGCCGGGAGAAATGGTCTACTAATTGGCGCCGGCCTGACACCTCCCTGTGGGTATGCCACTGTTTATAAGGAACATTTTAGAAACATTTAGACACATGCTTAGATACTCCCATTCTGTAGGCTCTTAGTAGTAAATCTGCAGTGTAAAATCTAAGGCACTGTGGCCTCTGGCTGCTAGTCTCATAAGATCTGGAGTGAGATTTTTTGTTGCAATTGTGTTGCTCACTGTACCCCTTGCTGGAGAGTAAGCTTGACCCGAGGATCTGCAGTGCAAGGCTCTCCCTAAAGAAAATAGAACTACTTTGTAGCTATGGTAATTTTGTCAACGTAAATATGTTCGAAGACCAAATTAACACAATTTTTTTTTAACAATAGAGAATTAACACTAATTTAGTCAACTAAAACACGACTAAAACTAAAGTAATTCAGATGACAAAAATACAACTAAAATGGCATTTTAGTCAAAAGACGAAAATACAACTAAACTAAAATGGCATTTTAGCCAAAAGACAAACCAAAATGAAATCGAAATTTGATGTAAAAATTAACACTGCACTACTGTGATGGAGTTGATAAAATGATTATTTTGTGCTTGTTATTTTTCTCCTAACCACTCAAATATTGCTTTCCTTTCTTATATTGTTTTATTTCTTGATATATATATATGTGTGTATGTATGTATGTATGTATATATATATATATACTGTATTTATTGGCGTATAACACTCACTTTTTTACCCTGAAAATAGAGGGTAAACTGTGCCTGTGTGTTATACGCAGGGGGCGGTGGAACGTTTTTTTTTTTTCCTGAAACTTCCTTAAAGTTAGGGTGTGATATATGCCTGTGCATGTTATATGCCGATAAATACGGTATATACACTGGGCCAGATTCTCATATATTTTCGGCGGCGTAGCGTTAGCCATTTACACTACGCCGCCGCTGCGTACTAGAGCAAGTGCTTTATTCTCAAAGCACTTGCTCCGTAGTTTTCGCCGGCGTCTCGTAAATCGCCAAGCGTAAACCCGCGCAATTCAAATGGGGCGGCTTGTATTTAAATTAAGCGCGCCCCCGCGTCGAACGAACTGCGCATGCGCCGACCGGGGAAAAAGCCCAGTGCGCATGCTCCAGCTCACGTCGGGAAGCAGCGTTGAAACCGACGTCAAAGCGACGTGAGCGTCACCACGCAAGTCCCTATTCGCGAACGAGTTAGTAAAACAACGTAAGCGACGGAAAAAGCCGACGCTGACCCGACGCCATACTTAACATAAAAAAATACAAAAAACTATAGGTACAGCGCTAGAAAAAACAATGAAAGGTAATAATAATTAAATGTAAAATAACTTATAAATAAAGTGAGAATAGTGTGATTAAAGAAAGTGAGATTCAAAAGTGATCCAATAGATATAGTCCATAATCTGTGAAATTATACATAATATCTTCTTCCACCAAACGACACCCAGTGAATAAGGTTGGCTCCTTACCACAAAGATAGACCGTATATACACCGGTCAGATGAGCCTAGGGATAATTAAAGTCTTCCCAGACAGACCTCTCCAGAGCAACAGACAGAACATATGATGGTTCCATGGCGTTGTTTGAACAAGGTATAGGGATGTTTTCAAAGGTTTTCTTGTCCTATTCCATGTCTCCAGATGGTTCCATTAGTTTTTACTTTCTTCCTAATCAGACTTTAGGACATGACACGTGTTATTATAAAGCTGTGATTTTCAATAAAGCTCGTCCTCTTGCTGTTGGGATGGTAAAGGCTGCAGACTGAATTAATTTCCCCTCTTGCCTGCATGTATACTATTATGAAATTTGGCTCAGAGGCAGATTAGGTTATGCCCTGGAGTTGTGCCAGGGGACATCTTTATCACTACCACATAAGAATAACTAAGCTGCTGAAAGATAATACAAATTCTTATTTTTTTGTTTTTTTTTAACCCCTTCACGCCTAAGGATAAAACAAATGTTAATGCCTAAGCACAATTTTGAAACTTTGACATGTGTTAGTAAAACTGTAGATATCATCACAACTACTTTGTGCATCTAGGTGGATTATACCACGGTTTTTTTTTCCAGGACAAATTGGGCTTTCATTTGGTGGTACATGGTAATGAATCTCCCCTGATTTTTTTTTTATTATCAAAAGGAAAAGTGGCCCAATATATTTTTTAAATTTAGCTATATACGTCTTGCTACTACCATAACCTACCACCAATGAACAACCTAAATTTAATTCTACTGTTCCTGACGATTGCGGTGATACCACGTATGTGTATGTTAGTTGTTGTTTGTACCCGTAGTACAGCCCAAAATCTATAGTGCCCATTTTGCTTTTTTCAATCCTACCTAAAACACACTGACACTAATTGACACAAAAAAATTCTTAAAAAAATGTATAAATACTGACTCTGACCTTTGACTCTGACCTTGACCCAAACACTAATCCTGGCACTGACCTAGATCAAACCTTGAGGAAAGAAGGATAGCTACTGGAAGCTGCACATCTAGGTGTTTTGTTGAGATGAGTGGAGTGGCAAACTCAGCCTGGACTTCGACCAGGTCACGCCCCCAATGTTTCACTCCACCCCCCAGCTTAGTCATGGGGAAACCTTAATCTAGGTATTTTTTTTAAATTATTATTATTATTATTTTTTAAACTGCAAGGAGAGCGATACGATGCATCTCTCTCCTCCAGAGAAAGAAAAAACAGGGGCGGGCTTCAGTGACTGGTCGCTGTGATAGCCAAATTAGAGGTGATTGTAATAGCAGAGAAGTTTTTTTTTATCTTAAAGCAGTCTGTGCATTAGGGTAAAAAGCCTTCTGTGTGCAGCAGCACCCCCCTAATACTTGGAATAAAGAGGAAAAGCTGCGCTACTGAGTCCCAATCATTGAGAGAATAGCATATTGATATTCCATATTGGGGAAATTAATCCTCTTCTCAATGGCACCACAGTGACTTCAAACAAAAAAGTGAGTGCCCAACCACCGTAAGAAAGACCTGCTTACCGGATGGCAAGCAAAAAAGGCATGTGGCTATAACCCAGACAAGGCCTTTAGCTTGCAATTATAATCGAGTTGCGAAACTGCAGTAACACAGGCTGGATGGCTGCAGATCTGTCACCATCTATAGACTCCATGGCCAAGAGCACACCAAATGACCCAGAAAAAAAAGACCTACTACAAACGCGTTTCGTCATACGTGACGTTGTCAATGGGGAACCCCCTAATACTTACCCGATCCCCATTTCTATCCATAGATGTCCACAAGTGCCTCTGCCATCTGGGACTCTCCCTACTGATATGCTAAGACACAGCAGCAGTGCCATTGGCTCCTGCTGCTATCAATAAAACTCAGTTTGCCAATAAGGAGATGGAGTGGGTGGGGCTGAACCGCAGCACCATGTCTGAATGGATACACAGAGCTGCAGCTTGGCCCGGGTGCCCCCATAGCAAGCTGCTTGCTGTGGGGGCACTCAACAGGAGGGGGGGGCCAGGCTCTTCAGCCAGGGACCCAAGAAGAGGAGGATCCGGGCTGCCCTGTGCAAAACAACTACAAAGAGCAGGTAAGTATAATGTTGTTTTAATAATAAAAAACAGACTTTACAATCACTTGCCCGGGGTAATGCAACTGTATTTCCGCATTTGCAATAAAAAGGATCACCACCTCAATCTAGAGATATGCCTCTCTTTGATAGAGGACTGGATGACAAAGAGTTATCTTAAACTCAACGGAGCGAAAACAGAACTTCTCCTGTTTCACGCCAAACAAAGAAATCAACCTGCAACAACCTGGACACCCCCGCCCATTCTGGGCAAAATCATCACCCCTAGCACCAAAGTCAAAAGCCTCTGGGTCATCTTTGACTCCTACATGACAATGGACGCACAAATAGGGTCAGTAGTCAGCGGATCCCATCATCTGTTGCGCCTACTACGCAGACTTACCCCTTTCATCCCCAAAGAAGATTTAGCGGTCGTGGTGGGAGCAATTGTCAACTCCAGACTGGATTATGCAAATGCCCTTTACCTCGGACTCCCCAAGTACCAAATCGCTCGTCTGCAAGTCGTTCAAAATACGGCCGCCAGACTTGTTACTGGAAAAAAACCTTGGGAATCCATGTCACCATCACTGAGGGCACTTCACTGGTTACCAGTTAAAGACAGAATTGCTTTTAAAGCACTCTGTCTAACGCATAGATGTGTCCATGGGAATGCCCCCCAATATCTATGCGATAAAATAAAAGCTCACAATCCCAATCGCATCTTGCAATCCACCAATCAGAACCTACTGCAGATCCCAAAAGCCAACTACAAGTCCAAAGGAGAAAGAAGATTCGCGGTCCAAGGTCCTAGACTATGGAACGCTTTGCCAACCAGCATTCGGTTGGAGGCGAATCACTTAGCCTTCAGGAGAAAGATCAAGACTCATCTCTATTGATATCAAAGGAGACAGGAACAACAAGCACCCAGAGGCGATTCAGTTCGCATGTGCCGCGCTCTATAAGTTTTTCATTCATTCATTCATTCATTCATCACTTAAATAATGCATTACAGTTTAACTAAACCCATTCAATTTTAGTCAACTAAAATGTACTGGTGGTTTTAGTCTACTAAATGACTAATATATGTTTAAAACTAAAATGGCATTTTAGTCAAGACTATGACTGAAGGGCTACGCAAACTGTTGACTCTATATACTGTAAATCCTGAATAATAATAATATGGCTAAAACTAAATTGAAATTTAACGACAAAATGAACACTGGTTTGTAGTTAACATTCTGCAAAAAGGATGAGTGCAGGTTGTTGTAAAGTGCACTTATACTTTAAAACATCCTCTTCATCCTAATGATAAAAATAACATCCTCTTCACATACAGTAGTATCTCTCGGTCATTATGTAGTTAAAACATGTAAAAACTGTTATGAATAGAAAATCCTTTTAATGTCTATATAAATGTTATGTGATTAACAAGAGAATACATTTGCTGATAGGATATTATATGTTATTAGCATATGAATTTCATCTCTTCACCATTAGCTGTCCTGTGAATACTAAGTTATGTATATTAACCCACGTTATCTTGTCTACAGTATTTCATAATGTACACCAGGCATGGACTGGCCATAGGGACTACAGGGAGTTTCCCGGTGGGCCGGTGGCTCAGTGGGCCGGTTTCAGTGACAGCCTGTCAAAGTAATGGCTGCGCAGCTCGCTCTCCACTTCATGCAGTGATGTGATAAGAATGAGGAAAATACAGAGGAGAATAAGTGAAATAATAAAAGAGGTGAGTGAGGACTCCTTTATGTTATGCTACTTATGTTTTTTGCACAGTTGCGTATAGTTTATATACTGTTTTTGTTCTTGTCTGCAAACATAAAGTGGGCCGGTCTGGATAAAGTCCAGGGCCAAATTTTGGTCTCAGTCCATCCCTGATGTACACAAGTAGATCTCACAGGCAACTGCAACATTTTCCTATACTACAGGGAATTGTGGCTTTTGCATATATGTTCTTTGCATATTTATTATAGTTAGCACTAAAATATATATTTTTTAAAGTATAACTAAAGGCAAAGGGGCAGATTCACAGACATTTTGCTTAGCGTAGCGTATCAGAAATACACTACGCCGCCGTTTTTTACCTTGCTCTACGTGGAATTCAGGTAGATTTTCTCCGGTAAACGACGGCGGCGTAGTGTATTTCTCCCGTCGCAATCCATCTGCGCGAGTAGGGGGCGTGAAACATTTAAATTAGGCGCGTTCCCGCGGCGATCGATCTGCGCATGCTCCGTTCGCAAATTTCCCGCCGTGCATTGCGCGAAATCACGTTGTGACGTCATTCGTTGTTTATGTAGCGTACTTTACGCCCGATCCACGTCCCGACGAGTTACGTAAACAAAATAAAAATTTAAATAAATTCGAAGCGGGAACGACGGCCATACTTAACATGGGCTACGTAAAGTTAGAGCAGCAAAAAGCTGCTCTAACATTACGTAGTAAAAAATAGACGAAAACGATTGCGACGCCCGCTCGTATGTTCGTGAATCCCCGTAAAACACATTTGCATATCCCGACGCACCAAAACGACGCAAACTCCTCCCAGCGGCCGCAAATAGATGGCAGCGTAGATCCGAAGGCTTACGAAGACGTAAGCCTCTCGGATCGAAGCCCGAAGCCGGCGTATCATGGTTTGAGGATTCAAACTAGTGATACGCCGCGCAAAATTTGAAATTACTCCTGTCTAACCCCAGTTAGACAGGCGTAATTGTTTTGTGAATCTGCCCCAAAACTTTTAGTTTTGGATAGTGGAGATGGATTAGAACACCTGACAGTTTTTATAGCTGTCTGTGTCCCCATTGGGGAGATTCACTCTCTCTGTTTGTTTTGGTCATTAGCATTGAAAGTAAAATAAAGCATTTGGGTTGTCTCCAGAAAAGCGCCTATGGTTGCTGCCTTTTCATCAATTTTTTTTGTTTTACAGTTTATAGCAGGGGTGTCAAACTCAAATTCATCGGGGGCCGCATCAGCAGTTTGGTTGCCCTCAAAGGGCCGGTTGTATCTGCGCTCACACCAGTGGCATAACGTGGGTTGTCATGCCCGGGGTAATTTTCTCCCCCCTGACTCGCAGACTTACCTATTTTCAGCTAGCTCCAGTCTGGTTACATGATCCCCTGTGTGAGCCAGCCGTGGCTGCAGGGGAAAGGAGTGGTGACATCAAATATAGATTCCTATGTCCCATCTGTTGTTGGTGCTCCTTCCTCTCCCCTGCATACACCACTGGCTCACACATGGAATAACATGACTGGACAGCCTGAAAATAGGTGTTTACATGTTTTCTACACAGGTTAGCCATCATGGGCATTAGGAGCAGGATTTTTTATAATATTTCAGATAATGGGTGCTACACGTCATATTCACACTATAATACTTGTTGCAGCACTGTGCAGCTGGGATCAATACCCAGTAGGGTTTTGTACAGTATTTAACCTTTTTGAAAATGTTCTATATATATATATATATATATATATATATATATATATATATATATATATATATTGGTATATCTATATATAAACCAAAATATATATAGAAAAAATTCAAAAGGGTTAAAAAAAAACCCTAATGGGTATTGATCCCAAGTGCACGGTGCTGCAACAAGTATTAGTGTGAATATGACATATGTAGCTTCCATTAACTGAAATATTATAAAATAACCTACTGGGTAGTGAGTCCCAATTACCGGTGCTGCAAGAAACCTCAACCTCATTGTGCAAATAAAGCAAATAAATAAAGTACAGAAAACTTTAATAAAACAATTTTATCAAATTAAATAATTCTAAGATAGCCCTACTGGGTAGTGAATCCAAATCACCAGTGCTGCAAGAACACACAATTGTGCAAATATATAAATAAACAAACTAATTCATCTAACAATCAATAAAAAACCTCCAAAAAACATGGCTGTGAATGAACATTTTATTAATAATTATATAAAACTAGTTTGTTTATTTATTTACATATTTCTGCAATTGTTTTTTTTTTTTTTTGCAGCAATGGCGATTTGGATTCACTGAGACATTGGGATCAGAGAGACAAGGGAGCTGAGGGAAAGGGGGAGGCTGAGAGATGACAAGAGAGACTGCTAGCCCTACCAGCAGCTCCCTGGCAGCGTGCCCATCCTCTGGGTCCCCTGTCAGCATGTTCCCCCAGGCCTCATTTCACTGCAAAGAGGAAGTTAGAGCAATCCATGCTCTGGAGGCACGGGAGATGCTGTGCCCGCCGCTTCTCACCACTCACTGGTTTGCCACCCCTGGTTTATAGGATTGTAAAAAAAAAACATTATATTCTCCCCAGGTCAGTCTGGCCCCCAGTATAATCCCCCCAGGTCAGTCTGGCCCCCAGTATAATCCCCCCGGGTCAATCTGTCCCCCAGTATAATCCCCCCAGGTCAGTCTGTTCCCCAGTATAATCCCCCCAGGTCATTATGTCCCCCAGTATAATCCCCCAGGTAAGTCTGTCCCCCAGGTCAGTCTGTCCCCCAGTATATTGCCCCCAGGTCAGTCTGTCCCCCAGTATAATTCCCCCAGTATAATCCCCCCAGGTCAGTCTGGCCCTCAGTATAATCCCCCCCAGGTCAATCTGGCCCTCAGTATAATCTCCCCAGGTCAGCCTGTCCCCCAGTATAAACCCCCCAGGTAAGTCTGTCCCCCAGTATAATCCCCCCAGGTCAGTCTGTCCCCTAGTATAATTCCAATGGGCCAGTCTTTATCCTAGTTAAAGCACCCCTCCACTAAAATAATTAAAAGCACTGGAAGCCAATGGGAGGGGAGAGGTGGATGGGAGGACTGGTGCTACAGGGCTGCCACTGATGTGTCCAGGTTTCAGCTGGACTGAATCCCGGACACAGGATTTAAAATCCAGACTGTCCTTTCCTCAATCTCACAGAATGAGGAGAGGAGAAGAGAGCACATAACTGGCTTGTGTTAAGGAGACATCAAGGCACTGATATCAGTCAGTATCAGTATCAGTCAGTTAGGGGTGTCAGAAACTCCTGCTACGGGTTTGCATTCGTAGACTGGTAGGCTGCCAAGATTCTGCATCAAGAAGGTAATAGGAAAAGAGCAAAGAATTCAGTACCTGTGTTGTAATTTTTGAAGATGACTCTCCACTATGCCTATAGCTACAGAGACGATTAAGGGCTTTAAATTGACTGTAAATGTGAATAAAAATAAAAAATTGCAAAATAACAAATAGCACTGTACTGTTTGGTTATTTATTGTAGCACTTTTGTTATAGCACTTGGTACGGGAGTATTGTGCTAGCTGCTTTAGGATTGATATTAGCCCATAACAAACAGGTTTATACTTCCCTGGAACTGCAGAGAGCGGCCCCCAACCTTCTCTTCTTAGGTCCCCTGCCAGTGCTCCTGGCTCCTCACCTTGGCTGAGTGCCCCATGTTAAGACGCTTTCTATGGGGGCACTTGTGTAAGCTTGGGTCCACAACATACTGTCTGCGTCTATTGACACAGACAGCTGGATTCGGCCTTCTCGACACTGGTTTTGATTGGCAGCAGCAGAAGCCAATGTCTCCCACTGCCTTAGCAAACCCAGTGAGACCAGGAAGTGAGGCATTGGGGGGGGGGGGGGGGGGCTGATGCCTAAATGCTTTTTACCTTAATGCAAGGAATTCATTAAGGTAAAAAAATATATGAAAGGTATATGGGTGAATTGGTTCTGCTAAATGGTAACAACGTGGCAACTTTTTTTATATTTAAAATTTAAATGATGTAATTTACTGTCTCTTTAAAAGATCATCATATAAAGTGCAAACTGTTCTGTGTGCATGCACAATAATTAAAGTACTCAAGTGCTGATCAATGAATATATCCAATGGGTGTCCAATTCTTCAAAGCTTCAAAAGTGCATAATTCAGCAAAAGATCAACTCTGATGTATATATAATAATATAAAAAAAATCATATGTATACAAAAATCATCATAAATGTTTAAAGTTCAGCTCTTTGTTCTGCGTTTCCTCCTTGAAATCCACGATGGTTCCATACACTCACATATAGATGGATATGAAAAGAAGGGATCTCATTGTGTAAATCCATAATTAAAAGTTTATTAGGTAAAAGGTATTTTAAAAAGCAGTGAGCACTAGTGCTACAGTGTAATACACAACTGTAAACAGAATAGCCTGGGATGCCTTGCGTTCCACAGACCGAAAACGTCAGAATAGAAAGTGACGTAGTGACAATGAAAGCTCCGCCCTGTGCGCTTCGTCATACAGACATCATCAGGAGTAGGGATGAGCCGAACACCCCCGCGTTCGGTTCACACCAGAACCGTCGAACACACCGACTGTTCGCGTGAACATTTAGAACCCCATTGAAGTCTATGGGACTCGAACGTTCGAATTCAAAAACGATCATTTTAAAGACCAATATTCAATTTACTGTTGGAAAATGTCTTTCAGAACCCGGGTCTTGCCCCAGGGAACATGTATCAATGGAAAAAAAGTTAAAAAAACGGTCATTTTTTTCAGGAGCAGGACTCCTAAAAAAAAACTTTTTTTCCATTGATACATGTTCCCTGGGGCAAGACCCGGGTTCTCAAAGATGTTTTCACAAGCAAACTATAGACACACAGCAGGCACAATATTTAACCACTTAAGACCCGGACCAATACGCTGGTAAATGACCCAAGGTGTTTTTGCGATTCGGCACTGCGTCGCTTTAACAGACAATTGCGCGGTCGTGCGACGTGGCTCCCAAACAAAATTTGCGTCCTTTTCTTCCCACAAATATAGCTTTCTTTTGGTGGTATTTGATCACCTCTGCGATTTTTATTTTTTGCGCTATATACAAAAATAGAGCGACATTTTTGGAAAAAAAACACTATTTTTTACTTTTTGTTAAAAAAAAATCAAATAAACAAAATTTTAGTCAAACATTTAGGCCAAAATTTATTTAGCCACATGTCTTTAGTAAAAAAAAAAAATCGCAATAAAAAAAAATAGCTACCTAGCGGGAACAGCGACACTAATACAGCGATCAGAAAAATGATCGCTTAGTGACGCTGGCAATAGGGAGTGAAAGGGTTAACTAGGGCGGTGATCAGGGGGTTAAAACTTTATTAGGGGGGGTGGGGGGGCTATCCTGAACCTAACACTAACTGTTTTTTACACTGCCTGTCACACTGACACTAAATGCAGTGATTAGATCACTGCATTCAGTGACACTGTGACAGGGGGGTGGGGGGGCGATCACAAGGGGTTAATATGCCTATGTGAGTGTGTGTCAGTGTTGTGTTGGTGCACACTTACTTGTGGTGTCTTCTCTCATCAGCAGCGCTGGGAAACAGCGCTGCGATGAGAGAATACATCATTTCCTCCTTCCTGTGTAAACACAGGAGGAGGAAGTGACAGGTTGGGAGCGCGCTCCCATTGGCTGGGAGCGATCGCGGGGGGGCGGATATTCGCCGACATCCGCCCGCAGATCCCGGATCGCTCCCGGAGACAGGGGGACCCCCGCACGCCGCGGAGGGGGTCCCGATGGGACCCCCGAACCGCACTTAGGCGGGGACGTAAATTTACGCCCTTGTGCCTGTACGTGCCATTCTGTGGCCGTATATGTGCGTGCGGGGGTCCTTAAGTGGTTAAAGGATTTTTTTTTTTTTTTTAAGTTAAGCATCAGTAACCAGTTAAGGACCCCCGCACGCACATATACGGCCTCAGAATGGCTCGTACAGGCACAAGGGCGTAAATTTACGTCCTCGCCTGAGTGCGGTTCGGGGGTCCCATCGGGACCCCCTCCGCGGCGTGCGGGGGTCTCCCTACCTTTGGGAGCGATCCGGGATCTGCGGGCGGATGTCCGTGTTATCCGCCCCCCCCGCGATCGCTCCCAGCCAATGGGAGCGCGCTCCCAGGCTGTCACTTCCTCCTCCTGTGTTTACACAGGAAGGAGGAAATGATCATTTCTCTCATCGCAGCGCTGTTTCCCAGCGCTGCTGATGAGAGAAGACATGCCAAGTAAGTGTGCACCAACACAACACTGACACACACTCACATAGGCATATTAACCCCTTGTGATCGCCCCCCCCCACCCCCTGTCACAGTGTTACTGAATGCAGTGATTTAATCACTGCATTTAGTGTCAGTGTGACAGGCACTGTAAAAAACAGTTAGTGTTAGGTTCAGGATAGCCCCCCCACCCCCCCTAATAAAGTTTTAACCCCCTGATCACCGCCCTAGTTAACCCTTTCACTCCCTATTGCCAGCGTCACTAAGCGATCATTTTTCTGATCGCTGTATTAGTGTCGCTGTTCCCGCTAGGTAGCTATTTTTTTTATTGCGATTTTTTTTTTTTACTAAAGACATGTGGCTAAATAAATTTTGGCCTAAATGTTTGACTAAAATTTAGTTTATTTGATTTTTTTTTAACAAAAAGTAAAAAAATAGTGTTTTTTTTCCAAAAATGTCGCTCTATTTTTGTATATAGCGCAAAAAATAAAAATCGCAGAGGTGATCAAATACCACCAAAAGAAAGCTCTATTTGTGGGAAGAAAAGGACGCAAATTTTGTTTGGGAGCCACGTCGCACGACCGCGCAATTGTCTGTTAAAGCGACGCAGTGCCGAATCGCAAAAACACCTTGGGTCATTTACCAGCGTATTGGTCCGGGTCTTAAGTGGTTAAAATCACTGCTCCAGGAGCAGTGATTTTATTGATGCTTAAATAAAAAAAATAAAAAAAATTCCTTTAAATATTGTACCTGCTGGGTGTCTATACCTGTGATAACGTCTTTAAATAGCACAATCAACTGCCTGCCAGTAAATTAGGAATAGCTGATCTAGCTAAGCTATACAGTGTATAAATATATGTACAACTCCTAGGGATGTATATATATTCTCTACACACTGTAATTGAAGCTAAACTGACTAGCCTGCCTGCCTGCTCTATCTAGCTATCTAAAAAGACAATCTCTCTGTCTCTCTGACTGCTTTCATTAACAAGCCGGAACACACTACACGAGGCTGCCCAACAGGCGGACTTATATAATGTGGGGCGTGTGCTAAAGCCCTGAGCCATAATTGGCCAAAGCCACCCAGGCTTTGGCCAATTATGGCTCTTCGTTTTTTGCGCGCTGTGATTGGCCAAGCATGCGGGACATACAGCATGCTTGGCCAATCATCAGCGCGCAATGCCGCAGTGAATTATGGGCCATTTTGCGTCACTCGAATTTGGCGCGAACGACCCAAACAAAATTTACGTCCTTTTTTTCCTCACAAATAGAGCTTTCTTTTGGTGGTATTTGATTACCTCTGCGGTTTTTATTTTTTGCGCTATAAACAAAAATAGAGCGACAATTTTGAAAAAAAAGCAATATTTAATATTTTATGCCATAATAAATATCCCCATGTATTTATTTATTTTTAAAGAAGGACATTTTCCTCAGTTTAGGCCGATATATATTCCTCTAGAGATTTTTTGTAAACAAAATAGCAAGGATCCCCGTTCAATAGCGTTCTGTGGCTAAACGCAACCGCAGCTAAAAGCACTGTACAAATGCAGTTAATCGCTGTGCCTGGAGTCTTGAATTCCAGCAAAACATAAACATGCTTTTAGCTGCGGTAAAACAGCCGTCCGTCTGAAAGGGGCCTAAATCAAAATTTCAAATATTCCACTGTTGACATGTGTTCCACTGACAACTGTCTATGTTGGGGGATTTTCTTAACTCTGGAGCGATTTCTTCTCACTTCCACTTGTGTCTCAAGGCAGGCACGTTTTAGATAAGAACTGTGTAATAAAGGTAATAGTATGGGGTCTGTAAGAAAAAATAATAAAAAAAAACACAAATACTAACCTCTATGCTGCAGTGTAAATGTGATGCTGCAGCTATCCTATGTTGGCTGTAAGCCTGAGAACTGAGTGATCACATGACCGCTCAGTTCTCGGTCTGCTCCCATTGGAGAGCAGGGACTGTCAGTCACCGCTCTCCGCTGTGCCCCGCCATACTCACTGGAGCGCCAAGTAGAGGAGGGGGCAGGGACAGCTGTTTCTCAGCTGTGAGCTGATAGGAGGATCCAGCTTTCCATCAGGCAGCTGGGTGGATTCCATCAATAGTGTCGGATCCTTCCAGAGCCTGGATTGGCTCTGCGAGGTGGCTCTGGATCACAGGAGAGCAAAAGTAAGTGCTTTGCTCATACTCCTCTTTTAATAAATGGCTTATCTTGAAAGTAGCAGTACATATATTCGTTTTTATACAGTATGTACTCCTTACATGGGAATTGTCAATTATGTCATACCCAAGCAACTGTTTTAAAAAACAAAATAATTAATGAGTAGCAATGTGCGCTCCCCTTTAATGAACTTTACAGAAACAATAGGAGCCATATACATTACAGAAAGATTGTGTGGCCATTCAGAGCATAGGTGGAGGGGGGGGGGGGCACATTGACAAATGCTTACCCTTGCTTATCATTGCTCTAGATACTCTACATACAGAACACAGAGAATTATTCATTGTAAAGTTGCAAACTGAAGCAGTATTCTTGCATACCCTGGTTTCTGACAGACCTCGCTAACCATTTTTCAATATATTTATGAGACACCAAACTACCAATCAAAGGTCCATGTAATGTGCTCTTTGTTGGAAACCACATCAAAAATGCAGAAAGCACGACTTTTTTCAACTTTCTACACCCACAAAGCATTTGCTGATATGAATGGAGTCTGATTATTCTGCTATTGTAGCATACTAATCCTCTTTTCTTTTTAATGCTGAACTTTTTAAATGTAGAGGATTATAAAAAATAGCGGAATCTAAAAGTTGGTTTATAAAACAGGTTGGAGTCATAAAAAAAAAAAAAAAAGAAGAAACAAATAAACTATGCAAATGAATATATACTGTGTATATATATATATATATATATGTATATATGTAGCGCCCCCCTTGCTTGTAGCATGGGCACTACGCTAAAAACTAGTTGACTGGGAGAGTTGTCTTGCTCCCGGTCGTGATTTGTTCAGGTTAATGACCTGTGTCATTCTGGAGGGGTCCACTGGCTCGGACTGCATTCTGGGGATGTGAGTATCATCTTTGGCCGGCAGTGGGAGCCAGAGGGATTTCTGGAGGATGGAGTCTTCCCCAGCAGCCAATTGAAGGGGTTTTTCCCCTCTGGGCATGCTGGGGAGGGGTTTATCTGTGATGGAGGTCATGTATTCAGGGTTCTCTTTCCTTCTCCTGCGCGGGGTCCCGGAGTCGGGGTGCGGCACCCACCTTCGGGGTGTGCGCATCCATCGACCGTGCCGGCGTGGCCCACCTGGCCAAGCTTCCAGGCCTTGCTGAGTCTCGGTCTGGGATGAAACTAAAGGGACCCCAGTGACTTACTGGGTTCCCGATGCCGTAGAGAGGATCCGGCCCCCGGGCCATAGACAGGTACGCTCTGCTGTCACCCGGTGTTCTATGCTGAGATAACTGCTGGGAGGATTTGCTCTGTTCGGACATTGACAAATTACCTATACTACATTGGCCTGTGGCAGAGGCCTAGAGCCAGGTCAGTGAGAGAGACCTGTTTCTCCCTGTCAGCATTTAAAGTGGCGACGCGTGCAAGATTGCGTCTTTCAAGGGGCTGATTTTGCTGTACATATATCCAGGCCTGACATCGAGAATCTCTATCTCTTCATCAACCTATTCTCCTTTCACCGAGTTGATGTTTGGCTATGTTGGCCTTGAATTAAAACATTGAGAAAATCTTTATTGATGGTGTGGACACTCCATTATTACTAAGTGGCTTCTGGACCAAGACCAAGCAAGGGTAACTTAATCTGCCGATCCCATATTAATCCAGCGGCCCTTTCGGGGGTGACGCTATATATATATATATACTGATATATATATACAGTATATTTATTTACAAAAATATTTTTTTTAAATGCAAGCGGTATACATAGATTAACTACTTTAATACCCAGCACTTTCACCCCCTTCCTGCGCAGGCCATTCAGCTTTCAGCGATGTTGCACTTTGAAAGACAATTGCGCGGTCATGCAACACTGTACCCAAATTAATTTTTTATCATTTTCTTCACACAAATGTGGTTTTCTTACAGAAAAGACTGGAAAAAAAACAACAATGTTTTTCTTATTTTCTGTCAGTAAATTGTGTAAATAGGTAAGTTTTCTTCACTGATGTGCGCTAATGAGGCCGCACTGATGAGCACTAATATGGCGCACTGATGGGCACTGATGAGTCGGCACTTATTGGCACTGATAGGGGGCACGGATAGGCAGCACTAATGGGCACTGATGGCCAGCACTGATGAGCAAGCACTGATGGGCACTGAGAGGCAGCACTGCCTGGAATCACTAATGGGCACTGATTGGTGTCACTGATGGGCACTGCTGGGGCCTTTTCTGTAATCAGGGCACTAATAATCAGTGCCCTGATTACCTGCCCTGGTCTATCTTGTGAGGAGATACCATTGATCGGCACTCCCCGCCACACACTCAGTCAGTGTGAGGCTAGGAAAGCCGATTAACGGCACTTCCACATTTACATGTGACCAGCTGTGATTGGATACAGCCACTCACATGGTTAAAGGGCCGCGTCATTGGCTCTTTACAGAGATCGGGGTTGCGCTGTGTCCTAGAAACATGGCTGCGCGCCCCCGCAAACAAGGTATTTCATTTGATACAGGGGCCCAAATGACACAGAACAAGCACTGGGCTGTATTACAAGCTTTAAAGGAACAGGATCTTTATTTGTATTTTTTGTTAGGTTAACAAACGCTTTAAGCCTCCTACACAGCTGTCTATAACTGTGTTTAACCTACATTTGAAATTAATGATCATTTGCACCTGCTTGGTATCGTTGGTTAACCATAAACCTGTCTCCGGCCTGGTTCACACAGGTGCGTTTTGACATGCAATTTGGCATGTCAAATCGCATGTCAGAGCGGTGGTATTTGCCGCAAATTGCCAGCAATGGCACCATCCTAATCGGTGCGATTCTGCGGCGCTGCACCGATTTCAAAAAGTACTTCCTGTTCTACTTTTTGCGATTTTGCCCCGTGATTTACATTGACATCTGCACAGATGTCTCTATAATCGCGGCCGAAATCGGGACTGCCAGCGAGAGTGAAATTGTGCAGGTTCAGCTGAACTCGCACGGCTTCACTCCCGCAGCCCAGTGTGAACCTGGGCTCCAATCCTATAAAATCCCTAACTTTGTGCAAGTGTAAAAAGTGTAATGCCGCGTACACACAACAGTTTTTCATGATGAGAAAAATGCAATTTTTTAAATTGGTTGTGAAAAACGGTCGTGTGTAGGCTCCGGAGCATTTTTCTCGACATGAAAAATGGGCGTTAAAAATTTAGAACCTGCTCTATTTTTCCTCGTCCGTTTTCACGTCGTTCTATTTCACGTTGTGTAAAACGATCGTGTGAAGACTTTAATGAGGGGGAAAAAACGCGCATGCTCAGAAGCAAGTTATGAGATGGGAGCGCTCGATCTGGTAAAACTACCGTTCCTAATGGAGATAGCACATTGGTCATGCTGTAACAGACAGAAAAAAACAAAGACTGAAAAGAGCGAATCGTCTCTCACCAAACCTTTACTAACAGGAAATCAGCAAAAGCAGCCCAAAGGGTGGCGCCATTCGAATGGAACTTACTCTTTATAGTGCTGTCGTACGTGTTGTACGTCACCACGCTTTCCTCTGGCATTTTTTTTTTTCACAATCGTGTGTATGCAAGGAAGGCTTGAGAGGAATCACATCGAGAAAAACGTTTTTTTTAAAGACATGAATAACGGTTGTGTGTATGCGGCATAAGAATTGATGCTGGCTTGAAGCCAATGGGTAGTCATGCCAAATATTGCTTGGCTTACATTTTTCTTCTTTTCGCTCTCCTTGCATTTTGTCAAATGGTAAAAATAAGCAATTCAAATACATATTTTTGAAAGGAGTTACTTTATAGCATTTCTTCACACCTGCTCAAAACCTATGCACAGTGCTGTAAAAATTTCTGCGTGGTCTACTCTGCACTATAAACTCTCTCTCTCTTTTTTTTTTCTTCATCTTTCCCGATATAAACCTCATTAATAATAGAACAAGTTACTTGTAGCTGTTTCTTCTGTCCTTCACCTTCCGTATACCAGCATCCATAACATCATTCTTTGTCACCAGCACCTGTCTGAATGTTATTGCTACTGACGGTTTTTCTAGCTTTAAATGAAATGTGTTCTTTTATATATTTTCTTTTTGTATTATTTTCTACAGAAAGAAACACTTCTTCTTTTAAATCAGGTAAATAAAAAATATTCTAAATTCCACTCACTGCAAATACTCACATGTTTTTAATAAATGATTGGTATTTGCAATCTGAAATGTACAGTGCCTTGCAAAAGAATTCAACCCCCTTGAACTTTGCGACCTTTTGCCACATTTCAGGCTTCAAACATAAAGATATAAAACTGTAATTTTTTGAGAAGAATCAACAACAAGTGGGACTCATGAAGTGGAACGAAATATATTGGATATTTCAAACTTTTTTAACAAATAAAAAACTGAAAAATTGGGCGTGCAAAATTATTCAGCCCCCTTAAGTTAATACTTTGTAGCGCCAGCTTTTGCTGCGATTACAGCTGTATGTCGCTTGGGGAATGTCTCTATCAGTTTTGCGCATCGAGAGACTGAAATTTTTGCCCATTCCTCCGTGCAAAACAGCTCGAACTCAGTGAGGTTGGATGGAGATGCGTTTGTGAACAGCAGTTTTCAGTTCTTTCCACAGATTCTCGATTGGATTCAGGTCTGGACTTTGACTTGGCCATTCTAACACCTGGATATGTTTATTTGTGAACCATTCCATTGTAGATTTTGCTTTATGTTTTGGATCATTGTCTTGTCTCCGTCCCAGTCTCAGGTCTTTTGCAGACTCCATCAGGTTTTCTTCCAGAATGGTCCTGTATTTTGCTCCATCCATCTTCCCATCAATTTTAACCATCTTCCCTGTCCGTGTGTTCAGGGTGATGAGCTGTGTGGCTTTTACGCCAAACATAACGTTTTGCATTGTTGGCAAAAAGTTCGAATTTGGTTTCATCTGACCAGAGCACCTTCTTCCATATGTTTGGTGTGTCTCCCAGGTGGCTTGTGGCAAACTTTAAACAACACTTTTTATGGATGTCTTTAAGAAATGGCTTTCTTCTTGCCACTCTTCCATAAAGGCCAGATTTGTGCAGTATACGACTGATTGTTGTCCTATGGACAGAGTCTCTGCAGGTAATCCAGAGTGATCATGGGCTTCTTGGCTGCATCTCTGATCAGTCTTCTCCTTGTATCAGCTGAAAGTTTAGAGGGATGGCCAGGTCTTCGTAGATTTGCAGTGGTCTGATACTCCTTCCATTTCAATATTATCACTTGCACAGTGCTCCTTAAAGCTTGGGAAATCTTTTTGTATCCAAATCCGGCTTTAAACTTCTCCACAACAGTATCTCGGACCTGATTGGTGTGTTCCTTGTTCTTCATGATGCTCTCTGCGCTTTAAACAGACCTCTCAGACTATCACAGTGCAGGTGCATTTATACAGAGACTTGATTACACACAGGTGGATTCTATTTATCATCATTAGTCATTTAGGTCAACATTGGATCATTCAGAGATCCTCACTGAACTTCTGGAGAGAGTTTGCTGCATTGAAAGTAAAGGGGCTGAATAATTTTGCAAGCCCAGTTTTTCAGTTTTTTATTTGTTAAAAAAGTTTGAAATATCCAATACATTTCGTTCCACTTCATGATTGTGTCCCACTTGTTGTTGATTCTTCACAAAAAATTACAGTTTTATATCTTTATGTTTGAAGCCTGAAATGTGGCAAAGGGTCGCAAAGTTCAAGGGGGGCGAATACTTTCGCAAGGCACTGTATATAGGAGAAAACTCAAGTTAGAAATGTAATCCTTTACAAACAATTGGCTTTTTACAAATGAAGAAGCAAGGTTCAAAAAAACTCTAGGGGGGCGCATGTGAGCAGCGATCAAAGATGGCCGCTCGGTAATCATGCTACTCGTCAACCGGACACATCGGCACATCTTGTGGCTTTCAGCAGAGCTTCCCCTCAATCCTGCTTACACCTTCTGCCTCCTCTACCTCTGCTGCATGGATAGCGAGGAAAACGGGCTCCACCTGCGCCTCTAGCACCAAGCGGACTGATCTGGAGTATGCGGCTTCTGCACCGGCGGACTTGCCTGATGCTCCACCCCCAAGTCTGGAGCTCCTGCCACCTTTGTTCCCAGGAGATACTGAGCTGCCCTGTCATCTGGAGAGCTTTGTAGAGGCTCCATCGGCACCAACTTCCCCTGCGTGACATGAGATGCTGTCCCGCTTCAAGGCCATGAGCAAAAGCGAACTGTTAGCAGCCACATCCAAGCATGCTAGCCATCTCACTAAAGAGATAAGGGAGCTGGGAAGCCACACCAATGACCCTGAGGACAAAATGGATGCCGCGTCACTGTAGTTGAAAATCATGAACAGGACCTGTCAAACGTAAAAAAGGAACTTGCTGCTGCACTACCCCGGCTCCAGGACTTTGAAAACTGTTCTCGCCGGGGGAACTTGAGAGGGATCCTGGAAACCATCACAGATCTCACCTCCACTGCTACAGCCCTGTTTCAGGAGCTGGTCCCTGCTATTCCTATTGATTGGCTTGAATTTGACCATATTCACCGGTCCCTGAGAACGGAAAGGCCTGATGGCCCCCCAAGGGACATTATTATTAAATTCACAAATTATTGCACTAAAAAAATGTTCCTCATGGCTGCCAGGAACAGGTCCAATTTAAGCTTTCAGGGGCATCACTATCAGCTCTTCTTAGATCTTTCACAAATCACTCTCCAGAAACATTGCCAACTTAAACCTTTCACCTCTGTTCTTGTGAACCAGCGCATCAAGTATTTCTGGGGTTTCCCCTTTTGAATATCAAGGCCGCAGCCACTCCATCACTACCCCAGAAGAGTTTGAATTTACACTGGCTTCCTTACACCTCTTGCCACAGAGGGGCGCTGCCCCTAGTCCAGCATGTGCCTCCAGGATCCCACCTAGCCTCTGGTCAAGTCGGCCACCTCTGGGAGAAAACACCTGGTCGCAAGAGATCTCTCCCCCAGACCTCCCCTAGACCTCTCTGCGCTTAAGCTCTTCACGCTCCTCCCTGGGATGATCATTCCACTGAACCCTCACTGCTGTGATTGGATACTCGATCTCTCTGCTTTCTCATTAATGTTAGTGCACCTGTAAGTCATGGCTATCCAGCCTCTTTGTTTCCAGTTTACTGTTCCTGTGGTTCTTGGGAGGGGTTTTTCGTTGTATGTTTTTTTTTCTCCTCCTACGCTGAGATCCCTACTCTGGGGGAAATTGGCACTTTTGGACCTACGTGGCCCCTGGGTTGTCAGGAGATGGATGGCCACTCAGCTCAGAACTTATAATGCGGGCTTGGCCTTCAGGACTCCTCACCAGGATCTTATGAGGCTCAGACCCTACTTCATGAACTGCGGCCTTCCTGGTCCACAAATGCCCTTATTATTCTCTACTGCTTCAGGCTGACCAGGCTCCCTCCCTCAGCCTACTGACTAGGGTGGTCTGGTCACTCTGCTCTCTGTGGAATATTTTGTCATCAGCTTTGTTATCCATCACAGGATAATTTGTTGACACAATTTATTGTTCCGCATTTAATTCAGTTCTTGGGTAGGGACAGTCTCCGCTTCTCGGGCAGCTTCCCCCTCTTTTTCCTGGTCTTTTCCCTCCCCCTTCCCTGGTCTTCCCCCCCAAGTCTACCCTACCCTCCCCCTGCACCTCTTGGGAGTGGACATCGGTCTAGCTGTTGCTCCTGCCCTCAAACATGACTCACCTCGCCAAAACACTGGCAGACTCTGTTTGGGCTCCAGAGCCCTTAACTTTCCCCCCATCTCCTGGTCTCTGATCTTCTAGTGTCCCAACTCCTCCTAGGCTCCTCCTGCTCATTCAAAGCTCCCTATTGAGTTGGCGCGCAAGCTCCTTTCCTCTAGCTTTACCTTTCTGCTCAACTTTATTCTGATTTCCGTTCCCTTTCAAATATGTCCATGCTATATTTTGAAAGACATTTGGGATTATGGAGAGACCAGGGGACATCCATTTGCCAGGTTCTCTGGGACCTCTTGGTCCTCATGGGCCCCCGAAAACACTCCTATTCAGTGCTGTTATGTTAGCTCTTGTTTCCTCAGTTCATGTAACACCTCCTTTTTGTCTTCCATGTGAGATAACTCTTTTTGTCACTTCAATGCTTGCCCCTGCGTGGGTGTAACTTTTTTGTGTTCATTATTTGTTAAAACCAAATAAAAACTATTGAAACAAATAAAACCCTCTAAATAATGACATCTATAAACATTACAAGTTACATTTAACATTAACATGCATGATTGGCGTTTCTAGCAACACTTATATTTATCACTATAGAAATTTATGATAAGTCTGAGTGATATGAGTGGCCATGTGGGATCCAACTCTGTCATGTACAGATTTATGAATACTTAGTTGAGATTGAGCTCTTTGACATGCAGGTTGGTACAATGTTTATTTATAAGGGGCTTTTGCTAGAACCAATCTATAACCAAGTACTCACATCATGGATTTTATAAGCTTAGATACTTGAGAGAGTATAGGATCCAAGGATTTTCTGGGTGTCCCCTCCCCCTTTAGAACTTTTCAAGTATGCAATATTCTCCCACAGGGAATTTTTATTATAATATCAGTATATAAAATTATATATATTGTGAGGGATTGGCTCGGTAGCGGGTGTGTGTGACTCCCTGGATGGATTCACTACATGCTAAACTATACAAAAAAAAGTCAGTTGAGGATGGTTGAAAACAACGGATATGGTTTATTCTTCCATATTGCTGCATACAAGTGCAAGCACCAAAACAGCATAAACAAAATAAAACATAAAATAAACCCTTGTCACTTGGGGCACAGGAACCTACCTCTGGAGACTGGCACAGCCTACTGCTGGGCAGACACTGCTGGTCATACAGCAGAAAACAAAAAGTCTCTGATATTTATCACACAGAAATACTGATACGACCTCACCTTCAGAAGTCTTTCTCAGCCCACTGCTCTCCTTAACTCAAAGGCCTCAGGATGCAGCAATCAATAGTGGTCCTCTGGATAACTTGTAGAGGCCTTAATTGCCTCATTCTCAACAGCTGAAGCTATCCAAGGTCCTTAAACCTGATAGTAATTGGTGAATTGTCTAAACAAGGCAGAAATGTATCTCCCGTCTGTGACAACACCCAGAGATTTACCTGACTTCCTGTCACATACCCCCCCTCTTGTTTCAACCCTAGGGTTGGGACACAGGTTGCCAGGCATGCATGCACTCGGGACAACCCATCTGCATTCCCCATTTTAACACCGGGGCGATGCGTTACCACAAAACTAAATTCCTGAAGGGCCAGGAACCACCTATTTATTTTCCTATCGGTCTCCTTGTTCTGTGCCATCCACTTCAATGGGGAATGATCTGTCACCAGTGGGAAAAACCTTACATCCTAGGAAAATGGCTATAGTTTGTGTACATGGGGACACTCGAGAATATCCGGTGACTACTGTTTCCTTTGAAACCTCCCTCTGTAACTTGTGTCACCAAGTGGGTTTAGTTCCCCAACTGCCACATGACGCCATTGTGGGAAGGGATTTCCCAAAGTTCTGGGATTGCCCAGATTCCCCAGTAAGTGGTTCTTCTGAGCCTGAAACATCTACTCCAGAATCCTCTAACTGTGAGGATTCTCCTGAGTTTCCGTTCTCAGTCTTAGCAGGGGAAACACCAGTCCCTAGGGAGGAGCCTGCTACCTCAGAAGAGGAACAGCGGCCAATAGGGTGTTGGTGCTGCTCCCCACGGTCGAAAGTAAATTCCTAGCCAAATGGCAGGGTCCTTGTGAAGTGTTGGAGAAAACAGGGGTGGTGAATTATAAAATTAGCCAACCGGGAAGACGAAAACCTGAGCAGATATATCACGTGAACTTGTTGAAACCATGGAAGGATAGAAAGTCCTTGGTCGCTGAGACTACCCGATTTTCTGCTCCATTTAACCTGGCTGTCCCTGAAGTTGGGATAGAGGAGACTCAGCGACAGGAGGCTAAAGAATTTGTGCTCCGTAATAGGCAGAAGTTTTCAGATTTGCCAGGTTGGGTCACCGGGGTTGAACATAATATTATCACCACACCAGGGGAGAAGGTAAAGCCTTCTAGAATTCCAGAAGCCCGGCGAGAGGCAATTCGCCTGGAAGTAAAAAAAATGCTTGAGCTGGGGGTGATCAAAGAGTCAAATAGTGATTGGTCCAGTCCCATTGTCTTAGTGCCAAAACCAAATGGAAGTTGGCGGTTTTGTAATGACTTTCGCCGCCTGAATAAAATCACAGAGTTTGACACCTATCCTATGTCCCACATAGATGAACTGATTGATCGCCTAGGCACTGCCCGGTACATGACGACGTTAGACCTGACCAAGGGTTATTGGCAAATTCCTCTCTCGGAGTCGGGCAGGTAAAAAACAGCATTTGTAAGTCCTGAAGGATCCTTCCAATATCGGAGGATGCCTTTTGGGTTACAGAACGCTCCCGCCACATTTCAACACACCATGGATAAGACCCTTCAGCCTCATCGAGCGTATGCTGCTGCATACCTTGATGACGTTGTCATCCACAGTGAGGATTGGGACTCACACTTACCAAAAGTTCAGGCTGTGCTGGATTCCATCTGGGAAGCCGGGTTTACAGCCAATTCCAAAAAGGTACCCTTGGGCTAGAAGAGGCGAAGTATCTGGGGTATACCATTGGGAGAGGTCTAATCAAGCCCCAAATAAACAAAGTTGAGGCTATTCAGGATTGGCCACGTCCCACCAACAAGAAGCATGTTCGTGCATTTTTGGGGATTGTGGGATATTATCGCCGCTTTATCCCCCATTTTGCCTCACAGGCTGCTCCCCTGAACAATTTGACCAAAGGGAAGGAGTCTGTCATGACCAAATGGACTCCTGAAGCAGAAGCAGCTTTTCAGGCTTTAAAGCAGGCCTTATGTAGTCAGCCAGTTTTAAATTAGCCTGATTTTTCACAGGACTTTGTGGTTCAGACAGATGCGTCAAATGTGGGGTTAGGAGCTGTACTGTCCCAGGTTATCAAGGGGGAGGAACACCCTGTTATGTACCTCAGCTGAAAGTTGAAGGCCCATGAGCAGAATTATGCCACCATTGAGAGAGAGTGTGTCTGGCGGTGAAATGGGCTTTGGATTCTCTCCGGCGCTACCTCGTGGGTAGACAGTTTGAACTGGTGACGAATCATGCCCCATTGAAGTGGATGGCACAGAACAAGGAGACCAATAGGAGAATAAATAGGTGGTTCCTCAGGAATTTAGTTTTGTGGTAACGCATCGCCCCAGTGTTAAAATGGGGAATGCAGATGGCTTGTCCCAAGTGCATGCGTGCTTGGCAACCTGTGTTCCAACCCTAGGGTTGAAACAAGAGGGGGGGTATGTGACAGGAAGTCAGGTAAATCTGTGGGTGTTGTCACAGACGGGAGACACATTTCTGCCTTGTTTAGACAATTCACCAATTACTATTAGGTGTCGGCTGCAGAAATAGCCAGAAAGGTTTAGGGCGTTGGAAAACTTCAGCTGTTCAGAATGAGGCAATTAAGGCCTCTATAAGTTACTCAAAGGATTACTACTGATTGCTGCATCCTGAGGCTTTTTAAGTTAAGGAGAGCAGTCAGAAAGTCTTCTGAAGAGGTGAGGTGGTTGATTTTTCTGTGTGATAAAAATCAAAAAGACTATTGTTTTTCTGCTGACTGACCAGCAGTGTCTGCCCAGCAGTAGGCTGTGCCAGACTCCATAGGTAGGTTCCTGTGTTGTGAAGATAGATGCCCCAAGTGGCAAGGGTTTACTTTATGTTTTGTTTTGTTTATGCTGTTTTGATGCTTGCCTTTGTATCCAGCAATATGGAAGAATAAACCATATCCTTTGTTTTTAACCATCCTTAACTGCCTTTCTGTATAGTTCAGCGTGTAGTGAACCCATCCAGGGGGTCACACACACCCGCTAGCGAGCGAATCCCTCACCATATATATACACACAGTGCTTTTTTCTCAGAGAATAAGTGCAGGAACTCCATCTTTCAGTGTTACCCCTTGTCTCCGCCCCTTGTTCCAAGCCTTACCCACCTCCCAGTACCGGACCTTTTAGAGAAAAGAGAAGCAAGTAACATTTGTGATGCAAGTAATTTATATGGAATTTGTCAATGATAACAGGAAAAGCAGTAAAGTAGATCCCCCAAGCAACAATGGACTTCTTCTAACATTATATGCCCCCCCCCCCCCCACAAACAACAGCAAATCTCCCTGTGGCCAGCATAAATAGACTATTCAGCAGCCAGCAACAATAGAACCCTCCCTCAACAGTAGATCCCCCTATCAACAACTGACTTCCAGGCAACAATAGATCCCACACCAGAAACAATAGGCTTCCCCATGCAACAATAGACCCCCTGCAAAAATAGATCCCCTCCAGGGACAATATATCCCCCAGCAGCCAGTATAAATAGACCCTGCAGTACACCCCAACACCCCTTGCCATTACATACATTCAGTGCTGGAGGTGCCGGAACTGCGTTCCCCTGCGTTCCCGCTGAAAAAAAAAATATATTTATATGTACTAATATTGGATTAACACCACATATTGATATGTGAGACAATGTACTCAACTCTCAGCCAAAATATGTTTTTAATGTAAATATATTAATAAAAGGATGTCTTAGGCCGCGTACACACGAGGAGACATGTCCGCGGAAACTGGTCCGCAGACCAGTTTCCGCGGACATGTCCGATCGTGTGTATGGCCTAGCGGACAGGTTTCCAGCGGACAAAAGTTTCTAAGCATGCTTAGAAACTTTTCCGCTAGAAACCTGTCCGTCGGACATGTCCGCTGGTTAGTACACCTAACCAGCAGACCGAAATCCCCCGCATGCGTCGAATTGATTTGAAGCATGCGTGGAAGCATTGTACTTCCTTGTTTGCGGACGTCGCGGCGTCAAACATATTTACCATTCTGGAGTTTCCCTCCAACCACTTTGCATATTATTTTATATACAGTGTGACGGTGGTAGAACATATCCCCGTCAAGCCTTCCCTTCTTCTCCCATAAAAGAAATCACCCAATATTCCATGAGTAGGAATATCCCTGGAATCGCCGAATAATCCATACATGAGCCAAGGCTTAATGCTGAATGTAAACAGGACACACTTTATTGAAAACACAGCACACTTTTATACAGGATTTGGAACATCCCGCCCCCAACAACCGCTTTCTTATTGGTCCTTTTTTCAGTTCCCCATCAGGTCCACCTTCCATGCAAATGAGGACTTCAAAATGTCTCAGCAGAGATTGGTCCCAAAGCTTGAATAGCCTGAATATGTGTGTTGAGACAGAAGCCCCCAGGGGGTAATTACTACAATGAAGCAATCAGAACAACAATTAACACCTCTACACACTGGACAATAAAATATCTCTCACAAGCCCGACTCCACTTATTTCACTAGTCGGAGCCAAGCATTGAAGGGTCATTGTCCTAGTGACCTAGTCAGGACAAATTAAGCCACTTCCAGTATCTTTTGCAATATGTACTCCACAATGTCTCATCTTCTGCAATACATGAATTAGGATTTCACGTAGAAACACTTAAGTATTTCATGGTCCATGACATTACTCCCCCTGGGAAATAGTTCAACATCCACAGTGGGACCCAAACGGGTCACTTCCTGCTTTGAGGCCCTGGCCCATAATCGGACGGCAAGAGGCTCGCATTCAGTCCTCTCCAAAAGCCCCTGTCCAGGCTAGGCCTGTCACACATCCCCCCTTTTGGCAGGGGACTAACCCAGTAGGAGACACCAGATGGGTTGTCTCTGAATTGAGTCAGTAGTTCCAGTCCCCCAATGCCGGTATCCATACAGTACCCCAAATTACTTGCTCCAAACCGAGCATTACTCACTCCGCCATCCTCTGCCTCTCTCAGGGAACACGCCTGCCGCTGGGGAGAGGCCTGGACTAGCCCTTCTCCCTGGAGTCCTTTTAGCCGCTGGAGAGATGACAGGGTGGCTGGGCTCAGTCCATCATGCTGTTGGGGATCTGGGCCAACTGGCCACCATTTATGGGGTATACCAGTGGAGACTGAAGTCCCATTCACTGGTGTGAGGTGAAAAATCCCCCAGTGCTTGCAAAGCAAAGCCCACCTCCTCCTGTTTCAGTCCTGTACTATATTCTGGGGTTGTGCCAGTGGAGACTGAAGTCCCATCCACTACCCCAGGAACCCCTTCTTCTGTTAGGTGAAAGCAGAGGCCCGGGGCACTCTGCTCTGTTGCCAGCTCTTCCGCTGGGTTGCTGTGAGTGGAGACCACAGTCCCATCCACCGATATCCACTCAAGCTGTAGTGGGGTGCAGCCGCCAGTAGCATCCTGTCCTGCTGCCAGTGATTCAGCTGGGAGTAAGAGCTTTACCACCTCAGCTGGTTGCTGGGGAGGGGGGCCAACTGCCCCGGCTCCCTGGAACTCCACAGTTGGTCCCGGTGCTGGGCAGAGATGGCTGGCACTCTGCCCTGTTGCCAGCACTTCTGCTGGGGGTGCATAATCCATAACATCCTCTGAACAGTCCATACATTCTGTAATCTGTGGCTGGGGAGTGATCGCCATCTTCTCACCCTGAGCCTCCGAAACTGCCACAGGGGTGGGGCAGAGGTCTTGAACCCTCTGTCCGGTGACCAGCGCTTCAGCTGGGAAATTTCCGTGTAACTCCACAAATACTGCTCTTGGTGCTGGGCAGAGCACAGTGAAGTTTGGCCCTGATCCCAGCTCTTCTGCTGGAGGCCCATCAGGTTGTTTTTCCTCAGCAGAAAAATCTTTTAAATCCCCTGTCTCTGCAACTGGTGTCTGGGGATAGAGGTTCACCATCTCCTGTCCATGTAACCCAGAAGATGCTATAGGTACTGAGCAGAGGTTAGCAGAGCTCGGCCCTGCGGTCAGAACTTCAGCTTTGGGAATGGCAATCTCCAGATTTTCCACTGCCGATTCACTGGCATACTGCTGGACAGGCACATTCCTTCATTCAAGATCGTCCCATGCAGAAACGGGATCATCAAGGTCAGTCGGCACTTGCTACATCCGCCATATAACCTCCTGGTCCATAGCTGCAGGGGCAGGTTGGAAAAGCACACTGTTACCCTGCCACATGGACGATTCTTCAGCCAGGACTTCAGCATTGTCCACTGGTATTTCCTGATAGTCCCAGGCAAAGGGAGCCCGGCCCTGACACTGAGCAAAGTCTAGCAGCTGTTTGTAGGCGATCTTCAGGTCCCATTCCCGAGCGGCCAGAAATTCCAAATCTTCCTGTAGCCAGTGCGCTTCCGAGATATTACATTTTTTCTCTCTGTGCTCCATTATGTCCTCCAAGCGCCACTCCCGATCATCCCCAAAGTCGGGATCACTGGACATCCTCCAATACAACAATCCCAGGTCATCATAGTCATAGCCTTCTGTGGGGCTGTCATCCGCTAACCACGGGCACTCTTGGGCTACATACCACCGGAGGGCTCTGTAGCTCTCATCCAGCTGCATCTCTGCCCGGATCAGCCTGTTTAATTCCGCTATCCACTCCTGCTTCGGTTGTTCCCCCAACAACGGTATTCGTACGTCATACTGCGGCCAGTACCTTGCATAGATGTAGGGCAGGACCTCTCCTTGGTGTTGCTGCTCCAGAGCTAGCGCTTCCTTCCAGAGTTGGCACCGAATCACATCCGCCCATCCCAGCAGGACCTCCTCTGATTCTGGTCCTGTGTGCTGTATCCGCATCTCTTGTAACCTTCTTCTGAATTCCTCTTCCATGGTTACTGGTATGTACCTCTCTTCGTCTTTCATTTGGTGCTGCTTCTTTAGGCGTTGTCACCGATCGTCGTATTTCTGCAGCTCTCAGCTCATGTTGCCGCTCTCGTTCTTTCTCATCAAAAGCTTTAAAAGCGCTAAACGGAATCTTCCTTGTGTCTGCTGTGCTGTACTCACTGTTTGGAGAATGTGCGGCTGCTTGTTGGACTGCTGCCAGTTTTAACTGTAGCTCTGCGTCTCTTATTTGTTTAGCCTCCTCACTTTCAGCACCACATCCGCCGTTGGGTTCGGACCGAACCATGCTAATTTCTCTCTTATTAGCTTGTTGGCTGGTGATTCCTCCTCCTAAATCACTGGTGTCTCCATCTCTTGTACTGCTGGCCTTGCTGCAACCGAGTTCTCCTGGTCTAGCTCCATTAATTCTGCTATGATGACACGCTTGGTTTTGTTGCTAGCAATCCTTCCACGAACTTCCAGTAGTTCTTTCAGTGTATTTCTTTTAAGCCGGGTGTACCGGTCTTCCATTATCTGTTCCCAGTGTCTGCTTGGAATCCTGGTGTAAAGGAAAGTAGAAGGGAAAATCCCGCTGCTGCCAACCAGTTGTGACGGTGGTAGAACATATCCCCGTCAAGCCTTCCCTTCTTCTCCCATAAAAGAAATCACCCAATATTCCATGAGTAGGAATATCCCTGGAATCGCCGAATAATCCATACATGAGCCAAGGCTTAATGCTGAATGTAAACAGGACACACTTTATTGAAAACACAGCACACTTTTATACAGGATTTGGAACATCCGCCCCCAACAACCGCTTTCTTATTGGTCCTTTTTTCAGTTCCCCATCAGGTCCACCTTCCATGCAAATGAGGACTTCAAAATGTCTCAGCAGAGATTGGTACCAAAGCTTGAATAGCCTGAATATGTGTGTTGAGACAGAAGCCCCCAGGGGGTAATTACTACAATGAAGCAATCAGAACAACAATTAACACCTCTACACACTGGACAATAAAATGTCTCTCACAAGCCCGACTCCACTTATTTCACTAGTCGGAGCCAAGCATTGAAGGGTCATTGTCCTAGTGACCTAGTCAGGACAAATTAAGCCACTTCCAGTATCTTTTGCAATATGTACTCCACAATGTCTCATCTTCTGCAATACATGAATTAGGATTTCACGTAGAAACACTTCAGTATTTCATGGTCCATGACATACAGTATTACACACGTGAGCACCCCTCACATTTTTGTAAAAATGTTATTATATCTTTTCATGTGACAACACTGAAGAAATTACACTTTGCTACAATGTAAAGTAGTGAGTGTACAGCTTGTATAACCGTGTAAATTTGCTGTTCCCTCAAAAATAACGCAACACAGCCACTAATGTCTAAATGGCAACAAAGTGAGTACACCCCTAAGTGGAAATGTCCAAATTGGGCCCAAAGTGTCAATATTCTCTGTGGACACCATTATTTTCCAGCACTGCCTCTTGGGCGTGGAGTTCACCAGAGCTTCACAGGTTGCCAATGGAGTCCTCTTCCATTCCTGCATGATGACATCACGGAGCTCCTCCACCTTCCATTTGAGGATGCCCCACAGATGCTCAATAGGGTTTAGGTCTGGAGACATACTTGGCCAGTACATCACTTTTACCCTCAGCTTCTTTAGCAAGGCAGTGGTCGTTTTGGAGGTGTGTTTGGGGTTGTTATCATGTTGGAATACTGCCCTGCGGCCCAGTGTCTGAAGGGAGAGGATCATGCTCTGCTTCAGTATGTCACAGTGCATGTTGGCATTCATGGTTCCCTCAATGAACTGAAGCTCCCCAGTGCCGGCAGTACTCATGCAGCCCCAGACCATGACAATCCTATCACCATGCTTGACTGTATGCAAAACACACTTGTCTTTGTACTCTTCACCTGATTGCCTCCACAAATACTTGACACCATCTGAACCAAATAAGTTTATCTTGGTCTCATCAGACCACAGGACATGGTTCAAGTAATCCATGTCCTTATGCCTTGTACACACAATCAGGATTTTCCGATGGAAAAAGTCAGACAGACTTTTCCCATCGGATATTCCGATCATGTGTAGCCTCATCTGAGTATTCTCAACGGAAATTCTGATAAATTCCATCAGAGTTTAGATATAGAATATGTTCTATTTTTCTCTACCGTACAGGGTCACCGTGCTGCCTTTTGTTTCTCCCATTTTTTTATTCCTCTTCTGATCATTGGGTACCTTTCTGTCCATCCGGTGCCAGGGAGAGAGCATTTCATGATTTTCCAGCTTTGCTGTTTTTGTGGAACTCTTGATCTCCTTAATGGTTTCTTTTGGAGACATTCCTTGGCACGGCCAGTATTTAGTCCCTATACATTCCCTGGAAATGCACATCAGACCATGCTCTGGGAGGTGCATCCCTTGGGACTCCCCTCCCCCTCATGTAGTTCTTTTGCCCTGCTTCGTACATCACTGGGCTTCTGTTTATTCCCTATGTGCCTCTATACACTGCCTTCCGCGTTCCAAAATGGCGGCGCCAGCGCTTTCAGGTTGAGGCGCGCGGATGCCGCTATTGGAGGCTGCAGGAGGAGCCGTCTTTCATTGGAGAGAATCCCCTTGTGTTTGTGGTTTCCATGGACACTGTTGGTGAGTTCCTCCCTCTTCCGCGTCCATGTACCACAGGGCTTCTCGCAGCACATAGAGCCTGGGTGATACACGGTGATTGGCGCGGCTTGTGAAGTGGCCGATGTTGTACCGCCCCTCACATGGCATCTCATGCAGCAATTGGTGCGACCCGCAAAACGGGCGGGATCGCACTTCGTTTTTGTCATGTGACTCATCTGTCATTTGATGCTGTCACATGATAGATTTGTGGCCAATTAGAACCTTAGTGGTTGTATATATGGATGTGGGGGAGACTGTATGGCGTATTTTCCTCTCCCCAGCAGGTTGGCTGTAGAGTTTTTTTGTCCTTAGAGGTTTTTACCTGTGCAGCTTTGTGGAAACATTGAATGGAGATCCCTATACATCATTTTGGGGACTACATTTTCATCCGAGGTAAGCGGTATCTTTTTTAGGATGCAGTTTAATCTAGATGCATCTCTGCTTTTTAAATTCTATGGGCTTCTTTCATACTACCCTTCCTTCTCTTTAGATATATTACTACACCATGGATATTGTATCCTTGTTCCTAGTCTCTGATGAGACGGTTGGGTGACCCATTATCTGATCAGAGTGGTGTCTTGGATGGGAAACTCTATTTGACAGCGCGGAGCCTGCTGGGGGTTTTGTTGGCATACACACAGGCATTTAGTGAAGTAAGTTCTGTTATTGATATTTTTGTATGATTCTATATTGGATATGATTAATTTTATTCTATTCTATTCAATTTATTTTTCTTTATCTAGATACAATAAGACACAATATGATATCCCTGAAGAAGATCATTTTGTAATGACTGTTTTGAAACGCGTCGGATGAGCCACTTTTTCTCATTACCCCCTCAAGGGGAAGTTTGCACTGTGGCATTGTGTCTTTTTGCTTATTTATATGTCTGTTCTTGTTTTTATGTATCTATTGTACTGTCATGATTTTTTTCTACCATCTGCTTGTCTTCAGCTTTCTTGTGCATCATCTTTAGAAGAGGCTTCCTTCTGGGATGACAGCCATGCAGACCAATTTGATGCAGTGTGCGGCGTATGATCTGAGCACTGACAGGCTGACTCCCCACCCCTTCATCCTCTGCAGCAATGCTGGCAGCACTCATATGTCTATTTCCCAAAGACAACCTCTGGATATAACACTGAGCACGTGCACTCAGCTTCTTTGGTCGACCATGGCAAGGCCTGTTCTGAGTGGAACCTGTCCTGTTAAACCGCTGTAAGGTTTTGGCCACTGTGCTGAAGCTCAGTTTCAGAGTCTTGGTAATCTTCTTATAGCCTAGGACATCTTTATGTAGAGCAAATTATTTTTTTCAGATCCTTAGTGCGTTCTTTGTCATGAGGTGCCATGTTGAACTTCCAGTGACCAGTATGAGAGATTGAGAGCGATAACACCAAATTTAACACAACTGCTTTCCATTAACACCTGAGACGTTGTAGCACTCACAAGTCCCATGACACCAGGGAGGGAACATGGCTAATTGGACCCAATTTGGACATTTTTACTTAGGAGTGTACCCACTTTTATTGCCAGCTGTTTAGACATTGATGGCTGTGTGTAGTATTATTATAAGGGGGCAGCAAATGTACACGGTTATACAAGATGTACACTCACTACTTTACATTGCAGTAAAGTGTAATTTCTTCAGTGAGAAGATAGTGTATACTGTGATTCTGTATTCTGTACTTACCAAATTTGCTGCAAAAATCTCCCTCCACTGTGTCTGACTGCATCCATTTTAACTGTGGGCAGCTGAAGCTGCTGCCTGTTCACTTCCTGGATTTACACAGTCACAAAGAGGCACACCTCTAGCTCTGCAGCCCTACTGATTTTATT